>CM031921.1:16238764-16841305 GCA_018703695.1 Prunus fruticosa
ATGTAGCAGCAAAGGTTCTTTGCTTTAATCTAACAGAAATGGTCTTTGCTCAGGAGTCTTATTTTATAGCCAGAATCAAAAACTTCATCTGTACTTAACTTATGGCAGTTACATGACACTAGAGAATATAATCCTTTTAAGTTTTAAAAAGCAGAGATAGCAGTTTGATAGTAGGAACAAAGAAAAAGATATATAGCACAAGAGATGAAATATCAGCAGTCACAGTTCAAATCCTCTGTCAATTAACATACAGATGAACTAAAATTCTCACACATTCATAAATAAATACCATCTTCTGAAATGACAGCAAAGACTTAATTGATTATGTTATTTGTTTCCATTGGTTAAATTAATATAGCCAAAATGAGCAAGCTGGCATAGAGGAGCCATATCTTTCAAATGATGTGGAAGTTCAAGTTAAAACTACTGATGAAATAATAGATGGTCAAATCAGATAAAAATGGGATAGAAACTATATGCACCTGGACTTCCAGTCCGTGGTGTAGATAAGCGAATCCTTCAGCAGGACCAAGAAAACCTGTAGACTTGTCATCCAAGGCATCCCGGGCAAAGCCCTGTTGAAAAGGATGATCTTCTAAGCTTCTATTAGGCATATATTCATATACCATAGCGTTGTATCCCTCTTCTCTCCATCTACAGAACAATATCCTAAAAGTTTTACTGAGATCTGAATAATTTACGACGCCAAGAAATTGAACTTCCGCAAGCCATTTTTTATGACCCTGTTTGAGAAAAGCTAATAACCATAAAGCTTCACAACCAAAAGAATCAGAACAACATGTAAGAGGCATATAATGTCGTAAAAATGTGTGTATAAAAGGGTCTCTAATTAATCTTAAATTTCACTAAAATATTTGCCAACTAGAAGGTAATGACAAATATACCACTAGATTCTGCAAAATCTGTGCGTCCACCATATATATAACTGGTTAAAAGAGAATAAGATGTAACTTTTAGACAGACCTATATCTTCTAGTTGCTAAACCATTACCTTCAATGAAAAACTGTTCCAATTCTGTCTCGAGTTAGCAAAACAAGGAATTAAACATCAATTCCGTTAGCATTTCAAGCATTTATCTGTCATTCATTTAACAAATGCCATTCAAGCACCACATGGAAGTGAATATCAATCAATTCCATTTGCCTGATTTTAAAGCAAGCACTTTTCTTTCTCTTCTTGCTAACTTTTGTCACTAACTACTGCATCCTTGCTCATTGGCACATGACAATATCCTTCTCAATATTCCTACACTTCCAGCACCAGATGGATTCCAAAGTCCAAATTTGTCATATCCCTATGTTGGGGTTTCAGCGATGTCTCGATCACACAACTTCCTTGACTTCATCAAAAGAAGGCACTCAGTTTTCTTTCACCCTCAATAGCTTAATCACTATCTCACATTTAGTTGACATCATGCCCCCACTTCTTATAATTCATTCTGCTTCTTTGTGACTTTTACTTTGTTCCTAGATTTATATAGATTTTAAAAACATAATTTAGCCCCCATCCCCATCCCCATCCCCATCTCCGCCACGCCTACCATGTATAATCTTATTTAAACAAATATGTAGTAACATAAGATATGATTTATTTCTAATAAGTTCAAATCTAAGTTCAACTAGCAACCTAGTTAACAAACATATTAAATCCCTGAGCGAATAAAAAAAAAATTCTATTAAACAATCATACGCACTAATCAATTATAATTAATGATATTTAATTTTAATAAAATAGAAAAGTACACAGTCCACTACTAGAAGTAAATTCAACATTCAAAAACAAACACCATTGGAATTCACTATCAAGATACAATATTCAATGCCACCATCACATACCACCAAACAAATAACAATATCTCCAAACCAGTAGATGTGGAAAAAGAACAGGAAAAGAAATACCAATATCTTCTGAAATGACAGAAATACCTTAATCGATTATGCCAAAAATAAGCTGGTACAGAGGTGCCATATGTTCAACTGATGTGAAGTTTTAAGTTAAAAACAAACTGACTAACAATAGTATGGTCAAATCAGATAAAATGGATAGAAACTATATGCACCTGGCCTTCCAGTCCCTGGTGTACAGAAGCCAATCCTTGAGCAGAACCAAGGATCAGTCCAATGTTCTTGCTTCCTGGGGAGACAAGCGAGTGGAGCGGAATCACATGCACAACCAAACAAGCAATGTCGTCGCGTTAATCCTCTACTTCGACGTGGATGATCCTTTCGATTTGTATGCTCCTTTGAGAGGTCAGATTGGTCCTTCCCTACTTGAATTGGAATATCATGATTACTTGGACCTTAGTGACAGTGATTTTAGAGGAATGGTGATCCCCAACTTCACTGGTTCTTCTAGTCAGTCCAAAGGCAACTCATAAGACTCTATCTTTCAACCTTAGAATATTAACCAAGAACAGAGAGAACCCAAAGACTCTTTTCTGTATATTTCCTACATGATCGACAATGGCTCCTCTAATTGGTAATAAAGCCACCGTAGAGGATACAAAGTAAATTTCTCAACTTAAAAACTCTCACGTGGCTAACTAATAACCAAAACTGTTTTACAGTTTTTGCCTCCAACTCTAATCCCTATCATTACCCCTCCCTTTAAACTAAGTTTACAAGTATTGAAAACTTAGAATAATGAAAACAGAGGTGCTACAAAAAACGCAACTTGAGTCATCTGGAATTGAAAGCAGCTTCAACCTGAGCAATGAAATCTGGAAATCTGGCCTTGAGGTCATTGTAGCCCTCCCAGTGGCATCCTCTAGTGTGTGACTCTTCCCATGCACTTAGACATCCACCCCTGCAGCATTACCAACGTTCTTACCAGCTTCCTTTCCAGAATAGCCAGTGGCTCATCTTGCACAATACCATCTTCAGAATTCGAGGTAACATCCTAATGCAACAACTTGACCCACTGATGACAAGAAATAGGCTGTGGAGGCTGAGGCTTGGAACTGGACAAACAAAACTGCTGCTTCTCATACCAAAATTTCATAGTTAATTTCTCAAAATCCCACCAGATTGGACCAAGAGTTCGCAACCATTGAACCCCTAACACAATGTCACAGCCTCCCAATGGCAAAGCAAACATATTGGAAGTATACACATAATTCCCTATGGCTAAAGGAATAGCAGCACAAAGCCCTCACATTGAACTTGTCCACCATCAGCTATCATGACATCACAACTATGAGACTGATCTAACTTCCAACCCAACTTCTTAACCATGCCAATATGGATGAAATTATTAGAGCTTCCAGAGTCAACAATACCACAACAGGACAATTCTTATTACCGGCAGCGAGTTTCATAGTCTAATAGCAGTAGGGGCAGGAGTACCATACAAAGCACAAGCTGTGATACAACAAGCATTCACCTCAGCTACTTGTTCAAGTTGGTGTAATTCATGAACTTATTCCTCCTCCTTAAAAAACTATTATAACCCATATCCAACAAATAAGATTTGCTTCCTTACACTACTACCCTCACAAATTTTTCATCACAATAAAAACAAAGATTATTTTGCCTTTTATATTGGATTTCCTCAGGGGTTAATTTCTTGATAGGCATATCCCTCCTAGGAACGATTTCAGTTTCAGCAGGAACTAAATCATTTTGTATTGGTAAAAAGGGCAATCTTGACTAGAAATTCCAGAAGAATGTGCAAACCTCAA
This sequence comes from Prunus fruticosa, assembly GCA_018703695.1. NCBI lineage: Eukaryota > Viridiplantae > Streptophyta > Magnoliopsida > Rosales > Rosaceae > Prunus > Prunus fruticosa. The sequence continues at coordinate 16,242,466 of CM031921.1, forward strand.
CTTTGGAGCTTAGCATCCACTTCATGAGCAAAATTCATGGCCTCATGAACTGTAGCAGGACGAAGCAACTTGACATCATGCTTGAGTTCTTCCGTAATCCTCCAATGAAACAGCTCAATCGAAAAGTTGGACTAAGATCATGGATTCGAGTTGCCAAGCGTCTGAATTCAGCGATATAATCCTTCAAAGGACCAGTTTGATGAAGCTTAAAGAGCGACTATGCAAATCCTCAAACCCATGAGAGCCAAATTCTCTGCAAAATGCCCTGGTAAAATCTTCCCATTTGGAGAAAGAAGAAGCACATTCCTCCCATTGATACCATTGCAAGGCCTCACGATCCAGATGGAAAGAAACCATTTTGACCTTTTTCTCAGATGGCACAGAAAAATAATCAAAATACTGCTCCGCCTTGTAAATCCATTCAATTGGATCATCCCCATCGTTGAATCTGGGAAAATCCATCTTAACAAAGGGCATACGATTCGCAGAAGGAAAACCCCTTTCCCCTCTCCCGATCCCTCTCTCCTTGCCGCCGACAGCCGTCACCATCGTCGTCATCAGATGGAGGCGGGAATGGGTGATCAGAACCCTCACGACGAGAGTCAATCGAATCGAGGCGTTTGTCGATGGACGCGAACTTATCCTCAAGAAGACGCTGAATTGATTCCAAAATGAGTTGGGTCTTGGAATTAGAGGCTTCAAGCGCAGCAACACGAGCGTCCATTGTTGTCGAACGAGTACGAACACGAGCACGAGTCATACACTAAAGGAACAGCTTAGAGGATCAATGGCCTGATACCAATGATAAGACTCTATCTTTCAACCTTAGAACATGATCGTACAATGGCTCCTCCAATTGGTAATAAAGCCACCGTAGAGGATACAACAGTAATTGTAACAAATTCTCAACTAAAACTTGACACGTGGCTAACTAACTAACCAAAACTGTTTTACAGTTTTTGCCTCCAACTCCTAATTCCTATCAGCAACTCAAACTTGAAAATGCTAACTTTAGTGGACTCATTCCTCCCCAACTTGGAAATCTCTCTCATTTGTGTAATTACTTCCTAGAGAGGCTTATATTTGTATCACTATAATACCTCATTGGGAGAAGAACAGAAATATACTGAATGATTCATAACCCTAAATTCTATTTGAGTTGGTATCATGGAAAGATTTTATAAAAATTGATAATTATGAAAGTGGGGGTAATTTTGGCTATTTTTTTATATATAAAAAAACTCTTCCTCTTCCGATTAGAAAACAAAATTTGAGTTTCAAACCAAACTGAAATAAGTTTCAGCACTAGTGATGTTCGCGAGAGTGAGAGGAAGGCATTTTGGGCATTTTGGGCATTTTAAAAGGTTTTGACTCAAAAAGCAAAAATAAAAAATAAAAAAAATAGTGGAACTCCTTGAAGTTTTTTATGTTTTTTTTTTTGGCAGAGTTTTTGATGTTTTTACAAAGACTTTTGAGCTTGAAGTTTAAAATTATTTTCACAAAACTTCATCCCTTAATTTTCTACATAAAAAATTGATAATGATAATGTTAAACTCAGGGATTCGATTGCATATAGGGGTGGAATTTGAATCGGTAAATCAGTGAGCCGAACCAAAATGAACGGAAAAAAACGAAAATTTTGATTTTGGCTTCAACTAGTTCAATAACCAAACAGAGTTTATAACGATGGCCTATATACGATATATAAGCCATTTTTATTATGATTTTAAAATTCTAGCTTCCTGCCAATGGGTTCCCACCACGGTGGTGGTGGATTCCCCCTCCCCTCATGGCACCCTGAGTTCGAACTCCATTGGAGTTTTCTTTCCTCCAATGTAACCAAAAAAAAAAACCTCTAGCTTCGTCATCTCTCTTAGGGCCTGTTTGGGAGTTCTTCTAGAAGAACTAAAAGCGCTTACGCAGTGTTTGCTAGAAAAGTTCAGAAGTACTTCTCTCTCATCTTCATTACGGTCTCAAGCCCCCTCATTTTCCTCACAGTCTCAAACCTCCATCCACGTCTCCAACACCATCATCCATAACTTTTTAGTTGAATCTCTTTGAATTCATTGATGGATTAATGGATGGGAGGGAGTTGAGTTTTATTTTTGGGCTTCTAGTGATGATAAGACAAGCCAAACAAGAAAAAAAGAAAATGTTGGAAATGTTGGATTAGTGGATGGGAGGGAGTTGAGTTTTATTTTTGGGCTTCAACTTTAAATTAGGAAATAGCTGGAAATTTGGTTTATACACGAAATTAAGCTTCTTCTTTTTTCTTTTATTCCCAAGTACAAGTGTTGAAGTAACGAGATCATAAGAATAACATAACATATGCGTAATGAAACAAAGTTTATTCAATTAAAAGGAATTCACCATAACGTGTAGATGGCAACAATGGCATAAACCAATGTTTTTAGTAGCTAGCCGACACTTCTGAAAGTGATTCAACATCCCAATGCCCAACTGAATCATCTTCCACAAAATCAACCCCTTCAGAATTTTGCTCAGCACTAATGGAAGGTAGTCTTGACATTTGTACACCCTCTAGCTCTGATGTAACCTCTCTCATTGTAGGACGGTTTCTTCCGTTCAAATTCAAGCATCTCATCGCAAGGTTAGCGACTACCTGGATTTCTGTTTCAGAGCCCTCCTTCAGAACTTGAGCATCAACAATGTCAAACAGACGATCTTCTTGCATCGAGGTAATGAAATATGTGGCAAGACTTCTGTATTCTTCTTCTTCTGACCCAGTTACTGCAGAAATTGGTTTTTGCCCAGTCAAGAGCTCAACTAGGACCACTCCAAAGCTATAGACGTCACTTTTCTCCGTAAATTGGCTTGATTGGAAGTACTCTGGGTCCAAGTAACCAAATGTTCCATGTACACGTGTGGTTAGATGAGTTTGGTCAATGCAAATTGATCTTGAAATTCCAAAATCAGCCATTTTTGCTCTGTATTTTTCATCCAAAAGTATGTTGGCAGACTTGATGTCTCTGTGATAAATGGGAAAGGAAGCTCCACTGTGTAAGTACGAAAGAGCACCAGCAATTTCTGTGGCAATTTGCAACCGCATGTCCCATGTGAGTGGGAATTCCTCAATCTGCTCTTGGATAAATTGAGAAAGAGTTCCATTCGGAATGAATTCGTAGACCAAAAGTGGAACTTCGGTCTCTAAACAACATCCCATAATTTGAACCACATTTCTGTGGATGATTTGTGAAAGAATTACAACCTCATTGATGAATTCCGAGAGCTTGCTTTTGTCCACCTTTTCGGACTTCTTTATTGCAACAATTCTTCCATCTGCCAACATGCCTTTGTAAACGGTACCTTGACCTCCCTGACCAAGAATTCTATCAATACTAAAATTGTTGGTGGCCTTTTCTAATTCTTTTGAATTGAATAACTTGACTTTGTCAGACGATAACTGTTGCTCTAACAATAAACCACCATTTCGTTTGAAAAACATTTTCTTGCGTGCAATGGTTTTCCTTTTCTTCACGATTTTGTGTACCCACCATGCACCAATGAGTAGTAACAATAGCGCAACACCGGAGCCAAGACCTACATCAATAGGCATTGAATTATATCCATTATCATTTCTAAACACGAAAATAATGGAATAAACCCTTTGTCCAAGCCAAAAACATTTTGAACAACATTGTAACCAAAAAATTTTTGTATTATTATTTTGAGAGATGTAAGAAGATAGGAGTACTATACCTAAAATAATAGTTCTGGAGTGGCATGTAATAGTCCGAAAGTCCGAACCAGAAGAATGCGTACATCTACGGCCATTCATTTTTGAGTAGCAGTTAAAACCCCCAACCAAATTCTCACATACATCGCCTCCACACACATAACTGCCTTTGCATTCATCAATATCTGAAATGATGACGACAAGAGATATGCTTCAGTCCAAACTCACAAATATAAGAATCGCATATGTTCAAATTTCATCAAAAGGTGAAAAGATAATTAATACTAATTAAACTTTCCGAACTAGAATAAACTCAATTCCAATACTAGTTATATATGTTGTACATATATTTTTAAGTTTTCGATGAGTGACTTTACGTTCATAGAGATATAACAGAAACCTGGGGATGGTGAGGAGGAAATTAATATAGTGATGGTGCATGGCTAATAAGAGGACAGGATTTGTCTAATGACATGTTTTAGACGCCATTTCAACTCGTGTAAAAACCTAATGGGGCTTCGGGCCACATCCAAATCATATTCATTAAAGTAAGCCCCCAAACTAACTGGTCCGCTCATCTCTTTTGAGAACATTTGATAAACAAAGTTTCTAAGAATCACTTTAATTTTTATCAAAAACTTTGAGGTGCATCTAACAAAAGCGATTTCAATAAAAGCTTTCTACATAATCATTTCCATTCGGGCCCTCTCTTAGTTTCTTTCCAAGGGTAAATACCTTTACATTTTTATAGTAGACCACTGAGATTACAAATCAAGGATCAATCTAAATCCAGAAAGAAGAGATTCAGTTTGCGTACCTTCACAAGGTTGGAGAAGATAAGGATTTCCTTCCATGCCCGGCGGACAGACACAAATCATCCTGGTCCGATTGTACCGAGAAGTCAAATCATTACTGCTGGTGCAAAAGGGTGTTGATTGGTTACCACTCGGGCCTGTTTTTCCTCTGAATCTTTCACCATAGTCATGTACGTTTAAGATCCAGTCTAGCACAACAGGAACGCTGTCCATATCCTTCACTTCTCGAAAATTCGATAAGTCTATTCTGAAACCAATCTTCCTCAACCAAAAATGCATAGTTGCAATCGCCCATTGGATCCGATGTTGATGAATTTGATGGTATCTCAATACTTAAAGCGCTTATGAGTTCATGAGGTGGAAGAGTATTTCGGCAACAGTCAACACCATCATAGCAGTTGCTAAGGTTGCCGCCTGTAGTGTTTTGACAAATGGACTGGCAATCAGAGACAGTCACATGATCTGAGTTCACAATGGCCTGGAGGCCACAACTCACTGCAATGAATGTGTTGTCTGTCCCAGAGTAAATGAAAGGACTGCCCGTCAAATTCTGCGGTTGGCGAGTTTCCTTTCCCTCGCAGCTGAAGAAAGTAATAGGGTTCTTAACACGAACCGATTGCCTGCCATCTTTAAACGGAAAAATACTTAGCAGCTCCAGGTTGACGCTCTTGAGGAAAGGCGCCTGCCTGCTGTAATTAGCTGAGGTTGTAGAGTTAATGTGCCTGCACTCTATTTGAAACCATTCATCGAAGTAACAATCTTTGTTAGGTCCAATCCCGAAAGGGTATGGGATGGCAACATCTCCACAATGCGTTGTGCAATTAGGCTTTGCTATAGGCGGTGGTGCTGCACTGGTTGTTGCAGCTCCATACCAGCAACTTATTACCATGCACCATAGAAACAGAACAATGGATATGGTATTCATTATTATTTATCAAACTGATTTGCAGAGTTTGATTTTTGCAGTCCAAATTGATGTATATCAAAATTTATATAGCTCCCCAAAAGGAACATGTATTGACTTAAGTAGGTTACATTTCGTTGATTTGTGCACATGAATTTGCGTGGAAATTATTGTGTACATTATTTCTAGCTATACGTGTGTAGACTTCTAGTCAATCTTCACCAAAGAAAAAAAAATTGAATCAATGTCAATTTTTTTTAAAAAAAGAAAACCCACTTGAATAGACTTAAATGCCCTCAAAATTAAAACTCATATAAACTTAAAATGAAAAACCCTATTAGATAAAAATTTGAATTTTTTTTAGGCACGTCTACAGCACTAGTCGAACTCCTTGTGAGTGTTGTTCTTCCTTTTCTGCGTTTTTGTAAATGAAATTTCACCCTTTCGTGAATAATATAGCTCTATTTTTTTTTTCTTGTGTTTACAATTGGCATGATTTATATGATTTAATATATACTTTTATTTCTAGAAAAACAATAGAAAATGTAAATACAAAAAATTTATCATTAGATTTTAAGTTAATAACTTTAGCTAGCCCACCTATTGAAAAATTTCTGGTTACGCCCTTGCGTGACATTAGGCTCATCCCCATCGGTCTATGGAGAAACGACTAGAAAGAAACCAAAGTTAAGTTTCAAACCAAACTAAAATAAGTTTCAGCACTTTCAGGTCCTTATTATACCAAGTCCATTGTTTTGCTTCTTCCTCCTTTCTTAAGTTTCCTATATGATGTCTAGTAGGAAGCTTGGAATTGCTTTGCTTCTTCCTCCTTTCTTAACCTTCTCAATGTAGGATAAAACTAATAAAAATAAAAATAAATGACGGAAGGTGCAGAGGTACTTCCTGCAGCTTGGAGGCAGGACTTCCTGCAGCTTGGAGGCAGGAATTAATGCCATATTCATCGATCCATGGCTTTTACAAGTCAAGTCCACTCAAAAGTACAAATTATTAAAGTTTATCAACTTTTTTCAGAAGAAAAAAACAGAGCATGAACTTTAAAATGAAATAGAATTGATGGAGGGAATGAATCCATTTTCATTTGGTTATATTAACTGAAGGACCCTCAAACTCTCTCTAGTGTTGGTCTTGGTCTTGGTGGAAACATATAATTTTTATCACCTTGGGAAAACCTTTCACACTTAAAAATGTTGAAAAATTTGAATGGCTCCTCAATCGTGAAAAATTTGGTCTTGTCTTCTGACATGTTTTAGTACATGGCTAATAATGGGACAGGATTTGCCTAATGACATGTTTTAGATGTCATTTCAACTCGTGTAAAATACCTAATGGGGCTTTGGGCTACATCTAAATCATATTCATTAAAGTAAGCCCCCAAACGAACTGATCCACTCATCTCTTTTGGGCTTTGGGCACTATAATATTTAACAAAAGCGATTTCAATAAAAGCTTGCTACATAATCATTTCATTCGGGTCCTCTCTTAGTTTCTTTCCAAGGGTAAATATATTTTACATTTTTATAGTAGACCACTGAGATTAGAAATCAAGGATCAATCTAAATCCAGAAAGAAGAGATTCAGTTTGCGTACCTTGACAAGGTTGGAGAAGATAAGGATTTCCTACCGTGCCCCGCGACAGACGCAAATCATCGTGTTCCCATTGTACCCAGAAGTCAAATTATTATTGCGGTTGCAAAAGGGTGCTGATTGGTTATCAAACTGAGTTGCGGAGTTTGATTTTTGCAGTCCAAATTGATGTATATCAAACTTGATATAGCTCCCAAAAAAGGAACATGGAAATTATTGTGTAAATTATTCCTAGCTATATGTGTGTAGACTACCAGTCAATCTTCAAAAACAAAAAAGAAAAAAAAAAAAAAGAGACTTCTAGTCAATGTCATTTTTTATAAAAACTTTCAATTATAACTAAAAACTCACTTGAATAGACTTCAATCCCCTCAAAACTAAAACTCATATAAACCTAAAAAGAAAATCCCTATTAGATAAAAATTTGAATTTTTTATAGGCACCTCTACAGCACTAGTCGAACTCCTTGTGAGTGTTGTTCTTCCTTTTCTGCGTTTATGGGGCGGGTCTGCAGCATAGTTCTTTTTTCTTCTTTTTTGGGGCTAGAATCCATCATGCTTCATTAATGTTCTTGCACACATGGTGTACGAATATAATGATATATCTTCTTTGAAAAAAACCGTCTAGAGTGTTGTAAAGCTAATAAGTGGAGGCCACATGTTGGAAGGAAATTTCCTTGCACCTTCCAGGAGCTTTCCTTTCTCTAGCCAAAGCCTTAGCCTATAAATCAAGTTGCAGTCTAATTTGTGGCAGATGAAGAAAGCCTTAATGGAAACATCAAATGAGAAGTTTCTATTGCAGCTCTATTTCTCTATATTCTTTCTATAATTTCTTTAGTTTTATAACACGTTATTGTCATAACCCATTAAAGTTTATGTGGGCCTTTTATGAAGTAATATGTATGCATTAAAATCATACTATAATAATATTAAATAATATGTATACTATATAGTTTTATGATTCACTAAAGTATTGTGTAGTTTTATTACCCATACAACAATATTTGTTTTTAAGTGTGATGTGGGTTTATCGTCCACACAAGAGCATTTATTTAAAGTATGGAGTAGAATTAGTGACTATACAAGCATATTTACTTTATCGCACATTTACTTTATTATTTAAAGAATGATGGGGAATTAACGTCCATAAGCAAGCAATTTACTTTATGAATTTATTTTACATCACATTTACTTTTATTTAAAAGTATAGTGCGGGTTTGTCGTCCATACCAGTAATTTATTTACAAGCAATTTATACCAATTTATTTTATGAATTAATTGTGTGATATGATGAGTTTTACAGCATATAGATCAGGATTAAAAGTTCCTTGATCCTCATCATACAACTACATCAGGACCTAAAGATCCTTGATGATGATGATGATGATGATATGAGAGCAGACAATCTCTATAGTACTATTTGTAAACAAGTGATCGGACCTGAAGATCCTTAATCCTTGACATGTAAATAAGGACATGAAGTTCCTTGATAATGTAACAGGTTCGTATCGGCTAATAGTACCATATCAGTTAATAGTAACGTATCTGAATAATGGTTTTATCAATGCACTAGATAATGGTTTTAGTTGTCTTTACTAGGGGTGGGCATTCAGACGAAAATCGGAACATCTAACCGAACCCTAAAAAAAACCGGAAAAAAAACCGTTGACCAAAAAAGTTAACAAACTGGACTTGACCGGACCGAACCCGTTCCAACCGATTCCGGTTCCGGTTTTATACTACATCGCACCGGACCGACCGAATCTTACGGTCATATTTTTTTATATTTTTTTATTTTATTTATTTTATTTTTTACAAATTTTTAAAATATAATCTTATATTTTAAATGTTATAATCACTATTTTTCCAAGTTTAACTTAAAAAAATTTCTAAATGTATGAATTGGATTATTTGTTAATTTTTAAGCCAAAAAATTAAGTTATTTATTATAATTTTTTAATTAAAAAAAGTATTTTTTTTTAAAAAAAATTTTAAAAATAATAAATTAATAATCCGGTTCAAAGGGAAAGGATAAAGGGAATTAAAACTGAACCGGCCGGTTTTTGAAATTTTTTTTGCCTAAACCGGACCGAAGGGAACCGGATAAATAGTACCAGTTTCGATTTTTGATTTGAGGCGAGAGGGACCGCGCCCACCCCTAGTCTTTACGGTGGTTTGATATTATCATTCACTCATAGTGCATCAGGTGATAATTCTCATTGAGTAATTCTAGAACCAGAGCTTCTACAAAATCACTTGCCATAAATAATAAGTTCATAAAATATGTCTGTCTATTTCCATCTCACACACAAAATGCCAAAGTGCCTAAACATGAGACTATTGGTCTGTAAGTCAAGACTATTTTTCACTCCTTCTCGAAGTCAAGTCATGCTTAAAGAATACTAATAGGGGATTTTTCTTTCATGCGTTTTATAGATGTCAAACTTTGTTCAGCTGATAAAAGTAAAACATCAAAGCTCATCATGGTGATCGAAAACCAGATGCATCCAAATTGCAAGGCATGCCTTTCTCTTTGTGGTAGTATAATGAGCATCCCTCTCATACCCTCCATAATAATCCTAAGCATTAATGTTGTAAATTAGATAAATCCATACATGCATAAAACGAGCATAATAACTAATAGTAGCTAGTAGGAATTATATCCCAACAATTCAACAAGAACGAACAAAGTAGTAATATTCTTACTCTCATAGCAATACTACAAATAATAGGACAAAACAATATTGGTAAACACAGGAGTGGTCCATATAGTTCTCCAGAAATCGCTAAAATAGATCTAGCATCTAGGTATGCAACACCATATGAAAGGCTCATATCATATGTGATTATGAACCTTTATTTAACTGCATATAGATATAGTAGTACCACTGATAATATGCCGATATAATTGTCGCCAACAAAACGTACTGACATGTTATCGATACATTTTCAATAATATCGATGCACATCTATTACCATTATTTAATAAAGAACTGATGGCTTACATAGAGAACTTCTGAGATATTCATTAGACATATAGTTATATGCCATTTTTATTAAGGGGTAGTGGTTATTGAAGGTGGAGAGAACGGAAATGTGGGAGTTGATGGGAAATTTGGAAGTGAAGTAATAATAGGGGGAGGCAACATGTATTCTGGCAATTTATAGCAATTTATTTTATGAATTAATTGTGTGATATGATGAGTTTTATAGCATACAGATCAAGACTAGAAGTTCCTTGATCATCATCATACAACTACATCAGACCCTTAAGATCCTTGATGATGATGATAATATGAGAGCAGGCAATCTCTTTGGTACTATATTTATAAACAAGTGATCGGACCTGAAGATCCTTGATCCTTGACATGTAAATAAGGACATGAAGTTCCTTGATAATGTAACAAGTTGTATTTGGTTAATAGTACCGATCTCAGTTAATAGTACCGTATCTGAAATTTTTAGTATTTTTTAGTATTTTTTAATATTTTTTTTCGTTGTTGACGTCAACAAACCCGGGCAATAGCCCAGGGCAATTCTTGCCTTCGGCCCTGCCCAGGCTTGTGGAGCCCACGAACTGCCCTGGCAGCTTAAGGCCGCTGGAATCATGAAACGGGGCTTGGGCCCCCTATTGCCCTGGCAAGGGCTGTCCGCTGGAACTGAACTTACAGAAGCACATTTCTTGAACCTCTCTCGTTTACAATCTTTCGATATTTCTCATAATCCTTTGTCCTTCAACTTCAGCAGAGATTGGAACCCACTGTTTCAACTTGATACATTAATCATGACCTCTTGCCACAACTTCAGCAGAGATTGGAACCCACTGTTTCAACTTGATACATTAATCATGACCTCTTGCCAGGTTGGCCCAACTTTTCCCAAATGGATTCATAGGGAGAGAAAACTTACTGATCTCGAGATGTCCAATGCTGGGATATCCGACTCAATACCAAATACATTTTGGGACCTATCCTCCAGCTTAGTTGAGTTAAATCTCTCTATGAACCAAATCCATGGGAAGCTCCCTGTTGAAATTAATGCACATTTGTATAGAAAAATCTAGAAGCTTGAAGAAAGTGCTATAGCTTGATGGGAAGTCGGCAGCCACATGCAACCTTGGAGAATTATCTAGAGAAAGCCACACATGTGGCTGGGGTTAATCTTCTTCCTAAGTCGGTGGACCAAGGTATGGCGGTGGATCATGTCTATAAATAGACATATGCGATGATACAAGGTGGAGCAAAAAAGCTACCCAACCCAAGTCATATGGGGAGTCTAACAAAGAACTCTCAAATTATAAGGGAGCCAAGAGCTACCTAAAATCCTAAGCTAGAAAAGCTAGGAAACTAAGCAACAAAGCCAGCTATTTAGCTAATCAACTAAAGATAGTGAGAGTTAACCACTACAACTCCCAATCCACGAGGGAGCTACAGGTGAGCTACCCAACCTATGGAAGAAGCTTGGAGCCAAGAGCTCAAGCTAGGGCCAAATAGTCCAAACTAATCTAAATCAGTGTGGTGCCCAATAAGCCAATAAGCTAAGAAGGAGGTCAATTAACATACACCAAGCCATGTACTATTCTCCTCCAATGTAATAAAAACACTTCGTTTCAACTATTGTATGTTGTCATAAACCCCTTCACCACATAAACCAACGGAATCAGAGCAACGTACATCACACACCTCCCAAATTCCAACACTCCCAAATCTGTCACCAGAAAACAGCTCCTACGTTATTATTTACTTGAGTTCTAATCATTTGTCTGGTCCACTCCCATCATTCCCTCAAAGCATTAACGTTGTGTTTCTCTCCAAAAACATGTTTTCCTGGACCCTATCTCCTTATGTGCAACACAGGCTCCGGATTTGCATGTTCTCGACCTTTCTGAGAACCTTCTATCAGGAAAACTTCCTAATTGTTGGAAGCACTTTCAAGGATTGTTGTCACTGAATTTGGCAGAGAACAATTTATCTGGGAAGTTACCAAGGTCATTAGGCTATTTGGCGAATATTATATCGTTACATTTACAAGATAACAGCTTTTCAGGAGAGTTTCCTTCTCTAGAGAACTGTACAAAATTAGTGGTGGTTGACCCTTGGAGCCAACAAGTTATTTGGAAAAATACCAGCATGGATAGGCCTAGGGTTGGACTTATCATACCATAACTTGTCAGGAAGAATTCCACTAAGCGCCCAACTTCAGAGTTTTAACTCCTCTCAATATATGGGAAATCTAAGACTTTGTGGACCACCAGTGACACAGAAATGCCCTGGAGATAAAACAACTCAAGATCCTGGAATCACCAGTGGCAACAAAGTGATCGTAACACCGAAGGAGACAATGATTGCCTCATAAACTTGGGATTTTGTGCAAGTATAGTGCTGGGTTTCCTCATAGGACCTCATAGGATTTTGGGGTGTCTGCGGGACTCTACTGTTAAGAGTTCATGGAGATATGCCTACTTCCAAGTCCTGAATGATACAAAAGACTGGATTTATGTTACAACAGCACTGCCCAAGGAAAAAATGCAGAGGAGACTTCAAAGATAAATGGTAAGAGCTATGTATTGCTCTGTTTTTTTTCTTCAAATTTATAATGTATCTACTATCTATATATATGAGCAGCTTATCTATTTTTGCTTAAGAATGTTGCACAATAATGCACCACATTTGCACTTGCATAACAGTTTGAAAATTTTGTCTTTTGGCTCCTGTCCAGCTACGATCTTAGAAGCTGCTGGCTTTCGGTGGAAGAAGCTTTCTCCAGAACTTCAAGGATTAATGTGGGAGGTTTTTGGCTGTCTTTGATTTTTTCTTTTCTTTCAACAAGTATGACGCTTTTTTGTGGTAATAAATTATGTACACTGGTTGCCATTTTCCTTGTATTGTTCTCAAAATATCATTTTCATATCCCCATAATATTTCATGCAACTCCTCTGATAAGAAGCTATATGCTGTAGTCATTGTTTTTCAAAATTTGTCCTGAAAAATTGTTGTCTAATGAAAACTGTGAAATCTGAAAATTTAGCTATTAATCTCAAGAACTTAGACTAATTTTGTTCGATGGGAATTCGGATTGAAGAATTAATAACAGGAAAGAAGATTGAAGTATAATATTAATGCTGCACTAATGAAACCATGAAAGCATTTTAAATCGAAGTGTTATTACTTAATTGAGGGTGGTTCCATGAACTTTTGGGTAATCAATGTAATTAAATTTCACTCCACAAGAATGATTCCCTGAAGAAAAGGGAAAGAAAGAGATGAAGAAAAAAACCAAGAAGCAATTGTCGCATGAATGCTACCACAGTGCGCAGCAGCGTCTTCCAACTAATAAAAAGAAAAAAAGGTAAAAGGCTCAGTATGGATTACAGCAATTCCACAGATCAGACTACTGTGTCTTCCCCTATTTCACTGCCTTCTTCCATTCTAGAATATTACAAGAAGAAAGAAAAGATTTCCTTGAATTCTTTTATATCAAGTGAGAAAAATGTGACATTGACCAGCACTTGTTCCCGTGGAAAAAGAGGACCTTTGACATAAATGTGCTAACTAAGCAAGTGAAAATACTCTCAAGAATGTGGCCCAAATGATGCTGGGGATCCAGTAATAAGAGCCATAAGTGGGCTAAGCCAGCTAACTTGGGTGGAACTATGGATGCTTCTGTACATGACATGTCATACAAAAGTTACATAAAAAGTGCTTATGCAACATGTAAAGTTGCCACTCAATAGGTTGCCCTGAATTGCTCATCCAATAGCACATTGGAGGATTTGAAATCTCGATATATCACCTGTCCATGTAACGCAAGAAAACAAGGTTCAACGAACATATAATCAAGAATCTGTCTTCTTACAAACAAAAAATGATCATGTGAGGTCAGCAAGTGTATCATATCCATATGTATATAATTTCTGCCATATTTGGATATCAGAAGTAAAATAAGGATATTAATTTTTTCAAGCCCACAAGTAGAGCTGAACCAAGCCTGTGACTTCTTTAACTGTAACCACACCACTAAAGTCACACACTCTAGTTTTCTGCACATTTTCTAGTTGTGGGAATTTTTTGTTTCTCCTGAAATGACTCAAATGTAGCAGCAAAGGTTGTTTGCTTTAATCTAACAGAAATGGTCTTTGCTCTGTAATCTAATTTTTATAGCCGTCAGACGAAAAATCTTCATCTGTACCTAACTTAACTTATGGCAGTTACATCACGTGAATATAACATACCCTTAAAGTTACAAAAACAGAGAGATTGCAGTTTGAAAGTAGGAAACAAGAAAAAGATATATAACACAACATGAAATATCAGCAGTCCCAGTTCAAATCCTCGGTCAATTTAAAAAGACGACCTAACTAAAATTCTCACACATTCGTAAATAAATACCAATATCTTCTGAAACGACAGAAATACCTTAATCGATTATGTTCAAATGATGTGGAAGTTTTAAGTTAAAAACAAACTGATTAACAATAGTATGGTCAAATCAGATAAAATGGATAGAAACTATATGCACCTGGACTTCCAGTCCCTGGTGTAGATAAGCCAAACCTTGAGCAGAACAAAGCATAACCTGTAGTCTTGTCATCCAAGGCAATGTGGGCAAAGCCCTGTTGAAAAGATGATCTTCTAAGCTTCTATTAGGCATATATTCATACAACAGTAGCCGCTCTCCATCTACAGAACAATATCCTAAAAGTTTTACTAGGTTTGGGTGATTTAAGACGAAAATAAATTGAACTTCCGCAAGCCATTCTTTATGACCCTGTTTGAGAAAAGCTAATAACCAAAAGCTTGGCAACCAAAAGAATCAGAACAACATGTAAGAGGCATATAATGTTGTAAAATGTGTGCATAAAAAGGTCTCTGATTAACCTTAAACATCATTAAAATATTTGCCAATCTCAGAAGGTAATGACAATATACTACTAGATTCAGCAAAATCTGTGCGTCAACCATATAACTGGTTAAAAGAGTAATAAGATGTAACTTTTAGACAGACCGATATCTTTTAGTTGCTAAACCATTACCTTCAATGAAATACTGTTCCAATTCTTGTTCTAGAGTGGAAAAGAAAACATGGGAATTTTTTTCCCTGCATTGCCAGAACCATGTTTCAATGACTTCAATTCATGCTTCACATGAAATTCTGAAAAAATCATCATCGACAACAAGAAGCATGATATTTCTCCAATTCAGTAGATTCCAGATCTATCATGAATGTAAAAGGTGGCCATTAAACAACCTGCCATACACATATGCAGACATTATCAGCTAAGAATATTTACAAATTTTCTGACAAAGTGATGCCAAAATCCTGTGAGATACTTTAGAGGAAATCAGCAATGATACATATAGACAGCCAGGTAATGTGAAACTAAAACAGATATCATTTCCTTTCATGAATTTGGACTAATATTCATTTCGTAACTAAGTGGAAACTGTATTTACAGATTAAAAAATTCAATGTTTGTTGAGAACCAAAGAGTTATGTCGAAGAGGAACACCCAAAAGAGAAGTGGGTGTTCCTCTTGGACACAACTTTCCCCCTACACAGAAACAAAAAGAACCCATTTCACCAAAACAAATTCCAAGTCCAAAGATCCACATAAACCAAAAATTAAACACTAACCAACATGGAAAATAGGTACCTTTAGCACTAGGAACACCAATAACTCGAATTACAATTACTTAAACTGATCACAATTACAGAATAAACAAGACAATAAAAAACGTGCTAGCTCTCCTAAAAAACCATGTACTTATAATCGTTTTGTGGTTCAAAAACCATGTACTTATAACCGTTTTGTGGTTCAAAAATCATGTACTTACATCTGATATCAATTAAAGAATGAATTGAATAAACAAGACAGTAACAAACGTGTTCTCAGATAAATCAGAAGGCTCGGCACTTCCCCGAACTGGTCAGAAACGTGCCCTGGTTAGACGGCAAAGGCAAGTTCTTTATGTCGATAACTTCAATTTTATTTCCCTTGTTTTGAAACTCTTGATAGCCTTGGTGGAGCTTTCGAACCCTAGTCTCCAACTTCTCTTCATCATCCCAATCTTGCGGATGATGACGAGGATCAGATTGCTCAGGCCCCTTAGGGTTTTGTTGACAAGAAGATGGAGGCGGTGCGCTTAGCATCAAGCGGAGGGTCTCCAAATCCTTGCCTTTGCCGTGAGATGGTTTCTTGGGCTTCTCCAGAATTGCCAAGTCGCGCTCATCAAGTTTGATGTCGTCGAATAAGTTGGAGGGATTGCAAGTCAGGGTTTCAAGGATGAAGACGGCTTCAAGGTCGTCCAGCGGAGGGCAAGGGAGTCCACCAAAGTCGTCATCTTCAAGTTTGATGTCGTCGAATAAGCTGGAGGGATCGCAAGTCATGGTTTCAAGGATGAAGAAAGCTTCAAGGTCGTCCAGCGGAGGGCAAGCGAGTCCACCAAAGTCGTCATCGTCAACAGGAGGCTCTCGCTCGCATCGCTCTTCCTTCAAAGCCGTCATCTTGTCTGAAAGAGAAAAGTAGGGTCTCGACTCGATCGTTTGAAAGAGAAAGGATTACAGCGAATTTTGGAAACCCTAAATCACAGTAGCTGGTGTTTACAAAAGGCTCAGGGCTACATATGTATATTTCCTAATCTCATTGGGAAAAATAATATTTTATTCAAATTAATTCCTAACTTGCAAATGGCCCACTCGTGTGTTTGTGTTGTGGGCTTCAATTTGCTTTATAACTACGCAAGCCCAGTTGTTTTCTGTTCGCTTCTAATAAACTTTCTACCCATTTTTGGGCCCAAAAAAAAAGTTAGAACGCAATTATTTTCCTCTTGTCAAGTTTTTTTTTTCGTGCCAGGTTTCTTTTTTTGTCAAGCCAATCCAAATGAAAAATCAATGCATATATAATAATTATATGTTTTACGAAATTTCATATACATATATATAGGAAAATATTATCTTACTAGAAAGTCCATGATATATAATGGCGGACCCAGGAATATTTATAGGGGTGGGCTGTCTTTTTTGTTCGAGATTTATTATAAGCCATATTTTTTAACAATTATTTTTTTATAAGAAGCAATATTTCCTTCAGTATATTTCTTTCGGATTAATGAAAGTGGTATACTTTTTGACTAATTCAGTATATTTCCTTCATATTAAAAAATATTTTCAAAATTCATTAAAAAAATATAAAGATACAAAAATTATTTGAGCCAAATTTGAGGTTAAATAAACCAAAGAAGAGAGAGATAAAAAAAAATACTTTAGTAATGAAAGTATTAAAGTATTCGGTTGTAGATATGGTATATTTTTTTTTTATCAGATAAATTACTTCATTGATTAAAAACATCACAGAATACAACCCAAAAACGGGAAAACAAAAACTGGATGAGCAAAATAGCGGCCTCAATAAAACCTTGCCTTAAAAAACCCCCAAGGGATGAAAATCCGGTCAAGGAAAATCTGACTGTAGATATGGTATATGAGGTGGGCTACTTTCTAGAAAAGGAGGGGTGGGCTATTATGTAATTTTCCTTAATTGAGCTTGCACAACTAAGCATAATTTGTCTCTATCCAAAGTAAGCACTCGACTAAAACCCACTCTAGCTCAAGCGTGAATCCGCCTTTGAATATGTATATGTGTGTGTAATGTTCTCCATATGAGATTTTTTTTGTTTAAATGTGTAATAGTAATATTATTTTTTATAATAAAAAAAATCTAGAATAGATATTCATAAAACATTCATGTTTTGCATCTTATTGTTACATAAACTGTAGTTCAATTTATACTAATTTACAATCAGTACTACTAAAATTAGACCAAAAATACTGAAACCCCGAAATTATGAAATAACATGGGATCTACCGTCAACTTCTAACTGCTTGTTGAATGTAATCAAATTCTGCGAACTATATATTTAATTTCTGTCAAACAAAACTTTATTAGACATGCGACCCAAAAAAAAACTTTATTAGACATTGAGTGTATGGTTTCATGACTTGCTTATCTGCCAAATCTACAAGACCAGTGAATAGAATTCTCTAAACTACAAATACATATATAACTGCATAAAGACGCATAAACAGTGATGGATATGCATAGGCAAGTAAAGAGGAACAAAAGAGAGAGAGAGAGAGAGAGAGAGATAAGAGACCAAGTTTTCCACACAAATATGATGCTTGTTTAGGGTTTAGGGTAATAAATTATGTGCATCGACGTGGGGCGTAAAAAAGGAATGCCATTTTCCATGTATTATTCTCAAAATATCATCTTCATATCCCCATAATATTTCATGCAACTCCTCTGATGAGAAGATATATGCCATAGTCCTTGTTTTTCAAAATTTGTCCTGACACATTGTTCTCTAATGAAAACTGTGAAATCTGAAAATTTAGCCACTAGTTTCAAGAACTTAGACTAATTTGGTTTAGATGGGAATTCGGATAGAAGAATTAAACAGGCAAGAAATTGAAGTATAATGCTGCACTGATGAAATCATTAAAGCATTTGTGAATCAAAGTGTTGTTACTTAATTGAGGGAGGTTCCATGAACTTTTGGCTAATCAATGTAATTAAATTTCACTCCGCAAGAATGATTTCCAGAAGAAAAGGGAAAGAAAGGGGGAAAAAATAAACAAGCAATTTTCATATGAATGCTACCACAGTGCGCAGCTATGTCTTCAAACTAACAAAAAGATAAAAGGTAAAAGGCTCAGTATGGAGATTTACAGCGGTTCCACAGATCAGTCTACTGGGTCTCCCCTATTTCACTGCCTTCTTCTTCCATTCTATAATTTTACAATAAGAAAATAAAAGATTTCCTTGATTTCTTGTGCTTCAGGACCTCAGAAATTTACATACTTCCCGGATTTGACAGCTACCGATGAATCGAGACTCGCGCCTGAAAGTCCCCGAAAAAAGATTACAAGGGTTAACTGCAACCCTGCTATACTTGCTTAATAATATCCAACCATTTAAACCTGCTCAAAAAATTTAAAGAGAATTTGGTCACAACAGAAAGTGGTATCTATAATAATGCTCTCTTATATCAAGTCTACTTGGGTTTCCGCTTAGCCAATTTAGACCCAGATGCCTCAAAACTTCTATTTACAGAACTGGTTCCCGCTTCTGAATCTTGTAGAGCTTGCTTCAAGACCTCTACCACCTGACACATTGTTGGTCGGTCTTTTGCATTCTTGTTCAGACAACTATCTGCCAACTTGGCAAGTTTTCGAGCAGCAGTAAGAGAATACTGATCTCTCAGCAATGGATCTATTATCATGCTGAACCTTTTACTGTCAGCAGGGAACTGTTTAACCCAATAAAGAAGTTTCTGTTCCGCTGCCGGCCGGTTCTTGTCCAAGACACGCCTGCCTGTGAGGATCTCATAGAGCACCACACCGAAACTCCATAAATCACTGTGCGTTGAAAGATGGCCTGTTTCAACATATTCTGGGGCAGCATATCCATAAGTCCCTACCACCTGATAACAAAACCAAAGACAATATGCATAAGTGATATTATAGGACACCAACAGACAATTATAATTTTCAAAATTAATCCTACGTTTCTTTCCAAGAATGATGCACTTCAAAGAAGGCGGCCAACCATTAAACGGGGACATCAAGGCCATGTTTCGAAGGTGGGGCTGGACATGACAAATTCAATTAAAATGGACAACTAGTCTTCCCTAATGTTTAGTGTACAATGATGGGACTGGACCATTAGATTGGACAAATCCTTCTACAGGGGTGGGTCCCCATGAGACTGGCGTGGACTTAGTCCCAGTCCTGTCTAGTACGGTGCTCCAAATGAGGCACAAGGACATTTCATCAATAGTTCAGGGCCAATTCAATGAAGTCATTGAAGTCAACATAAAGAACTTGTGGCATGTGTAAGGGGAAGAAAAAAAAGGGGAACTTGTAGAAAAATGTGACATTGACCAGCACTTGTTCCCGTGGAAAAAGAGGACCTTCGACATAAATGTGCTAACTAAGCAAGTGAAAATACTCTCAAGAATGTGGCTCAAATGATGCTTGGGGATCCAGTAAACCCTAAACCCCAGCTAACTTGGGTGGAACTATGGATGCTTCTGTACATGACATGTCATACAAAAGTTACATAAAAAGTGCTTATGCAACATGTAAAGTTGCCACTAAATATGTTGCGGGTGTAGCATGTCTCAGAATTATGAGGGTCAGTTTTGGGAGTATAAACTGTCCATTACCCCTCTACTCACCGACGTTGATACATGAGTGCGGTCACCCGTTGGTCCTTCTCTAGCAAGCCCGAAGTCTGAGAGCTTTGCCCTGAATTGCTCATCCAATAGCACATTGGAGGATTTGAAATCTCGATATATCACCTGTCCATGTAACGCAAGAAAACAAGGTTCAACAAACATATAATCAAGAATCTGTCCTCTTACAATCAAAAAATGATCATGTGAGGTCAGCAAGTGTATCATATCCATATGCATATCATTTCTGCGATATTTGGATATCAGAAGTAAAATAAGGATATTAGTTTTTTCAAGCCCACAAGTAGAATAAGGGTATTCTGCACATTTTCTAGTTGTGGGAATTTTTTGTTTCTCTTGAAATGACTCAAATGTAGCAGCAAAGGTTCTTTGCTTTAATCTAACAGAAATGGTCTTTGCTCTGTAATCTAATTTTTATAGCCGTCGGAATGAAAAAACTTCATCTGTACCTAACTTATGGCAGTTACATTACATGAGTAGAACATACCCTTTAAGTTCCAAAAGCAGAGATTGCAGTTTGAAAGTAGGAAACAAGAAAAAGATATATAACACAACATGAAATATCAGCAGTCACAGTTCAAATCCTCGGTCAATTTAAACAGACGACCTAACTAAAATTCTCACACATTCGTAAATAGATACCAATATCTTCTGAAATGACCGAAAAACCTTAATCGATTATGTTATTAGTTTTCATTGGTTAAATTAACATAGCCAAAACTAGCAAGCCAACATAGAGGAGCCATATGTTCGAATGATGTGGAAGTTTTAAGTTAAAAACAAACTGACTAACAAAAGTATGATCAAATCAGATAAAATGGATAGAAACTATATGCACCTGGACTTCCAGTCCCTGGTGTAGATAAGCCAATCCTTCAGCAGAACCAAGCATAACCTGTAGTCTTGTCATCCAAGGCATTGCGGGCAAAGCTCTGTTGAAAAGATGATCTTCTAAGCTTCTATTAGGCATATATTCATATACCAGTAGCCGTTGTATCCCTCTCTCTCCATCTACAGAACAATATCCTAAAAGTTTTACTAGATTTGGATGATTTACTGACGCCAAGAAATTGAACTTCCGCAAGCCATTCTTTATGACCCTGTTTGAGAAAAGCTAAAAACCATAAGCTTCACAACCAAAAGAATCAGAACAACATGTAAGAGGCATATAATGTTGTAAAATGCGTGTATAAAAGGGCCTCTAATTAATCTTAAATTTCATTAAAATATTTGCCAATCTCAGAAGGTAATGACAAATATACCACTAGATTCTGCAAAATCTGTGCGTCCACCATATATATATAACTGGTTAAAAGAGTAACAAGATGTAACTTTTAGACAGACCGATATCTTTTAGTTGCTAAACCATTACCTTCAATGAAAAACTGTTCCAATTCTTGTTCTTGAGTTAGCAAAACAAGGAATTAAACATCAATTCCGTTAGCATTCCAAGCATTTATCTGTCATTCATTTAACAAATGCCATTCAAGCACCACATGGAAATGAATATCAATCAATTCCATTTGCCTGATTTTAAGCAAGCACTTTTCTTTCTCTTCTTGCTAACTTTTGTCACTAACTTACAGCATCCTTGCTCATTGGCACATGACAATATCCTCTCAATATTCCTACACTTCCAGCACCAGATGGATTCTAAAGTCCAAATTGTCATATCCCTTGACTTCATCACACAACTTCCTTGACTTCATCAAAAGAAGGCACTCAGTTTTCTTTCACCCTCAATAGCTTAATCACTATCTCGCATTTAGTCTACATCATGCCCCCACTTGCTTATAATTTATTCTGCTTCTTTGTGACTTTTACTTCGTTCCTAGATTCAGATAGATTTTAAAAGCATAATTTAGCCCCCTCGCTTTCTCGTTTCCAAGTGCCGTATAATTGCTCCCCATCCCCGCCACGCCTACCATGTATAATCTTATTTAAACAAATATGTAGTAACATAAGATATGATTTATTTATAATAAGTTCAAATCTAAGTTCAACTAGCAACCTAGTTAACAAACATATTAAATCCCTGAGCGAGGAATAAAAAAAAATTATATTAAACAATCACATACGCACTAATCAATTATAATTAAATGATATTTAATTGTAATAAAATAGAAAAGTACACAGTCCACTACTAGAAGTAAATTCAACATTAAAAAACAAAGACCATTGGAATTCACCATCAAAATACAATATGTAATTCAATGCCACCATCACATACCACCCAACAAATAACAATATCTCCCAACCAAGTAGATGTGGAAAAGAACAGGAAAAGAAAAACAGAGAAACAGAGAGAAAAATTGGAATGGAAAAACATAAACAGAGAAAATTAATGAAGATATATCGAACCTGTAAGCTACGCGGGTTTAACCTTTTAATGGCAACTACAATCGGACTTCCTTGACCATTTTCAGGCCTAATCGTTCCTTTATATACACTCCCAAAACCTCCTTCCCCAAGCTTTAGCAACCTGTTGAAACCATTTGTTGCTTCCCTCAGCTCTTGATATGAGAAAACTCTCAAATTTTGCTCCTTTTCTTTGTACAATTCTGGTATGCTCCTTGGTGATGGTAAGGAACTTGAAGATTTTGTTGCACGATCACAAACCAGATCGCTTGATTTGCTTTGGTTTCTCAATTCTGGAGCGGATTGTGCTCCTTGCTTCTTGCCCTTGGATTTGTCCTTGAATGGAAAAAGGCACTTCATTTCTTAATTCAGCTCTAAAACAGTATATAATAAAAGTCTCAAGACCTCAGATGGTATATATATGTAGTTGTAAAAAATGCTAACTTGAATTCATTGGGGGAAAAACAGAGATGAGAAAACTAGAAGAAATGGCTGAAATTAGATGGGAATTGGATGAATAGAATTGGAAAAGAAAACCCAGAAATAAAATAAGGGAGGCTAATGGAAATTGTGGTCAACTAACAGACCCCAGAAAGCTAAGAAAGGTCAACCAAACAGAAGGAAAATGAAGACCAAATTGGAAATTGAAGGAAATGAAGCAAATAATATAGGAGATGAAGCAAAGAAAGAAAAAACCCAGCTGGTAATTGGAGACAGAGAGGCTGAAAAAAGACAAAGCCAGATCGATTTTGAAGTGAAAGGAAGAGACATAAAATTGAAAGAGAGAGTTCTGAGAATGGCCTTAAAGATAAAAGAAATGGGAAAATCTTTAAAGAAAGAAGCAAAACCCCGTTTTGGAGATGTAGAGAGAGAGAGAGAGAGAATGTATCGTGTATGAAACGAAAAATATTAACAGGCAGAAAGGGACAGGACTAAAACACAGGCAGATTTTTCAACCTACGCAAAAATGAAAGACCCAAGAAAACGTTTCAAACCTTTTGAGCGTTTCCTATCTCTTCGTTCCCATTTCGTGTCTGAAAGTCAGAGACTCGTAGCGCGTTGGGTTTGGTATGGTTTTGGTCTATCCACAACGGAGAGAGCCTTGACTTTAGATTTTTCCTTAATTTTGTTGGTTTTATTCAATCAGACCAGAACCCAACAGAGCATATCAGAAGAGACGGTAAAGAGACATTCTAAACATTAAAAAAAAAAAAGCCAAAAACAATGGAAATGGAGACAGGGCAGGATACTGTTGAGCTTAAATATTTATTTATTGTGAAGTAAGAATTGGGTTGTCTTGTATTAATAATTTCTTGTTGAGTTCGTATCAAAAAATATATATATATATATAATATATATATTTCTTGTTTAGTTTCCATGTGCTTTGCTTTCTGAGCAATGCAAATATGAAATGAACCAGAGTAAGTAATGGTGGAGGAGATAAGGTCTGCCAACGCTACTCGGTGCTGACTACGGAGCCGTTCACATTTAAGATTAGAGTGTACTGATGTTGACCGACGCATGCATGAAGTCATTGTAGTCGTGTGCATGAGGACAAGTCAAATGAAACGGAGGCTACTTTTAGTAACGGGAAATTTCATTTTACTACTCGAAAATTTATTACTCAAATTTTACGTAAGTATTAATTTTACTACCACTTTCATATCTCTGTTAATACGTATCAACTATTAATATCATGAAAAAATGGTAAGCTTAACTTAAATATTGATCCATTATTAAGGTAAACGAATATAATGCCAACTAATGAACTTTGTTAGATAGTAAATGATGAACTTCAGTAAATTTTAGGGTAGTAATGTGAAAACTATTCAATAATTATTTTAATAATGGCAATTCAATCCAAGCTTTGGTTTTGGTTCATTGTCAAGAATTGACCAGTAACCCTAAAAAATTTTGAAACCCAATTACTTCATCAATTGACCAAGAAAACTGAAATTAGAACACGTTTTTGGAAGCTCATAAAATTCTATTTTCAGGACAAATTTAATGAATTTGTTTTTACATGAGCGATGGGTGAAAATGATGTTCTCTTGACCTTAATTACAAGTAACTTGACTATAGTAATCACTAGAAGGGCATAAAACTCTTTCTTTGACGAGGTCTTTACTTTGGATCATTCATAGGATCATGTGAGTCTGTGACTAAGTTTGGTCAAGTGTCCTAGTCCTCTTGTGTCTTGAAAACCCTTTTTTTTAAAGAACAAAAAAAATTATTAGTTAAAATAAGAGATCAAATGTCTTTTCAATTAGCACGTGAGGAATGCATACATCCTCCTTTGATACAAGAGATATTATATGAGGGACTTAGGACATCTTCCTTTAGTCCACCTTTACATAGGACTATAAAAAAAATTGATTGTTCCGATTATTAGGGGCCCGTTTGGTATCATATTAAAAAAATGAACTCAAAAATCATGATTTTTTTTTAAAACATGAGTTTTTAAATATTGATTTTAGGATCTAAAAACTTATTTGGTATTGAACTCCAAACTATTTTTAAGATCTTAAAAAAATTGAAATTAAAATCAGAAATCCTAATTCCCAAATTGAAATTAACAAGAGAGAGAGAGAAATGTAAAATCTCACTTTTTTTGTTTTCAATATTGGAACTTAAAATTTATTTTTTAGTTTATAAAAATTGAATCCAAATAGTATACCAAATGAGCCGTGAACATCTCTTTGTTTTTTTTAACAAAAAGTAACGAACGCTATTAAGAGATTTTTTTCATGGGGTGGATATTTACATCTTTTGCAAAAACCAACAATAGATAATTGTTTTTCCCTTACCCATGCTTCATGTTGGTAAAACCACTCTTTTAAAGTTTTATGGGTTAGCAATTTTATGATAATGAGAACACTGTAAGTGAAATGTTATGTTATAGTACACAGTTATTAGTAATTTTTTGGATTAACAGTCATTTACTCACATGATGTTCCTAATGATTTCATATTATATTCATTGGCGGACCCACATATACTTAAGTGAAATGTTATATTTATGTGTAGGGAAAAAGCTTTGAAGTCGCTGAGTTTTATGTGTGGGAAAACGCTTTGAAGTCGCTGAGTTTGCCCCTCAGCTCTGCCTTGAAGGTGTCCACCACCTGTTCAAATAAATGCCTCAGCAACCCAGTGACGTGTTCTTTTCTTGCGCTATGCGCTATGCGCAAGTTGTGTTTTCTTTTTTTAATCTTGGCCAAACGACGTCATTTCCACCGTGCCAAAAAAAAGAGAGGAAGATTAATGTTATTTGAACACGCTTAATTGACCACATTAGCTTATCACTTTATGTGGCAGTTGATGTGGTCATGTCACATTAATTAATGAAATTAGCTAACGTTGAATTATTAATTTTATTTATTACTTTGAAATTGATTCTTTGGCTTGCCAAGAGAAGTTTTTCCCCGATATTGCTCCGCTCATTCATGTCCACCATCACAAGAAGCCGTCGTCACCAGACGCTTACTGGGTTGTCCCCAACAATGTGGTGGCTTTGTGTAGAAAGCTAATTTTGATAGAACAATCAAAGTTGCAAAGCTAGAATTAAATGACGAAGTCGATATCGAAAAGGTATCACGAATCCTTATGGGAAGAACATCGAGCTTTTTAGGAAAAATACAACTTTAATCACCTCTTTAGACAAATTTTAGGGAGAAATTAAGAAAATACAACTTCGACCATGTTTCCTATCCACCTCCTAAAATATGGAGACTTTTAGGAACTCCTAAATCTAAGGAGTGAGAAAGAACTCTTAGTGACTTCCTATAATTTAATGTTGCTTTATTTTATGAATATTTTAAAACTTTAATTAATGATAACTTTATATATATAAATATATAATAGAGATGGACTAATTAAAAATTAATTTTTATCACCTTGGTATGGTGCCGGTTGTAACTACATTAAAAATGGGTAGAAGCAATCCAATATTTTTGCTTGTGGATTGACGTAAAAGAAGCAATTTGGTGCTCAATCCCCAAAAAACCCAAGAAAGCCATTTGACCTTTCTATAGTTTATGCCATCCAAATTTCCAAGGGCTTGTTTGGTAAAGTTTTCGGAGAATGTTTTTTGAGAAAGAAAATGAGAAAATGAAATTTGCATTTTTAGGATTTTGAAAAATGCGTCTGGTGGATTAATTGGAAAACATATTCAAAAAATAATAATAATGAAAACGTGTATGGTAGGACAATTTGAGAATAATAAAAAATAACATTTTTGTTGTTGGATGACTTCCTTTAATTTTAATTTTCCATTAAAATGCATACTATAGGAGTGATTTTTCAAAGAAAAGATAACATTGGTAGTTATGTTCCATAAAAGTAGGATCTATTATTTGATTTTGTTTTTATTTATTTTTTATTTTAATATGAAAAATGTGAATTTACCATATTATCCTCATTTAATTAATAATTTCAATTCTTAATGTTTGAATTAACCAATGACATATTCTGGTATTTTAAATGTTTCACAATTCTCTGCCTTTTGCTTTATATAGACTAGTCTCTACGTACACACGAGGCTTTTTTTTTTTATAAAAAAATTAAAATTTATTTTAGAATTAAAAAAGATAATGAATAGTTGTGTTCCATACAAATATGATTTATTATCTAATTTTTCTTTTAATTTTATTTATTTTTAAATATGAAAAAGTGTGAATTTACCATATTATCCTCATTTAATTAATAATTTTAATTCTTAATGTTTGGCATAGCAGATTAGAATTCTACCAAATTCTTCGATCAAATGTAAAATAAAATAAAACCAAATTAGGTAATTGAAATTCATCACCAAGACTTTCACAACCATCAGCCAAATTTTGTCACAGATGAGACAGGCTACGACGAGGAATGGGTCTGGGACTGTGTTTGCAAGAGGGAGAGATGAGGAGGAGGCGAAGAGAGAGAGATGGAGGAACGCTGAGAGAGGCAGTGGGGTCTTCCTCTTTTCGTGTGGGTTTCTCCATGTTTCCATTAAACCATTTCCCGCGTTTTCACTTTTCCTTTGAAAATGGGGGAAACAACAAAAGGCTGTTTTCTAACTTAAAGAAGAAAAGTTGAGTTTCTTTTCTAACTTTGTTTTCCGTGTTTTCATAGTTTACACTATTGGGTTGTTTTTGTTTTTGGAAAACGGAAAACGACGTGGGAAAACATTACCGAACGCCACCTAACATTTCACATAAACCTAGAGAAGAAAAGCTATAACCCAATCGAAGAACAACTCTAATCAATTCCAATTTCTCTAACAAGTCTACAACTATTTCACGCGTGGAAACCCATATCTCATTTGGACACGGAACTTCATATTTAAACGGTAGTGGAGAGAGATTATCTCATATAGAAGAGAATTGACGTCACATTGGTGGTGGTGGTGATGATCTGACGACAACATTATCCCTGTGGCGGCGAGCAGTGGTCCGAAGATGGATTGATGGACTCAATGGTTGAGCGGCGGCTGACAAAGTTTCAAATAGCATTACTGAAAGATCAGTAATTAAATGTGTGAAGAGCGTGGTCTTGGAGTCCAAGTTGGAATTAAATGGACCAAAGGATGCCTTGCGTTGAAGTCTTAATTCTTGACGAAGCTTTGCATGCTATTGAGTCTTGTTGCAGATCCATTCCTCTCCTCCAAGTTTGAATGTACTTTTTTTTTCATATTATATATAAGTCCATGACATACTTTAAGTCCGTGATATGTTAATTACGTCGTTCATTCATATTACATATAACACTTGAATTAGTGCAAATGAGAATCACACTTTTGAATTCCTTCGCAATTACAACATTGATTCCAATCGTTATGGGTTAGATACGAAAAAGTTTTTGTAATGATGAAGTCAAGTAAAACTTTTCAAATTGTCAAAAGATAAGCATTATACATATGCATTGCTCACGCATCCACTTTTTATTTCAATCTTCCTACTCGACCGATTAAAGTGAGACAAGAGATTGGCTCAAAACAAAAATAGTGGGAAGAAAAAGAGGAATATGACTATTAATAAAGTAATATAAACAGAGTTATGAATTCAACCCACAATTTGCTTCCTATACACAATTTGAAATGAGGTGAAGTTTTGGTGAGCATGTAGGATGCTGTAAGCAAATTACAAGGTACATATAGAATTTTCCATTGGTTAAATATTTTGGAGGATATATCCAGGTAGCATGTTATAACTTTAGATTTTTGTTATTTTCTTTGTATACAAGTAATATTTGGGGATGGGAGAATCGATCACAATACCTCGGGAGCATCGGTGCTTGACGTATGAATTTTCTTGAACCAGAAACTTGAATGCAGACTACAGTTAGTTACTCCATTGATTAAGGACTAAAAAGAATAATTATATTTCGGTCTAACTCGTGGATTTACAACTGATAATTTATAATATCACCCGTCAAAAAGGCAAAAATAATTCATAGTATAATATATCAAATAAGCTAGGTGTTGGATTGACATTGCATGACCCAGAGGGTGGCCTTCCTTTCAAAAAGGAGTCACTGCATTTGTCAACCATTTGACTAACTACAAAGCGTACACTTTTCTATTGTATTTGGTCCTCAAGAGTCAAGTCGATTGGTTGCGTTTCAAGTGTAGCTTTTTCACAGCAGTCTTTTCTGATGATAAACTTCAAGAGATTTCTATGAACAAATACCTTTTAATCAACAATTCTTAACAGTGGTTTGTTTGATCAAAGAGAAAACCTTTTGGTGGGTTAAACTTAAACTTATGGTAATGAGGGGTAGCAAGGATTTTATAGGTTTTACAAAACCATCAAGTTTGAAATCTCAAGGTCGGCCTTGGTGATGTACTTTACACGGATTGAGAAACACAAGAGGTCAACTTCATGATGCATGTAAATGCAAGGTTTGATTATAAAGCATCACGAGGAGAATCTATTTGACCATGGCAGCTTGTTTTCAAATGTAGTCAGCGGCCACAACAACATCCTTGATTAGAAATTACGCACATCATTGGCAAGTGGTGTGAGCTTTTTAACATTTGTTCCCCGACGTAGACGCGAAAATCTTGAGTTCATACTAAAATTCAATAAAATGTATTTGCACTAGAAAAGATAGTCCTTTGTTTGACCAGACCATGTATATATTTAGGAAGGCTTCAAACTCAGAAAACAATATATTGACCAAAACAGAGAGACAGAAAAAGAAAATTCAATGGATGTAAACCATCTATGAAGAAAGTGGTACTAGCATCCAAATATATACAGCTGCGTGAAAATTCATGATATGTATAAAAGTATGCAATAAATCATATTTAGGTAGCTATAAGTTTCTCAAGACTCAAATCTCACCAATAAGATCGAGTTGGGTCAAACCACCGATAATCACGATTTGATTTGATTTGTTTGTTTGTGTTTTTATGATGTGAGAATAGATTATTCGAACTTTGGATGTCTTTTAATAAAATGGAAAAATCAACAGATAACAGCGATGGTACAAAGTTTACAAACACTCAAAGTTCTCTAGACACCCATGTTTTTATAATTTTAAATTGTAATCATATCTCTTTGTAAAATTATTATAAATGGTATAATGAACTTCTAAAATCTTTTCCAAATTCTCTGAAAATTAAAACCTTTAGCCATTAGCACCTATCATTTTCTTGCTCTCTAATCCCTAAATCACACTACATCATCAACACCCAGAAACTGTTAACTCAATTACAAGTATACCAAAACCATCCAAAACATCATACTCATACCTTCAATAATGGAGGAAGTTGAGCCAAAGTGTGGGGTAGAAGTGTTGCGTGTAATGAGTTAATGTTACCACAAATGAAAAAGGTTAACAGTTTGGGTTTCAGAGTAATTTAGTTGAGTTTTTGGTGGATGGGATATCTTAAATTTGGTTGGGTGTCTAAGAACATTTGAATTTGAGCATAGGTGCCTCTGTCAAAGAAGTTTTTGTTCACTTTTAACAAAAACTAGTAGGAAGTTAGTTGGTGCTCATGCAAGAGAAGTAACACGTCACTTTTAAATGAAAAGCTTGATATTTGAAACTAAAAAGAAATTGACATACCAAAAAAGAGCTCTACCCTGCAGATTCAAATCCATTTCTTGAGAGATGATAAAACATGAGATCAACTTCTGAGCTACATTGATTCAATCCACAGAAGACCCAAATTCATTTCAAATATTAATTTTGGTACATCAACAAGTAATTTCCAAACAGAACTTTTGGTAAAAGTGACTACAAAACAAGCTGTGATTATACAGGGTATACGAACCAATACAGCCTAAAAATACACATTGAAAGTAGATTTCCCTCACTTAAATAGGGATAACTTTTACGGTCAGTGAAGAAAAATTGATCATACAGATCTCATGCAACTGAAGCCAATTACCAAGGCACAACAACAGTAGCGAGCCTAGCTTTCCTAAACGACAGCCGGTCTCCAAAGCAAAACTTACTTGGAAATAGTTCCATAACCGTTTTGAAAAACAGGGCCGAGAACAGCATCACAAGATAAAAAGCTAACGTCCATTTGGGCATGATGCAAACCACCTTGCCAATCTCATGACATGGTTCATTTTGAGCTCTCTTTAATTAGGATTCCACAGTAATTTTCGGGTCATTGCGGGAGGGGCTAATCCAGGAATATCTCGAATGTCCTTGTTGTTTGGATGGACGAGCTGAATAGTTAAAGATATAAGAACAGTTTAACCATATATCCACCAACAACGGCAAAACACAAATGACTGATACAAGTTAGCAAGCTCTTCACCAGATAAGAGGAAATAAAATTCCACAATTGAACGCAAAATATTTCATTTTCCTAACTAGAAAATTCAAAATCTACTTAAATTTATAGTAATATTAGTTGGAAATTATTTCAGAAATATACTTTAGCAGCCAAGTAGATGCAGTCAAGTACACCTTATCTCTTCAAAGTACTAGCTTTCAGTTCAAGGATATGCTACTTTTAGAAGCATCAAATGGACTTCCAAATTTCAAACAAACAAAGCATAATTCAGGGCCTGTTTGATAACCATGTCAATTTTAGTTTTTAGTTTTCATTTGTTGTGCTACAGTATAGAGGAAAAAGAGGGAGGATGGAAGTGAGAATGAGAGTGGAGATGGGATTGAGAGGGAAGATGGGAGGGGAAGATGGGAGGGAGGAGTAACAAAAGTGAAAACAAAATTTTAAAACTGAAATCTAATTGAAATTGTTTTCACTTTCAAGTTTTTGTTTTCACTTTTGTTATTTCTCCCTCCCATCCTCCCCTCTTATTCTCTCTCTCTCTAAACTCATCCTCACTTCCATTCTCCCTCTCATTTTCCTTTATACTCTAGCAAAAAAAAATGAAAACTAAAAACTAAAATTGAAATGGTTATCAAACGGGCCCTTAATTTTTTTTATTTTAGAACAATAAACTCCCTTGAAGCACAAAGGGACCATCAGAAGGCAAATAACATCAGTGGCTTCCACAGCAATAAATGAAGAAAAATGAAAATTATGAGAATAAAACAACATTACTTTTCTAGCATCTATCAGGCTATAAGTTATGCAACGAATATTAAGAACTCAATTATGTAGCTGTAGATGACAACACAAAATCTTCTATCTGTGGAGTTTAAAACAATTTATAAAAACAAAACTAGATGCAAGCGAACTCCATACCTTCACAATAATGATGGCTATGACTCCAATGACAACCAGGACAAGTAATCCCATAATACACCTATCCGTTGCAACCTAACAGGAAAGAAAATAGGAAAGAAAAAAAAAGAATCATAATGAGTAATAGAAATGGGAAATATCGTCAACATAAGACAAAGCAAGTGGATAATTCAGAAATTGACCTGCCTACCAATTTCCTTGACCAGCTTAGTAGCTTTCTTGATTGAGAAATGGATAGAGTCCAGCTCGTTGACAATCCTACTCATTTGTTCAGTCTAAACATGAAACATTAAAATTTAAAAAAATTTAAAAATTTAAAATAAAAATAAAACTTTAGTTCGATGCCCATGCAATTTTGTATAAGGAATATGAAGTAAAATAATTGAAAACGATCACATACTTGAGCTTTGAGAGCTGCTGCTGTCTCTGTTCCTACATTGATGGTCTCATGAACGACCTATTACAAACAGGAACACTAAGATAAGTTCTACTTGAATCACTTCTAACAACGCCTGGGAGCAGGAACAATCTTTTTCTTCCAATAATAAAATTGGACCTTTTTAAAATGTACCAACCTTTTTTGATCTCTCAATCGCTTGATCTGTCTCATCCATCATTTGGTTTCCATTATCAATAAGTTGTTGATTTGTCATAGCTGCAAAACATGTGGACTCTGGTTAAAAAATAATTCATCTAGAATAAAGGAAACAAAAGGTATGACGCCTAAGAAAATGCATTGGTCATCTTCAGCATTGCATCTGAACAAAATACTAATGTCAAAGTTATTGTGTAAATGCATACTTCTTAGGAACTTCCCTAAATGTTTAACATACATTACTTTTCTTTGTTAAATCAAGTTTAACCTCTAATCCTACACCAATCCATCCAGGCCTTTTAGTTCTTGATCCAACCAAAGGCTTATATTGATTATGCAGTCACTGTTGTCACCGGTGAACAATCTCATATTGACTCCGAATGCCAATTCTTCCAAAGCTTCATATAGTCAATATAGTCACAAAGCCCAGCTGGTTGAGAGTAATAATTGGTTTTTGAAGCACTACTGTATCAGAATTAGGCATCTATACATATTTCAGGTAGCTACAGATGCATTTTCTATATAATATCATTAGAGTAAAGACCTGGGCATTTGGTGTTAACAGAAAGGTGAGTTACTGCAACGTCCAGTGAACATAAGGTCTTGTATGGCTCAAGATGTGCATTAACCACTTAGACTTACAAGTACTATGATATAGTCAAATTCACCTATAATTGATTTTATGAACCTAACTTATGACAAAACATACATTAACACCACCATGCCAATTACATAATGAAACCAAGCAAATAGAGGAAAAGTCGAAATAGTTGTATATCAATTGGTGTCCCAATGTCCAGTGAACATAAGGTCTTGTATGGCTCAAGACGTGCATTAACCACTTACAAGTACTATGATATAGTCAAATTCACCTATAATTGATTTTAAGAACCTAACTTATGACAAAACATACAGTAACACCACCATCCAATTACATAATGAAACCAAGCAAATAGAGGAAAAGTCGAAATAGTTGTATATCAATTGGTGTCCCATGATCTTCCAAAAGAGAGAGAAGAGAGGGAGAGAGAGAGAGAGAGAGAGGTCTTTATGAAGAAAAGTTGTATTTCAGTTGGTGTCCCTCCCATATTTTCAACCATATATGTAACATGTGCCAGAACATGACCCAAGCTTGTAACTATCCCTATCCCTCTCTCCGTTATAGATAACTAACTTTTTCTTTTGGAGTCACCTTTCTAATGCTTTCCCTCAAGTGTCTATTTTCTCCTCCCCACATCAACCATGCTCAATTTACCTGGTGATATTACGGCATTCCTCATATGTATTTGTAAAAGCATGAATCTGTGAGTGTGTTTGAGTGTACGTGTGCATTTGCACGAGCATTTGTGTGATAGCTATTTATAAGACCAGGAATTATCAGCTGATGGGTCAATTATTAAAGTATACAATGCCGAATTGCAAGTTAACAAATAAATAGATATGTGCTTACATGAGGCTAGCAAGACATTCTGTTCCCCGTATTCCTCGGCTGGCCCATCAAAGAGATCAATTTTCTTGTTTTCAAGGTTCGACGCATATCTGCACCAAAGACACAACAAACGTTTTCAAAATTTCTTATAAAGAATAAATAAATACATTTACTTGTAGTACTAAAACAATAGCAATTTATAAATCAATTTTTACCAGAAAACAAACCAGTACTTTGACTCATCCAAGAGAACAATAAAATAGTTATTTTTCAACAAATAGTGCTATGTATTATCTTTCTGTATTGTAAAAGTCAGGCTTCTTCTACTATTAGAAGAATGATGATGAGATGAGAAATATGTCAAATATTAGGGAAAACATCACATGGTCACTACCATCCAAATTAAGTTACCCAAGTGCACGTGTGCATCTCTAATTAAAAGTATAGGAAATGATAGGACTCTACTAATTTGGAAACACATTCATGAAGACATCCGCGCTAAATATTGGGTATATATGGGAACAGTAGATTGGAGAAATGTAATCAACATATGAAATCTAATACATCAATGAAATATTATTTATGTACATATGTTATGCAAGACTGCGATAATAGATGTTCAAGTCAGACCGATACAATGTACAGGCACACTCACACAACAATTAATGTAATTTCTTGCTGATGCTAACTTACTGCTTTTTCAGAGCCACATATGAATTCAACTCTTTGATCTGCACAAAAGTTTCAACAATGGTTAATACACTTAACATGTAAAAAC
The DNA here is from genome assembly GCA_018703695.1 of Prunus fruticosa. NCBI lineage: Eukaryota > Viridiplantae > Streptophyta > Magnoliopsida > Rosales > Rosaceae > Prunus > Prunus fruticosa. Next base: position 16,277,556 of record CM031921.1, read on the forward strand.
AACGAATAGACACAAGAAGACAATTAAAAGAAAGGACAATTAGAAAGAAGAAAAAAAAGTAAACATGCAGACTCTGTATATGAATTAAGAATTGACAACCCACCATTGTCTGCTTTTTCTCATTCAGCATTCTACTGGTGTCTGGGTCATTTACTCTCTCAATATTCTTGACTTCTCTGTCAAATTCCTTGATAAGCCTGAAAACAACACAACATATATAACCTTCTTAACTTGAAAATCTAATTGAGGACTTCATAGGTTGGAATTTACACGTCTTAAGAAATTGAATTAAATAACCACAACTCCTACAAATGAATGCCAGAAAATTTGATATAGAAACCACAGATGCTGGCAAAATTTAGTAATTAAGCACAGATCCATCAGATTATGCATCTGTTCCTCAAATGACATGGCAAACCATCATAATATTGAATCTAAGAAACATCAATTTTTTAGGTAAAGGATAATTTTGGGTGGAAAATCCAAAAAACAAACCAGGCAAATCCAGAGCTCAATGTAAAAGAATAAAGAGTACTGAATTAGTATGCATATCTCAGCATAAAAAGCAGATGATGTTCATTACAGCTCAACTATCCTTAACACGACAACAGACAAGATATTTCAATCCCTTACAAATAATGGAGCAGGATTAATGACCAAATGTCAACTTAGTTAAACTTCATCAAAACTTTCAGCATTAGTCACAAATTGTAGAAATATTCCAGTTCCAAGTATAATATTTGTTATAAGAGACAAAATTTTATTAACAAAAATAGATGAGTGCAAACTGAAGTATAAAAAATTTGCAGTTGAAAAGGAGTCCGCTAACAACCGAAGCTAAACAATTATCCAAAATTCAATTAAAATGGAAACAAACAAAACGGCCCTCCTACCATCCTAAATAATGGCAGCCCCCCAATCTGCAAAATAGGGAATTTTGCAAAATTCTGAAGAAACTGAAGCCCACAATGTGACCAAAATCAATATTTGTCCCACAAAACTTCCTTCCCCTCTCCCTAATGCTATCAAATATCATCTAAATTCTTTCTAGCTACAATACCCAAAGCACATCCATTATACCACATCTCCCTAGGACTACACTATTCTTCCTTCCCCCAAATGTTTGTGCTCACAAAACAGTGCTATGAAAGATGCTGGAACTACCCAGCTTCCTAGCCTCCCAAACAGTCTCCACCCTAAATGTAAGGCAATTGGGCAATGAAGAAACAACTCGTCAGCACTTTCACCTTCTCCATAATGGACAGGCATGAGGTCCAAGTGAGATGAGAACGGATATGAGATCCGAGCAAGAAGATTGAATTGAACCTATGGCACAGTAGCAAGTCCATTCTAATCTTTTTATTTCTTTTTTAAATATTGAGACTTCACTAATGCCAAAAGTCAGTGCAAAGAGAACATGAACAAGCCATCCACAGACAACAACCTAAAGAAAATGCTTCGTACAAAACTCTGTTGAGAGTGTCCACATTGAAAAGTTAAGGGACTTAGCCTGGGTTTATAAGGAGTTGAGCTACTCCCCCCATTGCCTATTGGTTTTGGGGTGGAACCTCAACTTCCTTCATGGTATCAGAGCAAGGCTTCACGTGTTGGGCCTAACGGCCACACGTGCTCACATCACCCAATATGTATTGTCCATGTGTTAGGCTTGAAAGTTAAGGGACCTAGCCTGGGTTTATAAGGAGTTAGGCTACTCCCCCCATTGCCAATTGGTTTTGGGGTGGAACCTCAACTTCCTTCAAACTCAACACAAGCCTCTTAATACATCAGGAAAAACAACTAAACAAGTTAGGATACGGCTGCTCTCCAATAAAGAAGTATAGCTGAAAGCAAAAATATCTCTGAATTCTGACAAAAATGAAGCCCAAAGAAATGACCAAAACCTGATCTTAACCCAAAGGACCTCCTCATAAACACCCAAATTATCCTCAAAGATCCGTTTATTTTTTTTCCCGCCATAACACCCAAAACACAGCTATGCTACACCACTCAAAACTTTTTGCCTTCTACCTGCCACCCCATCCATAATCTAAACCACAAATTTTAAGTCGCAGGACAGTGTAGAAACAAATGATTGACAATCACTGCTAGCTTTACACACCATTGAGGAGACAAACAAACTTGTGGTCTTCTCCTCTGCACTGTGCCGCACGTGTTAACCCGTCTCAGTGACACCAGCCACACGAAAATGTGGACCTTCCAGAGGTACCTTAACTTTCCAAATGTTCTAATAAGGATGAAACTTTCATGAGGACCCCAATTCCACCTTACACAGCTCTAGCAGCATGTTAACTTACACCTTCCAAAACTGCCAACAATGCCATCATATCCCCTGATTTCAGCTAATTTAGATTCCTTCTGAAACCGAAGTTCCAGCTCAAAGGTGACAAAGAAGAGACTAGAGCATAGCAATGAAAGCATTGTTTATTGTCTGGCAGGTCTATCACATTCCTAGAGTTGTTCATCAAAAGTTAAGGGGATTAAGAAATGAAATTGTCAACTGGGTAGGACTTATCCTAGCATACATAATTCAGAAAGCCTTCATGGTATAGTTTTCTGAGTAATGAACTTCTTTCCATTGTTTGAAGCAACTTGTACATATAAGTTTAATCAACAAGAAACTATCCAACAAAGAGTTCCTTTATTTATCATCATTTAACTTACGATATATTAGTTGAGGAAGAGCTACCTTTGATTCTAATTTCAATAAAGTCAATTTATTCACAAACCAAGTCCAATCAAACAATTAATAGTGAAAATAAAAAAAATTAGCATTCTACATCAAGATCAAATGGAGCTTACTGTAGTGAAATTCATTTATTTTATACAAACTGATCATGTGTTAATACTTAAGCTAATTGCATCACCTCCAGTCACCATCACGAACCAATTTACCATTCAATAACTCTTAGCACACATATTCACCAACTTATCAAGAACATTGATTGACATTAAGCCCACATTAACTTTCACAATAAATAACGAGGATCAAACTATGAAAAATACCTCTTACAGTCTCGCATCTTGTCAGTGAGCTCTTCAAGCTGCCTACTTTGCCTATTCGAGTCCTTAATCTTCTCCAGCTTCTGAAACCCATTTCTGCCAAAAAAAATAATAATAATAATAAAATAAATCACGAATCCAAACACTAGCATGAGACTTGAATTTCCAAGAAGGAATCAGAAAACACTCTGAAACTCAATCCTTTAATCAACCCCAATCCAAACAGAGGCATAAAATGAAAATGCTCACGATAATGCACGGAAAATGTCAGTGATTTGGCCGTCGATCTCCGCCAGCTCTTCGCTGATTGCAGATAACGGATCCATCTCCCCAATAAACAACAATCAAATCAAATCAAATCCTTCAGATCATCACAAAACTCAGATTCTGGGAAGTTCCCCAATCAAATCCAATCGGCTTCGAAGCTCAACCGAGGCAAAATGCAAAGAATCAAATCTCAAATCGCCTTCCAAATTAATCAAACCAATAAAATCAGACAATCAAAAAATCCAAATCCGCAATCAGATCCGAGGCAATGTAGGTTGCGATGGCGATCGAGGAGACCAAAATCGAAGGGTCCCCGATCTGAAAAACTCTTCTTTATAAATTTATAAAAATAATACTACAGGGGCTTCCCTCCTCGTGATTTACAGAGACAAAGTTTTTATATTTTGGATTTTTTCTTTGTTTTTTTTTTCTTTTTTCTTTTTTTCTTTTTGTGGGTTTTGATGGGGGGAGAGGGGCGTTTAAAATTTACAACAACATTATTGGCCGTTTAAAACGCTCATCTTGTCGTTAGGAAACTTAGGGTGGGACCCTGGGGCCCGCCAAGAAAACGCGTTTTTATGCCGTTTTGGGTACTTGATTGTAGTATTATGTTGTGGTGGTATAGGCTGTAGTAGCCAGCGGTTGGAAGGTTTTTTGACCAACGAGAAGTGAAATCTAATAATAAGCGAACTGAAACATTAGCATACTCTATTAGAAATTAAAAAGGTGGTACATGTTATAAAAATATGGTAAGCCTACTATTTTTTTTTTTTTTTTATCTTCCTGTCTCTGTTGCTATGCCGTGGCCGCCGAGCGGGTGTAAGGCTAACAATAATATCAGAAAACAAAACAGTATCCCAATCAAAGCACTCGGTCCACTGCCAAAGACTTCTACTTGTTATTTCTCAATACAACGGAAAACCACCCAGCCCCAAGTCCCCCAACAATTGTAACTACAAGTCCATTCATAAATTTATTGTCAATTGCACCAGAGGGCCGTTGGATTTGAAGTGGTACAAAACCAAATTTGCACAAAGTCAAATCAAAATCAAAATGATTGGCCTAATTTAGATCCAAAGGTGAGCTGCCATAAGACTCTTGGACAATAGGAATCCAAGAAAACGAGACTGATAAGTTGTATGGAATGAGTTTTGGTTATATGTTGATAATATATTAATATTTGTGGGTAAGCTTATGCTATTATTTTGTGTTGCATTGCGTTATTGTTTTGTTTTTGTTTTTCATAAGCTTTTATTAATGTATAAAGATGCATTTAAGGGTAAAGTTTATTACGTCTGTTGACTATGTGTATTTTTCTATGTTTATTAAGAGCATCCACAATGGGCTTCTCAAATCACCTCATTAGACAAATTTTAGGGAGGAATTAGAAGGATACAACTCCAACCATGCTCCCTATCCACCTTCTAAAATAGGGACCTCTAGGAGCTCCTAAATATGAGGAGAGAGAAAAGACTCATAATGGCTCCCTATAATTTAATGATGTTTTATTTAATTAATGCTAACAAGTTTTTATATTATTTTTTAATAGAGATTGATTAATTAAAAAAGAGTTATAGCATTTATGACTCCATAAACTAGAGAGCATGATTGGAGTTTAAATTTTATAGGGAGCTCTTAAAATAACTCATATATGTTTTAGCTAAAATTTAACTAAAAAAATGAAGAGTATGAATGTGAATGCTCTAAATGCACAAAGTTGTGGGTTGCCAAACTCAAAACTTTCATCTTCTTTGTAATTTTGATTAACAAATTGTCAATATTTTGTTTTCCTTTTCCTGCTGAAAAATTGTCAATACGTGTTCTTCGTTGTAACTACAAGTCCGTTCGTAACTTTATTGTTAATTGCAGTGGCGGATCCAGGATTCAAAAGTCAGGTAGGCGAAATTTACCTTAAAAACTCGACGGTACGAATGAATTTCATTTATAAAAATAAAAAGATACACTTAGTTAGGAGGACGTAATGAGCCTTACCCTCAAATAATATGCATCTCTATACATAAATAAAAGCTTTTAAAAAAAACAAAAAATAAATAAATAAATACAATGCAACACAAAACTAAACTATTTAGATCTAAAACTTTACCCTACGAGGCTTAGAAATCTTAAATTCCTCAATTATCTCTGCATTATCGACACAAGAGTGTGGGCTAGTTATAATTGTTTCCCTTTTATTTTTAAGTTTGAGTGGGCTATAACACATGTGGGTAGTTTTACATGGGCTGAGTAGGCAAAAGTTTACACTATCACATGTGATGGCTAGAAATACCCTTGTTTATATATAGGTTTTTTTTTAAGTGAAAAAATTTGGGGTAGGCAGCTGCCTGCCCTCCCTGGGTGTAGCACTAGAGGACCGCTGGATTGGAAGTGATACAAAAACAAATTTGCTCAAAGTCAAATCAAAATCAAAACGATTGGCCTAATATTTTTGCCAAACGTTCAAATCAAAATCAAACCTATCAGTTCGCGGTCGCACACTCTTCTCCCTAACCCCAGCATTAGATTACTACGAACTAAATCCATTTCATTTTCAGTCTTATTTATTATAAGGGGACACCTCAAGTATGCTATTTTATGGGGCTTGGACCATCCTAGGGCAAGCGACTATGGTCAAGTAAGAGGACAACTCATTCACCTCAAAAGAAAAATCCCGCCTCTTTCTCCATGTATAAATCAGAAGCATGGATTCAAATCAAAATCAAAACAAATTTTCTCCATGGATAAATCAAAAGCATGGGGATGGTTGTGCCGCCGAGTCAGAGGTGCTGTGGTGCCGACTGATGGGAGGAGGAAGAACACGTTTAGTTTCACGCATATTTACTTTTTTGTTTAAGTTAAATTAATATGTCATTAAGTAAAAAGTAAAACAAAACATATATTTTTAAATTTTTTTAGCTCTTGGATCATCCAAGGGTGGGTCATCACAAGACTCTTGGACAATAGGGGTCTAAAAAAACGGGATTGATAAGTTGTATAGTATGAGTTTTGGTTAATTGTTGATAATTTATTAATATTTGTGGGTAAGCTTATGCTATTATTTTTGTGTTGCATTGCATTGTTGTTGTTGTTGTTTTTTTTGTTGTTTTTTTTCATAAGTTTTTATTTATGTATAAAGATGCATTTAAAGGTAATGTTCATTACGTCTATTGACTAGATGTATTTTTCTATGTTTATTAAGAGCATCTACAATGGGCTCTCTAAATCACCTCCTTAGACAACTTTTAGGGAGGAATTGGAAAAGTACAACTCAAACTATGCTCCATATCCACCTTCTAAAATAGAGAGATCTCTAGGAGTTCCTAAATCTCATGAGAGAGAAATGAGTCATAATGGCTCCCTATAATTTAATGTTGCTTTATATAAAGAATATTTCAAACCTTTAATTAATGCTAACTATTTTTTATATTATTTTTTAATAGAAATTGACCAATTAAAAAAGAGTTATAGCATTTATGACTTCCTAAACTAGTGAGCATGATTGAAGTTTAAATTTTATAAAGAGCTCCTAAAATAACTCCTATATGTTTTAGCTAAAATTTAACTACAAAATAGAGAGCATGATCGTGGATGCTCTAATAAAATTCATATCGTTGAGTTTTTAATGTAAATTTCACCCGGCCAACTTTAGAATCCTGAATCCGCCCCTGCCCTAAGAATGACCATCCCCCGCCCCCTAGACACAAATGACGCTACCAAATGGGCAGCTTTGTTACAAAGACGATTAGTATTCTCGACCAATCCGACTTGCTAGCATTTGGATCGATGTGGAAAACTCTGCCTTCAATTTTTAAAATCCAAACAAAAATGTCATTTTCTATTTAAATATACTTAAGTTATTGCCTACTTTTTCCAACAAATAATAAATCTTGTTACATAATTGTAAAAGAGATTTAAATGAAGATGTAAAAAAATTTACAAAAGAAAATGCAATACATAAGTCAAATTTGGTGTGGGCCCATCTCCACCCGTTTAGTGGCCTGGTACGAGCACAGCAGGAGCCCATATGGGCTTGGGTCATGGGCTTTGGGCAAAATTGATGATTTTCATAAATGGATAGGTTCAACACAAATGGGCCGACTTTAAACAAGACGGGCCAGTTCGGCATGACCCTTTCGACACCTCTAGAGCTAGAGCAGACTCACAACATCGAGCCGAAAGAACTTATGCGTCTATACCCAACTGTTAATTGCCATGTGTATGAATTTAACTTTGAAAGTGCACTTTGATATAAGACCTTCATAGGCCTGGGCACGGTTCGGGTTGTGTTCAGGATTTGGCCGAACCCGTGGAGCTGAACCGATGGTGACTTCAGTTCTCGGGTTGCGGTTTGTTCAGATGAAAACCCGAAATTGAGTCAAACTGAAAATGGGCTCGGGTCTGGTTCGGTTCTGCCTTTTGATCGGTTTGGGCTTGGGCCCAATTTTATATTTTCAAAAGCCCAAATTATATTTAATTTCAGCCAAAAAAAAGCCCAAATCGAATTCTCTTTCAGCCAAAACCTTTTTTTTGTTGTCAAATTTCCAAAACCTAATAAGTTCTTATTAACAAGCCCAAATCACATTTTCACCTCTCTTTCAAATCCTAAAATTATGCAAATTCAACCTATAAAAATCCATCATTCCAAGCACGCAAATTCAATGTATAAAAGCAAGCAATTACAAAATGAAACTTACAAACCATTACAAAATGAAACTTACAAACCATTACAAAAAATAACTTACAAATAAAGCAAGCAATCCAAATGAAACTTATGAAATATTACAACCCATCACAAAAATACACATAAAGTCTAAAGATATTATCCTTGCAAAAAATCAGCTGCCTCCATTCTTCCAAAAGCCATAACAAAGCAACCTACATCACACTTAAAAGAATTAACACAAAGTTTCACCATAAACAAATCATAATTAAAACAAGATGCAAGAAAAATATCTTCCAACATATCTTCATCACACTAAGGGAGAGTCTTATTCAAATTTGTTGTGGATGTTTTACTCCCCATTTCTACAAAAAATAATATAATAAATCAAACCAATTTGAGTTAGAACACATAAAAATGAGAAAATAATCGGATTCAAATATACTTATACAAATGAAAACATTACCCATTTCAATTGCTTCATAAAACTCCATCTCCTCAATGGTTGGCACATATTGCAATGAAGATATATCTTCGGACCTTATCCAATTTTGAGAGCAAATCAAAGCCTCAACCATCCTAGGAGACAATGAGCTTCGAAACGAGTCAATCACTCTCCCACTTGTGCTAAAACAAGACTCCGAAGCTATTGTGGAAGTAGGGATTGCAAGCACATCATTTGCAATTGATGCCAAAGTAGGATACTTGAGCCCATTTATTCTCCACCACCCTAGTATATCAAACTCCTCATCAATGGATTCAAGTGGATCCAACAAGTACCTATCCACTTCATGTGTTATAACCAATCTCACTCTCTTGTTGAATTTTTTTCCACTTTTCCATCATGGTTTTTCTTTTACGACCTCCAAAAACCAAAGAAGAGTTGGTTTCATTGTTAGTACTACCACCACTCTCATTGGTAGTACTAGTAGCACCCATATTGTTGCTACTAGGCTTATACACTTCATACATATTCATAAGAAGTTGTTTCACCTCATTTGTCTTTTGAGCCACCAATCTATCACAAGTAGGATCATTTTCAAATATTTCTTCAAAGATGTGCTTCAAATTGCGAAGCTTGAATCGGGGGGTCAATCACAACTCCTATCATCAAGAATGGGTTCACTTTATGAAGTTCACCCCAATATTTATCATATTTCTTCTTCATTGATGCTGCCATATCATTTAAAAGAGTATCCATGGCTGTCCGTTCTTCAATAGGAATTGTAACATCATATCTATACAACTCCCGAAATCTCCCCATCTATAGCAAGCAAGTCATGGAAAGTTGAGTGTGATGTTGGATGCAAAGAAGCTGAAATTTTCAAAGTAACATCATAGAAGGTCTTCAAAAACATCACAAATGTCACGGCTTTTTCCCAATCTTCATCAATAGGTGGACCCACCCTCTTATTAGTCTTAGACTTTCCCTTCCCTTTCCCACTTCCTTCAATTCTCTCATCATCTCCTTCATCTTCCTTGAAGTACATTAAGTAGGAAGAATCGGGATCATCCCCCATTCTATCAAAAGATTTTCGAAATTTCAATGCCGCATCAAGTATCAAATAAGTGGAGTTCCACCTAGTGGGCACATCCATCACCACCAACCCCTTGCACTCTATTTTTTCGGTCTCAACACACATTTTGAAGTAACTCAACCGAGAAGGTGAGGACCTCACAAACTTGACCGCATTACGGATTGCCACAATTGAGTTTTCTAATCTCTTCAAACCCTCCTTAACTATCAAGTTGATTATATGAGCACTACACCTCATATGCATGTGAACTCCTCCTAACACACTATTCGAATCTTTCCACCCATTTATCTTCTTCCTCGCATATTCAATTGCCTTAGTATTGGCAGCTGCATTATCTCCAGTAATTGTGAGTATCTTCTCATGTCCCCAATCAACCAAACAATTTTCAAGCAATTTCCCAATGCTCTCCCACTTATGACTATCAATTACACAAAAATTTAGGATCCTTTTGTGCATTTTATAGTCGAAATCCACAAAGTGGGCAGTCAACACCATGTAATTCACATTTTGAACCGATGTCCAAGTATCGGTTGTAAGGCATATTCTATGTGAACGAAGGTCAACTTTCAACTTCTCCTTCATTTTTGTGTACATTTCTAGAAATCTTCTTCCAAGAGTTCTACGAGAGGGTGGATTAAATTGTGGGCATGCAACACTACAAAATTCCCTAAACCCTTCACCCTCCACAAAACTAAAAGGTAGCTCATCTCGAACCACCATCCTAATACAAGCATCCAAACAATCATCTTTGTTAAAATTCCTAGAAACAAGAGCATTACCCTTGGATGCATCAAATGCGAGCGTACGTATGTTCTTATCCTTGTGCCTATAAGGATATTGCAAGCATTATTTGTTTAGATGCTTCCACATGTTGCTAGTCCCATTTTTCTTGGTATCACTAGCATAAGTAGCACTACAATACTTTCACTTAGCCCTTTTTTCAACTTCTTTTCTTTTAGTCCCATCTACCCCTTTCAAATCCAATACCAAATCATATTTTTCAAAGTGTTCCCACACATCACTCTCTTTCTTATAAGGTTTCCTTTTTCCGGTACTAGGTTCTAATGGTGATGGTGTTGGATTTTGTGATGCTGCTGTAGGAGGTACAACAACATCACTACAAGGTAGAGAACCATCATTCTCATGCATTTGAGCCTCATTAGAAGCAGGTTCCTATTTATAAACAGATTAAAACCATATTTAAATACAGCCAAACAAAGTTTTACTACCCATAAACATATTAAAACATATATCCTATTTAAAAAAAACACATTGAAACTGTCAAAACAGATTTTCCTATGCATACAACTCCCTAAACATATATCTTATCCAAAAATCAGATTACAAACAGATTTTCCTATCCAAAGACAGATTGCAAACAGATTATAAACACAGTACATAATACAAAAACAGATTACAAAAACATATTACAAAAACAGATTACAAAAATAGATTTAAACAGATTTAATTAGATTTAATTAGATTAGCAGCAGCATTCAATATTTACCTCCATTTAAGCAAAATTTTCCAAACTTTCAAAGCTCGCAGCAGCAACAATGCTTAACAACTGTGAATGAAAAAAAAAGGGTTAGGTTACAAACAAGCTTCATTCCTTTCATAAATTCAAACCAAATACCCATTGCTCTAAAAAACATTCCTAAAATTAAAACCAAAAAGACATTTTCAAAATCCTAGACCCAGTTTCATCAATAGCTGAAGAAAGAGCTGTAGATTTCTCTAGGCTAGCCTTTAACGATTGCTGGGTAGCTTTGAGTTTCTCAAAACTTTCAACATCAGCCATTGCGAAAAGAACTATCTATCTAATTATCTATCTATCTATCTTTCTCAGGAATCCCCAACAATTAACTGAAATAACTTGTGTCACCTTTTATAGTGCACTAAGATTTTAGAAGAGTGCAGTACAAAATTCTGTCATGGTTTCTTCTAAACTACTCAAACTTACCAAATCAAATTAAGAGAATAACTATATTCAAAGCAACCCTCAGTTGCAAGATAAACACTACAATACATAAACACAACCATATGATAAAACGGGGCAATCCCAATGTATGAAACAGAGTAAATCGTTTAACATTCAGCCATGATAGTACACATACTCAGTTCATCAATTAAATCAAAAATCAATCTTACCACATATCCAAATCATAATTTCAATGGGAAAAAGTACTCTATACAAATACCATTCTCAACATTCAACCATGGTAGTATATAAGAATTAATTCATAAATTTTCTTTTTAAAAAAATTACTAAAGTTTGAAGATGTCTGGTTCATAACCATAATGAAATTTTTAATACAACACAGACTCAGTTCTTCAATTCAATCAAAAATCAATCCTACCACATATCCAAATCATAATTTCAATGAAAAAACAACTCTATACAGATACTATTCTCCTCTTCTAAAAAAAAAAAAAAATCCTCGTATTATCCTGTTCCAAAAAATCCTCACTAATTGCCCTTTGAACATCTCAACATACCTACTTAAACCCAATCAGAGGCAATTGGCAGGCAAGACTTGTGCCCACAGCAACCGTCATCATGTCATATTATAAACACAAATGAAAGACCAAGAAAATAGAGATTCTCTCAACATATATAATTTTCTTGTTGCTTATTGACTAACACCTTAAAAAATATATATATAAATCACGTGTAAACAAAAACCCAAATAGTTATGTATCTGTCAAGAGCCAATCAATATTTCTTTAATTCTAGTCTTGTACCAAAGTCCTTTTGTACTATAAATTATTTATTCTCTCAAAGCAGAGCAAACTTAGCAACTCTTCCAAGAAGCGGAGCGGATCAGGACGTATATGCATCCAACTCTAGCATCATTTGATCAATCGTTCATTAACTGGAAATCCAAACAACTTACAGACAAACAAGCTTCAGACAAGGAAACTACGTGTGAACATAAGCAGGAATATAATACAAAGACAATTCATTAGTTGCACATAATACTAACGAATTTGATCACCTGGCTGAACCTTTGCCAAGTCGTCGGCCTTAAGAACCAGAACTTCAACTTCACCGATGGCCCAAAAACTAAAATTGAAAGCAAAATTAGAAATCGATGTCATATAAAACCCTAAATTCAAAGGAACAAAACCTCAACCACCAAATCAACAAGCCTAATTTAAAAGAAAAAAAACCATATATTTAATTTAGAATAAACCCTAAATTCAAAGGAAGATGATGCTAGAATAAACCATAAATTTAATCACCTTTGACTCATATGAGAGAGGAAGAAATCGCAGGGCTGAAGGCGGCGCGATCGAGAGAGAGAGAGAGAGAGCTGATGCGGGTCGAGAGAAAGAGACCTGAGGCGGGTCGAGCTCGAGAGAGAGAGAGACCTTAGGCTTAGGGCGGGTCGAGCGCAAGAGAGAGAGAGAGCTGAGGCTGAGGCGGGTCGAGCTCGAGCTCGAGAGAGGTGAGGCTGGTCGAGCTTGAGAGAGAGAGAGAGAGGTGAGGCGGTGGGAGCTCGAGAGAGAGAGAGAGAGAGGTGAGGCGCCGATCAAAAACGAAGAGAAGAAGATTGAGGCGCCGAGAGATAGAAAGGTGAGGCGCTGCTCAAAAACGAAGAGAAGAAGATTGAGGCGCCGCTTGGTCTTAGGTCAAAAACGAAGAGAAGGTTTCAGACTGAGTGAGAGAAAGAGAGACTAAGAGAGTAGCGTAAGGGTTACAGCAAAAAAAAAAAAATTGCGTAAGGGATCCGGTGCAAGCACCCTCACACTTCCTTTTTTTTTGGCCAATCACACGAGGCCACGTGTAAATCATATATATATTTAAATATTACCGGTTCGGTTCGAGGTTCACCGTTCTAAAAAATTAGAACCAGGGCCGAACCGTTGACCTTCGGTTCCGTTAGGGTCCAGGTTTGACTTTTTCAGTTTGGTCAAAAAACACTCTTTTTCGGTTCGATTTGGGTTGGTTCGGTCTTGGTTTGATCGGTTTATCGGTTTTTATGCCCACCCCTAGACCTTCACATATCATTCACTCTTACTCAATACCCAAACAAGTAAAAGAGTAAAGACCCTACCTTCCTCAGCTTCAACTCCCCAATCTCTTGTACTTTTTTTCACTACAAAAACAAAAACCCATGTTCCAAAACAACAACAACAAAACCACGCTCCAAAAGAAGAAGAAAAAAAAAACAAACAAAAGGACAATAAGAACAAGAGAGAAAAGTTAAAGCCTTGCCAAATTATGCTCGGCAGGGTGACAGCTAGCGCCAACCCTTTGAGTCTAAATGCACAAAGTTGTGGGTTGCCAAACTCAAACTTTCATCTTCTTTGTAATTTTGAATTAACAAATTGTCAATATTTTGTTTTTCTTTTCCTGCTGAAAATTTGTCAAAGTTGTGGGGTTTAATTTTTTTGGGGTACTCTGCAATCTGTACACAGCAGTGGAAAAAGTTGAAGAAAAGGTGAGAATCATAGAAAAATGAAAATTTCTGATTGTAGGACTACCTGTCATATATAGCCGTATAAAGGTCTCTACTCTCTACCCTGGAGATTAAAAAAAAGAAGTACTATATGGGCTGTCAAAGTTCGTGTCTTATCCTCATTGGTTGAGAAATATTTAGTCTTTTTTTTTTTTAATAGTTGACAAATTTGTTACTTGATCATCATAAATTATCATCAGTCACTAATTAATTTAGAGGATAAAACCCAAAGAGATGACCAAAATTGATAAATTTAAGGGAAATTTGTGTAAATACCACATGAACTTTGAGGTACGTGCGTCATTACTTCCTGGTCTTTTAATTTTAATTTTAATTTTAATTTTTTTTTCCTATCCAGAGGGGCGATAGTATACTAAACTCACACACACTACACGAATGATAGGACTCAAACCCAAGATTTTGTTTGAGGAAGTAAATACTCTAAACCACTACACTAGCAGGTCATTTGCAAACCTTTTAGTTTTTCTGATAACAAATTAGATAAATTTTAACCCGAAAACAAAAAAACAGACAAATTTGTTGCTTATCTTAGTTATGTGTGTTCCTTAGAATTGTTGATGATATTTAACACAAAATGAGGCTGCAGTTGCAATTATATCAAAATATTCATCAGTTTGAATTGGTCGCCATAACAGTTGATTATATATAGTTGTTCACTTTTTGGTTTTGCTTGTAGGTTTACCTAGTACAGAAGCAAGCAAGGACCAAAGGGTTCTATGATGTCTTATTCCTGGATTCTGCAACTGGAAAAAACATTTAGGACGTTACATCATGTATAATATATATAATTTTTTTTTTAAATTCTGTTTTAAAAAATTATTTTTAGTTATAGTAAATTGGCGAAAATAACCTTAAACTTAACAAAATGATTGCAACACTTTACAAAGTTCAGGTTGTTAAAAATAAAAATAAAAAGTTCATGTGGTAATAACGCACGTGTCTAAAAGTTCAAGATGATACTTACGCAAATTTCCCTTAATTTAAATTAATCAACAAGAAACGATCCTATAATTTAGAGTTCCTTTCTTTATCATCATTTAACACTTACGAAATATTAGTTGAGGAAAACCTACCTTTGATTCAAATTTCAATAAAGCCAGCTCTTAATTTATTGATTGACAAACCAAGTTCAAATCAAGCCCTTAATATAGTAAAAAAATAAAAAATTCCCATCCTACATCAATATCAGACAGAGCTTATTCTAGTGAAAGACATTTATTTCTTTGCCTACTAATATGTCCAAATCCAAATCCAAAAAGAGGCATTGATTATTATTATTTTTTTAAAGTTTTTATCTTATTAAGGAAACCTCTTGATTCTTTTTGGGTCAAGGGGATTGCTTTCGTTGAAACCCTGAACAGAAGAAGCCAAATACAAAAGAAAGACTCAGAGAGTACAGACTACAGAACGAAATCTTGACCGTTCATTTGCTCCTCTTCTCCTGACGTGGACACCATCCAGACCGTTGATTTCTCCACCAATCACAGCTCTAGTTCCCAGTTTCATCATGCAGGCACCAAACCTCGCCTGTTGTCCCATTTTACTGTAATACCCCCTTGCGTCCTTCCAATTCTAGGCCAAGAAAGGGCCAGCTTTGTCCGAAAATAAATTCACGTTTACAGACCCCAGCTTGGCCGCTCCTTTTTCAACTCTCAAAGACCAAAAGAAAGAAAGAAAAGGGCTCCTTTGCTCTCTGGCTTGGCGTGGCGTGCATGCTCTGAAGCACAAGCACTCTCTCTTCGCGCCCTTTTGCCTTCCTCTGGTCTGCTCACCGTCACGAAGCTCTCATTGTGCTCTTCTCTGTTTTCTCTCTCTGCAAGTTCGCCATTTTTGCTGCTTGTAAGTCTCTCTGTCTTCCTATCACTCTGTTTTGCCGTTTTCTGGTGTGTATATGCCTGTATTGTATGTTTTTTGTGTATGTGGGTGTGCGATTTGAGGGAAAAGAGCTGGCTTTGTGATGATTTTTCTTTGGTGAGCAAAATTGAATCTTTGGGGTTATTGTGATAGGCTGGCTTCTTCTCTTTGCGGTTACGTGTGTAGGTGTATATATATACATATGCATATGTTAGTGTGATTTTGATGTAAAAGAGCTGACTTTTATATAATTTTTTGTGTTTTTGGTGGAAAAGGTTCAATCTTTGGTGCTCATGGACTATAACGCGCCTGTAGCAAGGAGGACACGGCTAAGTGAGGAGAAATACTGGAGGAAGTTATGCGAGAAACAGGCTGGGAAACGAAAACTCCGTGATGGGTCTGATAAAAAAGAGAAATCACGTAAGGAGTCCAAGGAATGGGATTGGGTCTCTTTGGATGACTCTGAGGAGAATGAGGAAGTCAGTGTGCGCAAGGAGAAGAAGAAGGGTGGGAAAAGAAAACTCCATGATGGGTCCGATAAGAAAGAGAAATCACGTAAGGGGTCCAAGGAATTGGATTTTGTCTCTGTGGATGACTTTGAGGAGTTTGAGGAGAATGAGGAAGCCGGTGTGAGTCCATCCACGGGAGGCAAGGAGAAGAAGAAGGGTGGGAAAAGAAAACTCCATAATGGGTCCAATAAGAAAGAGAAATCACGTAAGGGGTCCAAGGAATGGGATTGTGTCTCAGAGGATGACTCTAAGGAGAATGAAGAAGCCAGTGTGAGTCCATCCATGGGAGGCAAGGACAAGAAGAAGAGTGGGAAAAGAAAACTCCATGCAGGGTCCGATATGAAAGGGAAATCACGCAAAGGGTCCAAGGAATGGGACTGTATTTATGTAGATGACTCTGAGGAGAATGAGGAAGTCAGTGTGAGTCCTTCCACGAAAGGCAAGAACAAGAAGAAGGGTGGGAAAAGAAAATCTGCTGAGGGGTCTAAGAAACAGAGGTACGGTTGTGATGATTCTGATGATTCTGATGATTCTGATGACGGTGGAGCGGCCAGTGTGGAGATCCTCAGTGAAAGTTCATTTGGAAAGCAAGACAATGATTCTGTGGGTTTTGATCATGTTGAGAGTGCCGGATCAAATGGAAAGAATTCTAAATCTGGTGCTGTGGACATTAAGAATTTGTGTCCAGTTGACGTGGAGGATAGTGATGATGAGGTGGTGTATTTGGGTGAAGAGAAAGTAGAAGGTTTTGGTTGTTCGAGTACAGAGGGGAGTGATGCCAGTGAGGATACTGCTTCTGATGACTCAGATGAATCTTGGAAGAGTAGTTCTAGTGAGGATGCTATTTCTGATGCCTCAGATGATGAATCTTTTGAACAAGAAAAGTCAGAAAGTTCTGTATTTTCTGAGGAGTCGAATTCATGCAGTGGAGAGGGGCATGATGATGAAAGAGAGGTTACCAAGACAAGTGGGAAACCAAGAAAGGGGAAAAGTGTTGAGGGTGATGTTGAGGTGAAGAAGGGGAAGGACATTGATCCTAGTGAGATTACAAAAGGAAGTGGGAAAGCGGGAAAGGGGAGAAATGTTGACGTTGGTGTGAGGAGAAAGAGAAGGGTTGGGTTGGATATGTTAGTTGATGCTGATGATGACATTGATAGCAACAAAGATGATCCTATTCATTCTGCTCAAGAGTTTAATAGTGTGGCAAAACGAAATAGTTCACGAGTTAGTCGAAGAAGTGAAAAGAAGAGAATAGAATCTGGAACTGTAAATCAACGACTTTGTGTTGATGAGAATAATGAGGATTCTTCTTCCGGGCATGATAATGACAACGAGGATGTTGATGAGACCAATTGCAGTGGTCCGAGAACTAGGTGCCACGAAAAGAAAACAGGGTCTGATGATGATAGAAGAAATTATGAAAGTGACAAGACCTATGGTGGTAGTCCAGAAACTGAGGAGCCTAGTAAATGGAACGGTGTCCACGGAGTGTGCCAGAAGAATAAAGGGGATATCGAGAATCTTACTAACAGAAGGTCCATGCGGGCAAAGAAGGACTGTAATGCTTTTAAGATTCTTGTAGATTCCATTTATGAGAAGGGAGAAGGGACGCTGGAAGGGTCAGTTTCCTTTGGAGATGAAGGCCCTAAAGATGAAAGAAATCCACCAGAATCTGAGATGACAACTCTTCCACTTAAGTTTACTTTTCCATGGGAGCAGTCAAATGTACCAAAGAAGTCAGAGTGTGAAGAAAAAGAACTATGGGATGATCTTGAATTTGCTCTCAGAGTTTCTGAGATTGGTTCCCCTGATTCTAATGTGGTAGGTTGACATAAACAACATTATTTGCACTCTGCTCCTGGAAAGTACATTTTTGTTTCTTGCACAAGATGTTTTATTGTAAGTGAATGTTTGATTGGCAGGTTGAAAGTCAAGATTCACTCCCTATTGCTAACGAAGTTGAAACAGTAGCTAGCCTCTGTAGGAGAGGGGTTCATCAGCTTATACTTGATGAAGAGATTGGACTCAGATGCAAGTTTTGCTCTTATTTAGATCAGGAGATCAAGTATATTTTACCAGACTTTGTAAGTCCTGCAACTGTCTTATGCATGTTCCTTTCAGTTAAGACTGATTATGTTAGCATTTTTCATTTGCACTAATTCTTAGAATCTAGTTATTATTATGACAACACTGCATGTAGTAAAGAATAATTGACTGTCCATGACTCTAAACATTCCGTAGTGGTGTAGGTATTAGGGCCCCCTCCCAATGTAATATGATGGTGTCAGTATAGTGGTGTCTTTAGATAACAATAGTTTATTGTAGTGTTATCATAGTGTCGGTCTTGTACAACTCAAAAGCTCTCTTGATATAGTTTTTAATATTCCGATCCTCCCATATAAAATGATCTCCTTGTAAACATGTAAAGGCTCACTGATTTGAATAAGAGAAAACAGTTTTCGAAGTACTCTCTTTCGAAGTACTCTCGTTCGTGAGAAAGTGGTTCAGAATGAGCTTGATGTTCGTTATTTGTCCACGGTGGATCAGGTTGCTGATGTTTTCACCAAGGGACTGTCTGCCGCCCGATTTACTCTTCTTCGTTCCAAGCTGACCGTCCGTGATCGGCCTGTCAACTTGCGGGGGTGTAAAGAATAATTGACTGTCCATGACTCTAAACATTCCGTGGTGTAGGTATTAGGGCCTCCTCCCAATGTAATATGATGGTGTCAGTATAGTGGTGTCTTTAGATAACAATAGTTTATTGTAGTGTTATCATAGTGTCGGTCTTGTACAACTCAAAAGCTCTCTTGATATAGTTTTTAATATTCTGATCCTCCCATATAAAATGATCTCCTTGTAAACATGTAAAGGCTCACTGATTTGAATAAGAGAAAACAGTTTTCGAAGTACTCTCTTTCATGTAGAGCATTCTGTGTTGTTTGGAACATGCTTTAGGATGCATCCTTTGTTGGCAATTTTATCCATATAAGTTCTAGATTTAGAGACTTAGAGCAAGGGCTTGCTTACCTAGCTGGGTCCATTATTTGGAATGAAACTATGACGTGTTGACGTTCCATTCCCTGTAACTTGAGTTGGCCAAGTTTGATTGGATCTGAGAGCAAACTCACTGTTCAAGTTATTGACCCAATTGGCATATTTCAACTGTTATTTGTTATTATTAGATTTTTATTGTATTTGTAAATAGCTCTTGCATATGCTTGGGCTTGATCATTGATTTAGTTCATTTGGTTACTCAAAGCTTCTGGTCGTTAACTTGACAGTAATTATTTTTTGGTGTACTTAACTTGACAATGCTTTCTTTCTTTGATATTGAGAGGATCCTTCATCCTCGGATGGGGTTATTTAATGATCTCATTGGTGGGCCATTTTTACTTCTAAAAGCTGCAACTTGTTGATTTTAGTCATTCAAATCAGAATTATCAAGTTAGTTATGGTGAATGTCCTTGGAATGTTTCTGGCCAATCTCAATTTTTTTTTTAAGGATTTCTTGAGTCTCGTCAAATATGTTGCTTTGAATGATTTAGTATATCTTGGCAAAAAATTTTTTTTTTGATTTAGTGTATAGGGTCTGATTTTCCGTTCTTCTTTTGCTTTCCTTGTCTGCTTTCTGATACTCCGCGCTTATCAACTTAATTGTCATGCTTTAGCATATCAGATATGTGAATTTTCCCTTGTGTATGTTCATTCCAGATTGACTTCCCCTATGGAAGATTTGGCACAAGAGGCTCCAAAACAGACAACCGGTCTATCTTTGATGAGCTTCAATCTCATGTTTCTGATTCTGATCGCCATTCTGGCTGTAATTCTCATCCTCATGTTGAAGGCACAGTGTGGGACTTAATTCCTGGTGTTAAAAGTAGTATGTATCCCCATCAGCGTGAAGGTTTTGAGTTTATCTGGAACCATATAGCGGGTGGTATTCATCTTGACAAGTTGAAAAAGCCAAGTAGTGTTGGTGGGAATGGATGCATCATATCACATGCTCCTGGAACAGGAAAAACTCGCCTGACCATTGTCTTTCTCCAGACATACATGGAGTTATTCCCAGATTGCAGGCCGCTTCTGATTGCTCCTCGTAGCATGCTCCTTACGTGGGAAGAGGAGTTTAAAAAATGGAAGTTTGACATTCCGTTTCACAATCTTAACAACTTGGAGTTATCTGGCGAAGAAAATCAAACAGCTGTAAATTTGGTGATGCAAGCTCAAGGCAGGAAAAGTGTTAACAAAGAGAACAGGCGAATGCTGAAGTTGTATTCCTGGAAAAAGAACAGAAGCATCCTGGGGATTACTTACCGGCTGTTTGAGCAGCTTTGTGGAGCACAAAAAACTGGCTCAGCTGACAAAATGGGGAAAATCCTTCTTGAGTTTCCGGGTCTTGTGGTGTTTGATGAAGGACACACTCCTCGGAATGATCAAAGTCATATGTGGAAGGCTTTGTCAGAAATCAAAACAAAAAGGCGTATTCTGCTCTCTGGAACTCCGTTTCAGAATAACTTTCAGGAGCTATTCAATACAATCTGCCTTGTGAGGCCCACTTTTGCAGCCTCGATTGATTCTACTAAATTCAGTAGGTTTCTTCCCAGAAAACGAGGCCGGAAAAGCAATGGGGAAAAATTGAAATGGACTTTTGTGGCCAGTAGTAGTGGAAAAGTTGCTGATGACAAAGAAAAACACGCTACAGAGGTCAAAGCTCAGATTGCGCCATTTGTTCACGTCTATAAAGGTTCTGTGCTGCAAGATAGTCTTCCCGGGTTAAGGAACTCAGTTGTTGTTTTACACCCAACCCCGCTACAGGTGAGGTTTCATAAGAGAATTCAAGTGGTGAAGGAACTGTTTCGATATGAAAACCTAGAGGCTTTAATATGTATTCATCCTTCCCTCTTGCTTAAGGATAAGGAAGATGCATTTTCTGCTGACCGGGGTAGGTTAGAGGAGCTTAAATTAAATCCCGATGCTGGAGTCAAGGCAAAATTTGTGATGGAACTCATTCGGCTCAGCAATGCTATGAAGGAAAGAGTTCTTGTTTTCAGTCAATACCTTGATCCGTTAATCCTTCTAAGGGATCTTCTGAAATCTCTATTTCAGTGGACTGAAGGGGAAGAGGTGCTGTATATGGATGGGAGATGTGATATGAAGCAGCGTCAATCCTCGATGAAGGTTTTCAATGATCCATCTAGCAATGCCAAGGTATTACTAGCTTCAACTAAAGCATGTTCCGAAGGCATAAGCCTTGTTGGAGCTTCCAGAGTTGTATTGCTTGATGTCGCATGGAATCCATCTGTGGAGAGGCAAGCAATATCCCGTGCCTACAGGCTGGGACAGAAGAAGGTTGTGTTTGTCTACCATCTCCTCATGGATGGAACTAACGAAGAGGATAAATACAGTCGCCAAGTTGACAAGAGTCGTTTATCTGAGTTGGTGTTTTCTGATTCAGACAAGAAGGCTCTCGAGAAGGAAATCCGAGCCACAGTTTCAGAGGATAAAATCTTGGAAGAGATGGCTCAGCACGAGAAACTGAAGCACATATTTAAAAGCATAGCTTTACTGCATGAAGACATATACTTTGAGCAGCTAGGCCAGTCAACTTTTGGTTAAGATTTAAAGAAGACAAGATCAATTGAGTTGATTCTGATGATCTCCGATAATTAGTGTGTTGTTGTAGATAGTCAACTAATTAATGATTCTCTTTCCTGTATTGTAAAGGCAATTAGCACAATATAGGATCTAGTTATCTACTTCCTTGTATAAAGCTGTGAGTAATTCCTTGTGCTGTAGTTGTCTTCACTCAAGGGCTGCGATACAAGGATCACTTGGTTCCTTCTGTCATGGTTGAATGAGAAGGTTTTGTAGACTCCTTGTTATCTCCCATGGAAGGAGTGACTACGGTTTTGTGTTTGGAATACATGAGGCCATATCAGAAACACTCCCAATATATCTCTTCCCAACACTTTGGTTAAAATGGTTAGACTGCCTCTTAAGCATTTTAGTGATCGTTGTTCATTTTGGAATACTGGATTGATACAATGTGTGAAATCAACTTGCCCAATGACAATTGCTAGCAATGAAATTTTGCATTTCCATGACTGCGAAAGTCCTTACTTGTCTGTGGCATACACAAATTGTTGCTCCTTCATCAGATTGCAAAATAGGACTGCTTAGCCATAGATGCCCTATGACCATCATTGAAGGGTTGGGCATACACAAATTCTTCTCCATCATTGATTAATGCCATTAATTACTGAAATTCAATTAATCAAGCCATGCTGGTTTTGCAGGACCAATATCGGTTGTTAGGCGAGAATGTCGCCAAGATTAGAACCGATCTCATGAAGGAACAACTTTCCACTTTTCGAACCCAGTTGGAAGATTTCGCTCGAAAATACAAGGTCCCATTTTGTTTTCAATCATTTTCAGATGGTTAATTATGTGAAAATTTTCTTTGTTGGTATCAATTTGTGTTGTTTGTGGACGTGTATTGTACAGAATGATATTCGCAAGAACCCTGCTTTCAGATCACAATTTCATAACATGTGCACTAAGGTTGGAGTAGATCCCTTGGCCTCCAATAAGGGTTTCTGGGCAGAGCTCTTGGGGATTGGTGACTTCTATTTTGAACTTGGTTGGTACCTTCTTCTTAATCTCTTTGCATATCTGCAAGATTGGCTGTTAATATTGTTGTTGCTAAGATTATTTAGATAAATATCTGTTAAGTTGCAAATTCAGTGCCCAATATTTTGTAGGATTGTTGTCCAATATATATTGATGCAACTAAAGTCTGCATTTTATATGGGAGTGTATATATTACATATTCTAAAATGGAGCTCATTGGTTAGACAGGGGTGCAAATTGTTGACATTTGCTTGGCAACAAGACCCCACAATGGAGGTTTGATAAACCTGAAGGAACTCTGCAATATGCTTCGTCAGAGGTGAAAGAGTGATCGTGAAGCTGTTTCTGAGGATGATTGCCTGCGTGCTATAAGTAAGTTGAAGGTAAATATGGTTAGCTTGTCCATGCATTACTTGTACTAGTGTCAGTCAGAAATTGATGTGAATATAAGGTACTTCAATTAGAAAGGCCTTAGACAAGTGATTGGCCCCCAGCCCCGAAAGAATACAAATAAATCTTGTGATCCTATGCTCTCAGTAGAAGAGGTTCACATTCTGAATTTCAGGTGACTAGGCCTAAGGGGCTTGAATTCTTGCCACATTTTTGCTATGTGACAGAACACTGTGGCTAGTTGTAGTAGTAGTCCCTTTTGATCTCATGATTGAAACTCTGTATTTTATGATTTATTATGATACTTCCGACTCTTAAACATTTCATAAAGTTTGTCTTAAGCAGTTCATATTATATCTCTGCAGAAGTTAGTACCAGACTATTATGATTGTTGACTAAGTGATGCATTATACTAACAACTGTTGCTTGATTCCAGGTATTGGGTTAATATGGTTTTGAGGTGATTTCTGTTGGAAAGCAAAAGCTTGTTCGTTCTGTTCCAACTGAGTTGAACAAAGACCATAATGAAATTTTAGAGCTAGCCTAGGTTGCAAATTTTTGTTTTATCTTCTTGCTAACTTTGCCAGGAGTACAAATTTCAGCGAAATTATTTGATTTTTACCATCTAGATGGGTTACTTGCGCTTATGTTCCCGTTCTCTTCTCTTAGGCTCAAGGATTTGTGTTTGTTGATGAGGTAGAGAGACGGTTATCTTGGACCACTGGCCGTGCAATTGATGCATTCGACACTTACTAGATGTAAGTTGATGACATTTACTAAACTATTCATACTATCCTCTCTTCCCTTCAGTCTATTATATATACAAACTACGATTGCTGGGGCTCAAGAAACCCTTGCTTTTCTCAGGAGGGTCTTGCAATGATTGATGATGGCCACAAAGATGGTATTCGCCGATATTGGTTCCCTTGTGTATCTTCCATATCGACTCCAGGAGGAGCTGACACTTAACAAACATGAGGCTTCTCAATAATACCGGAGTTCAACAGGGTTATGTGTGCATAATGATGGCTGATTTATCTGTGATGGTCAAACAGACTGCTGATGGACAATGTATTTCATCTTATAAAGGAGACATTTGCAGGGAATAACTCATGTTACTTCTCTCTATGTTACAAATAGTTTTATTGATGAAGTATATTGGAAGATCATGATGCTCTGCAATGAAACTTAACACAAATTTTTTGTATTTTCTATGATATATATAGTGCCTTAAGTCTTTTTTTTTTTTTTCTGGTCTGTACCTTAGTCATTGTAAGACCCAAGTTTGACAAACACAAAGTTCTATTCCTTATAAAGCGAGCTAAACTTACCCGGCCCACAAGCAATCTTATAAATACCCAGAAATTATTTTTAAAAAATCTCCATTAACGCACGAATTATGGAGGGAAAGCACTCAAGATGGAACTCACAGCCACGGGCCTGCGATTTGCCAAGAAAAATCAGAGGCCCTTGTCAATTTTTATAATAAACAGATTACTTTATGAAAATGAACTGAAATGAGTGTTCATCTTCCATTTTTTATTAACAATAAAGGCATAGAAAACCAGAGATTTGTGGATGTTATGTTGTCAGACTATCAACCTCATACCGATATTAACAAACAATTGAACTCTATCATAAATGTACAAGAGATTTATGGTAAGGTACCGGTTACTGATTACCTGGTTCCCTGAATCTGTTTTGCTTAGGGTTCTAGTAATTGTTCAGCAACTTCAGCAAGAAAACAGACATGGGTCTAAGAGAGATATCTATTACATGCACCCTTCTGTGTTTTCAGGTGAATCTGAGTTATTTTCATTTCCAATGTCAAAGAATAATTCTTAGTATACGGGCTGTAAGATATAGTTCATTATGAGACTTGAACTTGGATTATGATAAATGGTATTCTTCTTTGTACATTAATTAAACCTTGGTAATGCATTGTATTTTCCAAATTATCATGGGCATATAATTTGAGCCTAAGATTTGTGATAAGATAATATGAGGAACATAGTGTATTTGTTTAGATGTGATCTTTTCTAATTGGAAACTCTTGATGCATTATGTCCATGGTCTCTCCAAGTAATTAGTAACATTCTCTGCTTAATTTGCAATGCAGATCAGTCAATTGTAGACCGTGCGATCAATGACATATGCATCCTTATGCAGTGTAGTCGCCACAATCTGAACGTGGTGGATACTCTTATATCGGCCTTATCTAAATATATGGCTATATATGTATATAAATCTCTTTGATTAATTAGGATAGCTCACGTCAACACATGGATACGGTGCTTTACATTAAATAAGGTTCTTTATAACCATGCCAGACGAGGAAAACGGAAGCCATGTTACGTAGATGCTACTTACAAAGAGAAGTGCCAGAGTGGAATAAGGTAAGACTGTTAGCTTTCTTATTCATCCATCATATGACTGGAATAAGTAACATGAAATAGTTTTGTTCTTTTAGATAGGAACTACAATTGATGCTGGAAAGAGGAGTGAAATTTGAGTTAGAAGCATTGTCGGCCGTGTACATACCATCTAAAATTCAAGGTGGAGTATACATCTAACATCTTCTACATCTGTGCTTGTTAGCTTGAAGGAGAAAAATATTATAGGATTTCTGCAAAGCATAATCAACATTTTCATGGCAAAACCATTGTTTAGGGGACAAAATTTGATTAAATTTGATTAAGAAGTAAAAGTCGAAAAGTAAAATTAATGTAAACAGTAATTTCACAACTGGACGTAATTATTTCGTCCCAATCAAAATTACAACGCATATCGTGAAGAGAGATTTTAGGAATTAATTGAGAATTTGACAGCCCAATTACAACTACAAAAATATACAAATACTTGTAACTATCTCAACGAAAATTAATGTATAAATGGTGACACAGAAAAAAAATTCAAGGATCTATATGAACCTTTCAAGCAAAGCTGCAAGAACCAATTGCAGAAATTTTATCAGAATTTGCTCTGATGGATTCTTCCATTGCACAAATGGTTTCTTGGTTCAGTTTTAATCATATTGGTCTTTATAAACTTTATTCATGCAATTTGATATGTATATATAATTTTTTTTGCAGTGGTGAATATATGTATATAGGGCTCAATGTCTATTAGTTAGAGCATAGTGTTTTCTTGATGATGACATGCATTTTGTAAATTCCAAATTTGAAGTTTGTGTTTATTTCCTTCAACTTTCATCGGAGAAGAATTTTTTAGCTAAAGTGGTGAATACATGTACAAATTGTAGTAGCAAAAAGATAAGATTAGTCGGAGTGGCAAATTTGTTCACGAAATTAATGTGACAGTGTTTCATTCATTCGAACTCTAAGTCTACCCTGAACTTTAACATGTATACTGTCAAAACATAGAGAATATTGAGAGGAGATAGTGGAAAGTGTAGAGAGAATGAGAGTTGTGGAATATTTTCTGATTTTCACTTATGCATTCATTACTTACAATCAACACATATATATACAAATTCCTAAGACATTAGTCAAGCCCCCCAAGTTAGGCAACCAACCTAGTTAGGCAACCAAACTAATTAGGCAACCAAACTAGTTAGGCAACCAACCTAGTCAAGCCCCCCAAGTTAGGCAACCAACCTAGTTAGGCAACCAAACTAATTAGGCAACCAAACTAGTTAGGCAACCAACCTAGTCAAGCCCCCCAAATATTGTAGGTGCCAAACATAGTAGGTGCCAAACATTATTTGACTACATAATTAACACATTAATTGACTACATAATTAACACATTAATTGACTATTGCTAACACTCCCCCTCAAGTTGGTGCATAGATATCACCAATGCCCAACTTGATCAGTGAGTTGTGGAATACTCTGCTAGAAACAGCTTTTGTTAATATATCTGCCAGCTGGTCTTCGGACTTGACAAACGGAAGCTGAATTTCTTTATTTTCAACTTTCTCTTTAATGAAGTGTCGATCCACTTCAACATGTTTGGTGCGATCATGTTGAACTGGATTGTGTGCAATGGATATTGCAGCCTTGTTATCACACTGTAGATGCATTCCGAATGTAGGTGCATATCCAATCTCTCTAAGCAATTTTCTCAACCATAGAAGTTCGCAAATTCCTTTGGTCATTCCTCTAAATTCCGCTTCTGCACTAGACAAAGCAACGACATTCTGTTTCTTGCTTCTCCAAGTAACCAAGTTACCTCCCACAAATGTGAAGTACCCTGATGTTGATCGTCTATCATGATGTTCCCTGCCCAATTTGCATCTGTATAGCCACTGATATTCAGATGACCATTTTTGGAGAACATAAGTCCTTTTCCTGGTGCTGACTTCAAATATTTAAGAATCCGAAAAACTGCATCCATATGATCTTCACTTGGACAATGCATAAACTGACTAGCAACACTGACAGCATATGCGATGTCGGGTTCGGGTATGGGACAAGTAGATCAATCGACCTACTAATCTTTGGTATCTTTCTTTGTTAGTGGGTACTTGATTGAGATATTCCCTAAGGTGGTGATTCTGAACGATTGGAGTGTCAACAGGTTTGCAATCTAACATTCATGTTTCTGCCAATAAATCTAGAACATACTTCCTTTGTGAGAGAAATATGCCTCGCTTTGATCTAGCAACTTCAATGCCCAAGAAGTACTTGAGTCCACCAAGATTCTTCATTTCAAACTCCTTTGCCAAACATTTTTGTAGTTGAGAGATTTCCTGCATATCATTCCCAGTAATAATCATATCATCGACATAAATGATTAGAGCCGTTACCTTTCCTCCCTTGTGTTTTAAGAACAGAGTATGGTCAGAATTACTCTCTTAAAACCATAATTCTTCATGGCCAAGGTAAAACGCCCAAACTATGCTCGAGGAGATTGCTTCAATCCATATAATGCCTTTCGTAATCTGCACACCACATTAGCATGAGTAGATGTAACATATCCTGGTGGGATATCCATGTAGACTTCTTCTGTGAGTTCTCCATGGAGAAAGGCATTCTTCACATCAAATTGGTGGAGAGGCCAATCAAGATTTGCTGCAATGGACAAGAGCACTCGAACAGTGTTAAGTTTTGCAACAGGGGCAAAGGTTTCTTCATAGTCAATACCATATGTTTGTGTGTATCCCTTTGCCACAAGCCGTGCTTTGTAACGTTCAATTGACCCATCAGCATTGTATTTCAAAGTGTAAACTCATCTGCATCCGACAGTCCTTTTTCCTTGAGGTAAGTTCTCCAGTGTCCATGTGTGATTTTTCTCCAGAGCATGCATCTCCTCCTTCATTGCCTGAACCCATTTTGGATCCTTCAATGCCTCACTCAGTTTGGTTGGAATATGAATTGCGGATAACTGGTATACAAAGCCTTGAAGGGGTGCAGATAATTTTTCAGGAGAAACATAGTTTGCAATTGGATACTTTGATGCCTTGCCATTATCCGGTGAATAATCCAATTGGCAGTTTTCCACGATTCTGCCCATTAGGTAATTGATATCTAACATGTTTATCAACTAAAGCAGGAGATGTAGTAGAATCACGTACCTCAGGATTATTCTCAGGAGATTGATCAGCGGGTCCTGAGATGTGAGGGGGGTCTTCATCAGTCTCGGAGGTGAAATATGAAGAGATATCATGTTCTTGGTAGGGAAGCGATCGATCGCTGGGCTCCTTGGTGACCGGTCGCTTTTTGGCATATTCGAAATTCTTCTTCAAGACTTTCTCGACGACCGGTCGCTGGGCTCCTGGCAACCGGTCGCGTTTCGGCAGGTTCGAAATTCTCCTTCAGGATTCTCTATGACCGTCGCTGGGCTCCTGGGACCGGTCGCTTTTGGCAGGTTCGAAATTCTTCTTCAGGATTCTCTACGACCGGTCGATGGGCTCTTGGAGACCGGTCGCTTGGCTCCTGCTCCGAAATTCAACTTCATTGCTTGGGTTTGTTTTGCTCCAATCTTCAAGTCCTTGAATTCCCAAAGCCTTTTTGTTCATTATGCCTCTTTGAGGCATAGAGTTGGACATCGGATCATGGAAGAACATCTCCGACTCCATAAAGGTGACATCCAAAGTGACATACGTACGACGGCTGGAGGGGTGATAACACCGGTATCCTTTTCTATGAGCAGCATAGCCTACGAAAACACATCTGAGAGCACATGGATCAAGTTTGCCACGTTGATTCTTATGAAGGTGAACGAATGCCACACAACCAAAGACTCGGGGTGGAAGTATTTGAACAGAGGGAAAGGGCCCATGTTGGGCAAGTGCTTGTAAGGGAGTCCTGGAAGTCTAAAACTTTGGAAGGCATTCGGTTGATGAGGTAGACTGTGGTGACTATAGCATCATCCCAATGGTGACGAGGAACATGAGCTTCAATTAGAAGGGCTCGTGCTGTTTCAAGGAGGTGTCGGTTTTTCCGTTCCGCAACACCATTTTGCTGTGGTGTTTGAGGACAAGTTGTCTCATGAATCATGCCTTGCATCTGGAAGTATGTTTGAAAGTCATGATTGACATATTCGCCCCCATTATCGGAGCGAAGAACTCGGATCTTGGTAGAGAACTGAGTTTCAATCTGTCCTGGAAAGACTGAAACACAGGAAACACTTCATTTTTATCCTTTATCAAGTACAACCATGTCATACGAGTACAATCATCCACAAATGTCACAAACCACCGAAAGCCAGAATGAGAAGTTATAGGTGAGGGCCCCCAAACATCAGAGTGAATTAACTTAAATGGAGTAGTACTCTTACTTGAACTTAATGGGTAGGGCACACGGTGACTTTTAGCCAAAATGCAAATGTCACATTTGAAGTTCGGAGTCCTTGAAATCTGATAATAAGTTTGGTAGAATATGCTTCATATATCCAAAGGATGGATGCCCCAATTGACGGTGCCACAACCAGACTTGCCTTTGTTTGATATCATGTGTCACATTGTGAGCCATGCCTGGACCTGAGATCCTCCATATAATATAGCCCCCATCTCTTAGTACCACGACCAATAATCTCCTTAGTGTGAATATCCTAAAGTAAACAAAAACTCCTGGTAGATTAATACACAACAATTCAATTGTTCAGGAATTTGACTAACTGACATTAGCTTATTTGATAGAGATGGAACAAGTAAAGTATTAGATAATGAAAGAGAGGATGAGAAAGCCACAGTGCCAGCCCCTGTCACAGGAGAAGTAACTCCATTGGCATTAGCAATACTAGTTCGTCTGGGTTGACTAGTACTCAGAAAATCATTAGGATCAAATATCATATGATCGGTTGCGCCAGAATCAATTATCCAGCCCGTTGAATTTCTATCATCCGAAGTATGGAATACATAGCCAGAGTCACCACTTGCAGCTTCATATCTCTTTTGATCTTTTTCATATCGTGCAGTTTCAGCGGGGTCGAGGTCTGGATCATCGGGTCGGTTGGTTGGGTCGGCGGCAACACCTAGTCCAGGTGAGGCCAATCGGTTGGGTTTCGGTGTTGGGTCGGGATCGGTGTCGTCAATGCTTCTAGGTAGGTAGGTTGAGAAGAGTTGGTTGTGCTATTTCCAGCAGGGAAAAAAACATCTTCTCCCATGATGGAAACAACAATTCAAGACTAGAGTCAGCAAGATCGCTGCTGATACCATGTCAAAACATAGAGAATATTGAGAGGAGATAGTGGAAAGTGTAGAGAGAATGAGAGTTGTGGAATATTTTCTGATTTTCACTTATGCATTCATTACTTACAATCAACACATATATATACAAATTCCTAAGACATTAGTCAAGCCCCCCAAGTTAGGCAACCAACCTAGTTAGGCAACCAAACTAATTAGGCAACCAAACTAGTTAGGCAACCAACCTAGTCAAGCCCCCCAAATATTGTAGGTGCCAAACATAGTAGGTGCCAAACATTATTTGACTACATAATTAACACATTAATTGACTACATAATTAACACATTAATTGACTATTGCTAACATATACTGCCATATTACTTTGGTGAACAAAATTGATGGCTCTATGTAGAGCATTATTTAGAAAAATATGAGCATAAAAGAAATCATAACTTGGATTTCTACTCATGAATACTAGATCACTTGCGTATCAACTAAGAGACTAAGGGGTCAATCGAATATTACTGTCTTCCTTTAGTTTTACTTTAGGAGCAATGTGTTTGATAAAATGCCTTAATGCGACCAATTCTCCTACGGAAGAACGATAGCTGTTGTATTTAACCTGCACGAGGACAGAGCTTCTTCATCTTGCCACTATGCATTGGCAGAGTTCATATAAGGGATATGAATTACAAAATGGATGGATTTAGATGCCTGATATGGATGTCTCCCTGTGGTCTTAGGTGAAACTCTCTTAACAAAAATGAGCTTTACGTATTCATTTCACAATTCCATATTGTTCTATTGGTTGGTTTGGTTTTGTTGCTCTTTCTTTTCCTTTCATATTTTAGTTTCATGTGTTCTTCCGTTAGTTTTTAGCTCTCTCATTTTTGCGTCTCACTTCTTTCCTAAGGGCATGTTTATGTATCAGGAATTGGTATGGAAGGAAAGGGAATGATTTCCATTTCTGACTTCTCATGCGTTTACTTGCAATCAGGAATGAAAAAATAAGTGGGCCCCACCTCAAAATCCGTAATCACATCCCCTCAAAACTAGGTATCAGATCAACTAGAGGGGGGTAGTTGATACGATTCTCATTCCTATTTTCCCTTAATAACTTCCAAAAATACCCTTACCACTTTACCATAATTCCAAAACACCCCAAACCCTTAAAAAAAAAAAAAACTCACGCCAAGAAGTTCAAGGACGCTCCAACTTCTTTTTCACGTTAGCGTTGGAGACACAACCTAACAGAAGCAACAACAATGCCTTGTGCTATGTAAGTTATTCTATCTATCTATCTTCTTCTTCTTCTTCTTCTTCTTCTAGCTTATGTCTTCACATTCATCGCAAAACAAAGTACGGTTTGCATAGGGTCTTCTTTACCATGACTGACGAAGAAAAAAAAGATTATGTATTTAATCTTATGGAGCATGGCTTACAGTGATTTTGATTGATGAGTAATGGGTGAATGACTTTTGTGGAGATTATATATCTCTTTTTTTGGTAGTACGAAGATTATGTATTTAATCGTATGAAGATTATGCAAGTTATTATTATTTGATTGTTTACTAGTTACGTAGGTGAAAGATATATATTTATTGGAGTTTATTTTTTCTTTTGAAATTGGCTCTTGACAAAGGTGTTATTAACATTATCATTGAATTGGGCTCTTGTTGTTCATCTTGTTCAGCATATTGATTTCTCATGTTTACACCGCCTTACCTGGTTTGCTGCAGGATTAGTTTGGTCTCCTTAGCCAATTTGAGAATTATATATGTGTTGTGGTGAAAATGTGTAGGGCATTTTAGTAATCAAATTAATTTGGATTCCGATTCATGAAAATTAGTAAACAATTACAATAGGAATCAACCTCATTCCTTTGCTAATTCCATATGTTTAGTAAACGGCTTAATGGGAATGATTCTTCCTATACCGATTCAGGACTTCCCAGATTTCTAAATTCTTTGATTCCTTACTTTCTCCATTACTGATACGTAAACATGCCCAATTGAAAACATTCCTATTCTCCCATTCTCCCATTTTCCCATTTTTGGGGGGACCAATACAAACAACTGCCAAATGGTTTGGAATTTGAAATCCTACTGATCAGGAACTTGACATGTGTAAGTCTGATTTTGTTCAGAACTTGAGATGGGGCTACAAAATTATCCCAGCTGAATTGAATTTCTATGTTTTGGATACCTCTTCCATATTGCTGAGTATAGTGGATAAAATGGGTAAGACTAATACTTGCAATGTAGTTTCTCAAGGGTATGGGTTGCCTTTACGCTATATATAAACAATATTATTTGAGTTAGTGGAGTATAACTTATAGCAATATTATTCGAGTTAGTGGAGTATAACTCAGTTGGTTGAGTTCTTTCGCCTCCACACATATGGGCAGGGGTTTGAAATCCCAGAGCATCCAATAAATATTTTGTGTAAACTCACCCTCCCCCTATCACTTGTACTCAAAACAAAATTATTTGCATTCACATGGCTAGGGTTTCACTGTTTCACCTATGTTAATTCCCTAAGACCTAAAGTTTGTCAAATTCCACCAAACAAAAAGATTGTAAGTCAATGGGACCCGCCGCAGGACAAGTATAGTTAGTTAATTGCCATTATCATTATGTAACATCTGAAGCTTGCAGCAGTCGCTTTAAAGCAGAGATTCATAAGCGACTGTCTGTGTATCATGCGCTATGTCAATTTATTCTTAGTCTCTCTTTGTCCGAGCAATATCAACAAGGTATTGATTCAAATTCTGACCAAATATTTTTGTAGAGAATGACTCCGTGACATGCTTTCGAGCTTCTGTACCCATTCTCTGTGCCATCTGTGGGTCTTGAATGAGTTTAGCCATAGCCAAGGAGAATTCTCTTGGGTTACCCTCACAAAGAAATCCTGTTACACCATCCTTAACTGTTTCAACAGGGCCCCCACTATTGCATGCAATAACAGGTTTGTGAGCCGCCATCGCTTCCAGAGGAACAATGCCAAAGTGTTCATCCTGCATTATTGAATACTGCATGTCAAATTCATTTCTTCACTATATCCAATCAATGGAACCAAATAAAGTAATTAGCACCTTTGGCGTATAAAGAACACATAGGCATTGGGAGAGAAGTGCATTTCTTTCAGCTGTTGAGCAAGATGTGATGAAGTTAACCTGACTAGACACTCCTTCCCTTTCCGCTAAACTTCTGAGCTCCTCCAAGTACTCAACATTTTCCTTCAAGCGCTTATCAAAACCACCTAAAACAAAAGACATGTATCAATTTTTTCACCCGTCTGTGCACAAGTCATGCAATTCTATCAATCAAAGTCTGCAAAGATGATGGATTAATGTATCAATGTCACCGGTAGGCATTTGAGTAGGCATTGTATCCTGTGGTATATGGCCCAAACAAATATCATCAAGAATTACCGAAAACAAGGACCAAGCATATCTAATCCAGTAGCTTGTATAGTAATTTAAAGTCCTATTTTTTTCAAAGGGTGTACTTACTAATTAGCATAAAACATCCATCAATAAGACTACCCAGGCAGATAAATAAGTAGGAACTTGCCTGCAATTGTTAAGGAAGCTTCAGCCAGATTGAGGCCTTGAAGCACATCTCCTCCTAGGGTGCGAAGCATAGAAAAGGCCAAAATTGCCAAGTCTATATTCTTTTTCTTCTCAAAACGGTTGATGGACAGAAAATTCAACCTACAACAAGGAAATAAACAAATAACCAAAACTGTAAATTACCAGATAAAATTCAAAGAAAAGTCATCTAACAAATGGTTAGATATGGAATCATAAAAGCATGCCTAAAACCGTAAGGTGCCAACAGATACTCAAACATGTTCATTACTTATAAGAATCGGTGGGTTCATCAAACTGATTCACATTGACAGCTGGGTAAAGAACAGCTGGCTGAACTCCTCGCATCAAGACACTTGAAGGTCTTTGCAAACATAGATGCTGTAAATTTGCTATTAACAAGAATCTTATCAGCAATTCCTGCAGCAGTATCATTTAAAAAAAGAAAGTGGTAAGGAATAGTTGTATACACACAACAAAAGAACACTAGAGAGATGCAGTCCACACATCACATAAAAACGATAAAACCAGAATCAGACCAGTTGTCATTTCTTCTATGAAGTCTATCGGTTTTCTATATATCCTCCTTAGAATAGTTGTATGTTGAGCCAGTAATAAATCTGGAAAATGGCAATAAAAAAGAACCTGTACACAAAGATGTAACACATAAAACAACTATAATAGCAAACAATGCTACATAACAATTCGTACAAGATAGGTGCAAGCACCTTTGTTGACTTCTTTAGCTTCAGCAATGGGATGACAACAGAAACCTGATCTGCTAGTATCACATCAAATGATGGCCACATGACCAGCACACACACAGCAACAAAAAGGCACCGCAGATATGCACACAAAGCATGAAGATGATAGAATATATGTCGGGGTAGGAAAGCGCCATATACAGTCACAGGAAAGGTACCTGGCAAACCGATGACATTAAAACATCAAACTATGCACTGCTTTAGAATGACAGCTAATCAACACCAAACTGAGAACAGGTTCCCCAAAAAGGAAGCAGAAAGCATAAGCCATCTTCCAACTCTAAGAAGTAACACCCATCTGCCTATTTAGTAGTATTAGGCGATAAAGTTCTCAAGGCAGGTTGTATTTCTAACCATGGTACTCCTAGAAATACACACACACACACACACACACACACCAAGACTACTTGAACCTGAAATCTTTCAGCATTCAACTGTGACTTCTTTTCTTCCTCCAAAGGATGCATACAAAATTTTATCTTCTTGTGTATGTATAAGTCTCTGATTTTAACTTTCAAATGGCATTACAATTTGATTTAGGATATGGGCATGAGTTTTTGTGGTTGCCGAACACACTCCTATTTGATTTATTGTACCGTAGACATTCCAACCCTAAGCAAACCCCACCACATTTTCACAAATACAATGATTTTAAAGATAAATTTGAAGTACAAAAACAGCACACCAGAAATAGTTTCCTCAAAACATCTATTTTTGTCATGGTGCGCTGTGAAAACATGAACTTTATGCCCATGGGATCCAAGTTCCACAGCTGCATCAACAATTAGTCTTTCAGCTCCACCTGCACATCACATCACAACAACATAAGGCCAAAACTTCTTCTTTACAATCTTCAATGATAACAAGAAGAAATAGAAATTACCTATACCCAGATCAGGATGAATAATAGCAATATTCAACTTAGAGCTTCCTTTCTTTGCCATTTTCCAACAAATGAAAGATTGTCCAGTTCTTGGTAAATTCTCATTCAAGGAGAATAATGGGTCAAAACTGGATCCAGATGAGAGATAGGAAAATAGAAGTATAATCAGCATTACATGACATGAACTAGTGTAAAATTCACAAACATGGTGTCTCTATGAAATCAAATCCAAGATTGAAACAAGGTAGAAATTAGCTTAAAAGACAAATAACCTAATCTTAAATAACCCATTGGTAGGCCTATCCACTAAGGGGTGTTTGGTACACTAAATTCAAGGACTGGCTTGGATTGGCTTGGCTTGGACTTAGTCCTGTCCTATATTTG
The DNA here is from genome assembly GCA_018703695.1 of Prunus fruticosa. Lineage (NCBI taxonomy): Eukaryota > Viridiplantae > Streptophyta > Magnoliopsida > Rosales > Rosaceae > Prunus > Prunus fruticosa. The sequence continues at coordinate 16,314,125 of CM031921.1, forward strand.
GTGGAGTGCTGGACTAAGGGGGACTAAGAGGCAAAATAGTGTTATTTAGCACTATCCTATGTTTGGTGCAATCCAAGACAGGACTATATTTCTAAACTATAAAAATAATTATTTTAAACATTATATCATTTTTTTTCTGTTCTTAAATATGCGTTATAAAAAAAACACAAACTTATAATTACAAAAATTATAAACTAATAAATAAATCCAAAACTAATTTAACCATTACAAACAAATACATATCCAAAAGTCATCAACAGGCCCATAATACCACTCAACCTCTCTCATCTACATCCTCTCAGTCCTCAAAGAGAAGGTTCACCAAGCCAAACCCGTCAGCATCCTCATATCCCCGTGCAGAAAGAGTTAAGACTAAATTAGACTGAAGACTAATTAAATAAATGCAAATGAATGGCCAAATTAAGCCCAGGGATTACATAATCCACACAATTCTATGATATCAAACCTGACAAGAAAATTAAACCAAATGCGTTGCAAATTCAATCCAACTCAACTTGATCACCAAATTAATCAAGTGAAGCACACCAAACTAAATTACCCCACTTGATCACCTAATTATTCAAATGAATTGTTAGAACCTGTGTCTGACTTAACTTTCTCAAAACAAAACCAAACATCATATCACAATTATCAATCAGACGATGAACAATAGAACACGAGTCTTCCTTGGTCCATGTAGTAATTGCACACCAAAAATACATCAAACACTAGACCCAATTGACCAAAAAATACATATTTATCCTTTAATACAACCAACAAACTTCAAAGCTTTCTCACTTACAAAAATATACAGTTTTCAAGAGTTTAAAATCAGTTGAGTATGGTAATCAGACAGTTTATTAATGGAGATGGCCTTTGTATAGACATGCAACACAGATGCAGTACAATTTACTTTCATTCAATTTCTACACAAAACTAATCTTTCAGATTGATATAGCGATTCATTGCAAACTGAAATTTCAGAGCCATGAGCATAATGCCAAGAAGAAGAATATCATATCAGCACAGAATTGAATAGTGAAATGAGCATACTTCAAAACACAAAACTGGGTCTTAGAAAAGCTTAATTTCTCAAGAAACAAGCTTCAGCTCCAAAGTGATTGAAAACAACATTTATCCTAATTTTAAAACTTCCCCACCTTCTTTGTGATATTGAAACAGAAAACCAACTCTCACAGAACATATAAATCCAGCCTATTTTTCACCACCTACAAACTGAAATAAAACAATCACAGATGTACTTGTAAACCCAGAAAAAAAAAACAAAAAAACAAAAAAAAAAGAGCTAACTTTAGAAAAGCAATAAATGGGTCCTCCAGATTCAATAGCGTCAATAACAACCAAAAAACAAAAAGGGAAAGGAAAAATCACATATTGTAAGCTGAAAAATGCAATTAGACCACAATTTCAATCCCAACTAATCAACAATACGACCAATACAAATAAGAATATAACACATAAATATCTTTCTTCTACTTCCCCAATTACAATTCATTTAGAAATCACAGAAAAAAATTAAAGAATAAATAACGAAAAAAAAAAACCAAGATCAAAGAAGCAATAAAGGATGAATTACAAAGCTAGCAGAGCTTACCTCAATGGTGAATCAACGAAAGCCTTAAGATTTGCAGAGAGTAAGACGTAACCCGATCATTAAATCTGCACAAAATTAAAATTAAAATCAGTGGACAAAGTAGAGGAGAGAGGAGAAAGGAGAGAAGAGGAGAGATTGAGGCAAACTAGAGAGGTAGATGAAGACCCTCGCTCGTGAAACTGGAGAAGAAGACGAGAGCTCCACAGCGTGAAGACGAAGACGAGCGTATTTTGTTTTCCAGAGAGATGGGCTCGTTATTTTGGGCCGCCTTATTTTGGCACTGCTTTTTAAATGGGCTAAGATAAGCCCTGTTAGTGAGCTTCTTGAATAAGCTCATGTTTGGTTCATGACAACCTCTCCTGGTGGCCGAGTCATTCTATACTCAGGGATTAATCACATATCCAACTTCCAGACCCATCCCTTATAACTCCTCCAGCACCAATAAGGCTAGAGCTAGCTTTGCGGGAACCATCGACATTCAATTTAAACTGGCCAATAGGAGGGGTTCCCACGCTAGTGAGGCTATTATTTTGGATGTCCTCCTAGTATTCACAGCATAGGCAAGATGTCAATCCTGTGCAGCATGAGTGATAACTTTTGAGTAATCCAGGGGAAGGTCAATACGATCACCCATCACCTGGATATTTCTCCATTTCCATATATACCAGCAAGTAAAAATGAAAACTTGATTCCACGGAATGCCATCTGACCCATTAACCTTAGAAAGGAGATTAACCTTCAGCCAAGGAATTATGTCCAAGCAAAAGAAATCAGAGCGCTATCTAGTATTGAGGAAAGAATTCCAAACTTGTTTGGCCTTAGGACAGTCCCCGAAGGATATGGAGGGTTGGCCCGTAAATCTAATATCTACAAGACTCATAAAATTCACAAAATCAAGAAGGTACCTTCTTCTACTCAGATTCCATCCCGACCCACCATCCTTTTCGTTTTGCTAGCAAACTTCATTAAAGTCACCAACAAGACTTCATGGCATAGTTTCCGTCTTTTCCCAATTACACATCTCATCCCAAAATTGATTTTTCTCACTACTGTAAGGAGTTCCATAGACCCAAGAACATCTACAGCAAATCTTCTCCTTGATAATTTTAACCTCAGCATTTTGGTTCCTACTTCTTACACAGACCTCAACCTCTGGTCTCCACCACACGCTCATACCTCCTGGAGAGCCAATATAATCGATATCTATCCCTTTTTTTATATCCACGCTATTGACGAAACTGTGTATTACAGTGATGATTTTTCTTCATTTCCATTAGAAACACCACCGTGGGATTTTTGGAACGTAAAAGTTCCTTAAGATACACAATTGTCAAGGGGTTCCCCAACGCTTGACAGTTCCACGCAGTTGTATCATAACTCCATTGTAGCTGATTTGGTCCAGCCACCACAACCCTAGAGGGGGGAAGAATCCTCCAAACCCATTTTGCTCATATGTTTCTCCACTGCTTCAAGTTCTTTTGAAGGGCTAACCACCACCTCATAAAGCCGATCCTTCTTTGTTGTTTTTCTCATCCTCCCTCTATCTTCATGATGATAAGCAACACTACTAGCCTTCACCTTTCGTCTACACCCAAAACCTCCTCTGGTGGAAAGTCTCAGTGAGCCGTCGTGAATAGGACTGTTCGGTTCATTTTTACACATGATTTTTCATGTTATTCACCTTTTATTTTGAGTTAGTTCTTGACATTTTATAGCTTTTTACTTCCTTTTTGTGTTTTCTTAGATTTTACCTTGGTTAGATTGAAAATGAGCTAAAAGTGCATTATTTGTTATAAATTCTGTTTTTGCTCATTTTCGTAGGTCAACTTCTTGGCCTGGGATCAACATGCTCTGGTGCTCGGATGAGGTCATGATCTTCATGAGACTTGTTCCAATGGATGTTAACTACAACATATCCAAATTTGAGCTCCATTGGACAAGTATTGCCCATCCAACCAATCCTGCATGTTACCACAGCTCTGAAATCCGAATTTGGCCAGCTTTTACCTCATTTGTGTTATCTTGATTTTCTTGTTACCATAACTCTTGGTAACAAGAAGTTACCTTAGCTTTGAGATATTTTCTGAAGCAATTGGCATCTTATTGAGGACAAAGCTTCATCATGGCAAGGGGACAAGGGCAAAGGCTTTAACTAAAGCATGAGTTTTATATGATATCTTTGAGCTTGGAATTGATGGGCAAGGGATAGGTGAGTGCAATCTGAAGTATGAGAGGCTTTTGAACGTGGGTAGCTGATCCATTCTATCATTCTACAACTAGAGAGCAGATTTTGGAGAGTTTGGAGCTTGGAGAAAGCCAAGGTGCAGCCAAGAAAAGTGGAGAAGAAGACTTCCACCATTTATGATCTTGAAGCTTTCATCATTTTCTGAAAATCTGTAAACTCTTTCTATTTTCATTTTGAGTTTGTATTTGGAATAAATATGAGCAACTAAACTCCATAGCTAGGGCTTAGGTTGAAGCCCTAAACATGATTACCTTATTGTTTTGATGCTTGAGTGTATGAATTTCTAGATATTGTTGATGAATTCCAATTCACCAAATTAATCTATCCTTGATGTATGTTCTTCTTTGATTGATCACCTTTGAAAGCATGCTTCTTGAGGTTGTTGGGGTTATGTGTATCTTCATGTTATCCTAAGCAATAGATGGATGAAGTAAGAACCATCCATGTGAATTGGTTTCTTGAATACCTAATGTAAACACCATGCTATTAGGATTCTTGTGATGTTCATATTCTCTTTGAACTTAATGGGTTTTTCTTGTAATTGAATCAAAGTACTAAGCACACCTAGATTCGATTATAGGGAAGGCACAAGTATTGTAGCACTCATACTGCACTTTACGTATATTAGAGAGAATCAATGCGTCTTGAGTCACTCGTACCTGGTCTTGATTGCGAACATTTTCATCAATACGTTTAGAGTTCATCACTTGAGTATTCATGAACTTTGGTAGAATTGTTTATGGTGGATTCCGAAACCCTAGTGTTTGTTACATTTTACTCTCACATTTTGATAATTCATCTCTGCCATTCTCATTTAAATTCAAAGTTCATTTACTTTCATGCAATAGAAATAGGTCACTTGAAACAAATCAAAAACCCCCCCCAATGTGTGTGTGAGTTGCGTGTTTGACACGTTTTGTGTCTTTGTCACTGAATTTTGGTTGTTTCCGTAATTGTTTTGGACTTTTGGTCCACGCTGTGTTCTTGCATTTTCTGTGCTGAATCCAACCGTATAAAGAACGTGAATTTTGGACATACGGTTGGAAAGTTATAGGTCGAAAACTGAACAGAGGTCCGAACTGAAAAACAAGAGAAAAAACGATTCTGGAAAAAGCGACCGGTTCGCACTGTTTCTAACGACCGGTCGCTCATCACAAATTTCACAAATTTTGATTCTGTGCAAAAACGACCGGTCGTCTCTGTTCACTGTTTACGGCACTGTTCACTGTTCATGGCACTGTTCACAAGTGATAAAGTGGTGATAAAATGGCGATAGAAAATGCTGTTTTTGTTTTTGTTTAGTTTTCTTGTATTGTTTCATTTCTTTTACACTTCTTTACTCATTTTTAGTTTTCATTTTGCATTTGTGCATTTGTGGTGTGTCAATTAAGTGTTATTTACGTACTCAAATTAAAACTTATAGGAAGCCGACAAGTTCTTCGTGGGATCGACCCCGTACTTACATAATCAATACTTCATTAGATTCGTGCACTTGCGGGTATTTTTAATTGGTTGTTTGCACATTAATTTGTGTCCTTTTAGGAATGCAACAAGGACTCATCCAATCCTATTATTTTTCTCACCCTTACTTACAGCTAGTGTGCTTGTTCCACCTCCATCATAGTTGGGTTGGCTAGATTTCTCCACTTCTTCAATAATAGGCCCAGGATCAATATGCTTCCCCCATCAGTGGACCAATTCTCATGCATCACTTCAATGTTGGGCCTATTAGTTGCAATATTATTAGAGTGAGAGAAGGCTATTTGGAGTGGGAGCCAAACCAACTTGTCATTAGATGATATTTTGTGTGTTTAATTTCATGGTTGAAATTAAATTACTAGTCCATGGAGAATTCATGGTTTAATTTATTGTTCCTCAGAATATTATGCAGTGATGGCTAGCTATTGTTTATTGATCTTGGAAGGAGTTGCTAATTCAAATTTTGAATATAGGCAAGGTAATGACGATTTAAATGTATCTAAGTCGATTTTGGGGACAAAGTTAACTATATGTTAAGTTATATGACACGTGTTGAATAATTAGAAAAAGAACACGAAGGGGACACCAAATTGGGAACATCGGATCCGCTCCCATTGACGAATGACTATCTTGGCTAGTCATTTCCTCTTATATTATGGCCTAAGCCATAATAAATGTACAAAGTATGAAATAGAGTACATAGTTAGAGCATCTCCAAGAGTAGTAGCAAACTGAACTATTCAAATTAAAGTTTGTTAACTTATGTGGCAATTTGAAAAGGCTTATTTGCAACTTTAGTAATTTATGCCCTAATAGACACTTCAATTCAATTAATGCAATGTTATGGAAAATAATGAAAACATTTGAAAAATATCTATTTATTTATTATTTGAAAAGAAAAAAAATACATGTTTTTAACATTTTCAAGGTATGTTTTTTTTTCCAAAGTAAAATTAAATGTTTTGAAGAGTCAAGGTCAACTTACCAGTTCTGAAGAGAGAGAAAGAGGTGACAACTTTGATGACTGAGTTTGACAAGACTATTAGAGATGGTTTTGATAATGTGACTCACATATTTTAGCATTCCAAAGTTGTTGAAGAGGATGTTGGAGATGCTTTTAGCATACCATAACAAAATGTCTTCATTAACGTTCTAAATACTCAATGGCATGAGATGAGAACCAATTTTTTTTTAAAGAGCAACTCAATGACAAAAAACTCAACAAAAATTAATCAATTGCATTATAAAAAAAGCCCTTTACATTTTTGCTCACCACTTTAACTCAAGGGGTACCATCACCACCCTTTTCAACACTTGACACATGTCCATGAACATAACCATAGTTCCAAAAATACAAAAAAAAGAAGAAGTTAACAATGGTTAGGCTCATGGACACGTGTCAAGTGTTGGGAAAGATGATGATAATACACAGTGGGTTAAAGTGATGAGCAAAAATATTTCCTTGGAATTACTTTTACAACTTTATACAAGAAAGTAGAAAACCATATATTGTGCTAATTGTCTTTATAATACAAGAAAGAGAATCACTAATAAATTGACTATCTACAACACTAATTATCGGAGATCGTCATAACCAACTCAATTAATCTTGTCTTCTTTTAACATTTCACATATCAAATTCACTCCATAGTTACAAACAAGAGATCCTTTTGTCACAGTTCTTAAGTCACAAAAAGTAATCATGTTCCTAATTAATTGCATATTAAGCCACAAAATATGTTACTATTATAAATTCATGAGTAATAATATTTTGAGTTAGGTCAATATTAGTTTTATTATATATTTATTATATGCCTAAAATGACTTAGGTAAGAGCATCCCAGGCAGCGCAAGGCAAGCCCACATGAGACTTTCATCGAGCATTGTGTGCACACAAAGGGTCGCTCTCCCTGTTGTCTAATGGGTCGCTCATGGAGTCCACAATCGTATTTCCGGCATCCCAAGGGGTCCTGCAACCCCTCTTGTCCCAACGTGCGTACGCCCTTGCTCATTACCCTTCTTATAACTTGACACTTGCAATTTCCGACACGACTCGATACACGACTTAAAATTCGTATGGAAAATTAGCGGGTCAACCCACATGATTAAATATTCGGGTCATTTTCAAGTCAACCTGCCATTGACCCATTTATAAACAAGTGGGTTTTGGGTCAACTTGTTAACCCGTTAAATACTTATATAACATGTTTATTAAACTGGTCAATCGCCAACCCTTTTTTTTTTTTTCTTCTTCTTCATTTTCTTCAGTTTTTAAATTTATTTTATTTCTCTTTCTCAATCTTCATACATAGAGAGAGGCAAAATGCAATCACAATTTTATATAAAAAATTAAAAAAATGCAATTACTTGATTAAATTATCAAAATTTAGGATTTTTTATTTGTTTTTTATTTGCTACCACTTAGCGAGTTAACCCGACATGACTTGAAACTCACACGGAAAATTAATGGATTAACTATTAAATGATACGTTTATTAAACGAGTCGGGTTTGGGTTGAGCATTTTTGATACATATATAATCCTGACATGACACGACTCATTGCGAGCCCTAATTTACAATCATGCTCCCTATTTTTTTTTTTTTTTTTGGAGTCTCAAGAGATGATTTAGGGAGCCTATTGTGAATGCTTTAATATATATGTCTTCATCTTTGCTTTTCAGTTTCAATCATTTGGATTTTTTTTTAAAATTAAAATTTTTTTTTTAAAAAACTCATTGGCTAAGATAATTTGGCATAACTGGCTTCAAAGTACCTTTAAGTTTGGAGACTATTGAAAAGCAAAAAACTAAAAAGGAATTTCCGTTGCCGGGACTTGAACCCGGGTCTCTCGGGTGAGAGCCGAGTATCCTGACCAACTAGACTACAACGGAACTTGATATGCTTTTCACGTCCAATTTATTTTTAATGACATGGTTTAGTTCGTTGGTGATTAGGCCTACACGGAGTTTCTCATGTAATTTGGGCCTTTTTTTAACCCTCAACAAAGACTTATTTGTTTCGTTTTAAACACAGCTGGGTTGACCCGTTTTAAAATGATCCAGCCCATTTGGGCTCTATAAATTAGAACAAACCAAGTTAGGGTTTTCCTCTACTGCTCTGAGAAGTCAGTACCAGCCGCTTCAGCCCTTCACAGCCAGCGACCCTCGTACCCACAACAATGGTACCTCTCTCTCTCTCTCTCTCTCTCTCTCTCTCTACTTGTGGACAGTTTGTTTCCACGGAAATTTGTTTGTTGTTTAAGTTTTCTGGGAGAAATGCACTGTAATATAGGCTTGATTTTTGTGGAACCAAATCGTAAAAGCTTGTTGTTATCTTGACCTAGCTCTGAATTAGGGAAAATGAAGAAAAGTCTTGATTTTGGGTTACGGTTTTCATTTCGTAAGATTTGTGAATTTAGTTTTTGAAAATGTTTTGAATGAATTTTATTGCATATTGATTTGGTATTTCCAAGCGTTGTGTGTTTATAAGAAATCGCTTCTTTTTTTTTCGCAGACTAAGAGGACAAAGAAGGCGGGTATTGTTGGGAAATATGGTAAGTGCCTAATGCTTTTATTCTCATGTATCTCTGCTATGCTTCAGCCTTTGAGCCATATATTGATCTCATTTCTGTCTTTCCTATTTCTTGTGTGTGTTTTATGATTACATGTCTGAAATTCATTGGCTTTAGTGGTTTTTTTTACTTAGTTGATATGCGGATTATGTTGTGGTTTTATGCTAAAACATTGAGTTTCCAGTATGTTAAGAGCTGAGATTAGGTGTAATGGTAGGATTGGTTATTGGAATTACACCTGATTTTTTCCATTTTCTGTTTTGTTTTCTCGAAAATTGTATGAGATGTGCTTCTCTTTTTGGTAAGAGAAATATTTGTTCCTATGTTGCTACCCTTATTTTTTTTTTCTCTGGGCAACAATGCTGCCTACCATGATCTCCTGGTGGCACTGTATGTTTGTTTTAATTCTGCATTGAAGTGTATATGATTCTATTTTCTGCTGTTTATTGCAGGAACCCGTTATGGTGCTAGTCTGCGTAAGCAGATTAAGAAGATGGAAGTCAGTCAACACAGCAAGTATTTCTGCGAATTTTGCGGCAAGGTAGTGCGGTTCTATTTCCTCAACAAATTTAGTCTTACTCTCGTCTATTGAAAAATAATAAAATCTTTGATTTCCTTGTTGTATAGTATGCTGTGAAAAGAAAGGCTGTTGGAATTTGGGGATGCAAGGACTGCGGAAAAGTGAAGGCGGGCGGTGCCTATACCTTGAAGTAAGAATCCTTTTTTGCTTTTGTTCCAAGTTCCTTTAATTTTCAGTCCAAGTAATCAACTTATTGATTTTTCGTTTTTTCTTAACAGCACTGCTAGTGCTGTGACGGTGAGGAGCACAATCAGAAGGCTGAGGGAGCAAACTGAGAGTTGAGCTGCGGTTACTCCACTCTACTACGCTCTGAGCATTTGCAAGTATTGATAGACTTTCAAACAGTTTTGAGAATGTTTCTCCTTTTGTTTGCTTATATTTTGAAGAACTTGTTAGATGGAAGGCCATGTGGACTTGTAGTATTTGTTTAATCTGAGATTTTTAGCTTCCCTGTTGGAATTTGGGTGTGTTCTCAATGCAATCGAAATAGTTTCTGGATTTATGTTTAATACTCAGAATGGTCTTGTGCTCTTTTTGCGTGGTGGTTGTTTCGATTATTAGTTTTACTTGTTTGGGAAATAAGTCGTCGATGTACACACCGACATGTTGGCAGATCTTTCCCTTGCTGCCAGAGATCTGTTGATTACAATCTCACTTCTCTACTCTCCACTGGCGTCGAGTTAATGCAGAGTTGTCTGAAAAGACCAGCTGCTGCTGCTCGATTTGCTTCTCAACGAACCACAGCATCACATGAATTGTGAGGAATGGCTGAATTTCCACCAGAATTGGATACTTCGGGTTCAATACATCAAAGGCGCTTCACATCATTAGAAAGAAAAAGGAAAGTGGATCACCGACCTAAAAACCTAAAATCAATCTACGGTGGAGTTTGTGTGATCCTCCAAAACACTAATTTTGGTATAAAGGAAGTGAAGAAAATTAGGCTGCAAGTTCATTCTCATATACATAATACACCACCATTTCTCTGCTTCTTTTTTCCTTTTTTTCTTGGCCAGGAGGGAACATTGTACACAAGTAACACCAGACTGGATAGTCTTCATCCAGTCACAATTGCATACAATAATAAGCAGTAGCTTTTATAAGAGGAAGAAAAAATGTAAACTCAAACCATGGACTAAATTCAGGAACCTTCGTGCCGAGTTGCTAACCTTGGTTTATAACTTGGACACTCTTACTCATCCTATGTACATATTGTTGAGGCTACAAAAAGGGGAAAGCCTGCCTGCTCCTCAATCAGCCATATATATTAATGACTGAATGTGGTTCCAGGCAGGTACCTCGCATTCCCCATCACAATATAAATGCGGAAGAAAGAAACAGAAAAGAAAAGACAAGCAAACGACCGGTCTGCATGGTCTTCTTTCCTCGTGCTTCTGTGGCTTTGTCTAACAGTAAATAAAAATACGCTGTGACGATTCAGCCGCAGAAGCATGATGTTGATGCTGAATGGTCTGTAAAGATGAGGCAAGCTGTGGGGTAGTGCTGTTGCCATCATTGTTGTGATGGGTGTATCTGTTTCTGCACAGCCTTTACAGCTGCAACTCTTGCAGCATTTGCTGCTTTATTAGCTATTGCTACGGCTTTCTTCACCCTTTCATCCACTTTGGCCACTTCATATGCTCTCTCAGCAGCTCTCTGTGCTTCCTGCTCATAAGATGGTTTTTAGTGAGAAAACAATCTTAGTGGTGAGGGCTTGTGCACATAATTGTTTTTTGCAGTTTGTCTTCACATAAATCAACTTTTGAGTATTTCTATTGCAAAGCTGTCATTCTTTGAGGAAAAGCTCTGGCAGCATAACGCTAAAACCCAAAAGCGAGTCTAACTCTAATGACTGATGACATCTATAGTGGAAGTAGGTACAACTCATGCATCCGCAAACTTCCAATAGATTCCAACAAAAATGCAATCATGAAGCTCTCCATAAACGAGAAGGAGACATCTACTACGTACAAAATCAATAAAACCAAACGCACTCAGTGTAGCTTCCAAGTCTTTGTAAAAACTTCATGTTTTATTGTTTAAAAGTTTTTCAATTTTTTCATTGGGATCATCAAGCAACTAGAAATTTAGATTGCAGAAACGCTCACTGAGTAGAAAGTTATCCTCAACAAGCAAAGCTAATCTAAATCAATGGCTGCTCCTTCACACATCAATTAAATTTTAGTGAAAAGAAAAAGATCTAACTGGTTGGTGTTCTGATGAGGAAATTATTTGTATGACAAATTCATTGTGAGTCAGTTTCAAAAGCATCAAAATGATGTATACATACTTTATCTGCAAACAAGAAGATATAACTTATTGATGGTGTTTTACTAAACTTTTAATTAATAATCAAGTCAACAACAACATACAATACAAAATACTTTGCACAAAGCTTGTACAGCAACTTATTCCAAAATATTTTATGGTTGTAGACCATCACATTTCAGGCAGAATTTATTCCAAAGAAATACTAATACCACAAGGACATAAAACACAATTACCTGGACTGCATTAAGCACTCTGGCATGGTTGACAGCACGGGGAGATCCAGGATGGGTATTTTGCACACTGGGAATATCTAGAACCCCATTTTGCCAATGCCCAGATTGTGTTTCCCCACTTCTGAAAGTGTACATACCAAGTCCCTGCTTTCTTCCTTCGTGCCAGGCTCCTTCATACCGGTGCCCATTCCCAAACTGATATACTCCAAAACCGTGCACCTTGTCAGCAAAATATTCCCCGGCATACCTATCCCCATTTCTGCACAATCACACGTACCAATCAGCACTGATGTGGTTTTGTGAATTAACTTTCACTTGCATATATCAAATGATCACCACTAACCCCTCCTTCCTTGGCATATGCTTGAAGACCAAAAATGATTGAATGCACTTCTCATATAACAGGTTTTCTTAACATGTGTGAGATGACACACACAACACACATAAAACACACAGACACGACAGTCAAATGGAGGAAACTAAATCAGTTTTCCTGTCCACAGGTGCCAAAAACATCAGCAACGTAATTAAGCATATAAAAGAACAGTAGCCAAATTCTATGGCTGTCATTTATATTTTAAAAAAAAAGGAGATTCAAGGGACCCTGTAGAGAATGTGTTGGTGAAGGCAATAAAGTATGGGATAGGTTCCAAACTCCATGAGGCTTCAAGACTTAACTGCCTTTTTTTTTCGCCAAAAGACTTAAACTATCTTTTATACTAGGTATTCTAATACATATCCTGGTAATAACCCAGAAAGTGAATCCTTAAAGTATTGAACTTTTTGTAAAGTACGCGAAGGAACCATGATAGGTATAACAACTTAAGGCCAAACAGACTTAACATCTATGAACTCATGACTGAAAGAAACAAACTCCTAGCCAAAGAGACAAAACTAACTAAACTTGGTACGAAGTGCATAACTGTTCCATTAAGCTCATAATACCTAAAACCTTAGACAACCCTGACCAAAATGTATACCTCTAATATTTCTACGAATTCCTAAAGGAAGAATATTTTGTAGGTTGAGATTTATTCAAACCATTTGTTCCCTTGTTTCACCTAAGTAGAATACACACAGGTCTGATAAGTCCTGTTATGAATTTTGCAACTTAACTTCCTACTACTGTAAAAGAGTACGGGTAAACTGACCTACAAGCTGGCGCACAAATTCCAACACCAGATCAAAAGACGACATAGTAACTCAGGGAGGGTACATAATCATTTCAATTCCATCAACCTTTCCCACCGCTTCACACGGGAAAACATAGGCCATCATCTACTTGACTAGTGTTAACAAACTAACTCCAAACATCAATATCAGACCACATAGAACAACATCGCCACTGATCAGTGTTTATTTCAAAACATCAATATCCTGGAAATCCAAATAACATTACATCACACACAATAAACATATATCTAAAAGAAGAGAGTAAATTTACCTGAAATGATAATGACCTAGTCCATGCTTGACACCCCACTTGAACTCCCCACCATACCGGCTCCCGTCCTCACACGTAAGTATTCCGCACCCATGGCACTGCCCATTAGACCACTCTCCAGCATAAACATCACCAGTGAAGAATCTATAAACCCCAATCCCATGCCTTAACCCCTGCCTATACTGTCCACGATACCGGCTTCCTCTTGCCCAAGTCTCCACACCATAACCATCATACTTCTCATCTATCCAATCACCTTCATACCTCCCACTCATATGATAGTAATAAACCCCACTTCCTGAACACTTTCCTCTATCAAATTCACCCTCATAAACATCCTTATTACTATAAACCTGCACCCAAGACCCAGAAGTTGGCCTTTTCTCCAATTTTGGCTTCGGCCCAATTGACCAAAGAACAGGCTGAGGGGGCTTAGAGACGCAAGAAGATGAACAAAGCTTAGTTGGCAAAGAGCGGGAAAGAAACAAGCGAATTGAAACAAAACGAGGAAGTGCAATATTCAGAGAAATCAAAAGGGCTGCCGAGAAAGCGATTACAGAGAGGAAATCAAGAAGGAAAGACCGGCGAGGACTTGTGATGAAGTAAAGGGAAGGCACTGAAAGGAGGATAAGCAAGCGACAGTGGACTCTGAGCAAATGGGCACAGCGGAAATGGCGAAAAAGTTTGACAGCCAGTGATCTCGTGGCAAAGGGAATGATTGCAAGTGAAGCAGAACACAGAAATGAATGTGAAGAAGAAGAAGAGCCTGAATTCAAAGAACTTTGGTTGTGGTGGTGGTGGTGGTGGTGAAGAGAGGAGAGTGTAGGAGAGTGGGAAAGACTGGAAGGTGTTTGGTTCATTTTAGGCCTTTTGTGGGGAACTGAGCAAAGGGCATGTGATGGCAAGAGAAACTAGGAGATGGGTTCCTCATGGAATTTGAATTGGGTGGGATTTTGGTTAGGTTGTGTTGGTGGGTTTGGTGATGGTGAGTGATGTCTCTGTTTGGGTTGCTTAGAAATGATCAGGTGGGTAGTTTGGTGACAACATGTGTCGGACAAATTGGGTATCCAGGGGTATCCAGATAACTGGATTTGGATATGGATTTGGAAGTGCTTTTGATGAGGAATTGGATGAATTCTAAGTGTTGGGTTGGCCTCAGCCTCAGCCTCTGCTTTTCTTTACTTTTCCGATCTGCGTTGCATTTACATACAAATTCTAATTCTTCTTCTTCTTCTTCTTCTCTCTCTCTCTCTCTCTCTCTCTCTCTCTCTCTCTGAGTGGCTCTGTGAATTTAGAATACCTGTGGGTTTTTGGGTTTCCCTAGATTCAGTGCAATTGGTGCATATCTGTGTATTATGTTGCTGTTTCTAGTTTCTGTGCTGTGGTAATCATGTCTGGTTTTCTGGCAGAAACCAACCTGCGGTAGTTTGTTTGTTCTTTATACAAAACCGGGAGTATAGAATATTTGCCGAAATGCCCTTGCTCTTTCTTAAATTTGAAAAAGGAAACACACGTGGCAATATCCGATTGGATAACGCTGACTGTATTTTCCGCTGGAAGATTACGCTGACTGCATAAACAAGGATAATGCTAATGACGTTTGTAGTTTTTTTGTGTCGCTTGCCGTGAACTTTGACAATCGTAATGTTTGATTGAACCTCATTAATTGTTTAATTGGAATTTCATATGCATTTGATTATGATGTATTCTTAAAATATATAGTTTTTTTCAAAAGTATTATAGAAGATCTTTACATAGTTGTACTAATCTTCATCATTGATGGCCATATTTTATGATAAAAGAAACCTTTAATTTCAATCTTCAGGTTTGACTCTGTTGATCAATCAATTGGTTCAACATTCTGCAGATAATCAGATAGTGCAAGGAGATGGAGCTCTCCATAATGAAGCCAAGTTCTTACTGATGTTCTGCTGCTGTCAAGAGTTCCATTGATGTATAAATTGTTTTGTTTTTTTTACAGAAGCAAGTAATTAGAAACACGACCTCATATGCAGAAATAAATGCTCTTAATTTTTTTAACTCCTCTTGATGAATAAGTCATTTTTTTTACAACAAAATAATAAATCAAACTGGTTCTTATTAGAAGAAAAAAATGCATATAGATCAATTGGTAATATTGGCCCGGACATAGGGGAGACCATTTGTACAAATTGACCTATCCCATGTTTCACACTCTGTTCCTACCCCTTTCTCTCTATCTCGCTCATCGTATCAAGGGAAAGGAGTATGAAACATTAGATGTTAGTTTTACTTGAAAGTTGCACATCAAAGAATCCTAACTTTCTTATTTCCATTTTTAACCATCTAATTTATAATTTTGAATTATCTCCCCCCAAAAAGCATAACTTTTGGAAAGCAGCATTTTGCTTTGGCCAAAAATCATTTTGGTCCTTGTAGTTGGGCACTTCAATCACTTTTGACCCAGGTAGTTTCAATTTCGTCAATTTTGCCATTGTAGTTTGTTATTTGTAGCAATTTAAGGACATGCTAGTATTCTTGTCAATTTCTTTAACAATGCAAGGGTCAATTTCGTCAACCCAAAACCCTTGAGCATAAAAGCTTGTTTGAAATTCTCCCTATTTCATATTAGAGCTCGAAATTCAACCACTAATCCCAATTTTTGAAGAACCCTAAACCCAAATGACCAATTTCAAGCCCTAATATGAAATTAGGGGAGTTTCAGACTAGCTTTTATGCTCAAGGATTTTGGATTGATAAAATTGCCCCTTGCATTGTCAAAGAAATTGATAGGAATACTAACTTGTCTTTGAATTGAAACTATAGGGTCAAAAGTGGTTGAAGTGCCAAATTACAGGGATCAAAAGTGACTTTTAGCCTTTTGTTTTTAATAGGAAAGCAACATATTAAACAAAGAAAAATTAAAGAATATTAGGTCAAAAATGAAAATACCTGCACGGAGATGGTATATATGATTACTATTCCAACAATTAAGTGCATACATCCTACTGTTGACTTGAATCTAAAATCATTTGACAAGAATATTAAGACTAAACAATACATTCTGAGGATAGAAGAAAATTGTAGTGAGATGAAGTGGCTATTCTCGGAGTGTCAATAATCCAACTTGAGCTAATAAGAAAATGAAGAAAACAAGTCGGCAGAAACAACTACAAAGTACTTATTAATACTAAAACCAAACTGAGAAGTTCTATAGAAGCTCACCAAGATGCAGCTAAAATTGAAAATGAAGCTTGGTATGGCTGTAAATATGATTGATAGTGTATCCGAGAACACATTAAGAGGGAATCTATATTGTGATAATTTGGAGTAACTCCACGGCACTCTCAAGAGCATTAATGACAGAGGGAAGGAAGTCTCACATGAACTCCACCCTAGCTCAAGCTTGAAATTCCAGCATCATGGCTTGTGAAGCTTGAATCCGAACACTCTAGGAACATAGCTCTGTGATGCCTTCTGTGGCTTCAAGTTCCCATATGTCATCAAGAACAGGTGAGGAAATGTACTTCCGAAGTAGGCTCCATCAATGTCTAGATAGAGTTAAGTAACTCAGGAATTAATGCAGGCAAAACTAGTGAGCATGGTGTTGGACCATGAAATTGAGCCAACCCCATAATGATGTTATAGACGACAAAGTACATGACATGATACTGATAACGGAAGGTGCAGCAAAATACGCAGTAATTTCATGTTTCTAACAAAAAATAAAGAATCAAATAGCATATAAAAACTTGAAATTGACTACATTAGACAACAGATATCAATAAGGAAACTAACAAAATCTTCTCAAATGACAAAACCAAGCTGTTATAATTAATCAACATGAACATTGATGCTTAGCCATGCATAGAGGAAGCAGTTTCAAACCCCAATGACATACCCCTTAAAAAGACACCACAACAATCCACTATAAATGCAAGTGAATCAGATGAATATAATACTGCCAGTTTCTAACTTACAATTATAATACTTCCAGGACAAAACCTACAAATTAAATTTTAATAGAAAAACCCCCCATCTCAACTTAAAACAATGCTCAGCTTCCAGACATTTAGAAGCCAACCAGCAAAGGAATAAACACCAAATGTTAATGCTCAGCTTCTTGACAAAGTAGCTGTTTATGCAGCCAACAATTGTAAATATAGGTTCAATATATAAAGGATACTACCTTGATACTTCGATCGAGGGTAGTAGATATCTTCACATTTGGGGCAATATATTTTTACAGTGCTTGACCGTGGGATATCCGATTGGCCAACTGGGAGGCAGGGTTGTCCGCAGCAGAAAACTCTTGGGCATCTCCCAAAATCATAGTTTTTGTACTTGTCTAGCTGTAGATCCAATAGCACAATTCTAGCCAGTTCACAAATTTTACAGTCAAGAAAGCATGAAATTTTCAAACAGACAATCAAGAAAAGAAACTTACCATGGCCGCCATGCCTTTGCTTGTCAATATATATCGAACATGAATTAGACCATAAAGCATTTCTGCTGCTGATTCAATCAATTCATTTTGTTCTTCTGTGAACATATCACCTGCCAAAAGTATATATCAAATAGGCAAAAAACCAAATGGCTGATCACACAAATAGTCATATATAATTTAATACGTGGTGGGGTAGGGGAGGAGGGAGAAACAAGATGTTCGTTCTAAATTTTTTTCTAGATGGTAGAATTGGGTCTGGATTTTTTATTTTTTATTTTTAAAAACAGATTCTGAAGGTAGCTTCTTGAGTTCAAAAAGAACCATCCTTTAATATTAAGCAGGGGAAAGAAAAAATTTCAAGAAAAATGGATTAAAAAGTTCGCAACTCCACAGAAATACAGATTGATCATATTTTCTTTATATAAAAAATATTGCTTAATCATATAGCTGCAAGAAAGAACACACATGGAGCCAACACGAAAAACTTTGAAACATCAAGCTTACCGTGAGAAGATTCAACATCCAAAATTAAATCAAGTGCATAATCATAGTATGGCACTTGACTGCTTAGCCCGCAGAGGTTAAAATCATCTTGTATGTAATCATCATCAACTTCACAAAAAAATTCATTTCCTCGTAAATTGCAAAACCATGAGATCCAAGATGTGTCATCCCCATCTGAACCACTAACATCCGACTCTTCACTGTCTGTTTCAGATTCCTCTGCAGTCAATGTAGATACATTTCCATTAGTAAACTTACAGAACTGGTAGCTTATATCTATGAATAGGCAAGACAAACCAAACAAAACCAACAACAGAAAGTGCAGATGAACAAAAATATAATTATAAACTAAACAAAGTTCACACATTCTGTTTTTCCAGGAGATGTGCGGCCCAATTTTACAATACCTACTCGTCATAAATCAAACTTCACTAGAGTAGAATAAATCACATAGTTCAATGAAGTTTAAAGATGATAAATAGTGTTCTATGTGCAACCCTTCTGTCCACAGTAGCATGTATCAATTTTTTTCTTGGGGGTAGGGAGAGCGGGATAGAAGCAGATATTTAAAATCAAGAATAGTGAATATTAATACTCAATAGTAATGTAAAAAACAAGAAACCAAGTTTTCAAACAGTTTGCAAAGAACCACTTGTAAGAGAATGAACTTCAAATACAAAAATTACTCTCTATCTTGAGACGTAGTTTACTAACATTGATCTTTATAAAATAGGGATACATTCAAACTACAAGAACAAAATTTATCATTAAACTCCAGATCAAAAGGATATAACACCAAACTGTTAGGTATCGCTCCCTAGAAAAACCCATATCCTATTGCAAATGACGGACTCTAGCAAAAGTTCAAGTAAATTTCCCAAAAACTAAACAATGCTCAGTAACTTCCGGATTCTGGACCTGGCAGTTTAAGGGACAGAACAACTAACTAGTTGGGCCACAAAATTACAGCTTTTCTTGTATGGATAAGCCTGCTGAAGAGACAAGACGGTGACATTAAATCATGGGCAGACCGCTATAGCAATGGATATACTTAAGGTTTAGCTGTCACAATGAATAGATGGAAAGCTCATACAGAAAGTCTGATTTCATCCTTTTGAATACCGCTAACATGTTTCGATGACATAAAATGGAACGCAATTCGTAATATGTGTACAATGCATTATAATTAAAACAAGTATGTGCACAAACCCAGTTGATATCATTAAGGGAAAAAAAATTATATCAATGCATCCTCCTGCCCAGATGCACCCCATTTCTGAAAACTTTATCCAAATGCGAATCCATTTCAAACCCTTTATTTATTTTTTCTACACTCGTGTTAATGCAACAAACCAAAGCAAAGCACAGATTTTTAACATATCAACGATGTTGTCCTAAGCAGGCAATCGATCTCTACTCTTCTACCTTCATAGAAACCCACAAAAAAATCAAAAAGGAAACAAATTGAGCAAGGAGAAGGCATACAATTCCAATTAATCAAATTAACATAAAGAAAATTTCAGACCATCGGAGCAATTGGTTTTGGCGAGAGAGGCAGAGGCAGAGCGAGAGTCTCTGTGGTCAGATGGAGGCTGCTTTCCCCCCATGATAAGAGGCTTATCCTTGCCATTGATTGCCCTAGAAGTGGACGGCGAGGATCGCTCGAGCTGCTTGTCCAGAGCGTCATTGATCCGCTTCCGATCAACGGCGGGCCCCACCACCTCCGTCGTCTTCGACCCACCCACCCCTCGCTCCCTATACATCTCTTCTTCTTTGATGCCCAAAAATTTTCTCACCCCAGCATCGAAAATTAACAATTAACCCCCAAAAAGAAATGAAAATTACAAAAATTAAAAAAACCCTAGGTCTGAGGGTCTAGGGGTTTTCAGTTTCGATTGCTAACTCATGCCGCTCTGGAATTCGTTCGTTCGGGTTCGGGTTTTCGGGTCACCAGCTCAGCTTCGAGAGAAGAACAAGAGTGCGAAGCAGAGAGAGGGAAGAAAGGGAGGGATCGGGGTAGGCTTATAGTTATATACGGAGGGTGTTTTGGTAATTTCATCGACGTTGCGATGGATAGATGGGCTAGCAAGCGAACGAACGACAACTCGTTTGGATTTATTGTTGATGAGGGGAGATCTAGAGTATGGTCGTTTAGATTCTGCATAGAAAGGGAGGATATGGACACGTGTCAGGTGATTGGGGAATGTTGGGGAGATCGTCAGGTGGGGCCCTGTTGGGTTGGGGTAGCCAATGGGAGTGGAGCTGTCGCCAGAGATATTTTCGCTGTTTATGGTTTTAAATTAAATTTGATTGATTAAAATTTAAAAGCAAATGAGATTAAGCTGGAAATTAACGGGAAATTAATGAGGAAAGAAAGAAATTGGGTTGACATTCTTCTTTCTTTCTCCTGGAGGAGGGGGTGGGGCCCACGGTGGTAATTGAGGCATGATGATGGATAGTACTATTTGTCACGTGCAAAAGAAGTCGGCTGGCTTTTGATTTGCTAAATAACAAAAATGGTTATATGCTCGTTTGTGAATTATTCTAGATAGGCCAAAATCACTTTTTGAGAAGCATATTTCACATATTTATCCGTATAATCACTTTTAGTGCTTGTTTGGCATTGTTTATTTGGGGTGATAAGTTTTTTTTTAAAATTTTGGGAAGCCCAACCCGTTTAGTAAACTATGATAAAATCACTTATTGTTAAAAATTGTTGTGAGAGAAAACTATAAGAGAAAGTAGCTAATTGGGTGTTTTCATTTTCTTATTATGCAGGAATCAGTTTCGAAGAAGCGTTGAGTTTAATGATTATGCGGGATTAGGACCAACACTTTCAACAAAAAATTTACCAAAGCCAAATTATTTTCTCTCATAGCTGATTCTCTCAGGTAAATTCAGGAATTATTTTCACAGCATAGTAATGCCAAACTGGCCCTAAGTGATTATGGGGAAAAATACTTTTTGTTTGCTTCTTCATAAAATCACATAAAATCACTTAAGGGCTCGTTTGAAACTGTTTCTCTAAGAAACACTTCTACTTATAAACGCTTTTTTTATAAAGACGTTGAAATTTTCATAAGAAATTGAAGTGTTTCTTGGAAAAGCACTTGGGAATGCTTCCTGAAGAAGCACATGGTAGGTGTTTCTCCATAAAGCACTTCTATAACCCAAAAGCGCTTCTAAAATTTTTTGCCAAACGCTTTTGAAGCGCTTTTGGTTGTCAGAAAGAGCTTTTAACTGTTCTAGAAGCACTTTCAAAAGTTTGAATTAATAATTAAAGGGTATTTTAGGAATAATGGTAGATGGAAAGATAGGATTGTATTTACATGATGAATGAAGAAATAGGACATGTCGAGAGCAGGTACCACAGTGGTGGCTGCCTCCCCCCTTCCCCCTGCTTGACACCCAGGTTCGAAACCCAAGGGGTTTCTTTCCTCCCAATATAACCAAAAAAAAAAAGAAATAGAACATACGGTGGAAATAGCATCAATCATTCCGTATTTATAAAGTGAAACATTCAATAACCTTCAAAATGTTCTTGGTGAAGTAAAATATTAAAATACAAATATTTGAATGAAAGAGGGTAAATGAGTTAAACAATACTCAATAAAAAAAAACTTTTGACAAAAAAAACTCAAATTTTTTTTTTTTTAAAAAGAGCAGTTAAAAAATTAAATTAAAAAAATAAAAAATAAAGAAGAAAATGTGTAGAAGAAGAGCAGTTAAAAAAATTATGGCTTTTCACTTGAGTATACATCGATCATGCATGTGGGATTCATTTATATTTGTCTATACAAAATTGATTGTATCATCTATTAATTCATAGGATGGTCGAGTATGTTTGCAACTTTATTTGCCTTGGAGTTTATACAAATTTCCTGCAAACAATATACAAATAAGAGGTCTTTCCAAAACTTCTACCAAACCTTATAAATTTTATCCCTTTACTAGTTTCACTCAATTAATGTGAGAATGTAAAGGTAAAGAGTCCCATATTTGGAAAGTTGAGAAACCTAGCAAGGGCTTATAAAGAATTGGGTTACTCTTCCTATTCTCAATTAGTTTTGGGGTGGAACTTCAACTTCCTTCAATTAATTTTTTCATTCCCACCAGTAATGGACATGAGAATACAAATTCTATATGATCGATCGCATAATTTATCAGCAACCAATCCAGAAGATTCTCTGTTTTGATTAGATTCCAGCCCCATGAGGTTCCACGATAATCCATTCAGAATTATTTGAAACGTGTTCTGGGTAGAAACAAAATAATAACAGCAACTAAAAAAAGTATTTATTCCAATTCCTAGATATAATTTCAAATTAATTTCTTATCTCGGATGGAACCCACCCACTTCAGGATAGAGGGCAACAAAAACTTGTGAAAATATATTTGAGCTCTATAGTATCTTACATGTGCATAATCTCAATCAGTAAAAAAGATTGACTTTTCAAGTATTCTTAAGATGTTTCAGTTGAAAAAACCAGCAAACAACTAAAACAAAGTGCTGGTTACACATAATGTACATAGAGTAGGTATATGCTAGACCACTAGGTTATTTAAAAAGAAAAAAAACACTCTCAAGAACTAGGACTATATGCACTTAAGTTCTTCTTAATCCTCAGCAAAGTACTTCTCCTCAGCGTCATGGTTGGCTTCCCTCTGCCAGTGATCATCCAAGGTCTCGTCGTTGTCGATTTTTGAGTAATCTAGATACTCATTATCTTCTCCCAACAAAAACTTCTGCTGCATGATGTGGGTGAACTGATCCATCTGATCTTGCAACTCTGCTGCAGATACAGTTGCTTGCTCACTGCGCTCTTCTGTGATGGTTTGAGCACCATTGGGCACATCCAGACAATCCCCAGTTTGAGCACCATTGGGTGCATCTGGATGATCCATAAGCACCTATAGGAGACAAGGCAAACTAGAAATGTCAGAACAACCAGCAAGCTATGTTGTAGCAACTAACACGGGCCAAGTAGATATCTAAATCATTAGAAGCATTTAAATCATACAAGAACCAAAGAACAAAACATAAAAAAAAAGCATATTCACCAAATTGGTTGAGATTACTAAAACTCTAAAGCTTCATCAGTATAGCACATAGTATTAGAATAAAAACAGTGATGCTCACTGGATAGACCACTGACATAAAAAATAAAACCAAAAGTAACTTGTAGCACCGCTACCTTACCCTCGTCTTTTTTTCAATAATTATTTAGAATCCAACTCGAATTCTAGAGATAACGCAATCAAGGTGTTCTTCCATAAGGCAGCAGATATTTTGTCATTACAGTGATACTTAACAGAAGAAAACCATAGTAAGAGAGAAGGATCTGAAATCTTAAGTAATAGCCATTGATTCTCATCATAACCCACTTCTTTCAAAAAGTATATATTATGCACTAGTTTTTGGTCATTACATATCTCACCGGACAAAACTCCAAAATTCAACAAAGAGAACACAGACAATCACTATCACCATATTGTTTTCATGTTTTTATCATGGAATGTGGCAGTCAGCACAAATATTGAAATATACACAGAATATAGAATGTGGCAGTCAGCAAACAATACTTCTTTAATTTTGCAAGAATAACTTTTAATTGTTTAATAAGTTACCGCTGCAGACTGTGCGCCCCTGTTAGCCTTCTTAACTTCTTCTTCCTCTTCCTCTTCCTCTTCCTCTTCCTCCTCCTCTTCCTCTTCTTCTTCTTCCTCCTCCTCCTCCTCCTCCTCTTCTTGCTCTTCTTGCTGGTTTCTCTCACCACCAACCCAATCACTCTCAGAAACACCCAACCTTTGCTGCTCCCCTCTAATCTTTGCAACCAAAATTGCTTCCTCTGCCCTCCTCAACAACGTGTCTGACCACCTCTCCCCAGGTCTGGCCATGCTCCTTCCAATCGGATCCTGAAACTTCCCTACATACTCGTGATGCAAGTATGGCTCCCTCTCCCTCATGGCATCTTCTGAGAAATAATGCCCGTCAAATATCAGTTTATTCAGATATGCTCGCCTCCGGTTCTTGACTGTAACTGACCTTGACTTCAATTCATCTGACGTTGGGCTCATTAAACTTCTAAGATGATTCACATGCCAATTGATTTCATAATCATCTTTAAGCACGTCAAACTCCTGGAGCTCATCAAAAGTCAATTTCGATCCATAACGTTCTGAAAAAACAAATCAAGAAAAGGGTATTAGCAAAAATGGAAATGAATTTAATTTGAACTGTTAGATTACAAAGAAATAGTTCTGCCTAATTTCCAATGAATCAGAAGCACTGCAGCATAGCAATCAACATACATTTTGGCATCTTATATTTCCTGTCATTCTTATCCTCAAACAATGATAATATGCACTCAACCTGAGGCTAATTACTCATACGAGTCTTTGCTTTGGCTTGCTTAAGTGAGATTAACAATAGCAAGAACCTCGAGAAACACGTCAACTTCAAAGTTAGATTCTTTATCTTTTTCTGCTCAGTTCTCTCAGCATACAAATAAAGAGGATTGTGGAAAGAAAAAGAAAAATCTCCTTTCAATGGTTTTAAACGCAGCTGAGCTAAACCTAAACAATCTTCCTTCTTTCTCCTTAATCTTCTCGAAAACGAAAGGAACAATTTTCATCTTTTCAACTTTACACTAAATTTGTCCAGAAACCAATCATCAAGTCAGGGTTTTACTTCAAAACCCTAATTGAAAACTTTCAGGGTTAGAATATACCAACATAGAAAGCTCGGAGAGTAGGAGAGAGAGAAATCGGGGTACCTAAGAAAACAGCGACGTCGCGACAGAGGAGGTCGAGGAGTATGGCCTTGCGCTGGGAGGGATTGACGGTGTTGGAGTGTAAGGCACGAGGGAAGTAGAGGCCCTCCATTGACGATAGCCTCTCCGATATGCTCTCCATCGCTTCGCTTCTCACTGCCTTTCTCTCCATCTTTGCTCTCTTCCTCCTCTCTCTCTCTCTCACTGAAATTTCCGGGTTCGACCAACACGTGAGGATCCCAATTGATATTTTAATAGATTGTAATTACATAATTTTAATGTGATGGATTTTAGCCGAATTTGTAATTATATGATTTTACTTATGATTTTAATATATTGCAATTACATGATTTTATTTATGATTTTACGAGGGTGTATTCAATTGAGATTTTAAAAGATTATTTTGGGATAAATAAGTCTTGTGGTATTCCATTAAGACTAGGCAAGACACTTGTAGTCCTTGTGGTTTTCAACTTTTACAACTAAGATCCCAGTTTCAATTTCGTCACTTTTGCTTGTGTGGTTTAGGATTTCAAGCAATTCGAGGACACTTCTCAATTTCCATCATATTCCTTTTAGTTATTGAATAAGTGGAGGGGCATTAAGGTAAAATCACTTGTAATTCATAGCACACGTGCCCCTAAAATAACCCAGCATTCTCATCCTTCTTACTCCAGAGAAAGAGAACACAAAGGCTCAAATCCTCAAACACAAATTAGGGATTTCTTTTGGGCATTTTAGGGTTTAATTAAAAAAAATCTCATATCTGCGTTAAAGTTAATCGATTGAAGGAGTTGGTTACACAACCAAAATGACGAAGAGCATAGGAGAAGATAGTGGAAGCTTGAACAAACCAAGTTAGAAAGAGCTTGATTATTTAACTTAGTTTCAATTTGATATAGGGGCTTTCAATGGTTAAAGTGTTTGTTGCTTTCAATGCTTTGTTTTTTCGATTGTCCGCAATGTTATTTCTTATCCGTGATTTGTAGCATTTTGTACTGAGTTGAGTTGGTTTCTTAGTGGAATAGTTGGTGGGAAAGTAAAGACTTTAGGAAATGAACGTTTTTTTTTGTTGGAATAGGAAGTAAAGGCAGTGGTTCCGTGCATGTTTTCACTACTAAAGGCTTTAGGAAGAATAGTGTCCCTATTTATTTGCATAAAGTATTCAATATGCATGGTTTGTATTTTTGTTCTTATTTGGTTATGCTACCCTAATTGCTTTATAATGCAATATTTAATGATGTTCCACATGCATTTTTTGATGAGGTTTTTAATTATGAGTCACAATTGACCCAAGAATACGTAGAACAAGTGCCTAAAATAGGAACTATAGGAACTGGAGAGGTTCCTGTAGAGCTAGCTGGGAATGTCATTAATGAAGAGGGTAATGAAGAAGAAAATAGTGAAGAAGAGAGTACAGAAGAAGACACTGATATTGATGGTAGAAGAAGAAGATTAGAATTTGAAGATGTGCTGATGAATCAGATAGGATATTTATGAGAGTGACAATGATGCTGCTCTAGATGACAATAACGAATTTGATGTAAATCTTCAGTTCAATTTTGGGAGAGTAGGAAATACTTATCTCCCTAAAGATTTTGTGGCTACTGCTTGTGAAGAAGATAGTGATACAAACTCTAGAAAATATTTGAATCTCCTAATTACTCTTCAGATGAGGAAGGTGAAAGAAAGAGAAAATTTCCAGAGTTTTGTAAGTCTGATTTGGATAACCCTAAATTTGAGAAGGGAATGTTATTTAGAAGCAAGGAAGACTTGAAAAAAGCTGTGAAAAATTATGCAGTGCAAGGCAATTATCATATTAAAATTTTTGAAAAATGATAAGAGGAGGATAACTGCACAATATAAAAATTGCACGTGGAAAATGCATGCTTATTTTATGCAGATTAAGCAAACTGGGCCACATGTAGCCTTACAAGCTTAGGCCAAATTTTTTGTGGGCCCCATACATGTGCTTTTGTAAAAGATAAATTATCAAGTGTGGGTAAGAACACGAATCATCTCATGCAAATACATATCCAAAAGCCAATATTAAAAGCGCTGACATCATGACGTCAGTTGGATATATATATATATATATATAATTATAAAAAATTATTGGTCATGACCGTTGGAGGTCAGACCATTGAAACACATCCATTTTTTTTTAAAATGTGGTCACCTTTTTAAATGTTTTCAAGTGTTGTTTAAAAAAATTATAAAAAATTATTTGTCATGAAATATTGTCTCTAAATAGTAGTTTAATTAAATTAAACAATACATAGTTGTTGAATGTATGAGTGTTGTATCATAGTTTCTCTCAAAATAATAAAATATGAAGGACCCTAAAATATAGTCTTGCATGGCTAAATATGGAAAAATTTAGCCTCGCACTATTCTTTAAAAAAATAATATTTTGGAGGGCTAAATTTTTAGCCTTGGACTACATTTAGTCATATGACTGGAGATGGCCTAACATCCCAACCCAAATTTAAGTATTGGTTTAATTTAATTATGAAATTACAAATTTGCCCTCATGGATAGGGTTATTTTGGTCCCTTTTAATCCGGAAGTATTTTAGGGAAATGAATGGTGCCATGACGTAGATTGCGTCGAGATGAGTCCGTAGACACATAGTGGGCTCAAATTGGAGTTGTAACGAAAAAATTACAATCAAAGGAAGCATAATGGCAAAACTGTAAATATTTCGAAAATGATTTTTAAAAATCTGATTTCCTTTCTCTCTCTCTCTCTCTCTCTCTCTCTCTCTCTCTCTCTCTCTCTCTCTCTCTCTCTCTCTCTCTCTCTCTCCCTCCTTGGTCTTCTTCTCCCACGCGAAACCCCCTGTTCCTGTTCACGACAGCCTTTTGGCCTCCCGCCCACCACAACCCACATCTGGCCACAAAGCCGGTACCAAAAAGACCACATCCACCTCCTCTATCCATCCCACCCATTTCCAGCTGCAGCGCCGCTGAGGCGGCCTAGTGTGTATTTAACTACGAGCTACTCTGCGAATTTAATTATGTGTTATTGAGTGAATTTGTATTATTTGTGGCTCTATTTCTCATCATATTATGGTTGTATGATTTTATTCTTAACTATGGTATGACTCATACCTTAATTCGGGAATATTCCTTATTCTCGAATTTGGGTCGTGACATGTCGGGAGCCGTAAGACTTAGGGTTGTCAAGCTCTCGAACAAGTGAACTATAAAGCTTGAAGCTGGCCCGAGCAAGCGAACTACGGGACCCAATGTCGCAAAGTAATCAACCCTATGTCGCAAAGTAAACAACCCTAGACCTAAAGGCCTTTTGCGCAAAACTAAAGTAAAAATGAATCATAATTGGAAGATAAACAAATTGATTATATTTCAAATATAAAATAATGGTCAAAATAATAATTTTCATACATGAGGAGATTGATTTAATTTTTGTCAAGAGCCAAAAGGACAAGGTGAAAATAGTACGTCAAATGGAAGTGTCACCTGAGATTATTCGAAACTTACATGAAAGGTGGGTTTAGGGTCAAAATTGTAACCCAAAACACTTGTGGGCTTGTCTAATATCTACTCTAAGGCCATCTCCAACCCATGAGGCCAAACCCAAAATATTCCAAAATTTAGCTCAATTTCCCTCCCAATCCAAGAAAATTAAAGGGCCAAAATTTGGGAAAACTCAAACTTGGGGCTAAATACCAATCCAACTATTACCTGGACTGGAAACCGTTTCGGTGGAGCCCACTAAAAGCTGACGCAGGCCAGCTGTGAAACGAGCCTGCATTGCTGTTGCTGCTACATACCTCCTTGCCCACGTGTCGTGTGCAAGTCGTTGAAATCCAACGATACAATTCAAAAACCTTTTTTTTCCCAATAATAACCCAAATCAACGATCTAGATTAAATTCAAGTTATTTTAACAGTAAAAATAGATTCAAAAGCTGAAATTTAAATACAGCGGTTAAAATAATATATTAAATTAATCTAAATCATATCCAAACCCAAAACTCACTTCAAACTCTATAAATACCCACCAGTTTCATTTTTTGTGGAATTTCAATTTCTTAAGGTCAAATTGTTCAAAAAAATTAAATTATAAAGTTATTTAAAAATATTAAAAGAAGAAAAGTTATCCATTTGAAAAAAAAAAAATAGATTTAAACCATTCTTAAACAATTTAATAAAATTGTGGATTTAAAATTTGAGTCTTAAGGGTTGGGGGAAAAAACGGTTTGAATCCAGACAAAACCCAAATAGTTAATTTTGGGAGGGGGAAAATTTGGGTTTAGTGATGGTTTTAGGCCATCTCCAACCCATGAGGCCAAACCCAAAACATCCCAAATTATTGCCCAAAATCTCTCCCAACCCAAGAAAATGAATGTGCCAAAATGTGGGAAAATCCAAACTTGGGGCCAAATGGTAGTCCAGCTATTGCCTGGACCTAAAAAAAAAAAGTGGAGCCCAATTGTTGCATCAGCACCCCATGTGCAAGCTTTTATTGTTGGGCCTGCCAATAGCCCATATGCTGGTTATTGAAGATGATGCCTTGCTAAGTGTTGGCTTGTAGTGATGTTATTTGTTTATTTGTTTATTTTTATATATTCTAATATTAACTTAAATAAATGATATATATTAAATCTAAGGAGCTTTCATTTTAAGACACTACATAGTTTACTAATTTGGAAGATAGGAATACAATTTCACCTAATTAGCATAAGGCCAAAGACCAAAAAGTAGTACTAATTTTACAATAATGTAATTAAAAAATATTAAAATTACACACAATGCCACTCCTTTAAAAGCAAGCACACTATGCCACATGTCCACCTCCGACCGATCTCCCTTCTGGTCAGCTTCCATCATCACCGGCCAGCCACCACCGCCGTCGTCGCGGCCAACCTCCTTTCGGCCAGCTGCTGCCTTCGCCCGGTCAACCACCACCACCTCCCGGGGCCAACCTCCTTTCGGCCAACTGCCACCACCGCGACCAGCCGCCGCCCACCTACCGCCACCGCCCATCTCTGACCAACCGGGGACTAACTCCATTGCCCTTTATTCACCCTAAAAAAATAGAAGATTTTGTGTCATTTGTTAAGGCCCAAAAAAATCTCAAGAAAAGCCCATGCATATTTTAAAGCTCAATGCATTATCAGGTTATAAAAGCAGCATGTCATGCCATGCCAAGCAAGGCTACAATTTGACACGTGGGGGTGGTGGTACGAGTTTACCACTTTTTACATACAAACTTGTAAGAATTACAAGGTTTCACAAGCCCAAGCCACTGCAATACCAGCAAAGTCCAAGCCACTGCAATACAACAAAGCCCAAAGCCATTGCAATACAACATAGCCCAAGCATAAGCACGCAATAACACGCGATGCCAAGCAACCCCCGTTTAGTGTCAAATTGCACAACAAGCTTAAGTGGGCCCAAACCACATACATGCTCTGGGGCTTGCTGAGCGGGTTGTGGTGTGGATGGTTACAAGGATCCATGAGGCCCATTAAAGGTTCAAGAGAATCAGGTTTTGGGCTGCTGGGAGCCCCAAAATCCAAGCCCATTTTCTTGAGCCCACTAAATGGGTAAGAGAGAGAAAGCAAAACGAAGGCCCGCAGCAAAAACAAAGGCCCGCGGCAAAAACAAAGGCCCGCGGTAAACAAAGGTGGCCTGCGGCAAAAACAAAGGCCTGCGGTAAACAAAGGTGGCCTGCGGCAAAAACAAAGGCCCGCGGTAAACAAAGGTTGCCTGCGGCAAAAACAAAGGCTGCAGTAAACAAAGGTGGCCTGAGGCAAAAACAAAGGCCAGCAAAACCAACAACCCAAAAACTCCTTACCCGGCAACTACATAAAATGAAGAAGCTATGTCATCTCAGCTGGAGGCGAGAACGACAAGAAGGAAACAAGCACCTCGAAACCGGAAGAGCAAGTTCGGACCACCTCGAAGCCAGGAAAGGTTCGGACCTCCTTCGAAGCCAGGAAAGCAAGCCGGACCACCTTGATACCAGAGTGCACGCGTGGGGAAGTAAACTCGCAAGGTGTATAAAAGGTCAAGAGAAACAACCAGAAATTGGGGGGGGGGGGGGGACCCAGAAAGAGAACCAGGGGGAAGACCCAAAATACTCCAAGCCCTAGCCATTCCAAACCCAGAACACAACCTCCAGTTTGCCGCCGTACTCTAGCAAACAATGCTTTTGCTGCCCGTAACCTTCACTTTGCTGCCATAACCTTTCTTTCGCTGCCGTGCTCTAGCCACAGTAAACAACCCAGCAAACCATGCACTGTCATGCTCTAGATAAAACCCAGGCCTTAGCCTCTCCATTCTCATTCTCTTCCATAATATCACCTTAAGCCTTGAACACCATCCAATCATTCCACAGTACACTCCCATAACCATTCATTTCTCAAGAAAGTTACTCTCTCCTGCTAAACTTATGGATTCTTAGCTCCCACGCCACAAGCCTCTCATGCCAAGCTCAATATCTTAACTCATCAAAGGAAACTCTCATGCCAAGCCTATCTCTATACAACCAAAACACATCATCCTCAACCCTTTCCAAGAATGCCATACGCAATGCGACGCCTTACAAGACTATGTAGCAGTACGGTGCACCATCCAGGAGTGCCATACACCATCCAACATCGCCTAACACCCTCCAGCAATGCCATACATCATCACCGCCGTTCATTTGCACCTGAAGCCAATCAAAAATATGGAGCTGCAGGAAGAATAACATAGTACCCCCTAGGGCTTGCTTTCCCTTCCGGATGCTCTGGGCCTAGTTCTCGCTAACTCAGAAACGGGGACTTGAAGGCTTCACTCAAGACTAGCAACCATCCAGCCCAGCTAAGCCTTCCGGAGAAAAAAAACCCCCACATAAATTGGCCACTCCACTGGGGACTAGGCCATTACTCTTGCAGCAACTCCTCCACGCAAATTGTTTTGTTCATATGAGTATACATCCAAGCTAAACATATCATTTCTCTTTTTATTCTAGAAAATCTGTCCAAGCTAAACAAACATCTTGCGAAAGAGCCTATAAAGTTCAGGCAGATCATGCATTCATTCCACTTTGGCGCTAGAAAATTCCAAAGTAAACTCCACAACCTTCCCCAAATCCAAATGACTCGGGGGCTTCGTGCCAAGCAAATCAAGCAAAATCAAAGAAAAGTTTCCAAGCTCAAGAGAAACGAAAACTTGATTACATAAGGAGGTGAAGCTTAACATCCATTCACCGACAAACTAACTGGGGGCTTCAACCAACATCCAAGCCCCTGACCACCGTCGTCAACTGTCGAGGCTAGCTCGTTCACCTCCATCTCCACCATGGTCCACGAAGCACCATCAACAAGCCGAGAGCATTGCCATAAATCATTTTTGTAGCAGTATTGGAGTGGCAAGGATGAAAGTGATGCAAAAGATAAGATATTTCTTGCTTTAATGATTTTATACTAAAGTACAATGTTTGTCATGCTAAATATGCAATCATGCCAAATATTTCTTGCATTATGTGGACTGCTTTCGGTTGAAGAGACAAAGAAAACCTCTTTTTGTTGTGATTTATGATAAAATTTATTTTATAATTCCCATTGCATGCTGCCATATGCCTTATATTATTACATAATTTGGAAAAAGCCATCGAGCCTTGTTATATATATATATATATATATATATATATATATATATAATATAGAAGTCATGCATATGTTTAGTGCTCACGCTCATCATAAACTGATGGACATATTTACTCCTCTTGAAACAAAAATTGATAATCATCAATATATATATTTATACACTGTTGTAAATTCTCCAGGACATCTTCCTTTTCAAGCAGAACCAAATAGCCATGATCCTTGGGCAGCTCATCCATCATATTCAATTATAAGAGATGCAACATCCCACGCCAAATGCAAAGAAAAACAAAGAAGAGAGCAAAACAAGAGGGCTCATGCATGAAACAAAAAATAAGGGAAACAAGTTAAGCTCTCCAGGTTGCTGGAGCACCACTTACATAACTCTATGCAGGGCGCCTAAATTTCCTAGTGCACAACGCTCCAGAGTGTTCTAGTGACGAAGCTGAAAAGAAAATTAACGACCAGTCACTTCTGTTTTAAGTTTCAAGTTGCAATCTGCTTCCGTCCACATCTACATCTACTCAAGGCACCCACGGTGTGTGAATACCTTGGCCCCTGCGAACTCTCACTCTCCTCTCACTCAGTCATGACACAACACACAAGAGAATGAGAACAAGGGTAGAGGATGGCAAAGTAGCAGCGTCTGCTCTACCACCATCACCGCTCAGCGAAACTATCGACTCGTGAATTTCTCAGTCCCCGTAGTCCATTTTTCGAACTACAGTGGCTGGCCATCGCCGTAATTTAATCACCTTCGTAGCAGCCATCATCTCTCCAGAATTGTGAAAACGCTGGAGATAAGAAGATGGTGCACTTGCTTAGTGCTCTCAGCCTCATCATCCTGTCATCGACCCAATCTCAATCCTTATCATGCCTGCCTTTTCCTTTGTCGCTGCATAAGTGGGAAGAAGTGGAGAAGTAAGAGGTACTTCCGTTGGTCCTAATCACATAACTCCCTTGCATGACCACATGAATGCGCAATAGGACTACAGGATCACCAAGCAATGCGCTTCAACACCGCCAGACAATCACCGCCGTCCGGGATCAGCTTCGAACTCCATGGCGCATACGGCACGAGATGGATTCCACTATTACTCAACTAGGCCAACACCGGTTCTACTTCTGAGTTCCTCTTCCTCTTTTTCATCCAAGAACGCAGCTGTTGCCATGCACAGTTGATGGCGCTCTGGAAAATTTCTTTGGACCTCCGATTGCATCATTGGAACCAGAAGATTCGACTCTATCAGTTTCTCCCGCGAATGCAACTTGAATGCGGCTTGATGCTAAGCTCTCCTCTCTGCCGAGACTTCAAGCATATGTTGCATACTACGCTCATCTTACTCACATGCCTTCAGTTGGGAATCAAGAAATTCTTTTGTCATTATCATTTACACTTTTGGAGACACACCCATGTGAATAAATGAAAAAATTCTCATGCAAAATACGCCAATAAAGCCAACAATAACTACTTTACATCATGCATGTCTGATGAACCAATCATGCAAGCAAGCAACAACAACAACAAAATGCTAAGATGCTGAGATATCAATATTCAACAGAACTGGAAGCAGCTTTAATGATAGGCGTAGGAAGAGGCTAAGGCCATTTGTGAACATTGCAGGATGCAGTAAACAAAGGGGCTTCTCTTTTGATTGCATGTTACTTCTTGCAAACAAGCATATAAAACTTCCTAGGTGACAACTGAGAGGCTTTTCAAATTTCTTTGAAATAATGGGAGAAGTGACAGATCTCGAACAATTAGATAAGGTGCCATGCTAGACGAAGATTCTTGAGGAGTTCATATCCAACATCTGGTACAAGGATACTTTCTCATATACTGGATGCGGAAAAAATAGTAGCAAGAGAAATGAAGCTAAGCAAGCCTCCGCCAAGTCGGGCATGCTAACTCACACTTCATCATATAGACAAGCATACCCAAAGGAAACCAACAAATTATTCATGCGAGGAGAAAGACCGGTTGCTACTGTCATGCGACCGGTCGCTTTACAATCTGCTTCAAACGACCGGTCGTCACTGACCATACGACCGGTCGTGTGCTGTTCCTCAGGTGATAAATAAGTGATACACAGGTGATAGAGATGGTTCCAAATAGCCGCGGCCAAGGCAAATTAGTCGCGGGCCAAGGCAAATCTACCGCGGGCCAAGGCAAATTAGCCGCGGCCAAGGCAAATCTACCGCGGGCCAAGGCAAATTAGCCGCGGCCAAGGCAAATCTACCGCGGCCAGTGCAAATCTCCCAAATAGCCGCGGGCCAAGCAAATTTGCGGCGGGCCAAGGCAAATCTGCCGCCGGCCAATGCAAATCTCCCATATAGCTGCGGGCCAATGCAAATCTCCCTAAAACTGCAGGCCAGTGCAAATCGCCCAAATAGCTGGAGGGCCAGGACAAATTGCCTAAATTGTTGCAGGGCCAGTACAAAACACCTAAATTGTTTCCTACAAACAACACCTAAATTGCATTTTAATGCACATCACCCCATCAGCACCTCATCCGAGTACAAAGCACTTCCAAAACATGCAAGATACATGCAGGCCTACCAAGCCAATTTAATCAAAGCTTCAAAGCAGATAACTTCCAAGCCATGCTAAGTCGAAGCTCGTATCAAGTGAACATGCCCATTCACTACGGTGTCGTAAACCAAGCAAAGAAGTTGGAGTTGGACAAGCCAATTAGATAAGACAAGCATCATGTAAATTACAAGAAACCTCAAATTTCCTCATGCCAGACCAAGCTATACCTTGATCCCAAGGAATTATGTGACTCAACTTCATGCCAGACCAAGCTATGTTCAACTTAGCCATTTTACATCCTCAGAAAAAGTTCAGGCTATATCCCTGTCAAACGAAGCTACAATCTTCCACTACCTCTTCACGCACCTGCCTACTTTAAAAATCCTTATGTGCTTCATAACCTCCATAGCCTCCACAGTTTCTTACCATAGAGTGTTCTAGTGATACAAACTCAAGCAAAGCTCGATCCATCCTTACAACAGCCCAACAAGCTCATTGCATCTCTAAAAACATTCAAAGCAACCTCAACAAACCATCTCGTTCTCTGTCTCAAACACCAGAAGATTTACAACATGCCTTGCCCATATTAAAATTCAAGGCTTTTGGGTATCAGGAAACCAAAAGTTGTCTCACCCCAGAGTCTCCCTTGGTCAAGCAATTCAAATCGTTCATAAGCCTTCATAATTTTCCTACACAAGTTGCAACCAACACTCACCTTCATGCTATCAAGTTCATAGCAAATTCACATGGCATAATACCAATCCGCATGCCAAGCAATTTTATTTCATTAAGGTATTCCAAGCAATTTATGTCTTTCAAGTAAATTGAAGAATTCATGCTCTTGCAACAATACCATTCAACTTCACGTTGTCACAACAATATTGATCAAAAATCATACTTCAAAATATCAGATCAGCACTCAATGCCAGGATAAAGGAGGTGCTCAATTCTCAAAATTCAAAGCAACATGCCAAGCGAGACAGATACATAAGGTCATTCGGTGGGGAGAATTCCTTATTGAGAACTAGAAAAGCCCAAATGCCCAAATTTCTGAAGTAGTAGTGGTTGTTTGTTAAGCTCCACGAGTTTCCAGCACCTGCAAGTCCTCTAGCTGTAAGAAAAGCATTTCAAGCAGTGTTATAAGCATTTCCAGCAACTGTCAACTGTAAACTGTAAACACGCAAACGCAATTTACTCGCGGAAAGGCTAAATCATGCACATATGGCTAGACATAAATAACCCAACCATGCCAAATTCAAAGCAGCCATGCAGACAAACTATGCAGGCCAACTATCAGGATTATTCATATACGGCCAAGACATGTAATCGGTGCATATATACATATCATTTTGTACCCTTCTAACTTGTGCTTTTAATAAGTTTTGTGTTTGTTTCAGTGTAATAAACTTAAGGACTCACTAATTGCATTTTGGAGACAAGTTAGCTCAAAATGGTGTCTGCAGATCAGTCAACTTCACAGATTGGACTGTACTTGCTCAAGAAGAACCAGAAAATGAGCCATACATCATTGGAAAGATACGGAAGTCTAGTTTCTGTAGAATTTTACGGTTCATGATTCCGAGTCTTCAAGAGAAAGTTATACATGTTTTGGCAACTTAAGGTCAAATTCGGCAGCATCTGCGTTACTGGGCCAAAAATCACATTTGAAGGCCTTTCCAATTTTTCCTTGAGTTGGGCTGCATATGCTTGGAAAGATAAGACAAAGAGCTTCAAGATCCATATTTTTACAGATTTTTCAGACTGGAGGCACAAGCCCAAAACGAGCCCACAAGCTGGCTGCAATGCATTGTCATGCATGACATATGCATGATGAAGTGTTGTTGATTGTGGGAAAGTTTGGTAAAGCATATTCAATACCTATTGTTGAGTGGAATTTTGCAGCAGCCAAATGAATTAAAAGATGTTGAAGTGGATGATGCAACACTAAGCTTAATGACAAGAAGAATTGTTTTCAAATGCAATAGTGTGTTAGGTGATTTAAGTGTTGTAAGCATGAAGTTAGTGTGTTTAGAAAATTCAATTGTATAATTCAGATTTTCACTTCCCCTAGGCCTATAAATAGGGAAGTTCTCTAAGCTTGTAAACACACCCCCAAGGGGGAGAGCTCTCAAACACTTCTCTAGAGCTCCCTTCCCTTCTCTCCCTCAAATTCTCTTAGTTTCCCTTTGTATAGTTCTCAATTGTTGTAATAAGATCATTCTATTAAATTTTCTTTGTACTAAATATCAAACATTTTTCCTTTCTCTTCTTCTAAATTCTTCAAATACTCTCTTCTCCAAACACTTCCCAAACACTTCTCCCATTCCTTCATCAAATTCTCAAACACTTTCCAAACACTTTCTTCTCCCTTCTCAAAGCTCTCAAACACATGCTCTTCCAAAATCCACAAAGTTCTCAAACACCACTTTCCTTTCTTCTCCAAAAGTTTCCATATTCTCAAGTAATGTACATTCTTTCTTCTTGTTTTGTTTCTTTGTTTTCATTTTTGTTTTGTGTACACAGGGATTGGTGATTGAATGATCCAATTCAATTTTCCTACACAAAACAGAAATGAAAACAAAAGAAGCAAAAATGTTTTGTACACATTTGAGAACTTGAGAATTTGGAAGAAAAGGTGTTTGGGCAGCTTTGAGGATGTTTGAAAGAGAAGAGAGATGTGTTTGAGAACTTGGAGGATGTTGAGAACTTGGAGAATGTTAAAGAGAATGGAGAAGTGTTTGAGAACATTGGGAAGTTGATGAAGGAAGGGAGAGAAAGTGTTTGTGAAGTGTTTTGAGAGCATGGGAAATTTGGAAGAGAAAGGAAGGTAAGTGTTTGAGAGCTTTAGAGAGGGGAGAAGTGTTTGAGAGATTTGGAAGAAAGTGTTTGAAGAATTTAGAAGAAGAGAAAAGAAAAATGCTTGAGATTTATAGTACTAGGATCTTGTTACAACAACTGAGAACTACAAAAGAGAAACTAAGAGAATTTGAGGGAGAGAAGGGAAGGGAGCTCTAGAGAAGTGCTTGGGAGCTCCCCCCATTGGGGTGTGTTTACAAGCTTAGAGAACTTCCCTATTTATAGGCCTAGGGGAAGTGAAAATCTGAATTCAATAAGACTAATGCATACAACACTTGTTTTATAAAATATGAAATGGTTGATGCACTTGTATTAGAAAATCTTCAATGGTTGATGCACTTCCCCAATAAATCCCACCAGCAGCCCTAGCTCATCTTCATGTCACCATGACCAAGCTTCCAACCAGAAATGATAACTCATGCCTAGCTCACCATGACCAAGCATCCAACCAGCACATGCTGAGGTCAGCATGACCAGCAACTTCAAGGGCTTACAACTTGGGCTTCTCTTAATCAAATTAGGACTTTAAGCACTCGTAATTGAAGTTCAGAATGTCTTCTTTCCAGCCATATGTTATTTGGGCCAATCCAAGGTCGGAGGAGGAAGTTAAGGCCGAAACAAAATGCTAACTCATTTTCCGCGCTGATAAGATCCCTCCTGAGCATGGTTCAGTGTTTGCTAGGTAACGGACTCCGGATTTATCCAATGGGGCTAAATTTTGGATATGTTATAGTACACACCCATTGGAACAACTTTTATGAAGAATGTGGCCTCATTAGAGCTATGTAGGTTGCTAAAACAAAGCTTGCAATGTGACCTACGGAACCGGACTGGCAGGGGGCTGTAGCCATAATGAATTTGTCTTTAAGCTCTTCTTCAATTCATCCAAATTAGGCCTTAACATGCTTGAATTGCATGAATTATGCTCTCCAAAGCCATCATTGTTACCTAAAGCTCAATTAACTGAAAGATAAACACAAAAAGGATTCAAAGCACAAGTTTAACTCAAAAACATAACCAAATCATAAGCGAGAAGGATAAGAAATAATATACAATTATGAACCGATCAAATACCCTCACACCTAGATTTTGCTAGTTCTCGAGCAAAACAAAAAGGAAAACAGAGATAAAAAAAAAACAAAAAAATCAAAAACAAAACAAAACAAGAATTTAACTAGACCACTTTCGTAGGTAACTCGATTGCATTTAGCATATGCAACAAGCCTTTAAACCTCTAGGCATCCATAGTAGGAGGAGTTGTGTCTCCTGAGGGTTTAACAATATACGATACCCACAAACGTTTTTCTAACTTTACAAAACAAAATGGTTAGAAAACTTAAAAGATTGTTAGTCCTTAAGCAAAATCAAAAACAAAAACAAACATAAATACATTAATTAACAAAAACAAAACAAAAACAAACACAAAAACACAAAGAACTCAAAACAATTTTTTTTTTCCGAACATTTTCTGAAGAGAAATGACTCAT
This sequence comes from Prunus fruticosa, assembly GCA_018703695.1. NCBI lineage: Eukaryota > Viridiplantae > Streptophyta > Magnoliopsida > Rosales > Rosaceae > Prunus > Prunus fruticosa. Next base: position 16,353,762 of record CM031921.1, read on the forward strand.
GCACATGACTTAAACGTTTTAACAATAAAAGCTCAAGTTGAAGTTTGTGCTATTTGCAATGCTCAAGGACACTCAACTCACATGTGTTCAGCTAGTAATGCTTATCCTGAGTTTGTTCAAGAACAAGCCCACATGATGAATTCTTACAACCAAAGACCAAGAAATGATCCATTCTCGAACACTTATAATCCAGGTTGGAGGAATCACCCAAATTTTTCTTGGAGCAACAATCAAAATCAAAATCAAGCAAGTTCATCATTCCAGCCTAAACCAAGTTCATTGGATGACACAGTCAAGATGTTGGCCCAAAATACTTTGCAATTCCAGCAAACTACTAATGGTGCTCTTCAACAACATTCTGCTGCCCTTACCAAGATGGAGATTCAATTGGGACAAATTGCGGATGCTTTGAACCAAAGAGAACCTGGAAAATTCCCTACCCAACCAAATGTGAATCCCAAGCATCATGAGCAAGCCAAAGCAATCTCAGTTCTAGAAGTGGTAAGGTTATTGATAATAAAGTTGGCAAAGAAGTTACTAATCATGATGTTGTGAATGCAGGTGATGAACACAAAGAAGAGACGACACCAAAAGAAGCAATTCCCATTGGCAAGTCAACAATTTCACCTACATTGCACAAGGCCGAGACCCCTTATGTGCCACCAATTCCTTTTCCTGGACGTCTTGCTAAAAGCAAACAGGATAAGTCTTTTAATGAAATCTATGATATACTTAGTAAAGTCAATGTTAACTTGCCGTTGCTTGATGTGATCAGGAACATGCCAACTTATGCTAAATTTTTTAAGGAGTTGAACTCACACAAGAGAAGGTATAGCCCTCATGAAAAGGTGTTGGTGTCTGAAAATGTGAGTGCTGTCCTTCAAAGAAAACTTCCTCCTAAGCTCAAGGATCCAGGTAGTTTTACCATCGGCATAACCATTGGAGATAAACGAGCTGAGAAAGCCATGTTGGATTTAGGTGCAAGTATCAATCTAATGCCTTATTCAGTGTACTTGCAACTTGGTTTGGGAAAATTAAAATCCACCACACTCAGCTTACAACTTGCTGATCGTTCAGTTAAATATCCTAGAGGTATAGTTGAAGATATTTTGGTTCAAGTTGATAAGCTAATATTGCCTGCTGATTTTGTAATGTTAGACATGGAAGATGCACCCATTCATGATCGTAAGCTGCCTATCTTGCTTGGAAGACCATTCATGGCCACAGCAAACACTCTTATTGATGTGAAAAATGGCATTCTGAAAATGACAGTCCTTAGCCAAACCATAGAATTCAAAGTGTTTGAATCCTTAACTCATCCTTCTAATTCACTTGATTGTTTTTCAATTGATTGTTTGGATTCCTTGGTTTTGTCTAAGTTTGTGCAGGCACAATCTGATGATGCTTTAGAAATTGTTTTGACACAACATTTAGGTGACCTTGATGATGAATCTGAGTTCATTGAAGTGGCGGCTGCTCTTGAGGTTTTGAAACCATTTGATTCTTTCATTTCACCTATTGTTGAACCTCTTACACCTGCCACCACTAAACTGGTTCCCTCCATTGTCAAGCCACCTAAACTTGAGCTAAAACCTCTTCCACAACACCTTAAATATGTTTATCTTGGTGAGACAGAAAACCCTTCCCATCATTATAGCTTCTGACCTTTCACCATTAGAGGATGACAAGTTGATTACAGTTTTGAGAGAGCACAAGAATGCCATCGGATGGACCATTGCAGATATCAAGGGAATAAGCCCTACAATGTACATGCATCGAATTTTGATGGAGGATGCCAAGCCAACTCGTGAGCCCCAAAGGAGACTCAACCCACATATGAAGGATGTTGTAAGAACTGAAATACTCAAATTACTTGATGTAGGAATCATTTATCCTATTTTAGATAGCAAATGGGTGAGTCCTATCCAAGTTGTCCCAAAGAAGTCAGGCATCACAGTGGTCAAGAATGAGGACAATGAGCTGGTGCCAACAAGACCCATCACGGGATGGAGAGTTTGCATTGATTATCGGAAGCTAGAACCTGCCACTAGAAAGGATCACTTCCCTTTGCCTTTTATTGATCAAATGCTTGAAAGGCTAGCTGGTCACTCACATTATTGTTTCCTTGATGGTTTTTCAGGGTTACAATCAAATTGCAATAGCCCATGCTATTTCCAGCAAAGGTATTGAGGTAGACAAAGCAAAGATTGATTTGATTTCTAATTTGCCAACCCCTACTTCAGTGAAGGGTGTGAGGAGTTTTCTAGAACATGCTGGTTTTTATCGTCGTTTTATTAAAGATTTCTCCAAAATCACCCGTCTTCTATGCAATCTTTTGGCTAAAGATTCTGTTTTCAACTTTGATAAAGATTGTTTGAATGCATTTAACACTCTGAAACTTGAACTAACATCAACTTCAATTATCAAGGAACCAGATTGGTCATTACCTTTTGAATTAATGTGTGATGCTTCTGATTATGCTCTTGGTGCAGTTCTAGGTCAAAGAGTGAATAAGCTCCCTCATGTAATCTATTATGCGAGCCGGACATTAAATGATGCTCAGCTCAATTACTCAACAACTGAGAAAGAGTTACTCGCTGTAATTTTTGCTTTAGAGAAGTTTCGTTCATATCTTGTTGGTTCTAAAGTGATTGTATATTCTGACCATGCAGCACTTAGGTACTTGTTAACCAAGAAGGATGCTAAGCCACGCTTGCTTCGATGGGTATTGTTGTTGCAAGAATTTGATTTAGAAATCCGAGATAAGAAAGGGTGTGAGAATGTTGTTGCTGATCATCTATCTCGTCTCATCGATGGTAACCACAAGTTTGAGGATGTCTTGCCCCTCAATAAATCTTTTCCAGATGAACAACTATTTTCCATTGATGACCAAGAACCATGGTATGCTGATCTTGTCAATTATCTTGCTAGTGGTGTTTTGAGAGATGATCTAACTTTTCAGGAAAGAAAGAAATTCCTTGCCATAGCCAAACATTACTTCTGGGATGATCCATATCTGTTCAAACATGGCCCCGACCAAATCATAAGGAGGTGTATCCCAGAGAATGAGCAGCAAAGCATACTCAAGTTTAGTCATGAATTTGCATGTGGAGGTCATTTTGGTGCCAAGAAAACAGCAGCTAAGGTTCTTCAATCTGGTTTCTTTTGGCCCTCTCTTTTTAAAGATGCATTTTATTTCTGTTCTAAATGTGATAGGTGTCAAAGAATGGGAAACATGAGCCGGAGGAATATGATGCCACTGAACAACATTTTGGTGGTGGAGCTGTTTGACATATGGGGTATAGATTTCATGGGACCTTTTCCTTCCTCTTTGGGTTATACTTACATTCTTGTTGCTGTAGATTATGTATCCAAATGAGTGGAGGCGTTGGCTACAAGGACTAATGATCATAGAGTTGTTCTGAAATTCCTGAGAGATGTGATTTTCACAAGGTTTGGAACTCCTAGGGCTGTTATTAGTGATGGTGGCAGCCACTTCTGTAACAAACCATTTGAGGCCTTAATGAAAAAATACAATATCACACATAGAGTGTCAACTCCATATCATCCTCAAACTTCCGGACAAGTCGAGATCAGCAATAGAGAGATCAAGAATATTTTGGAGAAAACTGTCAATCCTACTCGAAAAGATTGGGCACTACGACTCAATGATGCACTTTGGGCATATAGGACAGCTTATAAGACTCCCATTGGGATGAGCCCTTATCGACTTGTGTTTGGGAAGGCTTGTCACCTGCCAATGGAACTTGAGCACAGAGCATATTGGGCAATTAAAAAGTTCAATTTTGATCTCAGGAAGCAGGGAATGTCAGAAAATTGCAGATCAATGAATTGGAGGAGCTAAGGAACGAAGCTTATGAGAATGCAAAAATTTACAAAGAGAGGACCAAACGCTATCATGACAATGCCATCCTCAGGAAAGAATTCAAGCCAGGTATGAAAGTTTTGTTATATGACTCACGTTTGCGTCTCTTTCCAGGTAAATTGAAATCTAGATGGCTGGGGCCATTCAAGGTGCTTCAAGTTTTCCCTCATGGAGCTGTTGAGATTGAGAACCTAAGGGACATGACAACTTTCAAGGTGAATGGGCAGCGATTGAAACAATACTTGGATGATGAAATGGAAACACGAGCTGTGGACTCTCTTGAGTTCACCACACCCTAACTATTGGCAACCCAACCAGGTTTTGTTGTTTTTGTTTTTGTTTTAGTTTAGAGTTGATTCCTTTCCTGCGTTTTATGTTTAGTTTGGTTTTTGCATTTTGTTTCCTTTCTTTTAAACATTGAGGACAATGTTTCATTCAGGTTTGGGGTGTGGGATGAAACTTGTTGAATTTTTGAGTCTGTTGTTGAATTTCTGAGTCTTAGTGAAAGATTTCTTTTTGCTTACTAATGAAGATGTATATGCAATGTCATTATCACTAATTCTTTGCTAGTGTGTTGCCATGGAAGTGTTTGCATCAGAATTTCTACCATACACACTGTCATGCAATTGGAATTTCGGTCCAAAAGGTGCCATACTCAGATATCTTTAGAAGAATTGTGGAGACTACCCTAGTGAGCTAATTTGAGCCTATTCCATTCATTGAGAGGGTTATATTTGTTTATACTCTTACAACTTCCCAGATTCCTTTTATGTTGATCTCATTATATTCATCGAATACTAAGAACTATTTGATCTTTTGCAGATGCTATGTTGCTTCCTGACATTTGTGGAAAGGATGTACCCATTGATATGATGTAGGCTATGTGTGTTTAAGTCACTAAAAGGCTTTCATATCCCTCCCTGTTGTGTGCTTCATTTACCCAATTTTGCATCCAAACACTTAAGCCTTTCTTTCATCACCCACTTTACTCCTACCCTTGTATCTTAATCTAAGATACCATCCCGTGTTTAGCCATACCCTATAACTGGAGAACATGTCAAGATCTCAACAAAATGAAGAAGCAAGGATGGGCGTTATACCAAACAAATGGAGAGAATCAGTGTGCTAGTGCAATTCAAGGAGAAAAGCAAAAGGGAGCCAAATTCATTTATAAACAAAAAACAAAAAAAAAAACAAAACAAAACATGTTTTTGATCAAAGTTCAAATTCAGTTCAATGGAGCACAAGTCATTGCCTTGAAGATTCACAAGTGTAGCCATTTACCTTGCAGCAAGAAGAAGCACTCTTGGCATGTTCTTGAGTTCTTAGTTTTCATTTCCCTTCTTTTCATAACCCCTACCCTCAGCCTGAAATTACAAGCTTGATTAAGACCTAACTGATCTTTGGGGAAGTCCGGTTCATGGGTGCTGGTATGCAATGTATTTTTTCTATGTTCTTAGCATTTGATTTCCTTTCTTGAGATCTTATTTCCAGAAATTGTGCTCTTGTTCCCTTTACATAACATCACTCACATATGCTTCTTGAGAAACTAAACCCTAGGTTCTTTGTGAAGATTTGAGCGATACCCGTGATACCTAGAGTTGAGGCGATTTCTATCTAAGTATTTGAGTATGGTGACTTCAATGCTGGAATTCTTTTTGCAGTGGCAATACACTATACACCCTGGTGTGAAGATCTGAAGTGGCATATCATTAGTTTTGAAAGTGTGATTGTGCATTCATTGGTTTTCCTTAGTTTGTTTAAAAGTGATTCTTTAACTATTAGTTGTCTTACAGAATTTGTTGATGTTTGTGGGAGTCATCACTGTAAACCCTCAGGAGACACAACTCCTCCTACTAGGGACACCTAGAGGTTTAAAGGCTTATTGCATATGCTCAATGCAATCGTGTCATCTACGAAAATGGTGTAATAAGTTTCGTTTTGTGTGTTGTTTTGTGGTGTTTAAGTTTTAGTTTTGCTTGAGGACCAGCAAAATATAGGTTTGGGGTATTGATCAATGCATATTTATGTATCATTTTGTAACACTCTACCCTAGTAGGAGGAGTTGTGTCTCCTAAGGGTTTAACAGAATATCGATACCCACAAACGTTTTACTGACTCTGTAAAACAAAGTAATTGGAAAACTTAAAAGATTGTTAGTCCTTAAGCAAAACCAAAAACAAAAACAAACATAAATACATTACTTAACAAAAACAAAAACAAAAACAAAAACGATTACAAAAATAAAAAGAACTCAAAACAATCTTTCCGAACATTTTCTAAAGAGAAATGACTCATGCACATGACTTAAACGTTTTATTAACAATAAAAACTCAATTTTAGACATTATTTACAAAGCGGCAAAGTTCAAAACATAATATGCTCAAAGTGTAGTAGTGTGATAGCCAAATGCAACAAATTCTCCAATCTTAGTTTCCACACAATTTCGAAAATCATACAAAGCACAAGTTCAACTTCAAATCTCACCAAAGTTGTCCTCTCACAAATGAATCACTCAGAAGAGGGCTATAATGCAACACTCAGTTATAAACATGAGAATAGAGTTAAACCATAAGGACTTAACTCAAAATAGAAAGATGAAGAACTTGCATTAATATGATCTCAAGAAGAATGTCAAACACTCAAAAGTAGAAAAATGAATGCAATTCAACCACATGACATTTAAGATCAATTTAGGTCTTTAGTATAGGTTGTAATGGGGCAAGGGTGTAAGGTGAGTAAGAAATGAAAGGTATGGATAATACAAAGTCCAAAGAACTCGCAATGTAAGAGCATAAAACAATTGTTTACAAGACTTCGAATCATCACGATTAGATTTTTTTTTCTTTTACATGATCAAAACTCCTTATACCTTCATTTACATTGATTCATACTCCTTTCCTTTAATTGAACAAACATCAATTTATTTTGAAGGCCCAAAAATGAAATTTTCAATCAACCACCACTTGACTTTTCTCTTTTCTTTCACCAATTGTGTGAATATTTTTTTTTTTCCTTCGAAATGTAACACCCATTCCCAAACTTAGTATGAAAAACACACCCCAATTAAAGCTCATGAGTTCCTTAGAAAGGTAAATATTTGTTTTTCGGGCTAAGGCGAGGAAATAAAATTGGTAAATGAAAGAAAAGGTTTACATGTAAGCCCAAAATGGTTAACAATGGAAAATCATGCTTAAGCATGCATAAGGTTAGCTTGAAATGCACAAACGATCCAAAGAAGGCCTTAATATCATTTCTTTAAATGTCATGAAGTTAAATTGCACAAGAATGAATGACTTTTAAGTGTTCAACCAAATCAATGAATAATGAGATCAAACAACAACTTAGATGACAAGAAAATAAGACTATGTATAACACTCATGAATTGAAGTACAAGGCTCAAAAACTCACTTTATATGGTTGGTTATATAAGTCTAATTTATGCTTCATACAATTCTTTAGATTATGCAAATCCTTTAATTGGAAAATTATGAAACAAATGGCAAGTGTAAAGAAGGTTTCAAGCATGTCATGATAGAACAATGCCAAATTTTTTTTTTTTTGGAAATTTTTAATTTTTAATTTTTACAAAGAAAAGAAACACTAAAATAAAATGAAATCCAATTTTTATTTAAGTCATGCAAACATTTATCACTATCTCATCATAAGTGTTCGGAAAGTGACTCAAAAACAAAACAAGACTCAAATAGAAGAAAAACAAGCAATTTTTAATTTTTTTTTTATTAAGAAAAGTAATACATGCTAAACTCCAATACCCCCAAACTTAGAAATGAACATTGTCCTCAATGTTTAAAAATTAGCCACAAACAATGTCATAACAACAAATGAAAGGTATTAAAGCAAATAAAAAATCACAAAACATACAAAAATAAAATAAAACAATTACAAAATAAAATTTACAAAACAATCAAACAAATATAAAATATAAAATATAAAATAAAATAAAACGAAACAGGTAAAACACTCAAAATAGTAAGCCATAACAGATAGTCTTACACAAACTGAAACCCAAACAATTGAAAGCCCAAAGCCCACAATGAAATTAACCCAACAACAGTAAAACCCAACCCAACCTGAAATCTAAAGCCCACATGTTTTAATTATAATTATAATTTTTTTTAATTTAAGATCAAACATGAATTGGATTCTGAAACATGGGTCCTAATTTCGTCTCGGTTAGTGTAAGACACCAACGGGCAGGGCGAGACACGTGTCGACACATAGAGGCGCCGCAGACTCCACAAGTAGAAATTACGGGGCCATGGAAAGGTGCGACGACTTTGCCTGAACGCGTCCGTTCAGACAAAGCAAGTCGTGACAAATGAGTTGGAAACGGTTGGAAAGTGAGACGGTCGTGGGACTCGAGGAACGCTTGGGGATTCAGAAAATGCTTAGACGCTGCAATGGTTAGGGTTTGTCAAAGACTACATCTATAAGAAAGAAAAAGAAGGGGAAAAACACAAACGCAAAAACACACAAAAGAGAAAACAAGCAAGAAAAAGAAAAGGAAAAGTGAGAAATTAAATGGCTTCTTCCTACCCCTTTTCCTTGGATCTCAACCTAGCTCCACCGACTCAAACACGAGGCCAGGCAGGAGCACCAGTATGGATGCCCTACTTTTCCTCCGCAAGGGGGCCTGTGAGGAGCTGACTCAATACTCCTGGACAACGATGTTGCCATTGGAGTGGGCAGAAATTTGGTGACTCCTAAAGATATACGTGTGTTCGGGACAAGGGATGACAACCGGGTCACGAGCGATGCCCTGGCACTGAGCGTGCAGAGTACAGCATGTGTCGCAGTTTGGTTCATCGCCTACTGCGAAGTCCCATGAGGTAGAGGTGCTGAAAGGTCAGTGAACGGCGGAGCACAGTATGGTTGAAGAGTGTCAAAGTGCTATAAAGAGCTTGAAAAGGGAGCGGTCAAGGATAGTGGAGGTGAATCGACACCAGCTAGAAGTGTTGCGGGACGAGAATAAAAACCTAACAAAGATTGTAGAGTTGTACTCTCGCGACATGCGAAAACAGCTGGAAGACCTAGACCGACCGGGTAAACGCAAGAAACCAGATCGCGAGAGTAGTTACGCTGAAGCTAAGATTGCGATCTTTGGGAGCTCAAGTGATGAGCCCCAGAGGCTGTGCGTGAAGCCCCGAAGAGGATAGCCAGAGGGCCAAACTAAAAGCTCCTATGGTCGAGACACCGAAGGCCAAGGAGAAATGATTTCAGCTTTTATTTATTTTTTTAATTTTAAAAATGTACGTGCGTTTTTTTTTAATTGGGAAATAAAAACGTTATGTTATTTCAAAGAGACAATTGACCCTAAATTTAAAGAACGACGATCAAACAAAAACATGAAAACCCAAACATGCATTTTATTATTTTTAGTTAAGTAAACACACAAGTAACTGCTTATTTTAAGAGAAAAACTTAAGGATGACCAGTTAAGGGCCTCAGAAAACACAGCCAGGGGATCCGGGAAGGTTGGAGGGGTCACAATGGTCCCTCTTAAAACCCAAACTTCTTAGACACCGAAGGTGCTGCCTAAAGAACTCCTAGACACTGTATAGACTGCGGTTGCTCACTAGAGTTACCAAAAGTTTAGCTCCTTCAAAGAATATCATATGAGTTTTAAATTATACTAACTAATTAAATAAAAACAAAATAAAAAAAAACTGAAATAAACACACAATTCAAACAAGAATTTAAAAGAAGAGATGAGATTCTTGCACCAGGTGTCCAAGACGGATCTTTAATTTTATCTCTTCTTCCAACCAAATTCTTAAGAAACCTGTCAAACAAAAAAAACAAGTTACGACATGCCATTTCATCATATATATTCACCATCATTCAAGCTGTTGTAGTTCCAAGGCAATCAAAGAAGGAGGCTCTCCCCATTTTGAAGCAAGCTCCTGAAGAAGGAATAAATAAATGAAAAACGCAGAGCAGCAAGCGAGCAAGCAAAACAAACGCAATCAGCCCAAGCAAAGAGACAAGCCTCAGAGCAACTTCTTCAAATTCCAAAATTTGGAAATTCACTTAAATCAACCAAGCTAAATCCTACAGTGGCGTAGAAGAACAAATTGATGAATGAGGATGCTCAATACAAAAAACATGCCAAGCAAAACTTATACACAAGCTTTCCAACCATTCTAGTTGGAACATCCAACTTTGGAAAATCACTAGAAATCAAGCTTACAACCGGAAAATCCCAAACTTACCAGATCAAAACTAGACACGTTAATCTACATTTTCCCAAAATCTCATTGCATTCGGAGCTAGGGAAGCATGCCAAACAGATTCCCAAAACAGGCCACGTAACAGAAACTGCACCATTTCAGCAGCTTAGTCCTTACTTCGAAATTGCACCAAATATTCATTTTTGCTTCAAATGACACAAGACCAGTTCCAACACTACCATCAAGAAGACTATTTTCAGATTTCAAAAGCTTCAGTTCAGATTCACATATAGAAATTTCGAAGGCACAGAGAACAACCCGCAGGCTACTTCCAGACATCTTTACAAACACTTGGCATGCATTACCCAAGTGAGCTTGTATAAGCTTTATCTATCACCAAGCTAAAACCCTAAATCAGAAGGTCAAACTCAGAGTTCATTGCCTAAGCTACAAGTTTTGAGAATACAAAGTAATTCAAGCTTCAAGAATAGAAAACGAGCATGCAACAAAGGCAGCAACAGCAATTCATGCACATACTTCAGAAAAATGAAGGCAGAGGGCGCTACAATGGATGGATGATCTTCAAGTCTGAATATGTTATAAACAACACAATTTCGAGCAAATTTTGTGAAGCAAGCACAATCATCCGAGCATCACATATTAAAATCAAGTGCAGAAGCCGAATCTGCAGAAACTCATCAGCCATGGATGAACACAGGAGCTGCAGATCCGTTTTGAGGCATCAGGAAAATTCAGAAAATTTTCAAAGTTTCACAGGCTTTAGTTCTCAAGCAGATGAACAACTTTCATGAAGGAAGTTTTCTGATCGGAGCTTTTTAAATGCGACTTCTGGATTGCTGAACAGTACCCACGAGTTTGGCTCTTGAAGAAGAAGAAGCAAAAGGAGAAGGAGAAAAAAAAATCAGAAAATAAAGCATGTGCCAAATGAAAGGAAAAGAATGCACCCACTTGCAAATAGTAAAAGAACTTCAGGCTGAAGGGGCAACACAACTTTGCCCACTTGAAGGCCAAGCTGGTCAAGGAGACAATGCGCAACTCTCTTATGCTATCTCAAGCCCGTATCTCTCCTTCAACCCACCATGCATCAATACAAGCATTTGTGGATCAATCCACATATCAATTCAAGCAAAATCACGCCGTGCACAAGAAAAAGAAATTATTTTCTTTGCCAAGCTTCCAAGCCAACAACAAGCAACATGCCAAGCAAGCTCTACACAACATGTCAAACAAGGCTCTTGCTGATGAAACAGGCCCCTGCCAACTCTCACATTCTGTTCTCTTGGTTGCGATAGAAAGCAAGAATAAAAATAAATACTGGGGGCTTGGATATGCTAGTCCTGAGTGACACCTCAGTCTTATGCTACCCGGATCCGCCGGAAGCATCGCTGACAATTCTTTGGACCTTGCTGCACTGCTCTCTGGGGAAAATCCAAGGAAAGTTTACAAACTGCCGAAAGAGATAAGCCTCTGACCCATCTTTCTTAAGCCTTTCTATTATTATATATACTCATGCTTTATCACAAGGGCAGAGCTATATTCTATCTTTTAAATAAACAATTGAAAAGACACTTCACTTATGAGAAAGTTGTTCATTCTCCTTAGTCACCAAAATGTTCACCTTCTTTTTAAAGTGAATTATTGTCTTTGGAGATAAATAATTTCTAAGTGGGCATTTCCTTGCAGAGACATTGAGTCAGTATTTCCTCAAAGACCTTTTCTACGCCATTCTCCTACCTATTGAAGCCAACCCACTACATCATTGCACTACAATTATTCTAATCACTCTTAGTGCGTGAATCATCTAACAATCCCATGCTGCCACACCAGCCATCTTCATTAATGTCTTTGGGATGGGAAGCCATGCACTTAGAGCTATAACAACATGCTGTTAGTCACTCCTAGAGTTGTTACAAATCAGTTCTCCTCTTTCCAAACTAATTCCTAACCCTTAAAATAACTCACAAGCTTCCAAGCAAACTCATTGATTTTGGGGTTGCAAAGCTATTTGGAATGGGAACTAGAAACATGTGGAAAACCAAGCCAAAACCGAAGAAAAACCCTCACACATGATAATTGCACGTGCTCTGGCAATTTCCAACTGTCTTTGCCAATTGCATTCTGTTTTGCAATTTCCAACTCTCTCTTCGTCAAATGCATTCTGATTTGCAATTTCCAACTCTCTGTTTGTCAATTGAATTCTTTCCTTTCCATCATAGATGAGCCAATCTTCACAACAATCACTTCAAATTCTTATTTGTTGCCCAGCATGCGTTACCTGTCTCATGCATACCATCAAAAGACAAATCACAAGGGTTATTTGAACCATCCCCAGTTTTAAAGGCTTTCTATTTTGGGCCGAAATTGATTATTTGGCCCATCTCGCTGCCACTTCATGGGCCCAATAATCAAGGGGGCTAATGTTAAGGCCCAAAAAAATCTCAAGAAAAGCCCATGCATATTTTAAAGCTCAATGCATTATCAGGTTATAAAAGCAGCATGTCATGCCATGCCAAGCAAGGCTACAATTTGACACGTGGGGGTGGTGGTACGAGTTTACCACTTTTTACATGCAAACTTGTAAGAATTACAAGGTTTCACAAGCCCAAGCCACTGCAATACAGCAAAGCCCAAGCCACTGCAATACAATAAAGCCCAAAGCCATTGCAATACAACATAGCCCAAGCATAAGCACGCAATAACACGCGATGCCAAGCAACCCCCTGTTTAGTGTCAAATTGCACAACAAGCTTAAGTGGGCCCAAGCCACATACATGCTCTGGGGCTTGCTGAGCGGGTTGTGGTGTGGATGGTTACAAGGATCCATGAGGCCCATTAAAGGTTCAAGAGAATCAGGTTTTGGGCTTCTTGGGAGCCCCAAAATCCAAGCCCATTTTCTTGAGCCCACTAAATGGGTAAGAAGAGAGAAAGCAAAACGAAGGCCCGCAGCAAAAACAAAGGCCCGCGGTAAACAAAGGTGGCCTGCGGCAAAAACAAAGGCCTGCGGTAAACAAAGGTGGCCTGCGGCAAAAACAAAGGCCCGCGGTAAACAAAGGTGGCCTGCGGCAAAAACAAAGGCTGCAGTAAACAAAGGTGGCCTGCGGCAAAAACAAAGGCCTGCGGTAAACAAAGGTGGCCTGCGGTAGAACAAAGGTCCTGTAGCAAAACCAACAACCCAAAAACTCCTTACCCGGCAACTACATAAAATGAAGAAGCTATGTCAAAATAGAGGTTTTGGGCTGCTTGGGAGCCCCAAAATCCAAGCCCATTTTCTTGAGCCCACTAAATGGGTAAGCAAAGAGAAAGCAAAACGAAGGCCCGCAGCAAAAACAAAGGCCCGGCAAAAACAAAGGCCCGCGGTAAACAAAGGTGGCCTGCGGCAAAAACAAAGGCCTGCGGTAAACAAAGGTGGCCTGCGGCAAAAACAAAGGCCCGCGGTAAACAAAGGTTGCCTGCGGCAAAAACAAAGGCTGCAGTAAACAAAGGTGGCCTGAGGCAAAAACAAAGGCCAGCAAAACCAACAACCCAAAAACTCCTTACCCGGCAACTACATAAAATGAAGAAGCTATGTCATCTCAGCTGGGAGGCAGAACGACAAGAAGGAAACAAGCACCTCGAAACCGGAGAGCAAGTTCGGACCACCTCGAAGCCAGAAAGCAGGTCGGACCTCCTCGGAAGCCAGAAAGCAAGCCGGACCACCTTGATACCAGAGTGCACGCGTGGGGAAGTAAACTCGCAAGGTGTATAAAAGGTCAAGAGAAACAACCAGAAATTGGGGGGGGGGGGGGGGAACCCAGAAAGAGAACCAGGGGGAAGACCCAAAATACTCCAAGCCCTAGCCATTCCAAACCCAGAACACAACCTCCAGTTTGCCTGCCGTACTCTAGCAAACAATGCTTTTGCTGCCGTAACCTTCACTTTGCTGCCATAACCTTTCTTTCGCTGCCGTGCTCTAGCCACAGTAAACAACCCAGCAAACCATGCACTGTCATGCTCTAGATAAAACCCAGGCCTTAGCCTCTCCATTCTCATTCTCTTCCATAATATCACCTTAAGCCTTGAACACCATCCAATCATTCCACAGTACACTCCCATAACCATTCATTTCTCAAGAAAGTTACTCTCTCATGCTAAACTTATGGATTCTTAGCTCCCACGCCACAAGCCTCTCATGCCAAGCTCAATATCTTAACTCATCAAAGGAAACTCTCATGCCAAGCCTATCTCTATACAACCAAAACACATCATCCTCAACCCTTTCCAAGAATGCCATACGCAATGCGATGCCTTACAAGACTATGTAGCAGGTACGGTGCACCATCCAGCAGTGCCATACACCATCCAACATCGCCTAACACCCTCCAGCAATGCCATACATCATCACCGCCGTTCATTTGCACCTGAAGCCAATCAAAAATATGGAGCTCCAGGAAGAATAACATAGTACCCCCTAGGGCTTGCTTTCCCTTCGGGATGCTCTGGGCCTAGTTCTCGCTAACTCAGAAACGGGGACTTGAAGGCTTCACTCAAGACTAGCAACCATCCGGCCCAGCTAAGCCTTCCGGGAAAAAGACCCCCACATCATTAAAGGGACTCGAACCTTGACCCTCAAAGGACGAAGCCTCACTCACAAACCACCACACCAAACTTGTTTTTGTGATATTTATTCAATTACACAATATTTATACAAACAATCATCGATAAAAAAAATAAAATTATTTCAACACAAATTCACGCAAAAATTGTATATAAAAAAAAGTAAAACCAAAACTACAAACAAACACAAAAACAAAACCATCAAAAGGCCTCGTAGAGGAAGAATTACACAAGAACATTGTTGTGGCAAACAAACCAAAGAAAGAAAAGGCCAACACAAAACAAAAGAAGAAAACGAAGAAAGGGAAAGCAAAAAATGAAGCTGGAGAAGAAGAAGAGGAAGATGAGGTTGTTGATTACAAGAATGATGTGGTCAGCCTAATCTAAGAAAAGATTTGTTATATATCTCTACTGTCATTTAATCTTATAACAAGATGCAACAAACGGAAACAAAAGCTACAACAAACTGAAACTGCAATGCAGTTTATGACAACATTTGTTCAAATTTGCAAAGAAACCAAAAAGTAAAGCCATGATTAAAGTACTATAACTAAGTTCAAAACACATTTAAGTCGATGAGAAATTCTAGCATTCCCATTGACTTGGAAATTTTTTTCTAAAATTGAAATATGGAATAGGAAACTACATTGCAGTTTCTGATAAAAAAAAACTGCAACAAACAGAAACTGCAATGCAGTTTAAGAAAAAATCTGCTTAAATATGAAAAGAAACCAAAAGGTAAAGCCATAATCCAAGTACTAAAACTAAGTTCAATACACATACAAGTAGATGAGCAATTGTAACATTCCCATAGACTTGGAAAAATTATTCTAAAATCAAAATATGGAATAGGAAACTACATTGCAGTTTTTGATAATAAAAAAAATGCAACAAACAGAAACTTCAGATGCAGTTTATGAAAAAAATATGCCCATGTGAAAAGAAACCATTTGGGCAAAGAAAAAGAATAAGTTGTAAAGAGTGAAGAAAGAATAAGGGCAAAGAAAAAGAAAAGAATAAGTTATAAAAAGTGAAGAAACAATTTGGGCAAAGAAAAAGAATAATCAATTTGGGCAAAGAAAAGAATAATCAATTTGGGAAAAGGAATGTTGAAACTTGGTTACTTGGGAGAGGAGAGCACGCCTTCTTGTTTGTTGGGAACTTTGGAGAGGAAAACAACCTATTGGAAACTTGGGAGAGGAGACCAACATCTTGTTAGGAACAAAAACTCTGCCTACAGCCATCTCCTTTATCTTCATCTCCTACAAAGAGAGGTCGAAGAGAGATGAGGAGGTTGTGGAGTCGGCGAGGTCGAGAACCTAAACTCCCGTGAGGTTAACCTCAACTTCCACCAGAGAGAGATTGATGAGAGAGATCTAATTTTGGTCGGGCTTTTAAACAAAAAGGGTAAAATTGTATTTTAACTTTGTAATTTAGACAGGCCCAACTAGGGGTGGGCATTGGAACCGCAAAACCGAACCAAACCAATCCAAAAAAAACCAAAACAAACCGTGTTGACTAGAAAAGTCAAAAACCGAAAATAAATCCAAACCGAACCGGTTCTGGTTTTTCACCCTAAAGAACCGGTCCAATCCGAACCGGTCCAATATAGTTAATTAATATATATTTTTATATTATATATATATATATATAAAAAAGCCTTAAGTGACTTAGGTTTCTTATTTCTTCGTTTTTTACTCCCCTCCCATCCCATTACATTTCTTCCTTCCCTTTCGTTCTCAGCCCAGCCGCCACCGATTCCAAACCTCTCTCTCAGCCATCACGTCACGCCTCTCTCTACCGCCGCTCTCTCTCAGCCTCTCTCAGTCGCCGTCGTCACGCAGGTCAGATTCTCTCTCTCTCTCTCTCTATCTTTTTTTTTTTCCCCAATTCGATTTTCTGACTCTCTGTCCTCTAGCAAATCGGAGATTCCATTCGCTCGCAGCGTCCACCTCTTCATCTCGCATAGCTCTCTGTCTCTCTCTCTCTCTCAGGTCCTGTTCATCTCCCTCTCTCTCTTTCAGCTCATCTTCGATTCTGTTACTAGGGTTTTGCATCTATTTGGGTATTTAGGTTTTGATTGTGTGTGCATCTGTTTACCTGCTCCTTCCTTGCGAAAAATCAATGCTGGAGGAGTTACCGATTGTTGTTTGCAGATTTATGTCTTCTCCTTTGCATATTTATTTTTTATTTTTGTTTTTTGATTTTCTGTTTTTTTTGTTGGTGGTCGTTACCAGATTGGAATCTACATTGTACGAGGAATTCAATATGGGGAGGAGATCACATTCGACTACAATTCTGTTAGAGGTATGCCTCTTTTGAAATCAACTATCATTTACTCTCCTGTCACTTTCATTTTGGTTGAAGGTGAGGTTTATAAATTTTGAAAGAACAAAGCTTCCTAGGAGATTTTAAAGCATAATTTGGAAGAAAAAGGAAGTATTTTTCAGATATTTGTCTTGAGGTTGAGAAGAGCGATGCTGAAGTTCAGGTGAGTGTTGTTGACTAATCTCTCTTTCTGTGTGTGTGTGTGTGTGTGTGTGTGTAAGTGTTATCATGCCTGCCTGGGTGCTCCCTTGCTTATTATTTCTTTTTGCATGACAGGCTGAGGGTGTTTCCTTGCTTTAGGTGAGTATTGCTTTCAGTTCCAATATTTGTTTTCTGTTTACTGCAAAAGTTAGTTTGGGTCATAATTTAAATTCATGATAAATTTGAATGACAGTTCAATTGCTTGTTATGCTCTTAAGTTTTCCTTGTTTGTTATAAATTATAATCAAGTTCTAACTGGTCTAGGACAAGGACCTTTCAAGTTATAAAGTTAGTTTGTTGGTCATGACTTGATATCCCTTTTGCATTTTGGACAGGTTGAGCAATTCCTGGGTTTGCTGAAAAAGTTATGTCCATTGAGTTTTGATCCAAAAAATCCTGGCAAGGTATTGCTTTGGACTGGTTTTCCTCTTTCTTTGATGTGCTATATTGTTTTATTTAATAGCATAGGATGGACTACTGGTAGTCTTCATTGTTTTGTACTTTTACTTTTTTTTTCAATCAAATTAAAGGGAAAAAAATTGTTTGGCAGGTGAAATTCATAAAGAAATGTCAAACCACTGATCTTGTAGAACTTCCAATTGAGCATCAAATTTAGGAATTGATTAATGCTGCAGGCTCAGAGGGCATCATTATGTCTAATGTGAGTGCATTAATTTCTTGAGCAGCTATGTTTTATTTAAAGTGATGAATGTTAAAAAGATTTTGTAGTTTGATGTTATTGTTGGTGTTAGCCAGTGAAATCCTTTGTTAAAAAGATCTGCTAGGTTCACTCTGGTGTTATGAGATGCGGCAACAAAAGAACAAAAGAATGGAGTTATAATTTTAAATTTGACTGTAATTTAATTTGTTTTATTATGTGTATTTTCTTGTTGGTTGAAATTTTAAATTTAATATTGGATTGTTTTATTATTTTTGTCAAAGAATAGTGGTTGTTTCAATATGGGAATTGGGCCAATTGTGATGTTTAAGGCCCAAAATTTTTAAAAATCAGATGGTCTTGAAGCTTAAATACAAAAAAAAAAAAAAAAACGAAACTGGGCTTAGCAAGCCCAAACCGTGAAAAGTCGGAAACCGAATCGAAATTGGAGGTCAGGGTTGGTTCGGATTTTGGTATAGATTTTAAGCAAAATTGGGTCCAAACCAAATTGGTCTACATTTTCGATTCAGATTCCATATTTTAACAAAAATCGGTCCAAAACCGAACCGTGCTCACGCCTAGGCCCAACGAATCTAGGCCTCCTCTTTGGCCTAATCCAAAATAACAATTATTTCCTAGGTATTAAAACCCAAACAAAAATACTCAATATCTCAAATACTAATTAGTAAAGTTACTTATGTCTAATACCTAATTTTCCTTTAAATCTAAGCTATTTTAACAATTAAAAAAAAGATCCAACGGCTGAAATTTAAATCCAACTATCAAAATAATATTTTAATTTAATCTAAATTAGATCCAACCCCAAAACTCACCACAAACTCTATAAATACCCACTAATTTCTCTAATAATGCACCAAAAATATTATATTTGTGGAATTTCAATATTTTTAGGTCAAATTGTTCAAAAAATTAAATTATGAAGTTATTTAAAAAGATTAAATGAAGAAAATTTATCTATAAAAAAATAGACTTAAACCATTCTTAAACAATTTAATAAAGTTGTGGACTTAAAATTTGAGTCCGGAGGGTGGGGAGAAAAAATGATTTGAGTTCCGGACAAAACCCAAATAGTTACTCTTTGGAGGAGGAAAATTTAAGTTTAGCCCTCTAATGGGTTGGAGAAAGCCTTAAGACCAAAAAAATTTGGGTTGGAGAAGGCCTAATTAAGTTGGATGGTTTTACGACAAAAAAAGTTGTTTTTTTGTTTTTGATTTTGTTGGATTTCTTTTATTACTGCAAAAAAAGAAATAAAAAAAGATTTTCCTTTTAATTTTGTATGCTGAAAATCACAAAATATTTTCAAAAATGAACCTTTAAAAAAGCTAATAACAAAATTAAAGTTAGCTTCGAGCCCGCTCACCGGGTGAACTCGTAACCGAGTCACCTTCCACACCAACTCAGTCTCCCACATACAATTTCCAGCTCCAAACATACACAGACCCACGGACAGAACTTAACAAAAACCAAAAATCGAACCAAAACCCACAAAGATTTTTCCCCAAAGGGGCTCTTTCGATGGATTTTTCAAAGCAGCACGAAGATATCTTCGGCCAGGACTATGATGACGACGACCATAATACCCAAGATGCGGCCCATTCATCCTCACCATCCTCCTCCTCATCATCGTCGTCTTCATCATCTTCATCGTCGTCGGCTTCTTCTTCATCCAACGGCAGCGATGGAGGCGAGTCCAGCAGTGGCAATAGCCCAAGCGCCAGCAGTGCTGCTGGTGGTGGTGGTGAAGAAGAGGAAGAGAATGGTGACGAGGCTGATAATTCAAACGCCGCCAACAGCAATGAGTTTAACAATAGGGGTTATTTTGGGGACGGAGATAAGGATCTGTTCGGGTCTGATAATGAAGATTTCTGTAAAACCCCTGCTACTAGTCCTTTCCTTATTCCTGGTAATTACTTTTGTTGTTGTTGGTGTTTTGTATGGATTTGGTATAGTTTTCTGGTATTTTAGTTGCTTATTTTGTTGTGTTGATGGTCATTCTAGCATAGTAAAAACATGGTTACTTAGCATTTTGGTTGCTTATTGAGTTATATACGTATATTTATGGTTTTGTAGCATGCCCAAGTAATTTTCTTTGATGCATATTTTGCATTTTGGTGATTTGGTTGGTTATTAGGTTGTGTTGATGGGTTTTCTGGCTTGCCCAAGTGGTCTTCTTTGATGGGTATTGGGCATGTTTGTGTGCCACCCACTTTTCTTCTGGCCTCTATTTATTTCAATCATTTCTTTTCGTAGTGTTGTGATTTTGGGACTGCAATTTTTGTTTCTTTGGAGTGCCTCTTTGTTCTGACTTGCTTACGTTGGGAGGGATTAATATTAGATACTTTCAGGCTGAATTTGTTTCAATACAAGATATAAGCTGTTAATGTTAAGGTTTCAGTCTAAATGCTTAGTTTGCTACTCTTACTGAATTTTTGGTACTAAATCCCCGTACTCATCAAACTATTCTTGGCAGTATTGCCTGTCATACGCAATACTAATAATCAGGTTAGAGGAAATTTTGGGCGTGGTCGTTGGCAATCAGGGCATCCAAATGACAGAGGTGCAGGCATCCTTCCCCGACCTGGACCTTATCCACAGAGGCATAATTATGGTTATGGTTCAAAGTTCTCAAATGGTCATCGTGATGAACGATTTGTTTTGGATCTAAGACTTACAAAGAGTGAAGAAACACTATCGAGAAAGATGATTGCATTTCAGGAAGTAAGTCAACTGATTATTAATCTCTGTGCTACCTTTTCTTTCTCCTTTATAAGTCAAGCACTTTTAAGGTTGATTTATCAATGGTGCATGGAAAGCATAAACATATCTAACTCTTATGTTTTAACTAAGACAGTTTCTTATTAAAACGTTTTAACTAAAAGAGATTAGCGGGACAGTCTGAATTTCAGACTCATTAGTTTATTCCCTTTCTATAAATTATAAAATAATTTCCTTCAAGTGTTGCCCTGGCTTTTGGTTCAACTGATGCAAGTAGTATTAATTGGATATTTTTGCACCAGTTCGGTAAATTTAGTTGTTGTAGCCATTACTTGTTGATAAGGCATTTAATCCACATGTTGAAAAGTTGTCCTTGTCAATTGGCTGGTGCATGGCATATAAATTAGTTGTTTTTTCCTCCGCTAATTTGAGAATTTTATCCAATAGCCCTGTGAACTTGCTTGCTATAGTCGGGTAGAAGGTGGAGATGTCACCTTTGATGATACCAGCTTGGTAAGCATTCTGTAGCTTGCTTTCTGAATGGGCCTTTCTTTTGTTAGGTTTGTCTCATATATGGTAGTCCATGTCAGTCGTTAACTCATTTATATTGTTCTTTTGTACACATTAGAGGCTTTTCAAACGTCTTATTACTGAAGACATTGGAGCCGATCTCAATGATGGTTATGATACTTTTATTGGAAAGAAAGGTATGCTTTGTGTATAAATTATTGCGACAATTTTATAAAGAGTTATGTCTTGGAGTTAGTTTATTTTTGTTTCTTTGGGGTTATGCATATGAGGGCTGATTTTTGCAGGCAAATTTGTGTTTTTCCTTTTTCTTGTTTTCCCCCATCTAAACCAGATTTGGGCTCTCAAGGTTTTGGTGACCTTCTTGCCTGCATAAGAGACAAGAATATTCCGCTTCAAAATATTCACTTTGTGGTACGAAACATATGCACTTTAAATTTGTTTTTGTATAATTCTCTCATTCGGTTGTTAACTAATAAATTTGTTCCTCCTTTTTTCTCTTTGACAGACTTATCGTAACAATCTTAACAAGGTATCTCCTGGTCACTTTGCATAATTTTGTTCTCAAGATCATTTTCTTTATTAGGTTCACTGTATATTGTTGATGAACCATGGATTAGTTATAATTTGGAGTGTAGATGTGTTGTAATCTTGGATAAGATGGTACAAATTCCAGCAGTGCAATGCACAAACCAATATACGAACAGACCTCTCATGGCTGTTTTAAGGGGATACTCAAGTTACTGAAAGAATATCTTTATGTACTTACGATTATATAAGATCCACCAGAAGCAACATACTAGAGACACAATGCTGTATAATACCTCAACTTATTGTTTATTAGTCTAATATTTCACCCGTTGTCTTTGTAGGTCTAGTAAACATTTTTTTGTGTGTGTGTTTCAAGTGCTTCTCTCTTTTGTGTAGATATTGGCCACTGCTTATATTCGGCACGAGCCTTGGGAAATGGGAGTGCATAAAAGGAATGGGGTTGTCTATCTTGATGTGCATAAACTACCTGAAAGGCCACAAAGTGAATTGGATCGTCGAAGGTACTGGAATTTCATTTCTTCTTTTAGAAATTTCACATGGTCTTTCTAGGATGTTATGGGTTAATTGAAATTTATCCCTGGTTTAGGCAATGAAGTTATTGAAATTGCTTCCCTGGTCTAATCAATGAATTCTATTGCCTAAGAACTACATTTATAAAAGACTATCAATGCTTGCAAACATTTGTACTCAAAATGTAAGGATGAATTAACTGTTTCGAGTTTTTTATTATGAAAAAAGGGGATTTTGATAAGGAGTGTCAAAGCTTGTTGCTTTTCATTCTTGCTGGGAAACTATAATATAGTACTGAGATGTACATAAGAGTTTGTGCACAAGTGATCTCATAAGGTATATGATTTACTTTCCTGAATTTAGGCATAAATGCTTCCTTTCAGCTAGGATTAAACAGGAAGGTACTGAGGGAGATGATGAATATTTTATTTTTATTGATGAATACCTCAGAATCGACTTGTAACTGACATTTTGTTCTACTTCTTCTAACTGGTTCAAAATTCCTAAACATGTGTAGGCATGCTTCTTTCCATTATTGCTTATTCTCAATTTCAGGTGTGCTTTATGCAAATGTTATCTTTTCAACTTAGGTGTTACTGGGGTTACTGTTTTGAGAGTCTTGCCACTGAAGATCCAGGGAGAGGTGACGGAGGGATACATCATGTTGATGCCAATGTTGAATTCTGTTCTGTGATCAAAACAAAATTAGGGGCCCATCGTATTCTAATGGGTGCTGAAATGGATTGTTGTGATTCAACTGATGATGGGAGGAGGTTTTATGTGGAGCTAAAGACAAGTCGTGAGGTTGACTTGCTTCCCCCTCCCATGCAATTCTTTTTGTTCTCCGAGTCTTATTCTTACCTGTAAATTCTCCTTTTACTTTTGCAGTTGGATTATCATACAGAGGAAAGATTTGAGAGAGAGAAGCTCCTCAAGTTTTGGGTACATTTAACTAACTATGAGAAATTAATATTTATGTTTCTCTCCCATTGGTGCATTCTTTACTGTACGTACTGTTTTCCTACATAGAAATACATGAGTCTTCATGAGCTTGTATTAGAGATGGACATGAAAAGTTGCACAATTTGTTTGTGCTCGGGCTTTGTCTAATTTTCTCAGGGAATTGGGTTTTGTCATTGTCTCTGGTCCTTTCCCCATTTATATTTTAAAAATTCTGTTATTTGTAAAAGAGTTAACTCGTCTATTATATTTGCTGCAGTCCCAGTCATTCTTAGCAGGTGTAAATTCTGTTAATTGTAAAAGAGTTAACTTTCTATTATGTTTGCTGCAGATACAATCATTCTTAGCGGGTGTTCCCTATATTGTCATTGGATTTAGGTAACCCCAATTGCTACTTCAGCCTTTTACTTTCTTGCTGCTTGGACAAATACTTGTACAATTGCTACTTAAGATGGTTTAGATAGCAATATATATTAAAGGCTGCAAAATAATGGTAGTTCGTATAATTGACAAAAATACAAGCTTTGAATTCATAGAAAACTGAGCAGTAATCACATCTGCATTGTATACTCCACGTGCAGTTTCTTGCACTGGGAGAGTTTCTGTGGAAATTCTTTTATTTTCTGCTCTACAAATTTAGATCTGTTTAAATATCTCATTTTTTTGTTTTGTTTTGTTTTGCTTTTCTCTGCAGGGATGATGCCGGTCGACTTGTCCGCACAGAGAGACTAAGAACCAAAGATATAACGCAAAGAGTGAAAATGAAGAACTACTGGCAGGTGAGTTTTGTTTTCTGCGATGTACATGATCGCCAAGTATGCACCCAGGCACCTTCCTACCTGTCACACTTTAAAAAACATTTGATTTAAGTAATCTGACTCACATCGTTAGTCTAATTAGTCAGGAGATATGCACTATAGTAACTATGTGAACCTGAGCAAAAGCTGTCTCAAGTTGTACATGACGAACACCGCTGTGGTCATCTTAGAATTTGAAGATTATTGCTTGCGGCTGTGGTCAATAAATGCTCTCTTTTCACTTGTAATGAAACTAGTTGGCATTTCTAATGAACCTGGTTGGCAGGGAGGAGTTTGCTTGGCATTTGCTGATGAGGTATTATGCTGGCTGTACGGGACAGTTAAAGAGAGTGAGTTTTTAATATTTGTTATCCTTTTTCCTTTCAGCTCCATTTGTTGCCCAATCAACAGGAAAAAAAAGTATAAAGATAGCATCATCTTATATTGGAACCTTTTTTGTCTTCTAAGAAAGACTGGAGAAGGATATCCGAGAGAGGATGAAGAAAACACATGTTTTTTAAATTGAAGACTGAAAGCAATTTTAACTAGTTAAATCTGTTCGTCCTCTTCTGTATCTCTTATCTCTCTCCTCTTCCTCCCTTCTAGTAAAAAAAGAAAAAACACTAATTTTTGAGAATTTTCTTTCAACTTTTACCATAGCTGAAGTAGTTGTGAGTTTAGATTTATGTTTAATGTAGCAATGCTTCCTCTGCAATCAGATGGAGCATTTGTTAAAATAATGAATGTGCTAATTTTGCATGTTTTGCTTCAGATGAAGATTACATATTGCAGTTTGCTCCTCCTTTCAACCGTTTGGAGCTTTTACAGGCCCAATCTTGCCCTGAGGAAATCACTAACCATGTTCAGCAATTGTAGACATCCAGTGACGCCTGCTATCTGACGAATAGAGAGAGAAGTAGGGATGGGTTTATATTATTCATTACGCATTTTCGTCATCGTTCTTGCTTCAAATTAATTGTAGCTTTGAGGCTAAGAACTTACTGTTATATTATGATCAGCTACCCCACAATGGCTGTGTGAAAATTGAACTTTTTTTCTTTTTCATAGTAGTCAGATCATTGTAATGTGGCCGAGGTCGTCAGTTGAGAAATTATATTTAATTTCTGTTTCTTGTTCCTCTCCTCCCTCCCCCCCTCCCCCGCCCCCTTTTTTTTTTTAGTGTAATGGCATCTGAATATGTTACCGCTACTTACAGATTTTTCATGACATTAAATAAAAGATGACACAAAAGAAAATAAAATAGGATAAATTCATTCGATTATAAAATATGTTCGTGTAGTTTAAACCTAAAATCGGATTTACCAACAAAATAATTTTTTTTCTTCTTGTGAAGTGTAAACTACGAACTTCCCCTAAATTGGATTTACAATTAAAAGGTAGAGTTAAGCATAAAGTTACCATATTTGAAGCAAAATTCATTTTTTTTTTGTTTTTGCTGTGAATTGCAAACTACTGAGTCTTGGCCGTAGTAATATAATTACTTTGTGATGGGTGCATTTTAACTGTCACTTGTGTTCTAATCAGAAGGAAAGAAAAATGATTTGTTGCGTATGTAATATAATTTCTCACCACCTCCACTCAAGCGATCTCCACAACCACCGCTGAAGCAGAAGCTACCGATACCGCGGTTGAAGATATGGTGACCTCCGCTGCCGCCACCGAAGAGACGGCCAAGGTCTTTCACTGGTGCAGCCACCAGAACCATGTTCTCAGGGCTTAGTTTTGCATTATTTTTTGTTGTATTTTTATCAAAGTTTTTATTCACGTATAAAGACACATTTGTCTACAAAATTTAAGGTTCTTTAAATCCGTCTACAAAATGTACTTATTTATGCTTATTAAAATAAAATTATTGGTATTGTTGAGTTTTGTTTCAATCATATTATTTTATTTAGTTTATTGTATCATTTTAACCCGATTTGCAAATACTGAAAAGTTCTAAACATCCAGTCAAAACCCCGTCAATTTTTTTTAAAATTTAAAATTTTCTTTCTAGATATAGTATTAGGTTTAGCTGTATTTACTTTCAATTTTCAAATCTTGGTTCCACACTGCCTCAATTATTTTAATTAAGTTTATTTGAAGTTCGAACCTCCTTCCAATTTGTACCATCGCTTTATTAAAAAATGAAAAAATTGACATGATCATAAAGGATAACAAGTGCAATTATCATGTTCACAGTCTCCAAGAAGTGCCTCTTCATTTTGCATACAATATTTCTTGGGAGTTTTGTGCACGTGTCTCCACTAGACAGGAGCGGTATTTTTGTTATTATATATTATTTTTTGAAAGATTCAATCGATAAGGAAAACTTGGTTATCCCAACAAAATCATTAATGGCTAGCTATAAAAACAGCACTATGTTGCGGCTCTCCAACTGAAAAAGCGAAGCTACACAGAAATGCATGCCAATCCAAGTTTGCTAATTTTGTTGTTGATTTATGGACTACTACTACTGTCACAGTCGAGTTACATGGTTAAGGCCACTGATGGTTTCTCCGGCCTTTCCACGAATGAATTAAAACTAGTGTCAAGATTCCGCGGGAGATCCCCACCCCCGGCACCAAAACCTCATGTTCCACTTCATATCTTACCACGACCGAAGCGGTTACCATCGCTGCTGCCCCCGCCGCCACCACCACAGGAGCAGTCCCCAGCAACGCCACCACAGCCATGTTCTTAGGCTAATTAGGTAGTAATATTGTTAGTATCCATCTTTCGCTGTTGATCATGACGGTCTTTTCATTAACCTATGCTTTTCCGTTTGCAAACATCCATATATTTCAACAAGTACTTGATGTTTCATATTGTTTTTACCTGAATTTGATCTTGTATTCTTTTAATTAATAAATTCAATAAAATAACATATTTCTCTTCATGACATATTTCATAATTAATAATATATCCACCCGCATGACAAAGATAAATGACTTGTGAATGTATCTGATGAAGAAACTATGAGATCAGTGCTTGCAATGAGAGAATGTCTGTAAATTGCTGACAACATCAAAGTTTTCTTATTCAACTTCCCAATAAATTCTGATTGTTCAGGAAGAAATTTAATTGTCAATGCATATTACGTGTGCTGGAACTTCCAGCACTTTTGGTCAGTGCTTTGGTAATGACATGAGTAACAATTCCAATGGGGCAGAAAAAGAGGCAAAGAGAAACTGAATGCCGGGTCTCAATTTCATTTTCCCGTCCATCGTGAAAAACCTGCCTGGATGAATGAACAATTAGTGTTAGAACTGAGAAAGTCACGGACACACGAGAGGGAGAGAGGGAGAGAGAGCTACCTTGCAGCAAAGAGATCAACAGCCAGCAAGTGAATCCAAGCAGAAGCTAATGTCATCTCGTTGGAAAACATCCTCACCATACCAGGCAGCTGCCCATAGTACATAGGCAGAAAAGAAAATTTTTTATAAGAAATTTTCACAACCCGTCAGAAAAGATTACCGAAAGTATACATGCTAATACACACCTCAGGAAGCCAGTATTTACTTGCGAAAATCAACTGTAGTGTTTCAGGAGTCCAAGAGAGGTATAGTAGATAAGCATAGAGAATGCCAAGGACAATATACGGTATACTACTTTCCATAGAAATTTTCGTCTGCATTTTACATGAGTAGAAATAATTGGGTGCATCAGTTTGGGTTCAGAAAATTGTCAAGAATAAACAAATGGATTTTCAAATGAGAGTTACAAGGAGAATCAGGAAAATGTAATTTTGTGAGATATATTGTAAAAGTCATAAAGACTCAATTTGAGACGAATTATGCTATCCATACATTGACAACCTGAATTAACTAATATGGAAACCAAGAACCAGAAAACAAGGAATTTAGGAAGGGAGTGTTGGAAAAAAGAAAGCATATGCATATAGCCGATTGCACTCATATAACAGCTTTCAATCGTTTACACCAATCTAAAACAATTCATCTACACAGGATGAACTAAAATTGCTACATTGAATGAGAATCAGAGGACTGAAATAAATAAGAAACATACTAGTTCAGCTTTAGGTGCTATAACCATGAGGGTGTAAAATGGGAGAACTGCAGTTGTTCCCAAAGTAAAAGCAGTGCTAGCAATTTGAGAAGTTGCCAACCCTGAAAAAAAGAATATGAACTGTATTTTATCAGTAAGATTTGAAACTAAGTCTCCCTCTGGCCCCCCATCTCTATTCTCACTCACACTAACATGAGGAACTTAACATCAAATGTATGGATCACAGAATGGCTAAAAATTATTCCAGGTTAGACAAAATAAGAAGATTTTTAACTTCAAAAGCTATCAACCTTATATGCATCATATGACGAGGCTACTAGGGATCTATTTCACGGGATTCAAGTTCATCAGTAATTACAGGAATTGCCAAAAGACAAACCAATAAACTTAAAAGGTAGGGGGAAAATGTTGATGCCGGATGTACCAAAATATCAACACCACAACACTAGAAAAAAGGTATTGGAAGAGCGTTGCAGAACTTGATATTGCAGCATCATTTGCAACATGGAACAACAAGAACAAGTCATAAGGACATTTACAAAAAAAAGTTATCTAGCTTGGGGTGCTAATGTTTGTGTGATTTTGATACTTTCAGTTTGGCAAGCATGACATTCACAGTAATTAACTACAGTAATCAAATAATCATGCAACAGCTCAATTCTCAACCCAAACCTGGTGGTCTCTAATTTCATGAACTCCTTCAGCCTAAAATGCAGTAACTGTATCCAAAAAGTGAGACCTCAGGACTATAAAGCTTGCAACAATGGGCAGTAAAGCATTTAAACATTGTAAAAGTCCAGTTAAAGACTAAAAAGTGACATGTAGACACCATAGGATCCCCTTTTTTACTCCCCCACGTCCCTAATAGTTGGTGGCAGTTACATGAAGGAAAAAAAAAGAAGTGAAAAGGACTGCTTCCCAAACAATAAAGCAGAAATTAGAGAAGGAACTTCAAACATTTAGAAGAACTCAGCCAACCATTACACAGGGTGAAATACTGGATTACTATAATGGATGCTATTGTTAGGATATGCATTTGTAAGATTTTATTTTTGTCTTTTTTAAAACTTTCATTCATGTATGCAAAATCCCTAAAGCCTTCAACGAGGCTATCACATTATACTATAGTTCATAGTCAAAATTAACAATATTGGTGGCAATACAGAGATGCTAGATTCGGTTCAAGTCTTTATTTCATGCTAAGAACTACACAACTAGATGTTACAAGAACATTGTTTAATAGGCAAACTGTTTTGTAATGTTGCTGCAATTGTCAGTCAATTTGAAATTCATACATATGAACTCATAAATATATTTTCTCTCACAAAATTGACCAAAGTTGTCAAAGCTAGTTGTAACTTTCTCTGTTTATATTACACTTGCACATTGTTTTGCACATATGTTGGTACTTGAATTTCAGTTCTACCAAAACATGCTAGGGATTTTTCCATTTCCACAGTTTTCTTGCACTTAAATATTTTATGCATAGGATACTTATGTGCTTTGGTCTTCATACAGACTTTTGCCCTTACATACCTCTGTGAAGACCTGTTACTAAAAATGTATAATTAACTCAGCCATGCAACATTACAAATGATAATAATAAATGACTAAAAGGAAATAAAGTGGGAGAAGGGATCACATGATGCATATACTCCTGAGCTTTTTCGAAGTGGAATGGATCTCTCAAGTTCTGGTCTCACAGTAACTCTTGAACCTCCCACAAAACTCCAGTGCTTGTGTGAGTGAGCTCCCACTGTCTCAAGCCGTTGACCAACAAGTTCTGTGCTATTACTTCCGAGTGAAAAAGTGAACCTTTGTTTCCTTCCATCACTACTCCAAGGCCTGACAATCTTCTTGCCGCAGTCAATCTATCAGAAACGGAACTTAAATAGTAAGAGAAGCCCACCAATGACAAAATTATGCTCAGTGGCTAAACATGAGATTGTTTATGAAAATAGTCGCAAGTTATCCCGTACTTCAAACTCATTACACAGTTAAACAGTAAAATTAATTGATCAATAATGCTTCAATAATACAGATAGAAGAATGACAGCAAAAGCACAATAAAAAATTACATGAGCAACCCATCAAATTGCAGCAGAAGGTTCATACGGCATATTAGTTTCATGACCCCTCTGAGCTCTAAACTATCATAAGTGAAATTCAATGAACCAATTATCACTAACTTTTTCAACTCAAATTAGTTGCTTTTATTTCTAAATAAGTTTCCGGGTTGAAAAATTAAAGAGCCAACAAAGAGAGTAACAATGCCGGTTGACCCAATCTGTAAATTATTGGAACCACGCGGGGAAAGCATACCACCCCTTTGACATGGAAAGAAATTTTAGCACAAATAGATCAAAATGCTAACAATGATCTTGTATCTTGGATTGGATGGACTACACATAACGAATTTCAAACTATGCCCGATACCCATTTCAAGTGGATCAGAAATTCATCCAAACCTACCATCAAACTACAATTTTTAAAGAAAAAGATCACTGAAAGAAAAAAGGAAGTAAAAACCCAATTAATTGGAGGTAAGAGAAAATGAAGCTTGAAGGAAAAACCATACCTTGGGTGAGAGTGGAGATTGGCAAAGGCAAGAAGAGAAGGCCATGTTTGTTGCGAGACCAGAAAACCCAGGAAGACAGCAATAATGGCTGCTTCATTCGCTTATTAAATCCTGCACTCAAATCCGGAAAAGAAGAAAAATAAAATAGAAAGGAAAAAAAGATAAGAAGAAAGAAGTGAGGTTCAATAATAGAATAAAGTCGGGTTGGTTTCCACTGAGAGAAACACAGTGGAGACACGAAGCTCGGAGAGAGAGAGAGAGAAGCTAAAAAAGGGGAGGAAGGTAGGAGAGCACTTCACTCTGTCTGTCTGTAGTGAGAGTGTGTCATATCAAAACATAATTTTTTTTAAATCATCATATACAACTTCTATTTTGGTTTGTTTCCTACAGTGTTGCTAAACACACCCAACATTTTCATCACTACACTCGAACTCAACTTTGTTTTTTTCTCTCTCAATTTTCCGCTCAAATGAGTTTTTAGTTCAAGTGTTTAGGGAGCCGTGACCCTTTTATTTGAGGTCCTGTAATTTGTAGTTCAAGTGATTAAGAGGAGTAACCCCTCAATTTGAGGTTCTGTATTCGAATCTCATTTCTAAATAACGCTTGTATACAGAAAAAAAACAAAAAAAAAACCTATCAACTTCACCATTTCATTAATTTTGTATGCTTATTTCTTTAAAAATATTTAAAAATACCTCACAAACACAAAGTGAAAAGGAACAATAAAGAAACCAGCCATGCCCATGCTAAGGAGGGATAGATGGCTAAACCTGGCAACTTCTTTAGACTGAAACTCCGTTGAAATGCAAAGCACATCAACACCAAGAACAATGTGGAATTAATCGACTAAGGGTATCTTGGCAACCCCTTTCAATGGTGAAAATGAAAGTGGATTTGTTAAAAATAAAATTCAGTATTGAATTTTTCTTTCACCACATTTTAAAAGCATTTGGTAAGAAAAACTCAACACTGAACCTAAACGCGCTCGAATTTTTTCAAAAAATATGTTACTAAAACATCTTTTGATTAACCAAGATTGGTAAATTCACTATTTGACAATGGATCTCAACGCTTAAATTTGCAGCTCTATTATTTCAACCTTCAATGCATAAATTTCGAGTGTTTCCAATTTATATAATAGTTTTGCCATGGCCATTGCTCTTTATGCAATGATAATTCAATCCCTGTTGAAAGGAGGACAGCGGGGAAAGTTCTCTAACCTAGGAAAAAACCTTAGAATCCGTCTTGTGCGAGTAGAAGGCGGGCGAAAATTAAACCTTCCTTGCAGAAAGAACATGAACAAATTTTGGTACATGTTTGGAATCAACCTAGCATTGACAGTTCCATGGTTACTAAATAAGTTAAAAACATAAGATGATTCTTTGTTTTCTCCAAGGAAAAATCTTACCAAGTTAAACCATATTACAAACTGGTGAACTACAATGCTAGTGATATTAGAGAACAAAACATTCATGGTTGCCTTCTTAGGTTTCTTCAGTCACTTTTCGAGGCCTTCCCCTACCTCGCTTTTGTTGCTGTGGTTGGTTCTTTAAGGTCAATTTGATCCTTGCTAAAGTAATTTTTGCTGTCAACTTACGGGGCCTCCCTTGTTTTCGTTTTTCTGGTTGTTCCTTCTGCTTCTGGCATTTAGCAGGCAGTGATGCATTGCTGGTTGCAGCTGTAGCCAGTTTTGCTTTAGGAGGCCTCCCTCTTCCTCGCTTCTGTGGCTGCTGGTCAGCTGATGGGGGCAAAACCTCCATAGTTGGGTCTACATTTTCCTTTGGTCTAGGAGGCTTCTTATGCTTTTGATGTTTCAGGTGCTGCAATTCATCATGGTGCATCTTTTCTTGGGGTTCCTCACATTGGTTCTGTGAGGGTAATGATTTTGTCATGGACACACTAGGATCAGATTGTGAAACACCTTGGCTGTGTGAATGTAATTTCATATGACGCTGCAGCTCTTTTATTGTTTGGGACAATTCATCATGTCGATGTCGGTTCTTCAGCTGAGATGAATCATCCACTCTCGGTTGTTGCATTTGAAATCTTCCACTGTTTGAAAGCAATGGATACTGCTTATCCAGAGATTGTGAAGGTGACAGAACTGCCCTAGATCCAGGCAGCTTTTTGTCTCGAGGTCGAAGTTGCCTCTGCTGCTGTGTGGGGCCTGTTTTCGCTGCTGATGTCTTTAGCTCCTGAGGCTTTTCAGCTTCTTGAAGGTTTGATATCAGGGTATCCTGATGCCTTGTGGGTGGTGATTCCACCATCGATGTAGTGATCGACTCTTCAGATTTGGACTGCCTTTGGCGAGGCGGACGCAATTGCCTCTGCTGTGCTGGCTCCTGTGCATTTTTCTGTGCTTGAAATGACAGCTTAACTGCAAAATGATCAAGCTTCATACCCATATCCTGTATTTCTTCTCTGGGCTGCTTCTCGTTCTCAAGTTCCTAGGTAATACAAGAAATTGGAGTCACATTAACATCTATTGGTCAACACGCATATACATATATATATATACTTATCCGGATGTCCGCACGTTATTATCGTGCGGATCCTATTGTAAATAGGCAGGAACACAGAGAGGGGTAGTACAAAATACACTGCGTCCGCACGATAATAACGTCCGGATGTCCGCATAAGAGAATTTCTGTATATATATATATCTGTATAAAAATATATATATACAGGAGATGGCTACCAATAGATGTTATATATATGTAAAAAAAAAAATCACTTGAATTTGAAACTATAGGAGTCAGTCCCCTTCATTGAGGGATAGCTACCAATTCTAGAGAAAATTCATGGCTGCTACCTGGCATTTACGTGCCTTTGGCACCCCACCACCAGATTCAGATGTCTTTTTATGCCGAGGACGCAGCTGCCTCTTCTGATGCTGTGATGCCTGGAGCAAATCAACCGAACTGTCCATAATGTTTTGCTCAGATTCATGAGCCTTATAGCCTCCCTCAACTGACAGTAATTCGACATCTTGAGGTCTTTGTGGCTTTTGAAGTTCTGGTTGCTGGTTCTTCAGTTTCCGTTCCAGTTCCTGGTCTGGTGAGTGCTTGGGGACATCCTCACAACTTGCAACTTGCAGAGAGACGGATGGCTTCTGCTGACAACAAAGGTTGGGATCGCAGGCAGCACTATGCTTTTCTTTCTCATGCTTTGCTTCAAAGTTTAGACAAGTCTTCTTTCCAACATGCCAGGATATTTCTCTGATATTCTCTGCTTCCATTGTTAACAGTTCCGATGATCTTTCTAAGTTTCCAATCTCCTCTTGTTGTGGCAATTCAACATCAGGAAAAGTGTTAATTGATTTGTTTTGGCACTTGGGCATCTGCAGCTGACTATCATGGGCGGCTAGCTTTCCATGCTTTGAAAATAACTCCTCTACGTCTGTACGAGGTTTCTGACTGCTATGGTTTGATCCCTCCCTTATGCTAGACAGATTTTCCAACAACTTCTCCTCAAGCTTACGTGTCCTCATCAACAATTCTACATAATTTTCCTGTTGATCAAAATAAATACAAAAACAAACATGCCAGGCTAAAATAAGTTGAATCAATAGGTAGTGGTTGCATTTTGTATTACATACACATTTCAACATTTACCTCAGACAAAAATGATGAACCATGGTGGGGTAGTTTTTGACTTGTAAGAGAAGGGCTTGAATTGATTGCAGTAGCTGCATCTTTCTCTTGCTTCTTGGATAATAACTCCTGCATATTGCTGTTTATGAAATGAGACTGGCACACGCAAAATAGCCAATAACACAACTAATACTGAATACAGAGAGAAAATGGCTGACCGAGAACCAACGATCTTGGATATTAATTCACTTTGCTCTTGTGGCTTATTTCGTTCAGAAATCATTTCAATTTGCTCTCCTGGTTTAGTCATCTTTTCAATTATTTCAACTTGTTCCTCTAGTAACTGAATCTCTCTTTCAATTCCTTCAATTTGTAATTGTTCTCTGGTCACTTCACATTGTTGTTCTTCAGATTGACACCGTTCTTCAATAAGTTCATCCCTTTGTGCTTGAATGTTTTCTTCAGTCACTTTATATTTCTGTTCTGCATTACTCTGCTTACGAAAATTCACTGCATTTTCTTGCGTTTGTTTTTGAATTTGTTGCCCATTTGCTTCATCTGCATGTTCATTTTGTTTCTCTGGAGATCCATCAGCATGTTCGTTTTGTTTCTCTGGAGATCCATTTTGAATGTCAATCACCATATTATGCTGTTCTTCTAGACTTTGTTGTCTGTGTTCCCTCTCTTGTTCAGTAACTTCAACTTGCTCTTCGACTGCTTTATATTTCTGTTCTGAATTGTTCTGCTTTTCAACAATCACTGTACCTTTTTCCATTTGATTTTTACTTTGTTGTCCATTCACTTCATCATGCTGTTTATCAGGAGATCCCCTTTCACCGTCAATCAGGTTACTATGCTGTTCGTGTAGACTCAGTTCTTGACTTTGTTGCCCATGTAATCTCTGTTCAGTCATTTCAACCTGTTCTTCAGTCACTTTATATTTCTCTTTTGCATTATTCTGCTTTTCAACAATCATTACAACATCTTGCATTTCAGTTTGACTTTGTTGTCCAATCAGTTCATCTTGCCCTTGATTCGGTTCAAGACAATTCTGCCCATGTTGTCTCTGTTCAATCAGTTCAACTTGTTCTTCAGTTGCTTTATATTTCTCTTCTGAATTGTGCTGCTTCTCAATAATCACAGCAACTTCTCCTCTCACTTCATCATGTTGTTCATTTTGTTGCTCGGAGCATCCATTTTGATAAACTATCACCTCTGGTTCTTGAATTTGCTGCCTCCATTCTCTATGTTCAGTTACTTCAAATTGTTCTTTAGTCGCTTTATATTTCTGTTTTGCCACAACCATTGCAACTTCTCCATTCACTTCATCTTGTTGTTCATTTTGTTGCTCTGAGCATCCATTTTGATCAACTATCACCTCTGGCTCCTGACTTTGCTGCCTCTGTTCTCTATGTTCAGTTACTTCAACTTGTTTTTCTGCCAGTTTTTTATGCTCAATTCCATTTCTTGTTCTTCTTCCCCTACCCAGCCCACTACTCTTTTTTTTCTGCACTCGCTCCCTTCGAGAAACATAACCATTTTCTTCAGCCGGAAGCATATAATAATTATTTGAAGCACTCAGAATTTCTCCGCTCTCACTAAGTTTCTTCAAGTGATGACTCAAGAAACTTTCATGAGCCAATGGCAAACAGTCAAACCGCTCTCTAATAAATTTTGATATTGCTTCTTGAGTCGAACCCCCTTCCTCGTTCAACTCAGCAATTGCCCTCTGTATCATCTGCCCAAATATAACATTCCAAAAGTAAAAAATATGGAACAATCAGAAAAAGTCTTACTGAAGAAGCATTAGTAAGACAAAAGAGTGTGGTACCACAGCATAGGTGGGATGATCAGGTGTGCGAAACACAGGGTAGAATACAGAAAGGCATTGTTTGACGCCATTCATGTGATCCGGTGTGAGGGTCTTGGAGGGGTCTGAGCTTGTGAGTTTCTTCATCAGAGCATTAGCAAGCATGTTTATAATTTCTCCCTGTTTATTATGTTGAAACTATTTATAATAAGAGTAGGACCAAAATTTGTAAGCCAAAACTCATGCCAACTCAAAATAAAGGGTTGCAATACAGTCAACCGTTAAACATAAGCAGGTACTGATCACCAGCAGATGAGCAACGAAAAATCGGCTATTTGGCATATATGGTTAATTTTTTGTTCCAACCCATCCTATCCATCCTTGTTCATATTGGTTAACAATAATAATCCTCCAAAACAGAAAAGATAAACATTAGATTTGACATCTCTTAGCTCGTCGTATAACTACCCCTTCCTATGCATCAACAATGAATTACTGTTTGTTCTTATAAGCTTGTAGACCACAACATACCAATGTAGTGACGAACAGTCATATCCAAGATCATTCAATCATTAAAAGGTCTAAATAAAAGATGATAAGAACACAATGGATTACTGGAAAACCCTAAACATAAAAAGAGCATCAAATATGTCACTTCAAAAAAGAGTGCACCTCTTCCTGAAATGGATATGCACACATTTTGCAACCTGCTATCTTCATATTACACAATCTAAGTTTTGTGCCCAAGCATTGAGGATAGCTGAGTGTACTGAACTACAATCTGTCTTGTGTCATAAATCAGGATGTGAGGACAGAGATAAACACTCGAATCCTTCAATGACCCGGAAGAAAAATCATAACGATAGTAGTATTGATAATAAACCACATCCTCCTTAAAACATTCTAAAACATTTGAAGAACAAAAATAGGCAAATACATTACTAAACTTATATAGAAAACTAGAACAGATTTTCCTATTGCATCCAACACTAAATCTTACAGAAATTTGCATTTGGCTCAAAGTGTATAAACTATTATACTCTAGCAAAATCCCAATGAGTTATATGCAGAGCAATTTCATCACATATTCAAATAAAAAAAATATAAACAAAAGGAAACAAACATGATATGGGTCTTTCTCTGTTTCCACCCCTCTTCCTTCTCCCTCTCTGTGTTCCTGCATTAAAAGTTAAAAAAAAAAAAAGAAAAGACTTAGTTAAATATAAATAAAATATATAAAAAATGTACAAAACTCAATTCTTAAATCTTTAATTCAAATGTGGTTCTTTACTCTGAATTATAAATTTCCTTCTCAAATTTTTTTTTAAAAAAGGAGCGTCATATTCAGAATCTAAAAAGTAATTGCTACCCATTAATGGTTTGATGAAAAATAAAATAAATTTTGTGGAAATTCATAGTTTACCGCAGAAGATGAACATCCTAGGGAAGTGGCCATAATATTCTGAGTCTCAGACGAACAAGAATCCTTCAACTACGTCACTGATGTTGTCTTAGTTTCTCTGGTATTATTTTACATCAAAAAGAAAATTCTACACAAAGAAAAGAATACAAAAATTATGAGAGCCGAAGGAGAAGACAGGAAAATTTTTGGCGTTAGCTGTTGGGCTTGAATTTGTTTGTTTTTTGGGAGAAGGCGTGGACGTTTTCCTTGTTATGGTTTCGTGGAATCGCTGTGCAGGTTGTTTGGGAGAAGACAGGAAAAGTTAAAGACACAGCCTTGAAACTTTGGAAGGAAAGATGTTTTGTTTTGACCTTTTTGAAGCAGAGAGGGTTTTTGGGGTTTTGTAGTTTTTGTTTGGGCATCAAACACTGCGCTCGTGCTAGATTTGGATTTTTGGCGACTCTGACACGTCTTTTTATTTTAAGATAATTTGTATATTTTTTTAATAATAAAAATAGATATTTATAAATAAACTCAATCCTAGACATGCATTTATAAAAAAACTCAAACACTATTTAAATATAGAAACACACCCAAAATCAACAATTATATATTTTTTTGGTGTGTTTAATGATGGGTTTTGGGTGTGTTTAATGATAGGTTTTGGGTGTGTTTATAAAGTGTTTTGGATGTTGGATTTTTTTTATAATTTCAGCCCCCATTTTGGGTGTTTTAGTGAAACTCCCTAAAAAAAACAGTCTCATATGTTTAGGGGGAAAACGAGTGTAGAACATGACTTATTTTCAGTTTTTTTATATATAATTTTTTAAACTTTTTATATAAGCGATATTGAGGAGGGAATTGAATGAGTAAATGCTCTTAATCACTTGAGTTCTTACATTTTTAGTTTTTTCTTAAGTTTAAAAAAATTGTATTGAAATAGGGAAAATCATCATAGCTAATAGCCATTACAAAGCGAAATCACATGAAAAAAAAAAGCTGCTTGTAGGCAAAGGTCTATATATAATGTCAAGTGATGTGATTACGTTTCATATTTATATGAGTTTTAACCTTGGCCACTAGCCGTCCATCCTTGATATTGATATCTTGGGCTCCAAACTAAACCTTGAAATACTTACGAATATTCATTCTACTGATGTGCAAGACAATAATTTTTCGTGGAGAGTCGTCAACTTAACGAAAAGCCAACCACATATGCAACTTTGGGGACAATCACTCACACCAGTGGCGGTTCCAGCCTGTGGCAGGCTAGGCTCATGCCCGGCCCAAATTTATGTTAAATAAATATTATCCACACTTTTCTCTCTCCTCTCTTCTCTTTTGCCCAGCCCAAACTTACTCTCATCTCTCTCCTCTCTCCTCTCTCTCCGTTTTTTATTCTTTTCCTTACACTCTCCTCTCTCCTCTCTCCTTTTTTTATTCTTTTCCTTCTCTCATCTCTATCTCTTTTTTTTTTTTTTGTTTTCCTTCTCTCTTCTCTCTTCTCTCCCTCTTTTTTTTATTTCTTTCTTTTCCTTCTCTCATCCCTCCTCTTTTTTTTTTCGGTTCTCTTTCTTCCATCTTCTCTCCTCTCTCCTCTCTCTTCTCTCTCTCTCTCTCTCTCTCTCTCTCTCTCTCTCTCTCTCTCTCTCTCTCTCTCTCTCTCTCTCTCTCTCTCTCTCTCTCTCTCTTATTTCTTCCTTTAACTTCTCTCTTTTTGTTAGAAAAATATTACCTACATTACTTATGATTATTAAAAAAAATTTGTCTTGCACAAAGATAACTATTTCAGAAATTATGAAACATGATTGATAGGGCTATAGAGCTCGAGGTGGAAAGCTAAAAACGGATGTCATAATAAACATTTATAAAAAGGAAATAATGGGATAAATGAGGTCACAACTGGTTAAAAAAAAAAAACCTAGCTCCGCCAATTTCCTTCTTTCCCATTTCTCTCGAAATAAATCTGGTTTTTTTAAAATTAATGTAGTCCCCTATTTTATCTTTCTTTTTAATGTAAAATATTTTTTTCTATTTTTTTCTTTTGGTTTTTATTTTAGTTTTTGTATTTGTAGATATACAAAAAAACCTAGCTCCGCCAATTTCCTTCTTTCCCATTTCTCTCGAAATAAATCTGGCTTTTTTAAAAATTAATGTAGTTCCCTATTTTATCTTTCTTTTTAATGTAAAATATTTTTTTCTATTTTTTTCTTTTGGTTTTTATTTTAGTTTTTGTATTTGTAGATATAAATGCATTTGAGGGTAAGGCTTATTACGTCTCCTCTCACTATGTAATTTTTTTTAATAATGTTTATTAATGAAATTCACTTGTTTCGTTAAGTTTGTTATATAAGTTTTGCTCTTTCGGCTTTCAAATCCTGAAACCGCCACTGAACTCACACTTTTGTTGCTTTTGTCAATGTCGTATGTTTTTTTTGATTTATTTGCTTCTTATAATGAATTAATCTGCTAGTTTCACTACCATTTGAGAATTTTGTGCTCAAGTCCCGCAAGAATATTGTCATGATGCTTCCGAAGTATACAAATATTCTTGCAGATTACCGATTGCAAAATCTTTGGAATTAACTAGAAATCATCTGAATTTGTTACGTGTTTGTTGGAAGTGCTTAAAGTAATGGATGTGTTTATTGAATTGTTATAGAGCACGTCTTTAGTTGTTATAGAGTCTAAGTTGGTCTAATCTCATAGTGGAGATATCAGGTAAAAGTGTTTTCCTATTTTGATGCTTTTAGTTAGAATCCTTGTTTGTATAATAAATTTCAGTGGCTTTTCGTTAATGAATTATTATATATTATCCCATATTGTTAGCTTGCCTAACTTGGAGGTTATTGGGTTCCACTTCTTTGTTCGACTCTAAATCTTTAGTTTCAAGATTGAAAGAGGAAAGAAGAAGACTCTAGCGCCAAATCAATCTCCCTTGGTTATTCATCCAGTTACTCGAGCTATGTCACGTAACATAAATATAAAGAGATATTTCATATACTCTGAGCATTAATAATATAGATAAATCATACACCATTTAATTTCTATAAACAAATAAAAAATGACAAGCTTGCCTATTGAATTTAATTTTGATTATTAAATTACTTTGATGCCTTATTTAGTATTTTAGGTTTTTTTATGAGATTTTGGGGTTGCGTTTGTTTTAAGAAATCAATGTCAGTTTTGTAATTTAAAAGAAATTAAAAATCTTTTAATTATGTTGTAAATGAATTTTAAGTGTGTTTCTAAAGTCCATTTGATATAATTGATATAATAGTGAATCTTCCTATATTATTCTCGTATCATACGTATGTATGAACTCTTCACAATTAATACATGTTTTTTCCCCAAATATTTTGCAATGATAATTAGCATTAAATTTTGAAAAGGTTTTCTCTTCAAATAACACGTAAACAATTGAGTTGGGGCAAATTAGGGAAAAGAAAGAAAGAAGAGCCCAGCAAGTTGACCATTTGACTTGAAGAAACCGCGTTAAACCGTCTCAAACGCGTCATAAGATCTCGCAACTGTCAGAAAATCTTGGTATTTGCTTGCTCCAGAACCATTACATGCCCAAATCATGTTCGAAATTTGAAATTTGAATAGCGCTGATCTTTAGTCGAATATGATTTGATTTCCGAACCTCTCTCTTTTCACAATTTGCAATTTTTTCATTCTCTTTCTCACTTTCTTCATTCTCTTCCTCTGTGAAAGTGGAACCCAGTTGCGTTTGAGCTCACTAACGAATTCAAAATCAGCGAAACCCTAAATCCACCCACCCACTCTCTCATTCTGATCGATCGATTTTCAATTGATCGCCTTTTCACTTTCCTCAATTTATTTCTTTCTTTTCTGACTTGTTTCTGTGAATTTGAAGAGTTGTGTCCTCTGTAATTCATTCTGGGAATGAAGGGGAAAATGGAAGGTGATTTTCAGTTTGGGTCGAATTCAAATTCTTTGGATCTTCTCTCTGAGGTTGCAGTTGTTGTCAAAAATTGGGAGGAAGAGGATGTTGAGAAGGCCACGGCCATGGCTGTGAGAAGCTGCTGTAACCCTCTTCAGGGATTTGGGTTTGATGGATATGTGGTTCCTGATAAAGCCACGATCAAGATAACGAATAGGGTTAGGGTTTCATCATCATCATCATCATCTGCCTTGGATATGTTGCTTCAAGTTACAAGCAATGAATTGATGGAGTTGAAAAAAGCCATCACCTTCGGTGGCATATGCATACCTAAGAAGAAAAGAACAAGTCTGAGGAGGGGGAGGACAGTGCTTACTTCCTTTCCATGCTCTTCTCATGATTCCATCCCACTACATCAGATACCAAGGAAGAAAAGGTCCAATCTGAGGAGGGGGAGGACAATACATAACTTCCTTACCATGCACTTCTTGCAAGAATTAGACAGGGTTTTGGCAGAGAAGGGTACTGTTGACTTCACACTCTTCCCACTCAACGACATTTGCATACCCAAGAAGAAAGCTGCCAAAGTGAATGCAATGAAGCTCTGCTCATTCCAGCTTAACTCCCCTTCCTGTTCAAGTACTTCTTGCATCAGCCAGGACTGCTAGTGCACTGCATACGGAGTAAGGTCTTTTAGTTTTGTTATAGAGATTCTTTTTAGTTTTGTTATAGAGATTCTTTGGGTTTCTTGCTTCTGAAACCAATTCATTAATTGATTACACTGTAAATCATTATTATATAGTTGATGGAATTTAATTGTTCTGTTTTTCTTATAAAGGATTGAATTGTATGTTATCTCTTCAATGGAATGAATCTTCAATGGGGTTCTGTGCATACTCAAATTGAGGCAAGTTTTTATCTTTTGCTTTCTCTTCGCATGCTATTCTGTCTGCCTGTCCATTTTTATATCCTTTTCCTCATTAATCCATGCTTCATATTTGGAATTGAATTTTTTAAATTAGATTATGCATACGTTAATTTCTAATTATTTGGTTGGCTAATATCATCATTCTACTTATGGAGGAGAAGAGAAGAGCAATCTTCTTTATTGTCTCGTAATTTTTTAATCTGTGGCTAATATTTGTGGTTGGTACCTATTGTCCATTTTTGGTATTGTACCCCACATGGCTTTCATGTTTTTTTGGGTGAAGTAAAAACATCTAAGCATTGCAAAATTCTCTATTTTGGTTAACTGGGGTATAATTTTGACAAACATGATACAATATTCATGAAGGATCAACTTTTGACTCTTGGATCATCTAGTTTAATACTTTCAGCTAGATTGGATGATTTTTTTGGTGATTCTGTGAAACTTAGACTTATTTCTGAATATCTTTGTCACGGTGCCTTAGTTCTCTTTCAATGGAGCTGTCCCTTTCTATGGAATTAGGCTCAGAAAATCTGTATAATTAAGCTCATCACCAGTATAGAAAGTGGTGAATTTGTATAATTCACCACACTCTGTGAATTTGTACAATTATGCTCATTACTGGTATATAAGAACTGTCCCTCCACTCAGAAAATTTGTATATTTAGGCTCTGGAATAGTATGTGGTGAATTTCAACTCTTTCAACTCTTTCACTAACCAATCTTCAACTTTGATTATTACTTGAAGAACTGGATTAATTGTCATATCTGAAAGTGCAGCTTGTCCTTTGCAATTCTTGAGCAATTCTTCTCTGATTTCTGCTTCCTTTCTTGAGCAAGGAGGAAGAAAAAGGAGCCAACCAGTTCACTGCCTCAGTGAAGAGGTCGTTCAGAAAATGCAAATGAGAATGAAGCACCTGTGGAGAGCATTGCTTGTAAATGAGGTAAGATTCTTATAAACAGCCAAAACTAATCTCGAAATTCAAAATTATGTGGTTGAAGATAAGAGAATTTTTAAGCTCACAATCAGACATATCACATGGACCTCTAGTTGAATTCTTATAGCCACCAATAGTGACAAGCCTAACCTCATGAATCTATTTGGAGAGCGATGAGCAACAGAGTAATGAGGATGAAATGTATATTGGTGCAGTGCATGACATATTTCTTGACCTTTTGACAATTTGATTTCTAAGCAGCATATCCTGCTCTATATCCTTAAGGCATAATTTTTGTTTTTAATTTGCTTCGCAATGACGGCCTTCTTTTTGTCTACTTATTAATTTATTTGACCAGAACCAGGAATAAATAATAAAATGTTAGTTGAAGAAGAATGAGAACTTTGTGTCTTGACTTTTCAGAAGTTTTCCCCTAAAATAGTTATATTAGGTTTCCAGAGTAAATATGAAACATTAAAATGTATTCATTTATTTTTCTCCCTAACCTTCTCAGTTTCATCTCACTTTTTGAGGCTATCAAATATCAGTTCTGTGCTTGCTGCAACATTTCTGTACATGTACTATGTTCGCTGCATTTAAAGTCTTGTTTACCTGATTGTTCTTGTTGCTAGGTCTCTCTTTATCCCCCTCCCCCTTTCCTCTTTTTCTGATCTTCTTGCTTTCATCTCAATTTTTTAGGCTTTCAGGTATGGGTTGTGTGCTTGGTGCAGGATTTCTGTACATGTACTATGCTCACTTTAAAAGGGAAGTTTCTCTAGAACTTAATATTGATCTATATTTTGCTATGAAATGCAAATCACACTTATGCATCCAAATCTGTCAAGGTGGCTAAGAATTTTAAATAAGTCTTGGATGGTGTCGCGGGTTTACGTTGTTTTTCTGCTGATCATATGAATTATCTTGATTGATGATTATGTATGGACAACTTGCCTGCCTTTCCTTGTATGTTTATTAAACTTTAAGCTCTCTTGTATGAAAAAAGAGGTCGGTGTATTCTTACTCTTGTTAGGTGATATCATTGCTTCCTTACTCTTGTTTTGGATTTCATCTCAATAGTAAATTTATAATTGAAATTATTTCCTTTGAAAGGTTATATTCGTCACATGATTGTTATTCCTTTTTGGACTCCTGAACAATGTTGTTTGAAAGATTTTGCAGGGTTTGCAACAAATTGAATTTATTCTTTGTTTACCTAAAAAAAAACAAGGTTAGAAAGAGGGGTGAAAAAAGGCGTGATGATCCTAAATGGCTCAACTTCACATGCCCCATTCCCTCTATTCTGAAATTACAGCTAAATTCTGATACTTTGTTGTAAGAAAATA
This sequence comes from Prunus fruticosa, assembly GCA_018703695.1. NCBI lineage: Eukaryota > Viridiplantae > Streptophyta > Magnoliopsida > Rosales > Rosaceae > Prunus > Prunus fruticosa. The sequence continues at coordinate 16,398,254 of CM031921.1, forward strand.
CCTAAAGCATTTTGGATGGATGAATTTGATTATTGCATTTACCAATTATGAAGGATTGAATTGTATTTGTGCAATCTCTTCAATGGAATAAAATTGTGCTACGGTTCTCTCCATGCCCAAATTGAGACTCACACACTGTTCTGTCTATTTATCAATTTATGATCCTTTACCTCAAATTTAATGCTTCATATTTGGAATAGAAATTCATTCTTTAGATAGAAAATAAACAAGGAGGAGTAAAGCAACGTTAATTAAGTGAGGCAGGAAAAGAATGAGTAGAACAACGGTTTCAAAAGCCATATATAACGAATTTTACGATAGGTTTGATAGTAAAAGTTTCCTTGAAAGGGTTGGTCTTTAAAAACAACTTCTTTCTGATATCCTGAAACCAACCAAGATAAAGGTAAGTAGTGTTGCTGAAGGGATCAATGTGATAGGAAAAAGGCTTGGAAGCTTAAAGGTAATTGTCATAGTTGACGATATAGATGGTGTGGAGCAGCAACAAGAGATGAACATTTGCTAAATACACTTGGAAGTCGACCACATTGAAATGTGGTTCTTTACTCTGAATTATAAATTTCCTTCTCAATTTTTTTTTTTTTTAAAAGAGCATATTCAGAAACTAAAAGGTAATTGCTACCCATTGTACTGGTGTGCAAGACGATAATGTTCCGCGGAGAGTAGATCAACATCTTAACTAAAAGCCAACCCCATATGCAAATGGAGTTGGATTCCTCAAAGTATCAACAAAGCGGCTCACACAGGCTAATATTGGCAAATTTGACGCAAATTTGTTGGGCTGAAAGGCCATCACCTTCTCTTCAGGGAGTGAAGAGAGCAGGATTTTCTCACACGCTGACAAGGTATAATGGGGGTTTGAACTTGAGATTACTGATCTGCAAATCAAAATCATTTTTCACTAAACTAAATCTCTTTGGCAATATGCAACATTATTTGGGTGGCTGGTTTTAATTATACGGTCTACATGTGGATTTCCTGTGCGGTAAAGAACTCATCAAATTGAGGTACGATTATTCCCACAACCACCATATAGCTAAAATGTCCCAAATCTATGTGATTTTGAATGAAGACTTTATTTTACAATATATATGAGTGTAATTTGTTGATAATTTATATTCCTGTTATAGCACTTGAGTATATATAACACCTCGCTTAAAGAGCGTCCTGTGCACATAACATGTTATAAGACGTCTCAAATTCCAATATGTCTCCTCTCTCGTTGATTAAGAAACACTAAAATAATCAAAACCGGAGAAGTAACATAAAAAAAACAACACTAGAGAGATAATGTTAAACTGCACTGACAATTTTAATGGTTATGGAAGGCTGTTCAATTTAGAGGGTGACAGATAAGCCGTTGGTATCAATCGTCAGTGAAAAATAGTAAAAACATATTTCTTCAGTTACATCCCTTGTATTTGAGCGTTTCATTCGGATTAGTCGGATAAAATGGTTTAAGACAGATAATATTTTCAGTTAAGAACTCTATTGCTCTTGTAATTATCCACACAAGGATTTTTTTTATGGGACTATAAAAACCCAACATGTTTTGACCATTGATGGGCGCCAACTTAATTTCTTCTCTTCTTCTTTTTCAATTCATTTCATTTTGAGTCATATAGAAGCACCCGGTGATTTCGTACAAATGGCTGTAACACCAGCAAGCGACGCGTTCATTGCCCCGGAAATTAATTCATTTGGGCAGTCATTCAGGTTTGTGTTATTATGCTTTTGTTCACATTTTTACGTAAACACTATATTACATACACTCACCAAATTTGTACACTAAATTTATCAACTAAATGAGGCGACTGTTATTTCATTAATCAAATAATGAGACATACATATTATTTGGTGAACAAATTCGATAAAGAAATTCGAGCTAGCTCGACGTGTTTGTTTCTTTCAGTGAACAAAATGAACTAAAGTGCGGCATGCATGGTATGAAAATGAATTCATTGCAGGGACTATAATGCAGAAAGTGAAAGGCAGAAAAGCGTGGAGGAATTCTACCGGCTGAACCACATTAACCAAACGTACGATTTTGTGAAGAAGATGAGAGAGGAGTATAGCAAGTTGAATAGAGTGGAAATGAACATATGGGAATGTTGTGAGCTCCTGAATGAGGTTGTGGATGACAGTGACCCTGATTTGGATGAACCCCAAATTGAGCACTTGTTGCAAACAGCAGAAGCAGTTAGAAAAGACTATCCCAATGAAGATTGGCTGCACTTGACTGCTCTTATTCATGATCTTGGAAAAGTGCTTTTGCTTCCTAAGTTTGGAGGGCTTCCTCAATGGGCGGTTGTTGGAGACACTCATCCTCTAGGGTGTGCTTTTGATGAGGCCATTGTTCACCACAAGTACTTCAAGGAAAATCCAGACCACAACAACTCTTCATATAATTCTAAGTATGGAATTTACTCCCATGGATGTGGACTTGAAAATGTGATGATGTCATGGGGTCATGATGACTACATGTACTTGGTGGCCAAGGAAAATGGAAGCACTTTGCCGCAGGCTGGATTGTTCATCATTAGGTATCACTCTTTTTATCCTCTGCACAAATCTGGGGCATATGAACACCTAATGAACAAGGAGGATGAAGAGAATTTGAAGTGGCTTCAAATATTCAACAAATATGACCTCTATAGCAAGAGCAAAGTTCGAATTGATGTTGAGAAAGTAAAGCCTTACTATTTTTCTCTTATTGACAAGTACTTCCCAGAAAAGCTCAGATGGTGATCGGGGGAAATGATTCATATCATATAATATTTGGGAAAAATTATGAACCCTAATGTGTGCTCTGTTTCATACCTTCTTTAATTTGTACTGTATGAATAAACAAACGTTTGGTTAAAATATGAAAAATAATGTATTTTTGTGCTGCTGTGCATACACATACATACATACTTATAGAGATTGGTTTTCTTCCATTTTTATCTGTTTTTTATTTTATTTTTTATTTATCTAAAAAAAAAGGAAAGAATAAGATGATTGCACTTCCTAAACCCTTAGACATGTTAATTGTATGAGTGTTGTTAAAGAAACCTTAAAATTAACTGAGAACACCATATGATCTAAGTACACTTTAATATTTAAATTAAAAATATAAAATTAACTAAGTACACCCTATTTAACTACCAAAATACTCTTTGTACACCCTAATACACTATCACACAACGCCAAACTTCAACAGGGAATAACAGTTTCTATATACAAACCAACCTTGTTGGTATTACTTGACTAATTTCCTCCCATATCTCATGTAATCAATTCAAATCAAAAGAGCCATTCCGCAAACCTTGTTGGAAATAAAAAGAATTATCTATTTTGTTTTGTCTTTTAGGTACCAGTGTTTACCTACACGCCAAGTCTTTATGAATTAGAGACTCATGTTTATATTTGGGTTGATAGTTCATGAATGAGATTCACACTTATTTGAATGTAGAACAATGCATCATCGTGAAGGCATGACAAGTAAAATAACTTCAAATATCAAATATAACTCGTAAACAATTGAGTTAGGGCAAATTAGGGAAAAGAAAGAAGAACAGGTCCTGTGAGCCCAGCAAGTTGACCATTTGACTTGAAAAAACCGCGTTAAACCGCCTCAAACGCGGCATAAGATCTTGCAACGGTCAGAAAATCTTGGTAGTTGCTTGCTTCAGGCCCATTATACTTTCCCAAAGAAGAGGAAGAAGAAGAGCAACAACTGAGAACAAAAAAAACCTAAGTGAAGGATGGGCAATAAGTTGTCAATAGGGAGTTTTTATAGGGGGTATTTGTGATTAGATTTCAAAATGGGGATAATATTGAATAAATTAGCTGCGCCGGGGGCAAAGCCACCAATTTCCCTATCTTATTAGGGTTTGTGAATAGAAGATGAAAGTGTAGTAAATTTTTTGGATTGAAAGAAACGAATAATATGACAATAGAGGAGTTTGTGTTTTTCTAAAACTTAATATAAAGAGTAGTGGAGTGTGTATATAGATGTACTAGGCCTTAAATTGGATGACCTTTTTTGTCCTTTTATACATGATTAAAACTCAAGAGCTTAATAATTTACGTATTGAGGTGAACAAAGAAAAGTGTGGGATTTAAACAAAAACTCTTTAAAAAAATCTTAACCATTCAATTAATCTAATGAAGATTAATTATTCCACCTCAATTCCAAATATGAGGCATTAAATTTGAGGAAACGCATCATAAATTGATAAATAGACAGAACAGTGTGTGAGTCACAATTTGGGCATGGAGAGAACCATAGAACAATTTTATTACATTGAGACCACAAATACAATTCAATCCTTCATAATTGGTAAATGCAAGAATCAAATTCATTCTATCCAAATGCTTTAAGTATTTTCTTACAACAAAGTATTAGAATTTAGCTGTAATTTCAGAATAAAGGGAATGGGGCATTTGAAGTATCCATTATGCAAGCAGGGAATGTGAAGTTGAGCCATTTATAGGATCATCACGCCTTTTTTCACCCTCTTTCGAACCTTGTCTTTTCTTTTTCGGCTAAACAAAGAATAAATTCAATTTGTTGCAAACCCTGCAAAATCTTTCAAACAACATTGTTCAGGAGTTCCAAAAAAAATGACAATCATGTGTCGAATATAACTTTTCAAAAGAAATAATTTCAATTATAAATTTACTTTTGAGATGAAATCCCAACCAAAACAAGAGTAAGGAAGCAATAATATCACCTAACAAGAGTAAGAATACACCGACCTCTTTTTTCATACAAGAGAGCTTAAAGTTTAATAAACATACAAGGAAAGACAGACAAGTTGTCCATACATAATCATCAATCAAGATAATTCATATGATCAGCTGAAAAACAATGTAAACCTGGGAGACCATCCAAGACATTTAAAATGCTTAGCCACCTTGAAAGATTTGGATGCATAAGATTTGTATTTCATAAAATATAGATCAATATTAAGTTCTAGAGAAACTTCCCTTGTATAGTGAGCATAGTACATGTACAGAAATCCTGCACCAAGCACACAACCCAAACCTGAAAGCCTCAAAAACTGAGATGAAAGCGAGAAGATCAGGAAAAGAGGAAAGGGGGAGGGGGATAAAGAAAGACCTAACAACAAGAACAATCAGGTAAACAAGACTTTCAATGCAGCAGACATAGTATATGCACAGAAATGTTGCACCACGCACATAACTGATATTTGATAGCCTCAAAACGTGAGATGAAACTGAGAAGGTTGGGGAGAAAAATAAATGAAGAGGGAGAGAGAGAGAGAGAGAGAGAGAGAGAGAGAGAGAGAGAGAGAGAGAGCAGGAAATGCTGCTTAGAAATCAAATTGTCAAAAGGTCAAGAAATATGCTATGCACTGCACCAATAGACGTTTCATCCTCATTACTCTGTTGTCCATTGCTCTCCAAATAGACTCATGAGCTTAGGCTTGTCACTATTGGCGGCTATAAGAATTGAACTAGAGGTCCATGTGATATGTCTGATTGTGAGCTAAAAAATTCTCTTATCTTCAACCACATAATTTTGAATTTCGAGATTAGTTTTGGTTGTTTATAAGAATCTTACCTCATTTACAAGCAATGCTCTCCACTGGTGCTTCAATCTCATTTGCATTTTCTGAACAACCTCTTCACTGACGCAATGAACTGGTTGGCTCCTTTTTCTTCCTCATTGCTCAAGAAAGGAAGTAGACATCAGAACCACAGAGAAGAATTGCTCAAGAATTACAAAGGACAAGCTGCACTTTCAGATATGACAATTAATCCAGTTCTTCAAGCAATAATAAAAGGAAAGTTGAACATTGGTTAGTGAAAGAGTTGAAAGAGTTGAAATTCACCGCATACTATTCCATAGCCTAAATATACAAATTTTCTGAATGGAGGGACAGTTCTACTATACCAGTAATGAGCATAATTGTACAAATTCAGAGAGTGGTGAATCATACAAATTCACCACTTTCTATACTAGTGATGAGCTTAATCATACAGATTTTCTGAGCCTAATTCCATAGAAAGGGACAGCTCCATCGAAAGAGAACTAACGCACTGTGACAAAGATATTCAAAAATAAGTCTAAGTTTCACAGAATCACCAAACAAATCATCCAATCTAGCTGAAAGTATTAAACTAGATGATCCAAGAGTCAAAAGTTGATCCTTCATGAATATTCTGTCATGTTTGTCAAAATTACACCCCAGTTAACCAAAATAGAGATTTTTGCATTGCTTAAATGTTTTTACTTCACCCAAAAATACATGAAAGCCACGTGGGGCACAATAACAAAAATGGACAATAGGTACCAACCACAAATATTAGCCACAGATTAAAAAATTATGATACAATAAAGAAGATAGCTCTTCTATTCTCCTCCATAAGTAGAATGATGATATTAGCCAACCAAATAATTAGAAATTAACGTATGCATAATCTAATTAAAAAAATTCAATTCCAAATATGAAGCATGGATTAATGAGGAAAAGGATATAAAAATGGTCAGGCAGACAGAATAGCATGCGAAGAGAAAGCAGACGAGAAAAACTTGCCTCAATTTGAGTATGCACAGAACCCCATTGAAGAGATAACATACAATTCAATCCTTTATTAGAAAAACAGAACAATTAAATTCCATCAACTATATAATAATGATTTACAGTGTAATCAATTAATGAATTGGTTTCAGAAGCAAGAAACCCAAAGAATCTCTATAACAAAACTAAAAGACCTTACTCCTTATATGTATGCAGTGCACTAACAGTCCTGGCTGATGCAAGAAGTACTTGAACAGGAAGGGGAGTTAAGCTGGAATGAGCAGAGCTTCATTGCATTCACTTTGGCAGCTTTCTTCTTGGGTATGCAAATGTCGTTGAGTGGGAAGAGTGTGAAGTCAACAGTACCCTTCTCTGCCAAAACCCTGTCTAATTCTTGCAAGAAGTGCATGGAAAGGAAGTTATGTATTGTCCTCCCCCTCCTCAGATTGGACCTTTTCTTCCTTGGTATCTGATGTAGTGGGATGGAATCATGAGAAGAGCATGGAAAGGAAGTAAGCACTGTCCTCCCCCTCCTCAGACTTGTTCTTTTCTTCTTAGGTATGCATATGCCACCGAAGGTGATGGCTTTTTTCAACTCCATCAATTCATTGCTTGTAACTTGAAGCAACATATCCAAGGCAGATGATGATGATGATGATGAAACCCTAACCCTATTCGTTATCTTGATCGTGGCTTTATCAGGAACCACATATCCATCAAACCCAAATCCCTGAAGAGGGTTACAGCAGCTTCTCACAGCCATGGCCGTGGCCTTCTCAACATCCTCTTCCTCCCAATTTTTGACAACAACTGCAACCTCAGAGAGAAGATCCAAAGAATTTGAATTCGACCCAAACTGAAAATCACCTTCCATTTTCCCCTTCATTCCCAGAATGAATTACAGAGGACACAACTCTTCAAATTCACAGAAACAAGTCAGGGGCATGTAATGGCCCTGAAGCAGCAAATACAGAGATTTTCTGACAGTTGCGAGATCTTATGCCGCGTTTAACGCGGTTTCTTCAAGTCAAATGGTCAACTTGCTGGGCTCACAGGACATGCTCTTCTTTCTTTCTTTTCCATAATTTGCCCCAAGTCGGATATTTGAAGAGAAAACCTTTTCAGCATTATCTCTGACATAAAGCAGTTGGTGGGGCAATTTCAGCATTGTGCTTTCTTGTATACCCCTCGTCATTGTAACAAGTCAGTGTATAAAATTGCGGCGATTGTGTTCAGAGTTGGCGGAATCCATATTTGAGGTGATTTATAATCCGAGTGAATATTTGATATTCTTGCTAGTGATGTAAACTTTACTATTCGTTTTCAATAATATTCTCTCATTGTTTGAAAAAAAAAAAAAAAAGAGAAAACCTTTTCAAAATTTAATGCTAATTATCTTTGGTTCCTAAGTTCCATCAACCCTTTTTTTTCTTTTTCTTTTTTTAAAATATACAAATTTTGTTATTTGTAGTTATTTTTCAGTAATACGTGAAAAATACGAATAAAATATGCAAATAATACATGTATCGTTTCAAAATATGTGGAAAAAAACATGTATTAATTATGAAGTGTTCATACATACATATGATATGAGAATAATACATTTACATTAAACAAATGCGTATTTTTATCTAGTTTTAAGAAATCTACAGAAAACATAAATATTTTTTAAAGGCTTTTTATCACAAATGGTCATTGACGTTTACGAAATTATCACGAATGGTCCTTGAGGTTTTTTTGTGACACTAATAGTCCTTAACGTTTGGACTTTTTATCACAAATAGTCTCTCCGTCAAAAATTCTGTTAAGTGTCTGATGTGGAAGATAAGTGGAGCCCACATGTCCAATCACATCGTGACATGTGGATTAAATAAATAAAGAATTATTTTTTTGATGAAAATCCATTAAAAAACCATTTAGCCTCTCTCTCTCTCCCTCTCTCTCTCTTCCCTGTGCTTTCCCTCTTCCTCTGTTTTTTTGTAGCCTCTACAGCCCGACTGAAAATTCTTTGTTGCCTCTACAAACCTAATAAAACCTAAATAATCATTTGTTGCCTCTGTTTCAATTCTTTCGCACTGAATGGCTTAATCATTTGGATCAAACAAAGTTTTGATATAATTTTTCCATCAAAAAAAGAGAAAGCTAATTAACTTTCTGACTATATGTTTAAGGGAGAGGGAGAGCATAGAGCAGAGGGGGAGAGAGAACAGAGGACGAGGGCAGAGGGAGAGAGAGAGAGAGAGGCTAGAGGGAGGAGAGAGAGGACATTGGGAGAGAGAGAGATTGAGTATAGAGAGGGGATGGGAAGTTGCACAACACAAAAACATGGATTTTTATTATTAAAAAATATTTCTTTATTTATTAAATCCACATGTCACGATGTGATTGGACATGTGGCTCCACTTATCTTCCACATCAGACACTTAACAGAATTTCTGACGTCAGAGACCATTTGTGATAAAAAGTCCAAACGTTAAGGACTATTAGTGTCACAAAAAAACATCAAGGACCATTTGAGATAATTTCGTAAACGTCAAGGACCATTTGTGATAAAAAGCCTTTTTTAAAAGTATAATATGACATGCTAAGATATGGTGCTATTCAATTTTGAAAGCAGGCGTGTGAAGGTGTTTTTTTTTTTGTCGAAGGGAAAATAAAAAAGAGAGGATGTTGTAGTCTGTGGGCATACGTACCGAGACGAGGATGGAAGTCGCAAAAAACTTGTCAACCAATAGTTTACTATAATCTAACATATAGATGAATAATAGGAGTACTTATATCTTACGAGGCATTTTAGTTTGAATATGGGTTTTACATATAGATTTCAAAATTAATGGGTTGATGTTTAGGAAATAGAAGTTGTAGGGTCCTATATTAGATCAACCCATCAAAAGTAAAATGAAAACACTACTTCTCTCTCTTCATCTCATTTTTCAGGAATACATATATATAATGTTATGATCCGGCATTGTTTGAGATGAATTAATTATCTCTTTGCACAATGAGTTCTTCTAAGCTTTTTATTCGTTGGCATGACATATGCATGTCTCTACAGTCTATACACCTCAAGATTGTACAAAATGTTCATATGCAGACGGACATCCTAAATGGGCTCAAAGGTATAAGAGCAAAAATCCTAAACTCTAAAACGACTTTACTTCAGGTGTAATTTTTTTTTTTTATCAAGAGAAAATTTCATTAATTTTTAAAATAAAGGCACAAACAGCCACTACAACGGTACGTAACAGGAGGGCAAAAACATATATTTTAAGCACGCACAACATCGACACAACAAAAACGTATATTTGAACGTGCACGATGAAAAAATAGCTCAATAATGATATCCAAGATGACGAGGGCCAAGACATGATCAAGATAATCAACTAGTTGCAATGATGAAGGCACCGTTCTTGATCCCTCTTGGCCTTGTAAATGTCAAAGGTGCTAGACACCAATTTGCCTAGAGAACTACTTACCCAATCAAAGTTGCAAAAGAAGAGGGTCGTATCCCAGGAATTGTTCTTAAAAGTGAACTTGTAAGTTTCGCCTAATGCGACTAGATGATCTCCTAGATCGTCGTCCCCGATTTGCAATGAACTGTGACAGTGGCGTTTGAAGGTTCTAGTTGGTTGGTTATTTTCAGGTAACGTCCCGCCCAACCATGCCGAAACCTCAGGGAAGTTTGGTCTAATGTGAGGACCACCATGGCAACTAAAACCAATATGCTGCGGCTACCACCAGCCATTTTCTTAATTGATGTTTAGGTATTTTCTATAGAGTGATGATGATTTTGTTCCTCTAAGAAAATACACGTAATATTATATATATATATATATATATATATGGACACAGAACTTAAATGCTCTAGTAGTCTTACTATTTTGACATATAAATGTTATCGGATTGAATCTTGACTATTAGCCGGGTAAATTCTTACTTGATGTAGGTGGATTAGATTAACAAAATTTGATCTTTATTAATGAATTTTCAAATATATTGAATCTAGTTATGAGATTTTATGGTTATTCTATGTAAGAATTTAAGAATTGGAAAAGTAATGAATCGAGAAATTTGTATGGAGGAATATTCATATGGAATAGGTAAAGCTTTTGCACTTATTAACAACCAAGAAACAAGAGAAAAGAAAGTTAGGTTGAATACAAAGAAATGTTGAGGACTTGAATCGACTCATAAAATAAACAGGGGTTTGACCAAATTCAGGAGAGCCATCAACTTGTAGGCCATTTCGAATAGAAACATAGAAACACATGCTGCTCATATTATTAGATAACATTAATGTGTGTTTTTACGTTGTGTGCTGTGAAGTATAAAGTTGAATTGTGTACAAATATAAATATAAATATATATATAACCACTGGGAAACATTTTCATGAACCTATTACTCTAGTGATATTTCTCTTCACTAATTATTGATACAACAGTGTTTCTCTTCGTATTATAAGAGTAAAGATGAACTAAAAAAGAAATACCAATTTAAAATCCCCCATTGGTATATGTAATAATAATAATAACCAGAATTTTGGCATTTGTATGCACAGCTCAAATTATTGAAAAAATATCGATGCTTGGTGGTTCAAGTGGTGAGGAGCTTGTTCCCTTTAAGCAAGGTCTTGAGTTTCAGAGCCTTGTGAATGGAGCAGCCATCATTGAGAGAGCTTGCCCCCCAAATGGAGTCCGATCTGGCTCTAGGGATTAGTCCTCGCCCACGTGCGGGGATACCTGGATTCATCCAAAAATTATTGAAAAAATAAAAATAAATAAAAAAGAATAGAAAATTATTTGTGCTTACAAAAGAAAAAAGGTTACATGTAAGAGTTTAGGTCCAAAACACTTCACCCATCTCACGGCCCAGCATTGCAGCCATTACCAGAAGTAACTCATCCAACCCCAAAGGTCCTAAAACCCTGCTTCTCATCCCTCCATTGGCCCTAAAACCCATCATCCCCTTAACTAACAGAGCTCCTCACCCTCTCGACAGCCACCACCTCCTCCCTCCCTCCTCACCCTCTTTTGTTGTTTGAACACTCTGAAGCCAAGTCTTGACCGCCCTTTGCTTCAGTTCTTCTTCCGCTGCTTTGCTCCCGATTTGGCCACGGTATTTCTTAATTGCCCAATTTTTCTTCTTTAGGTTTAATTTATATTTTCTTGTAAATCTGTTTAATTTTTTCAATTTTGTTTTGTCGAGTTGAGAATTGAGCTTGGTGGTTGCAAGGTTCCGGCAGTTTTTAGCTAAAAATATAATTATCTCTTGTGATGCTGTGTAGGCTAGTGGTCTGTGTTGAGGGTTTATTTGGTCGCTGTGTACTGTTCTTGGTTGTCTCCATTTGGGTTTGTCAATTTTTTTTAGATGAATGAGGTTAACTATATGTTGGATTGATGGCAGGATCAATATTAAGAAGGAGACGGTATAAAGCTGTGTCATGGGTTTTAATGTTGATGTGGGCTTTCAGCTTCCTTTTTATTTTTATTTTTTTTCTTCAGGTCATTGGTTTTCAAACTTTTTTTTCTTCTCAATTTTGGCCACCAGGAGCTAATGTGCATAACTTGTCTAGAGTTTGTTTGAGCTGATGTGCTTAGAACTTGGGGAATGTGAATGTTTATGTTAACAACTGAGTTACAAGAATTATGCAGAATATTGTAATTTGGGATTTGTAGTTGTCTAAGATAAGATTTTTCGTAGTTGGGTATTTGAATTATAATTTATTACCTGAGTGTATGTTTCAGTTTTCTACATTTTTTGGAAGACATATTGGCCGTTAATATTGTATACCACCTCAGCTTTCGTTTGTTTTGTTTTTCAGAATCAGAGAGGTTGTCTTGTGAAAGATGAGTCTCATATCTCAAAATATTCCGTCGGCTTTTAAAGCTCGCAAGACTAATAGGGAGGATACAGATGAGCCATCATTTCTGCAAGGGAATGAACACAATGGAGATGGAAAAGAATCTAGTTTAGATATTATGAGGACAAAGAAGAGAAAGAAAGCACGCAAGGATGACGATGAGAAGGTGGCAGTTGAGCAGGAAAGGGAAATGAAGAAGCTGGAAAGCTTTTTGTTTGGATCAATTTATTCCCCAGTTAAATTTGGGAAGGATGATGAGGAGGAAGCTGGGGACACTGTGGATACAGGCTCTGCTTTATTCTTCGTGGACCGTTCTGCAAATAGTTTGGCCCCTATTTATGAAGAGGATGCAGACTTCTTGGAAGAGGAGAATAAAGAAAGGAAACCTGTCTGGGTGGATGATGAAGAGGAAAAGGCCAACATAAATATTGCTAAAGTTAACAGACTAAGGAAGCTGAGGAAGGAAGAGGATGAGAGTTTGATTTCGGGTTCAGAGTATGTGTTAAGATTGAGGGCTCAACATGCTAAGCTGAACCCAGGCACAGAATGGTCTCAACTTGATTCAAAGTTGAGGAACAATAGATATTCTGATGATGAATCATCAGATGACGAAAATGGGGTAGTAGTGGCCCGTGGCTACAAGGATGTAGAAGCTTTTGATGATCTTCTTCGTACAAATGAGGATCTTGTTGTGAAGAGCAGTGGCAAATTGTGGCCTGGACTTCTTGAATATTCAGTACTTGTGAATGGAAATGCAGAGGAACCTTCTAAAGGTCCAATTAATTCAGTACAGTTTCATAGAAATGCTCAGTTGCTCCTCACTGCTGGGTTGGATCGAAGGCTTAGATTTTTTCAGATTGATGGAAAACGGAATACTAAAATAGAAAGCATCTTCCTTGATGATTGTCCCATTCGAAAGGCATCTTTTTTGCCTGATGGATCTCAGGTTATTATAGCTGGAAGGAGGAACTTCTTTTACAGCTTTGATTTAGAGAAGGCAAAGGTTGATAAAATAGGTCCCCTGGTTGGTAGAGAGGAAAAAAGCTTAGAAGTTTTTGAGGTTTCCCCTGATTCTAGCACAATTGCCTTTGTGGGCAATGAAGGTTATATCTTGTTGGTTTCCTCTAAAACGAAGGAATTGATTGGGACACTCAAGATGAATGGAACTGTTCGCTCTTTATCTTTTGCCAATGATGGGAAGCAATTATTGAGCTCCGGCGGTGATGGACAGGTTTACCACTGGGATCTGAGAACAGGGGCCTGCTTCCACAAGGCAGTTGATGAAGGTTGCATAAATGGTACAGCTCTGTGTACATCTCCAAATGGGACCTTGTTTGCAGCTGGTTCAGACAGTGGGATTGTCAATATCTACAATAGAGAGGAGTTTTTAGGGGGAAAGAGAAAACCTATCAAGGCCATCGAGAATCTTACAACCAAAGTAGATTTTCTGAAGTTCAATAATGATGCTCAAATATTGGCTATTTGTTCAAGCATGCAGAAGAACAGCTTAAAGTTGGTACATGTTCCATCATTTACTGTATTTTCCAACTGGCCTCCTCAGAAAAAGGCCCTACATTATCCCCGATGTTTGGATTTTAGTCCTGGCGGAGGCATCATGGCTGTGGGTAATGCTGCTGGAAAAGTGTTATTGTACAAGTTGCATCATTACCATCATGCATAGGGTGAATGTTGTGAGGGGCAGTAATGGATCACTCATAGGTAAGGTTTACCGACATTTCCAATTAAATTGGTCTAGAAAGAGTTTATCTTGGGATTCACTTAGAGGTGCCATTCTTCAAGTGCTAGGATGGCTTCTTTTTCCAGACAAATTGCTGCTCTAGTTTTGACCTATAATGTATTTCTTTCCTTTTCTCCGGACGTGTTACCAAATTTTCATTAAATTTTTTGGCAGTCCTTTTTTCGGTGGCAAGGTCTGCACATTTCATGTATTCCCTTCTTTCATTCCAATCAATTTTATTGCAAGAACCGCCAATGTTTTCTGCTACACCCGTATTTTATACATGACAGGTTGGTAAGCCACGAGTCTGGTGGTTGTAGTAGGTAATAGGTGCAAGCGACCAGTTTTTGCACAGAAATAGTCGCATGGGAGATAATGTATTGTGGTGCATTGTCATTTTTGCCTCTCTGCGCCTCTGAACCTCATTTGTACCCAACACAAAATGTGTTATGAAGCAAATATAATTGTATGTCATATCTTATTGTTTATACAAAGCTGGTCTGTATGTACGCAGCAAATTCACAACTAAGCCACCAAAATTGTCTGAACCAGCCCACCTACCACCGACAACCTACCACCGTCACCACCGGCCATGGTTGTCAGTGGCACCTCACTCTCTTCCTCTTCTAGGGTGGGAGGGTCGGGAGGGGAGAAAGCACTCTTAGAAAACTGGCCGGCTTAGAATTTCGATGCTTTTGAATTAAGTTTTCTTAGCATAATTTTACTTGAGAGTTTAACAGTACTTTCATTTTACAATTCTTTTTTCCTCAGGTTCACCATCGTCAACTTTTCTGTGTGTAGGCATGGATAGTTTGGGAAAGCCCCATAACACTTCCTACAAACCCTATACACAAACTTGTATTCTGATAGAAAGAAAACAAGAAAAGAAAAAAGGAACCTCGAAAAACATCTTTGCCCACTCTAAATTGCATGGTTATCTTCAGTAATATGAGAAAAAATATATATATATACATTATCTCACTTCTCCAAGCATGAAAAAATCACCAACAATGGCTAGAAAATTTCCATTATAGGTAAGGTGCTTTACAAATCGACCAAAAAGAACTTACTACTGGGTGATTTTATAACCCATCGCAGGCAGCTCTACCTCCTTGCATCAAATATACCAATTTCCTTCATTTCTTTTGTTTTCATAGTTGATTTCAACCCAAAAAGAAAAAGAAAAAGAAAAACTACAAGCCACTAAAATTAAACGCTAATGCAAGATCTTTCTAAGCTACTGCCTCTCACGTAGCAATCTCATCAACCTCAGAATTAAATACAAAACTTGGAAATGTAGTAGTAATATCCCTGCATAGATAAATCATAAAATTTTAAGAGATTTATGAAAGAATGACATCAGTATATGAAATATAAAAGATTTGTTCCATACCTAAGATAGGGGAGGGTCATGATCTTTAATAAAGATGGATTCTTAGAGACAAAATTGTTCCATTCATATTTGTCAATCTTCCCATCTTGATTTACATCAGCTTCCAAGAAAGTCTGGCCACAAATATGAGAAAATTAAATGCCAAATTAATTTTGTGATTGAAGCAAGGGAAATTGGAATTTAGAAAAGAAAAAAACCAGAGATGAAAATAAAATGCTGAGATATTCAGTTTAGTCTTATCAAGATACTGAAACACAAAGAATGACTCTAAAATGTATTCACTATGGATCTCCAAATCGGTACCCCAAAACGCACTTAAATTATTATATATAAGTCTTGTGTCAATCCCAATGGACTGGCATTCATAAGCTCAAATAAGATCAGCTATCTGCATTCCAAATATTTAACTTAACCGTGTTTTCATGAAGAAACAATCTGGAAGGCTTCAATGAGTTTCACAAGACAAATGCATACAGTTTTGTGCCTCATGTGCTCAGGCATGTCATCAATGGCAACTTACCTTGTCAAGAATTAGCTCAATAGTCTCATCAGCCAGCTTCATTTCAGACTCACAAAGAAGTGCAATTAACATTTGTTTGACCTGCCAAAAACACAAACAATGAAGATGCGGGCAAGGAGGTTTAACATATCCATAAGTGAATAGGTCTGATTAGAAACTTGCAAATAGGTGCCACCATAGTAGAAAAGTAATATAAAAGAGAACATCTGAGAAGATAAAAATACAGAGACTAACTCCTAGCCTTTAAAAGATCTGAAAAAAAATCTATACAGGAAGAAATATTCAGACCGCATCTATGGAAAAGGAGTTTCAGAATATTCAAGTGAAAAGGAAAAAAAAAACAATATATGCTGGAACCCTTCCAACGGCATTATTTGTCAGGTCACCTCAGATCTTTATGCTCTCGATCTCAGAGATTACTAAAAAAAGAAACAAAAATTCACAAATTGCTGGAAATTCACTTGCTTTCTGTTTAGAATTCTAAACATTATCTTTCCATTTCCTCATCCTTCTAATCTTTTATGAGGTTAGTTTTATAAATTCAATTTGCTGAGCCACGCAGACTACTAAATTCACTTCCTTTTATTTTATTTTTTGAGAATTCTAAATTTTTTTTTCAACTCCTCATCCTTCTAGTGTTTAAAAGGTTGGTTTTATAAAATTCAATTTGCTGGGCCATTGATGCTCTACTTAAACCAACTTCAGAATACAAAGATATTTTTTACAGTCTCGTTACCATGGTGGACACAATACTTCACCACCCCCGCTATCAGTTCTAGCTATGTGAACTTCATGTTACAGTCCCATTCCCACAGGGAACATAATACTTGACCACCCCCGCAACGAGTTCTAGTTTTGCCAACTTCATGATAGAAAAATACTGGTTACATTACCACTCCCACAGGAGACACAATGCTTAACCACCCGTGCAAAGGGTTATAATTAATTTTATTTCCTAAACCATTTGGCCATAACTAAATGAGGCATACAATGTACGCGAGGGGGGAACAGGAAGATGGACACCAACATACCTCTTGGCGCTCAATAAATCCTGTGCTATCCAAATCATAAAGCTTAAATGAAACTGCGACACAACATTTAAAAAAAGTGCAAATTTAGAACGTAGTATAGGTATGTAAAGTGCAGTGGCACATAAAAGAACCCCGCTCTTTGAAATACTTCTAAGATATTTATATGCCCTTTCAACTTACAATCAATCTTGTCCTCTAGTTGGGCATTGGGATGGAAGACATTGAGTGATCTCACAAAGTCACTGAAATCAATAACACCCTTTCGCTTCACATCAAACAGATCAAATATCTGCATGTAGAGTTGGTTCAAGACCAAAAGTCAAAAAAAGGAAATTTAGAGAGCAAAGAAAAGTGATATTTATCATCAGTCATTTTTTGTAACAGTGCAAACTAGGACAATAGAATACCCAGCACCAGAGGTCCTGTGTTCGAATCCCTTCCCCCAATATCACTTGTGTCAAAAAAAAAATTTGAATACAAGTTTTCTAATACAAGAATTTTCAATGGAAAGACCGACAAGTTTCATGAAATTAGTTTTATGTTCCTGGTAATATTTTCTAATTAATTAACAGCATTATTTCAATGTTTATATGTATAAACATAATCTGCACAAAAAACTACAGAAATAATTAAAATGATAAAATACTTACCCGGTTTGCAAAGAGATTTTCTTTCTTTCTATTCTTGAAAATGGCTAGCTGAAATTCTTCCTGCATAAGAAAATTCAATGTCACGTTTTCCTAATAGATTTGTGCATATAATGCTTTGTAATATTATGTTACTATAATAGATATTTAGCAAAACATGTTAACCAGATAAGTGTATATCTTTAACATAAATACGTGTCACTTATAATTCGAAGCTGATTTTGAAGATATTTGGACCCGAATTGTAAAGGCTAAGCTCCATGTTCATCAACATATGATACACTGCTATCCCTTTTAACGCTATTGAAACTTTCAATTATATAATGTCGATACTGTTAACTGTTATCCCATAGTCAGAACACCCCAGTCCCTTTCCATCCACATTAATAAAAACTTGAAGATCTAAAATAAAGAAGGCTGGGGAAGAGGAGGGGGAGACAGTTAGCATGATGATTGCAAGGAGATACATACCTTGTTTATCAACCCATCATCAATCACAGAACTGCTAATACTCTTATATAGCTCAAAGAGTGCTTCAACTTCACTAACCGTAACTGGGGAACAAAATGATATCATTAAAGGAAACTGAGTGAGTGAGTTTTCATGTGTGCGTTAGAGAGAGACAAAGAGATGAAATGATGAAATGATGAGTTTAACTGTACTATCTTGTAAAAGAAAATTCTGAGATAAAGGAAGATAATTTTTTTTTAAAGCCCTTGATTATCCTTTGAGGCCATAATTGGGTCTATAACCATCAAAGCTAACACCAGTTAATTGAGAGAGAGAATTTAAAGGTTCATCTCAAGAGGACTTCTATTATTCTCCCAGCTTATGGGTTTTTTAATAGGAGCCAAAGCCCAATTCCTATAAACAAGAACTCTGAAGTAACATGAGATCAACTGGTCTTACAATCCAGACAAAGATAAAAAAAATTTTAACATTGGCTGAGACAACTGAAACAAGTAGGAGAACCTGATAATAATTAGTCAAGATTAACAAACTATATATGGCTTTTATTGTTAACCATAGATTAAAATCAATGCTGGTTGGATGGACCAGCTATCATATCCAGAATTACCAGAGACTCAGGGACGTAAAAACATTTAGTCATCATGAATCAAAAGGAGAAGTGCCTAGAACACATGATAGGAAAAATGCAAAACCATTAACGAAACAGTGAACTTACAAGCTGTTTGCGAAGCAAGGCTCACTGGATCCTCGTGTCCAGGAAACTGCCGCCTTGCTTTAGAACTAAAACAACCCATTTAGAGCATTTATCCCACGCCAAAGGTCAGTTTACCCTCCCCTCCCCAGGCCTTAGGCCTCCTTTGTACCCAAAAAAAAAAAACGGCATATTAGTGAAGAAGACAAAGCAGTAATTCTGGAATAACGCTTGGCATCACTAAAATACATCATCAAGCCCATCTTAACATTGCATCTACAGACACAAATTCAAGCATTGCCATGCAAAACTAATTAGTAAATAAAAGAATCCCATAATTACATTGCTGGACTTAATTTGTAGCTCTAGAAAGTAAAAAAATCAAATGCAAAGGAATAATTAAAACCATCCATCAATTTGTTTAAAAAAAACATCGACAACCAGAATTGAACTTATAACAGCCATCCAATACCTAAAAAAAATTACTATCTAACTGTTTGGAAAATAGATTAGGAAGAGAAA
The DNA here is from genome assembly GCA_018703695.1 of Prunus fruticosa. NCBI lineage: Eukaryota > Viridiplantae > Streptophyta > Magnoliopsida > Rosales > Rosaceae > Prunus > Prunus fruticosa. Next base: position 16,417,679 of record CM031921.1, read on the forward strand.
AATAAAGAAAGGTATAAATTATTTCACATACTAAGGTGCAAAAATGTCAAGCTCCATTTTTCTCTTAAATTCCTAAAAGAACTAAAGAAAAATAAATCATATTCCTTTTTCTTCTTAAAATATCAACCCAATGAAATAGTTCGATTGGACATAGATAAGCTCTAAGCAACAAATTAAGTAGTTAACACAGAATCGACCAAATGATTTGGTAGAGTTCATATCATTTTAGAGGTCCCAGTGAATGACATATCCTAGAATAAAAATTTTAATTTTCCTCACTCATATTTTCTCCTCCTTCAATTTCCCAGCAACCAAACATAAAATTCCAAGAAAAACATCAAAACCAAAACCCAGATCACAAAACCCCCTGCATATCACAAAAATGAGCAATTTCTCAAAAACACACCACAAAAACCAAAACTACATCATACCCACAAAAATTTAACCCAAAAGGGACCAACTTTATCGCACAGTGTAAAGAAAAGCAATGTAAAAGAGACTTACCGACCAAGAAATTGGCCGGAAAACTACAGCTCCGCTACCAATTTTGGAGAGGGAATTGCTTTTATATAGAATCAGAGAAGCAACGAACTGGAACAGAGGCAGAAAAACAGAATTGGGTTTATTGGGGAAGACAAAGAAGTGTTTTTGGAGATGTAAATCGGACGGCTGAGGTTGATCTTGATCACGAAGTTCTCGAGAAGTTCACGCTCATTTGTCTAAAATAGGAGAAATTAAAATTCCTCCTAATAGAGCTGCTGGCGAACTTAGAAACAAAAGCCAACGAGGAAACAAATAAGTAGCAGGAGGATGGAGGAGGACAGTCCAGGGCACGTGGGTTTAGAGCGCGTGATGGGAATTGGACTTTGTGGTTTGGGTTTTTATTTATTTTTTAATGGGTTTTGGTATTTGGTTTGCAGATCAGAATATTCCAATTATGAATATTTAAGAAAGAGAAGGATGTTAATGGCTTAAAAAGAAAGAAAGGGATTTTAAAATACTTTAAGCTCTGCAGCCAATTTTTTTTATATAATCAAATCTTTTAAACCTATTTGGTTAGTTATGATAAGTATTAAGATTTTCCAACTAAATCTATCCAAGTATAGGTATCTATTTTTAATTTTTATACTTAAAAAATCAATATCTACTAAAACTCAAAAGAGAAAGATATAAAAATCAGCAAAGAAATCAATAACTTCACGTTATTACCTAAAATGAATTTATCCCACTTTTTGTTGTATTATTGATCAGAAATAGAAAAAAGTGATATTCCATTGCATAAGAATTTCTCTCATGAGGCTAAGCCCATGTCTGAAAATTCGTAGGGTATTTAATTGAGTAAAGTCCATAAAAATTTGCATGTATTCAATCAAGACTTGTAAGAACTCTACAAAAATCTAGATGTATTAAAAAAACGTCATCGATTTTGAATGAAATACGAAAGTTTTTTTTTTTTTTTTTTGGTTAAGGAAACGAAAATTACAACAGAAAACTCTAGGACACGCAAGCCCAAAGAGGTCGAAATAGAAGCTATTGACAACAGATAAGGGTAAACAATTGTCCCATAATTTAGAAGGAGAAAGTGTGTGCCCTAAACTAACTAAAGCATCCGCCACAAAGGACTTAAACACTTGGTTTGGACTGCATCAATGATTAATTTAGTATCTCCTTCAACAATAATTTGTAGCCAGCCCCTTGATGGATTCTAGAGAATAAATCTTATTTTCTTCTTAGAGATTTTGACAAACGTTTTTCTATCTATTCACATAATGTGATCTAGTTTAGCTATTACTCACCCAACCTTAGTCTTAACTTCCACTACCTCCTCCCCCAAACTTTTTTTGTATAATAATTGTCACCATATGTAAAACAATAATGATCATATACTAAAAACTATATAGGCTCATTTGGTACGTCGTTTAATTGCACTGACTAATTTCTGTCGAATAGTATTAATTTGTTTTGGAGAGTTCTGACTATTTATCCATAATATTATAAGGTATTTGGTGATGTTCCAAATAAATAGTCTAACTAAGTTATATTGTGTTTGGTGATGTTTCGAATAACATCATATCAGACTATTTTTTTACAAAAATTTCTTTGATAATTTAAGTGGAAATATACAATATAGACAAAAAAGAAACTCAGCAGCATGTATTGGGTTGTATACACAACCGCATGATGATATTTGATTATTGAGTTGGATACACAGCCAGCCGCATGTATTGTTCCAATACAGCAAGAAAAAAAACGTCAAAAAGGAAAAACTCATAACCTAATTTCCAAAAAAATGTAATAAAAGAGAGAAATATCTAAAGAAAGAGAATATGAAGAAAGTGTTGTGTAGATTCAGCTGCACCAAAATGGATTCAGCTGCATCCTCAACTTGTGATACTCGCAAGTACACGAGCCGTTGGTAGTTTAGCATATGTAAGTGCGAGGTCGATTCCACAGGGATTGGTGATTGAATGATCCAATTCGGTTTTCCTACACAAAACAAAAATGAAAACAAAAGAAACAAAACAAGAAGAAAGAATGTACATTACAAGAAAAATAAATTACAACTAAGAGAACATTAAAGTGAGAATTTGAGGAAGGAAGGAAAGTGTTTGAGAGCTTTAGAGAAGGGATTTTGGAAGAGAAGAGAGATGTGTTTGAGAAAGAGAAGGAAGAACATGTGTTTGAGAGCTTTGAGGATTTTGGAAGGGTTGAGACATGTGTTTGAGAGATTTGGAGACTTTTGGAAGAGTAAGGAAAATGTTTGGGAAGCTTGAGGATTTTATGAACTTGGAGAATTTGAGAACTTAGAGAAGGGAGGAGAAAGTGTTTGAGAAGTTTAGAGAATTTGATGAAGGAATGGGAGAAGTGTTTGGGAACTTGAGAATTTTGGAAAAGTAAAGAAAGTGGTGTTTGGGAACTTTGTGGATTTTGGAAGAGAGTGTTTGAGGACTTTGAGAATTTGGAAGGGAATGTGTTTAAGAACATGGGGAATTTGGAAGAGAATGGGAATTGTGTTTGGGAAATGTTTTAGAGCATGAAGAACTTTGAAAGAAAATAGAGAAGTGTTTGGAGAATTTATAGAAGAAGAGAAAGGAAAAATGCTTGAGATTTATAGTACTAGGATCTTGTTACAACAATTGAGAACTACAAAGGGAAACAAAGAGAATTTGAGGCAGATAAGGGAAGGGAGCTCTAGAGAAGTGCTTGAGAGCTCCCCCCTTGGGGTGTGTTTACAAGCTTACAGAACTTCCCTATTTATAGGCCTAGGGGAAGTGAAAATCTGAATTCAATAAGACTAATGCATACAACACTTGTTTTATAAAATATGAAATGGTTGATGCACTTGTATTAGAAAATCTTCAATGGTTGATGCACTTCCCCAATAAATCTCACCAGCAGCCCTAGCTCATCTTCATGTCACCATGACCAAGCTTCCAACCAGAAATGATAGCTCATGCCTAGCTCACCATGACCAAGCATCCAACCAGCACATGCTGAGGTCAGCATGACCAGCAACTTCAAGGGCTTACAACTTGGGCTTCTCTTAATCAAATTAGGACTTTAATCACTCGAAATTGAAGTTCAGAATGTCTTCTTTCCAGCCATATGTTATTTGGGCCAATCCAAGGTCGGAGGAGGAAGTTAAGGCCGAAACAAATTGCTAACTCATTTTCCGCGCTGATAAGATCCATCCTGAGCATGGTTCAGTGTTTGCTAGGTAACGGACTCCGGATTTATCCAATGGGGCTGAATTTTGGATATGTTATAGTACACACCCATTGGAACAACTTTTAGGAAGAATGTGGCCTCATTCGAGCTATGTAGGTTGCTAAAACAAAGCTTGCAATATGACCTACGGAACTGGACTGGCAGGGGGTTGTAGCCATAATGAATTTGTCTTTAAGCTCTTCTTCAATTCATCCAAATTAGGCCTTAACATGCTTGAATTGCATGAATTATGCTCTCCAAAGCCATCATTGTTACCTAAAGCTCAATTAACTGAAAGATAAACACAAAAAGGATTAAAAGCACAAGCTTAACTCAAAAACATAACCAAATCATAAGCGAGAAGGGTAAGAAATAATATACAATTATGAACCGATCAGAAAGAAGAAGAGAAAAGAAGCATATGAGAGAGAGAGAGAGAGAGAGAGATGGATACCTGGAGAAGAGTGAAGAGAATAACCTTGGAGAAGATGGCAGAGAAGAACCCTAGAGAGAAGAAGATGAAAATAACGTCGTTGGATTTTTCACGTGAACGTGTGTGCTCTTTTTCCCTAGCTGTATTAAGCATGTATTATCTAAACCGAAGTGTGTGACTTGTATTAGTTAGTCAAATAATGAGAGTATTAAAAGCTCAACCCGTATAAAATAGTTAGGTAATTAAATAAATACAAGTTGACACCAAACACCTGATATGGACTATTTACTCATATTTAGAGTCTAATACGGTATACCAAACAAGCCCTACGTGTTAAACATTTTTGCTTTTTTAAAGAAATAGAAATTTCATTTAAAACCAAATATAGAGAAACATGTGCAGCATATAAAGAAAATGTTACTAAAATATATTACTAACATAATAGTCACAAATACAACGAGAACTGAAAATCACCTTCCCAATTCGACTACTAGCATACAAAGAAGCACTTATTTTCTGGTCTAACAAAACTTATTTACTACTTTAATCCCAAAAAAACTTTTATATTACTATATATTACGATGATGAGAACTAATTTATACATGCAAATCTATTAGCAAATACTTCTGTGTATGCTTAACCAATTTATTATTGCATAAGGGATTTCCAATACTTCTTTGTATGTTTAATTAGTACTTCTTATTTGGTCTAACAAACTTTCTTAATTTATCATTATATACTATGTGGGAGCATGAATTCTCCAACCAATAATGTAACAACACGTACATTAGATGCAGAGGACACTGTTTCAATAACTGGTAAAGGAAGTCATCTCTGCCAGGTCCATTGAGAAGTTGAGCCACGCTTCAACCCAATACTTTTGAAACCCAAGCAAGGTTGTATAAGGGAACACCTTCAAACTCAAGAATGGGATCAACCATGGAGAAGTAGTTGATCTAACCATTTCATTGATTCCCATAACTAGGTTCCTCGACTCTTGGCTTTCCCCTTTTTTGGTAAGTAAACATGCCAAATGGCGAGAAACTAATCACCCCGAGACCATAAAAGCCAGCATCCATCAAACAGAGAAGGTAACATGCCCTAGAAGCAAGAACTTTACCTCTTTGGAGTTGCATATTCTAAGTCTAACTTAGGTGTCAGAGACCCTTTGGCTCACCCTACACTGGTGTTCTTGATACGGGTGGTTATGTGTTGTTAATTATCATAATATTATTTGATTAATGTTGACATGTTCATATATTATCAGTGATGGTTGGAAATCTTGGGTTGATAAAGAAATTATGGAAAATAAGGTAATAAGAAGGATCTTTTGTGTAGTTGAGTGTCACCATTATGGGGATCAAGTTCAGGCGAGTCCGTGTGCACAATAGAATAGGATATCGACGATATAATTATCGATTTGGTGATTTAGGCTGGAAGATCAATGGTTTAGGCAAGACGACTAGCAAACGGTGAATTATGAGATTATTGAGATGTGTGTTAGTTCATATAAATGGGCACTCGAGACCAAATGGTATAAGCATGGTATGGAATGTGCGAGGTCTACTTGTTCAGTTATATGAATTAACGAGAATAGACGAATATACATTACTATCTTTGATTTGATATGTGGTTATACAATTGCATGTCACTTAATTTAGTTATATCAATCTATTGTGGTAAAGTTTATATCTCTACTGAGTTATGGTTTCCCTAACCCCTTTATAGACCTTGCAGCCTTAAAATCCAATAAACGAGTGGTAGGTGAGCTAAGGTTAAATTAGATGAGAGTGGTAAAACTTTATCTATTTCTTATACATTTGTAAGATTTTATACCTATTTGTATAAAAATAAAAAATAAAGTTTATTTACACCTATATTTCGGCCCTTTTTATTTTACCTTTTATTTATCACACACCGAGTACGGGATTTCCACTATACCCTGAGTCCTGAGTGTGACAGGGCAATTATCTTAATGATAGTTTGGCATATCTTAGACTGTATTTGACATTTGAGTTTCACTATTTAGAGTAGAGTACTACCATAAGGTATATGCCACCTCCTATTTTAAGATGCGCAAGACCCAAGGATGGTATATTGTAGTTATTCTTTGTTGTCTTTGGCCCCAATGAAACCAAAAAAGAAAAGGACCTAACTCTAAGCTTTTCTTTAATTTTTTTTACCAACACAAGAAATTGGGGATTAAACTATTAATCTAGTGATATTTTCTTTCTCAATCTTGGAAGATATCCAACTTCGAGTCCCCATGTTATATTGATAGAAAATTAAAAGAAAAGTGGGAGTCAAACTGTTACTGTGTAAGTAAGTTCTTTACCACTACGAAAAGTTCCTACATATTTTGATCTAACTTTTAAAATTGTCCTACTTTAATCAAGAGAATTTTTTTGTTTCGGATTTCGAATTTTTTATGCTTTGGAACTTTATTGTTTGCACTTCCATTTTTAAACATCTAAAAATCACAAATGATCCTTGTTAATCTTCTATGTCCAATTTAGTTTTGTGGTTTTAATTTTGTTAAAAATGACCTTATGGACTTTAAGGGTACTAGTCTCTCTGCACGCACTTTCGTGCCTTGCGAGAGATTTTTTTTTAAAAAAATTAAATTTATTTTAGAATTAAAAAGATAATGAGTAGTTGTATTCCATAAAAATAGGATCCATTATTTGATTTTTCTTTTAATTTTAATATTTTTAAATATGAAAAAAAATGTGAATTTACCATATTATCCTCATTTGATTAATAATTTCAATTCTTAATATTTGTATTAACCAATGGCATTTTCTGATATTTTGAATGTTTCACCATTCTCTGCCTTTTGCTTTATATATATAGATTATGATCATTTTGAGTCTATTTTACTGAATTATGGATACTCAACCAATGAAATTGATGGATAATGATTACACCATCGTTTGTCGTAACACACACAATGACGTCCCCTTACACAAAATTGACTAAAATTGGTAACAAATGTAAACTACAAGACCTATCTTGACATATAAATTAAACCACATTGACCATTTGTGATTTTATGCATGTTTAAACCATAGAAACACAAGAAAAATGTTTCTAAAAATGTATAACTTAAAGGCTTGTTTGATAACCATTTCAATTTTCAGTTTTCACATTCTAGTTTAATAGGAAACTTGTTCGGTAACCAATTTTATTTTTTTTTTGGTTTAAAAAATAACATAAGTTGTTTAAAAGTTGTTTGGTAATTTATTTTAGTAGGAAATTAAATATTTTTGGGTCAAATTGTGATTTTGAGGTCATAGAATGAAAGTGCATATTATAAAGAGTTCATACTATTTTTCGGTGAATTTTTTGGAGTTATGATGAACTTTTGGTGAGTTTTGGATCTAGAGGTCTCATGGCTTGGATTGGCGTCGTACACGATAGTTGAGCAACCGGATCCAAGCCGGTAGGTCCCAAATGCTTAGTTTTGGTAAATGTAATACAATATATATGTGTGGTGATATAAAATTGGTGAATGACGGATGACCAAAAAAAAAAAACATTTTCAAGTTGTTTTAGAAAATAAGGGTGATTTTGAAAACTAGTTTTCACTCTTTGTAACACAGAAAAAGTAAAATGAAATGGTTATCAAATATAACCTAAATTCTTCAATAATTAGTTGCCTACCTTAACGGTTAAAACTCTGATTTTTTCCATATTGAACCACAAGAGTAATATGAGAATTTCACCAACTAGCTTTTAGTATGGTGGTACTTCTATTCCGAAAGTTGAAAGAGATCTCAAATTTGAATGTTGAAAGAGATCCCAAGTAACGCAAAAACGACTTTAAAATTTATTCTTTGATTTCTCATATTATAATCTTGAGCAAATAAAAGAATATTTTTTGCAGTTGCTCAAGATTATAAGCAAAGCAATTTGATTTTTCCCTTCGGGACTATACGCGCAGCGTCGAAGACTCAAAGGCGCATCTGACATTGACACACACACGGAGAGGCTGGCATTTTGGACCGACCAAAGACAAAACCCACGTGAAATCTGTTATTAAAGTGATTTTTAATTATGTAAATTACATCTTTAGCAGTTGATAGGCTACGATGATTGTGCTTTCCTTAACTTTGTCTCCTTCATATTTTATATGTTTCTTTACGGCTTCATGCTTATGCCTTCTCTTAATTTCCATTCAAATTTGTCACCTTTAAGTTTTTATATGTGTTTTTTTTCCTTCTCTTACTTTGGAATATACCACTAGCATCATATGTGGTGTCTTTTTGTCGGCTGGAGATCCATTGGCCCTGGCTTGCCTTCTAATAGACAAAGGAAATTGCTTGTCAATGTCTCTTAAGTGGGGCGATTTGTACTAGAAAAAGAGAGATTCTACATGGTTCATGTAGGTGTCGATGTCGACAGAAAAGTTACCTCTCCGACAAAAAGTTAAAAATAAAACAAAAAATTTTGAGCTTTACAAGAATTAGGGAGGAGAAAATCGAATCTAGGATCTAAGTAGGAAGGCACGTACTCGTTACCACAGTATCTCAAAAGCAAAAGCAGCACATATGGTGGTTGAATTGAAGGATAGGAGTTTAACAAAATTCTCAATTTGAATTATTTATCTGAGAAGGAAGGAATGGATGAAATAAAAAGACATGTTCTGGGGCACCTTTAATTATTAAGATGCACCAAGTGTTGTTGCCTAAATCGGAGGGTTGGAAGCTGGTCTGTGTCAACCCTTGTTGGGACAAGGATCATGGACACTTGTAGTAATCTAACCAGACAATGTGGACTCCTTCCTCCTTTTTCTTGTTTATGATGTAAATGTACAAAGTCAATATCAACTGGTTAGGAGAGGTGTGTGTTACCTGTAGGGTTGAAATTCTTGCACATATGGTAAGTTTCTTTATGTTTGCATTTATTTTGGGTATTTCCGTTCTGGAGAATGAGACGTTATCTTCGTACCATCCATTTGGGTCGAAGCCCCACAAAAACCTTAACCCGTGTGACAATTATCATCCATGACATTCATATATCTATCCATAATGTTCTTTTATTTTTGTATCTTTGTTTTCTTTAGGGCAGCCCATCCGTATGCAAATGGATATATACTTGACTTATTTTGTTATGTCTTGGACTATTGAATATAGCACGCAAGTTCACATGTCTTGTTCTGCAATTTATTGAGCTGTGGCTGAGAGCAAGTTGAGACCAAAAGTAAGGCAAAGGCCAAAGTATACTACGAAAAAAAGCAAACCTAATTAGGTAGGTAGCATCTGTAGGGAAGTCAAATAAACCTAATTTTTAAAATCAAACAACTTTGCTAGAAGCAAGGAAAGCAACTTCTTGTTCTGTAGATTCTTTACTTGCCATATGCGAAGAACTAAACCCTAGTTAGCACCAATGTAAAATGGTTACGGCACGAAACCTTCGAGGTTAGTTCAAGATGTGATGGATGCTGCAGAAATAATCCGGGATATTAAACTAGATTAAGGGTTATCATGATCATGATACGTGAAATTTTTTAATCGGATGCACGTGCCGGGGTGCCAATTAAATAACATCAAGAAAATAAAAGAATATGCATGAGATATTAACAGAGGGAGACCGGGTCTAATCTGAATGTGTATGGGCCTAAATTCACACGTTAGGTCAATTAAAATTGGCCCATATCAGAAGAAGGAGTTTCGGACTTTGTTTTAAAAAAGACAAATTAGTTCATATGGTTTTTAGAGGCCCGGACCCTTGTAGATTAGCAAAGATTAAAATCACAAAATGGAGATTAATTGCGATTAAAAAGGTAATTTAATCCAGACCAACCAGTTGCTAATCAAAAAAAGGCCCAATTTCAAAGATCTCCAGAAGCCCAAAGAATTTGATCATCACCGTCGATGTCAATTCAAATCAAGGCAGATCTTTTGGAAGATCTTTTTCCCAAAAGAGGAGGCACATGTGACATTGAAAGTCAAAATTTCCAGCTGAGGAAGTGATGGGGAGTTAATGGAAACATGTTAACCAAAAGAACACTTTCCATAAACCATTCAAAATGCCAAAATGAAAGGACAGTCAAGTTGCCCTTATACACCCATAGAGGGCTCTACATTGGAACATGATGTGTTTTTCAAGAAATAAAACAGGAGACAAGAGAGTTATTCACCAGAAAAGCGAGAAAAGACCATCATAGAAGCTGAAGCTGACTGTTGATGGTTCTTCTTTGCCAGAATAATAATTTCCCTTTTTTGTGGCATTGGAAAAGGAAAATCTTTTTGAAAGATTTGCCGCCCAGGATTAAGGATTAAAATAAAAACCCTCATTCTAGAGTTCTCTATAAATATGAGAGGAGGTGAATAGATTCAGGACAACCAAAAAATTCAATCAAAACAAAACTCTCAAATTATATTGACAAATTCAAAAGAACCAAGTCATTCAAATCTCAAAAACCTTCAGACTCTGAAGCAATCAAGCCATTCAGTTTGAAAATTCATCCGACCCTCAAGCAAAACAACCAGAACTTAGGTCATTTCAAACCAAAGAAGCAATCCACAAAGGAAACAAGACTTCCCTTGTTACAAATTTGGTCCAACTTATGCCAAATCAAACAGAATTTGGGTTTTTCACAATATGAAAACCTCAATAAATTTACAGCGATGCTTCGAGTGCTCAGAATTTCTAGAATAGCTCTTGGTTGATTCATAACCAAGCAGAACAGATTCCTGTGGTGCAGCTTCCAAATCAACAATCGTCAATCCAGCCATTTCTAGTCCAATCCAGACTGAAGAAATATCAATTTTGCCCATCCAGCAATCCTCTCCATGGCCAGAACAGATTAAAGATCTGTCAATCTTGACATTGGTATCGATTCCCAGCTAAACCTCATCAGTTGAAAATACTGACGTGCAATTCTAGTATAGATATATCCAGTCCAACCCAATTCACCAAACTAGGTAGAAGTCAAAGTCCAATGTTTCTGTTCTCCCAGACTTGGCTGTTTTTTCCTCTGTTTTATTGTTGTGCAATAGGTAGTTTTATTTCAAAAAGTCTTTCCAGCTTTTATTTTGGTCAGAACTACTAGGTTTTTTTTACTATGATAAATTGTGAAGTCCTCACCAGGGTCTGAGGCAAGAAAAGAACTTACTTGGGAGATATTCCTCGCCCAAATTCACAATCACTTGTTTAAAGTCAGTAACTTGGGGCGCAAGTTGTCTATTTTTCATAAGTCTCTTTAGGGTTTTATTGCTAATAGTGGCACGCTTGCACACCAAAGAAAGTTGACTTGTTGACTACAAATGGTTTATAGGTCAATGAGGAATTTTACCCTACCATCACATGAACTAATCGAAACGAGTGAACAGAATGTGATAGGATAAACAATATGAGGATGCAGACGATCAATATCTTGGCCTAGATGATGACAAGCTCAAACAGATTGCATCTTTGAACTAACATTTAGACATGTTCTAAGCTCTGGTATGCTTTTCACAAGAGATTTGAGCATTTTATTTTACTATTTAAATAATATATAAAAATTACAGTATCAGTTATTCAGAAACAGCCATGGGTCAAACAGGTACATGATCCAACTTTGAAAAATTAATTTTTTTTTTTATTATAGACCAAATAAATAATGGGTAGCTTTTGAAAATCACTATAATGGGCTGAAAATGATCCATGGTACTTGGACTTATGTATGTCCTTTTTACATTACTTTTAAAAACCATAAAATAAAACCATTGGGCTAAAACAAAATTGATCCATCATACTTTTGGACTTTTCTATGGCCTTTCATATTACTTTTTCGAAATAAAATTAGTAAAACTTTTCTCCCTTTTTGTTCCCTTTTCACTTTATCCTTTCAGCTTTTTTTTTCATTGAACTTACATCAACCCTTAAATAAAAAAAGAGTGACCTCGTTAAAAGTTGAAAATCCAGTCAAGAAAAAAGAGCACCACAGCGCCTCCAAATAAACAAACAACAAGCTAAGGGGGCAATATCTTCGGAAAATAAACCGCAATCCTTTCTTCAATCGAAACTGGGCCATGGCATGTGCAGCCCCATTTTCTTCACTTTATCCTTTCAGCTTTCGGTGATCTTTGGGAAAGGATTAAAAACCAAATGTCCAATCAAAAGACAGAACACATTACTAGTTATTATTATTATTTCTTCTAGATTGGACCATGGGTTGGAACTTGGAACCAATCTTTGAGCTGGAATAAGCGGACCTGAGTTTGACTGCAAAATACTTTGTCAAACTTCTTGACTTTCCTCTCTTCATATATACGAACTTTTGTTTGTTTTAATCTCTCTATTAACTCAACATTGAGATTTTTTAACTGAGCGTTTGTCAAGTCAACATACACGAGTGTATGAACTCTAATTTTTTGTTTTTGACAAATTAAAGACAAACTGTATTTATAAATCACGTCACAAAGGCAATATAAATATAATAACCACAATGTATTCACATAGTATTACAATTAATATGGAGGGATCTAATAACAACATCAAACTCATACGGTATACCTTCACTCAAAGTCATATAGGACCAAAGACAATCCTTCATAAATGCTTGAAGTCTGAAAAGCCTAGTATAGCACTCATAATGCAAACTCTCCCGAAGATAGACCACAAACACGCATCAAACTCGAATAGAGTTCATACACAACTAAGATTTGGTAGAAGGCTGACCCAAAACAAAAAAAACAACAGAACCACCGCCGCCACCATGGAGACAGGGACAACACCACTGAAATTGCAACCACCCAAAAACTTGCAACACCATAACAAAAAGAACGAACCAAAAAGCCCTAGATTCAAGCACATCTGGACAAATATAGGGAGAGAGAGAGCCTCTTCTCCCCCTCCTAACCCCAGGGCATAACGCACAAAAACTTACAACACCAAAACAAAAAGAACGAACAAAAAAGCCCTAGATTCAAGCTCATCTAGACAAAAATAGAGTGAGAGAGAGAGAGAGAAGAGTGGCCTTTTCTTCCCCTCCTGACCCAAATGAAATGCCCCCCAAGGCATAACGCACATTACTAATTTACTTCACCCTCCTAATTAGCATGACATTTAAAATCATACATGAATCCGATAACATGACATGAACAGGTTATGTTGATAACAAATTCATTAGTAACCCAAAATAATGAGTCGTTTTCGTGATGACATGGAAAATTCAAGCATGCTAAACCATCCTCCATGTATATGAAGATCAACATCACATAATTAACTAACATTGTCAATGCCCCCACTAGTTAAGTGATGGATTGTGGGTTTGGGGGGGCTAGAACGAAAATTACAACGTACAAAGACCACACAAGTTAATCCATTTCTTTAATCAACGAAAGCTGCCTACCAACCAAAACATATGGGGAGGGACCCACCGACTTTGCTTATAGATTTACTAAGAACATGCTCACCCCTTTGCTTAGTAAATCATCATGTCAAATTCTCATTCACGTACATGCACAACTTGGGCCGGCCAATATTTTTGTGCACATACATGCACGTATATTCAGGAGTAATTTTTTTTTTTTTGGTGTGTAACAATCACATCCCTCATGTGGTGTTAAAAAATTCATTCATATTATACTAAGTACATTTATTTAATAATATTATACATTAAATTCATGATATATGAATCGTATCTTGTGTTAATATTTTAACGCGCGAACTAATAACACCACGCGACGTTGTTATCGTAACTCTAAAAAATATATTGATATTTAGAAGCAATTATATAATGTCTTATAAAATTATTTGTCATGGATGGGCGGTGAGAGTTGAGTTCCCAGTGGGATGGTTGCTAGCATTCACACCATGACCATAGGAAGGGAGAAAATGCCAAAATGGTAGAAGTGGGGGAATAGAGGGAAACATGTCACACTGTTGTAAAATAGACTGAACGTGTGAGAACCACACAATACGGGAGTGGAATTGCATTTACTTTCGAGAGACTACAACTGATAAAACTCTATCTAGAATTTCTAACATTTTTCTCTATTCTAATGCATGATGAACATTTACTTTGCCTAGGCAACTAGTTCACCGAAGTTTTCGGCTCAACACCAAAGTCAAATTGAAAACATTTCACTTTATCACTACACTATTGCACTACACTATTGCACCTATATCATGCCTTCCATTGCGTCACGACATCCGTATATTCACAACACACAAATTATACATTATTCAAGGGCGAACCAGAAATTTTTCAATCCTTGTGGGTTAAAAGTTATTAGCTTAAAATATAATGATAATTTTTCTTTGGTACTTACATTTTCTATATTTTTTTTCTAGAAATAAAAGTATACATTAAATCATGTTAATTGTAAACACAAGGAAAAAAATATATGAAATTAGAGCCATATTATTTACGAAAGGGTGAATTTCATTTAGAAAAATGCTTCTTTTTTGGAGACAAATTAATATAAATTTTTTAAAATTGATGTTGGGACAAACTTTGACATCAAATACAAATACAAATGTGAAAGATCTCTAACTATGACTATTGTGTTGAAATATTAGGCTATATATATATTTAATTAAAATATACATATATATGTATATTTAATTAGTTTTTTTTTTCCCAAAGCTTCCCTGGGCTACAGCCAAGGGCAGCCTTTGCCTTGGTTCCGCCCTTGACATTATTATCCCTTGGTCCAAACCTTTGTTTGAGCGAGACTCATCGCATTTGCCACCATCCGTTCCGTCGCCACCATTCGGTCACTACAAGTCTTCGCCGGCGGCCATCGTCACTCTCTCAACCAACGATTATAAACGGGTCGTGTTCAGGTTGGAGATTTGAGTTTTCTATTGGTATACCAAAAAGCTAGTACTTTATTAAAAAATTATATAATAATTACACAAATAAAAATCCGAACTTCCAAAAAGATAAAATGTTTAAAAAAAAACTCATTTGTCACTAATAGGTTCACACAGTGGCAGTAGCTTAATTTACCAATAAACAGCACACAGTTTCAAAATTCTCAACGTCGGCAGACTTATGATTGGATAATATTCTTTTTTAAACAAACGACAAACGACCTTGAAACCTTCCCTTATAGTCTTCTTCAACTAACGTAACTCCCTGACATACATTTACACTTTCCTGGGACCCACGCGGCGGCGCACGATAGCGCCACCACCCGTACACCTGGACACTAGTGTGAGACGCTGAAAGTAACTTAACCTGCGCCCAACTGGGTCCTTTGAAGTTGAAGCAAGAGCTTAAGCCTACGCACCCCTCACCATCTTCACAAACATAAAACACATGGAAGGAAAGCTTTACAGTGTCAGAGTCAAAGTTCGTATGTTGATGAGCGACACTTAGAAGGGACCTCTTGGATGTCAATACGTGTCTTTTAATTCTCTCATAAAAACAAATCACTCTCTTGGATTTCTTCGTATCTTTCAAAATAATCCATTTTGATATTTTCTTCTTCTTGTAGTTTTTTTTTACTATAAACAATGACTTGTTGCGCCATTTAAAATTAAATTCAGTTGCTTGGTTTGATTGAAGACTTTTTGGACCAAACGGGAAGGGTTGGGTTGGTTTGAGGTTTGCCTTGTTATTTTGTAGCAGCTCCTTGCTCTTTTTGACGCGTGGTCTTCTTGCTTTGAAACAATCTTTCTCTCAATTTTCTAATCCGGGTTTTCTTTCTTATCTCCACCTGAAGCTATATTTTTTATCATTTTGGGTTTGTTCTCTCTCTCTCTCTCTCTCTCTCTCTCTCTGTGCTGCTGGAGATATTTTGTGCTTTATTTCTTGTTTGGTGAGTTGGGTTGGGATGGAGGAGAGGTATGAGGCAATGAAGGATCTTGGTTCTGGGAATTTTGGAGTGGCAAGGCTGGTCAGAGATAAGAAGACCAAGGAGCTTGTTGCAGTCAAATACATAGAAAGGGGAAAGAAGGTAATTGATTTTCTTTTGTTTTATTTCCTCTCATTTATTGATTGACTAATGTGTGGAATTCTGGAAATGTTTATACTAATGGTTGCATGGTTGCTGATGTATCTTATTCTCTTTGGATGATTTGAGAGTCGGGAATTGAAATTTTTTATCTACTTTTTGAAAGCTTTACTGGGTTTTGTTTGAAGTTCTGTTTTTCATTTAAAATGGTATGCTAGTGTTTGGGGAGAGGTGGTTTTCTTGGGTTCTCTTTCATCCTCAAAACTCTTGGTGTGAGTGAGCTCTAATATTCATTAAGTTGAACATAATGAGTATCTTGTGGGTATTAGTTGAAGTGATTTTTGAGTTGGAGGAGCAGAGGTGTTGGGCTCATAGATTCATTCGGACGAGAGGCCAAGTTGACCTCTCATTTGATTAGCTCTTGTTTGTTCTGCTTTTTATTTGGTTGTGAATTTGTGATGCTAAGTTCTTTCTAATTCCAGCTGCTGAGTATATAATTATAAGTTTTGCTAAGACCGTTTTACGATGCCGACCTTCTTCTCTATTTACTTTTAGCTGGAAAAGCAGATCTTGAGTCTCATATCTGCAATAACCAATGCTGTTCTTGAAGTTTCAGTTGTGTAAAGAAGAAAAACTTGATGTTCTGTTTTCTTGGCATATACAATGTTCACATTCATACATTTAGCTTGTGTCTATTTTCAGTTATATTAACAATCATGCAGAGTTTTGCCTCAAATTTTCTTGCACATTGAACATGATTGCTTGATATATCATTATAACTTCTGAGGTTATAATTACATCCGTTTTATCGTTAACTAAAGTTGGATATTAAATTAGGGCTTGATTACATACATATTAAGGCCTGTATTTTCTCCTGCACATGCATTTTCAATATTTTGTTTTCATTTGATATCGTTCTTTACATTTTTCTTCTCATTACCCTATAATGGATGTAGATGTGATTTTGGTACGGATATTGACATTAATTCTGTTTTGAATCTTTGGATTTCAGATTGATGAGAATGTTCAGAGGGAAATCATAAATCACAGATCCCTGAGGCATCCAAATATTGTCAGGTTCAAAGAGGTATTCACAAGCTTTCATTAACAGTATTGTGTATGTTTCATGCACTTTTGGGGGTGTGTGTATGTATGTAGGCATTTCTTTGTTCCTTTTTTTCTTTTCCTTTCGACATGTCATCATGGTATGCTAATTTTGGCCAATGATATGTGATTATGTGAAGATAACTCTAAGATGTTAATTACCAGTAACTGCAAGTGGCGCAAAAGAGCTACGATGAGGAAGTTTTGAGTTTTATATGAACGAAAGAACGCTTAAAGCATCAATTTTGTCTGCAGGTCTTGCTGACTCCAAGTCATTTGGCTATTGTCATGGAATATGCAGCTGGTGGTGAACTTTTTGAGAGGATCTGCAGTGCTGGTAGATTTAGCGAAGATGAGGTTAGCTTGTTTAGGTTATTTAGCATGTTTAATTGAAAGTTCTTTAGTTTTTCTGCATATGGAAATTATTTGTAAGCATCCAGTCTATGACTCTGTTTGATGGCAATTCCTCTTCATGGCAGGCAAGATTTTTCTTCCAGCAGCTGATATCTGGAGTCAGCTACTGTCATTCCATGGTATGTTTATATTTGAAAAACAGAAAAAGGAAAGAAAAAAAAAAGCACTTTTATTACCAAATGCTTTCCTGTTTACCGTTCATTTTCTTACATTTGCCAGTAATTTTACTGCAGGAAATTTGTCACAGGGATCTGAAACTGGAAAATACACTCTTAGATGGAAGTGCAACACCACGTCTTAAAATATGCGACTTTGGATACTCCAAGGTTTATGATTTTCTTGTTGAATAAGACTTTATTTTGTTGAGTCCAGGAAAATTATTTTGGTGATCTGTTGTCCAATATATGTTAATGTTTATTTACTACTTTGCAGTCTGCTCTGTTGCACTCACAACCAAAATCAACAGTTGGAACGCCTGCATACATTGCTCCAGAGGTTCTATCACGGAAGGAATATGACGGAAAGGTATCTAGTTTCCATATTGTTTTCCAGGCCAGTCTCACAAGTTCAATCATGTTCTCGCATTTTACTTTATGTTGGACTTAGTAGTCTGACCATCTATGTATTAGGCATAAATTTATCCATTTTATTTGCTTTCTAAGTTGGTACAACTTGGTAGATTGCAGATGTTTGGTCCTGTGGTGTGACGCTATACGTGATGTTGGTAGGAGCATATCCTTTTGAGGATCCTGAAGATCCTAGAAATTTTCGTAAGACCATCGAGGTGAGCTTCACCTTATTCCGCACACATGGTAGTTGAACATAGTGATCTTTAGGGCAAAAGGTTATGGTTTCCATTCCACAACAATTGATTTATTGCAATTTTTGAAACAGAGAATTATGAGTGTCCAGTTCTCCATACCCGACTATGTACGTGTTTCTGCAGGCTGCAAACAGCTACTTTCTCGTATTTTTGTTGCCAACCCTTCCAAGGTAAACCAGTTCCTTGATAAATTTCTTATGTTTCCTTTTTGTTAACTTGAGGCACAAGAACAATACATGGAGCTAAGCAGATGAGTATGAACAATATTATAAATGCAGTATCCGAATCCGATGCTATTAAAATCAAATTCTGTTTTGTCTGATATAGAAACACCCTCTTAAGACTTAACCATATATAGATTCTGTACTGACAATCCTGTCCATGTCCTCATGGCAGAGGGTCACTATTCCTGAGATAAAACAGCACCCTTGGTTTCTGAAAAATCTGCCAAAAGAGCTCATTGAGGCTGAGAAAACAAACTATGCGGCAGTGGAGCGAGACCAGCAACAGAGCATTGAAGAAATAAATAGGATCATAGATGAGGCAAGGAAACCAGTTCAAGGATCCAAAGCAGGTGGCCTAGGTATTGCCGGGCCATCCGACTCTGATGATTTAGAGGCTGATTTGGACTCCGAAGTCGATGTCAGTGGTGACTTTGCTGGCCCTCCATGAGCATTTCGAGTCTGTTTACACAAAGCAGTACTTTGTTTGAACATTTATGATGTTGTTCACATTGTATGGTAGACTATATGCCATACACATTTGTACAAATAATTTGACCATATTGATATGGGGATTGAGGTATTTTTACATTGTATGTAGATTGTACTGGAACATGTTTTGATCCTTAAATGTGATTTTTTAAATATACTTCAAGAACTTATCTGCATAATTTAACACATCTAGTATTTTAACAAAACTATCTTGAATGCGAAAGGGCTTTAAAATCATAATAAATTCCAAAGTAGATATGATATTGTGAGCCACACTAATCATATGATTGTAAACCTGAGCTTATAGACATCTGCCATGGTTAAAAGGTAAAATCTGTTTTCACCTATTCTTTGGCTGGTAAAATCTCCTTTACTTGAGACTCACAAGAAGATTTTTTTTATATTATAAGCATTATAAATAAACTACTAATTTTGTGAAACTCTACAAACCAAAGTTACAAACCAACTGATCTAGAAAGTTTTCCTCCATTATCTATGGAGTACATTGATAATGCTTCAGTACAATCAACCAGATTTTTTAAATAAATGTTGATGCAAGTATTTGTTCTCATTTCTAGATAGTTTGACACAAACATAAAAAGGGAGTTCGGTTTTGATTAGGCCTTTCAGTTTCGAGCCTACAATATTATGAGCGAAATCTACCGAAAAGCGTTTGGTTGAGTGGTCAGTCCCGTGGAATGCTCTCACATGGTTTGAGGTTCCTCTCCTCATAGTACCTATCTAAATTCATTTAAGAGAAATAAGGGGCTTGCAGCTCAAGTGATTAAGAGCAAAGTTACCTGCGCATTTAGATTTTCCTCCTCCCTAGTATCGCTTTTATAAACTGTTAGGAGCAGAGTTTGGGGAGCTGGTGGCCAAAAGTAGGGTTTGAAGTCTCTGTCTTTGAATCTATTATAGATGATGTTCTATAATCTAATGAATTGATGTTTGAAATTAGGCATCAGTAAAAAAACTAAGGGGGTGTAATTAATTATAACTTTTAAAGACTTTTAATGAGTTAAAAAGTCTGGAGGTATTCAACTATGACTTTTAAATAGTCTTTAAAAGTTTAGTGGTATCCAATTGTGAATTTAAAAAGTGTTTAAAAGTTTTAGGGTATCCAAAAAGTTAATGACTTTTGAAAATTTTGTTAAATGAATGACTTTTCAATAATTTTAAGGCTAATTCTTAATATCAAAAGTCTGGCTAATTTACCCCAGATTTTATCAATGACTTATCATTCTATAGCTATGGCCATTGCAAGGGTGCATTATCATGTTTGGGTCTCTAGACCCCCTCCCTCTTTGATCGGTGTACTATCAATAAAACCACCATTGTTTAGGATGGTCTCCTCTGCCCACCATAGCACTAGGTTTATACAGATTATGGTTGGCACTAGGTCAATAAAACTCTATGATAAAAGTATATGAAAGTAAATCATTAACTTTATAAAGTACGTAAAAGTTATTAAGAATTTGTCAACTCTATTAAAGTCACTCACTTACAAAAAATCTTTAAAGTTATAATTGAATACACCCCCTTAAGAGCCTGTTTGATATTGTTGTGCCTGTGAAAATAATCGCTTTCAGATTTGCTGTGAAAGAAACAATTTGGTGTTTGGTAAACTTTTTGTTAAAACTTTTTCTTTCAAGGTGGTGGAAGACTGGAAGACTCAAAAATAGGTTTGAGATGAGTAGAGTAGGATGGTGGGTTTGTTGGCAACTTGGCATAAAGGATAAGTATCTATTAGAGACTTGACACAACTTTTGTACATGTACCCGCCCATCACTATGTGGGGCTTGTAATTACGAGAATCTTCTACTGCCCTAAGTTTCAATGAATATATGACTCTATTGGAAGTTCTCTAATTAATAGCGTTTGTAGTCCAACGGTTAGGATAATTGCCTTCCAAGCAATAGACCCGGGTTCGACTCCCGGCAGACGCATAAAATATTCTTTTTGTCCTTCTGCAAAAAACTTCACAGGAGTGGTTATAATTTTTTTTCTTTTATTTATTACGCGTGATTGATTGAATGCAAAACACTTCACAGGTTATAATTTTTTTTATAATTTATTATGCGTGATTGATTGAATGACTTTGTATGAAAATTTAATTTCATGACTTTCAAATCATATATAAGCCGCAAATTGAGAAATTTTCACAGAATTAGAGGCTTGGTGCCATAGAGAAAACAGAGACATGCCACAATGTGCTTCTCTTGGTTAGAACAAGTCAAAGTAAACATGAAAGAGAAAACAACATGATACATGGATTTTCACCCCCCAAAAAAAAAACATGATACATGAACAAGTTCCATACCCTTTTTCACACATTTGGCATGTTCTATTCGGTCTTAATACACTTCTCTCCAATTAGCTCCAGGTTGTCAGCTAATTGATTGCTTGGAAATTACATGATCTCATCATTTCATTCGATTCTACGGTAATTATAATGTGGTTCATTTGGAGACTTGCTCAATTACTGGTGTAAATGTGGAAAATACTTGGCTCCTTCATTGCAATGAGTGCTTGGAAATTATTCTTTTGTGTTTTAATAAGTTATTTTTGTCTTATGTCAAATATAAAATTGGCACGTAAAAAACTTTGATGGAGAATGTTAAGTATGTCAACATCCAAGTGTGTACAGTCATATTCTTATTTGAAATCCAAAGGAAAGGACATTTCCATGTTACCAGTCCACCAATAAGCCAATTAAAGTCAAAAGAAAACCACAAAGTGCTTTGAAATATTCAACATAAACAACAGTCCCCCCCCCCCCCCCCCCCCCCCCCCCCCCCCCCCCCCAAAACCACTTCCTTATAAGTGCACAAGCTAGCTTGCTGTCTATCTGTGCCCCAAAACCCTCTGCTAGTAGAAAACTAAAGAGAGAAGAGACCATGAAGGGAAGAAGGCCATCGTCGTCGTCACCGGCTTTCGGGCTCTTATTAGTTCTTGTGGTTGTTCTTGGCATGGGGGAGGTGATCAAAATGGGTGGTGCTGCCCCAAGTGCTGCCCAGTGCCATGAGGAGAGGGCGCTTGCGGTTACTGCATGCATGCCGGTGGTGTTTGGTAAGCTTCCAACGCCACAGTGTTGCGAACGCGCAAGGGTCAGCCATACTGAATGCATATGCCCTGTCATCACCCCCAAGGTTGCAGCCACCATTCACGACATCAACCGCGCCGTCCGCCTCATTGAAGGGTGTGGTAGGAGGGTGCCTCGCCACTTCAAGTGTGGGAGTAAGAACCTCTCTCTCTAATATGGCAAAATTTTGAATTTACACAAATCCCGGTTGAACTAAAATCTTGTTTATCTTGTAAGCTTGATACAAACAGAGTATATAGCGTACCTAAACTATGCTCTAGCTATTAGATCAGGGCAGTTTTATGCTTGCTATTTGTGGATTATCATGTTTTAATTTGTAATAAACTCAAGCTCCTTTTCTGTTCATGTTTTAATTGCAGGCATCACCACTCCATGATAGTTGGGCTCAGCTTTGCTGCCTTTTCCGGCTACAAATAAATTGAAGAAATAGTTTCCTACGATTGGTCTGACAACCTGGTTGTAGTAATAAAGTTAAATAAACAGATACCCCGTGTTTTAATTCAAGTAATTAACATCATGATGATCAATAATTGATGTAATATAGTAATTCTATTCCGTCGTGTTTAAGTGAAGCTTGACTAGAGTGTTGGAAATTAGATATTATAATATTTAATTTTTAATGTGTGAATGATGTAAAACCCATGTTCTATGGAAAATTACATTTTGGTGGGGGTTGGTTGTTATGCTAAATGATGTGTACTCAAGCATAATTGATGTGATCACTTTCAAATTGACTTTGACCAAGTTCACTATTTTGTGCATACGCAGTACAACACTTGATCGGCAGAAGATCACTTTGAGAATTTCAGATTTTCTCAAAGAATTTTCTATGCACGGCACTTGATCAGTATAAGATCATTTTGAAAGTTTGTTTATAGATATTTGTCTGCATGTATGTTATTTTTGAAATGAAGAAATCATGTTTGCATGTGTATGTTTTATTACTACTGCAAACAAGAAGGAAACGGCATGAAAACCGTTGTTGGGTACCTTTCATTCATTACAACTTTTAAGTTTAGAGAAGTATGTGATATATTTCTGTCTTTTGGTAAGATAATAACTGAAATGTGGGGGCTAAGGCCTATTTTTAAAGGATTTAGGTTTCTAATTGTGAAGCTTCAAACTACAATGGATTGTATGAAGGAATCCATCACAATTTCCATTAAATGGAAATAATGAGAAATCAAAAATGTGGGGCGTCTTGCAAAATTGCACTATATGTAATTTGCAACGTTCTTAAGGTATGAAAATTCATTGGTAATTTAATAGAAACCACAATTGTAAGAGAATTGTGGGGGTGGCTTAATTATTTTTGTAATCTCATATTTGTGTAAGAATGGAAAAGTAATTTGCTCTTTAAGAGAGATGATTTACTTTTATTTTAAGATATAGAAAGGTTAAAGACACTACAAATACCTTGAATGTGAGGGAAGTCTACCGAAGAGTTGGCAAATTACTTAGTAAGTCCCAATAATACGTATGGAGGACTTTTTGAAAACATCAACTCTCAAATGAATATAATTTCATAGGATGGAACAATTTATAGTCAACCTAGTCGATCCAAAATTTAAAAGGTTGTCCTAGAGAGTGGGTTGAGCATCGAGAGGAATGAGGTTAAAGCCAATATGTTGAATGAATTGGCCGGGCAGAAACCTAACCTAGTTGATTGGAGATCCCATGATCTAGGTTCAATAGGCAAACTGGTTGGGCATGATTCAAAGAAGTTAACACACTATACCTCATTCCTATAGTGGAAGAAGTGTGTTGTTTGCAGAAGTATTGTTGGGAAATTTGGTTTAAGGATGCTACTTTTCCTGCAAAACATTATATGAAATAATTATTAGAAAATTGTAATTTACATTGATAGAGTAGATTAAATAAAATCAATGAAAATTACAGCAAAATACTTATCTTTTGGGATGTAGAAGTTGGTCTTCATTGATACTTGAGTAGAATAATAGTTTTAGGTTGAGGCGTGTAGTCACTGTCCCTTAAGAGTAGATTTCGCCCTCGAGACAATGTCTCGGTGTAGTAAGGTTGTATGACGCCCTACTCTCCAGGATACAACAACCTATGACCCTCATAAGCGTACACTCGCAATACTTGGGTCAAATGAACACTTGAATCTTTCCCTCGGAAGTAAAATAAAGTCAACACAATAAAACTGTATGAAAATTGTGAGGAAGGAAATGATGCGGGAGGACAGAAATTGAGAGGAAAAATGCTCGAATTCCTATCTCTATTATGCCCAAAACTGCTATATATATATATGGAAGGTGCTGACCCCAAAGAAACGTTGGTCATTAAAGACCAAAATTTGTTGTTTGATAAATAATGGTGGCACAGTTTTGAAATTGAATACTGATACCTATAGCCCAATTAAATATATATGAACGTAAACGGTTATGTAATCAAGACCTTCAGCAAATCAAAGTTAATATATATTTAACTTACAAAAGTAACGGTAATAATTAAAACCATAAAGGAGATAACAAAACTGACAACAAATTAAAGTCCAATTTATTTGAAACCAATATGGAAGAAGTTTATAATTTTCATAAAATAGAATTAAATCAAACATTTAAAATTTCACTTTCAACATAAATTAGATATATTAATTTTGTATTTGGAAATACTCACAAAAATTCCAACAAGTATAAAGGGTACTTTTGTTTAATGATATTGATATCTTATAAATAAGAGGAAATGAGTATACTATTCTTAATCAGCGTGTCACCTATGTGAGAGTAGATGTGAGGTCGCTTCTATGAGAATGAGATGGCTAAGTTCTCTAAAGCTCTCATGAATTCAGGATTTGTTCATGACCAAAATGAACACAACCACATGAACCATAATATATTAGGATTGGAGATGTGTGATTCCTATTGTCTTAGTTTACTACTCCAGTGAACAGTTCTTTGAATCTCCATAAATTTCCTTGTCGAAGAGGAGGCAGACCTCAAAACATCAATAGGCTCCAGTTTAACTCATTCAAAAATAAAACGACACTTGCTTTTCCAAATAGCACACAAGATAAAGCTTATATAGGTCGAATAATCTACATGCGAATATTCCTCTTGCGGAAATTTGCTCAAACAGTGGCTCACCTAAAACACACAGCTGGTAGTGGTACCAAAGGACACTACTTGACACCAGCGAATGATAAGGTACACTTGCATCCCTCAAGTTGCTTGGGTCACAAGCCAAAGTGAGTGATTTATAACGATTGTGTCATGGCAAGCAGGAAATTTATCGGGGAGGTGACACAAATTCCTAGTGAATGGTTTGTTGTTGGTGTAATGAACCAAGACCCATTCTGATATGAGGTTTTCAGAAGACAACATGTTATTTGTGTTTTTTCGATCATAGGTTAAGCAATTCACGTTTGCCTTTTTTTGTTTGTTTGTTGCTAAGGCAACATTTTGAGTTGAGAGTTTAGGATTTAGATCGTATTGAAAAATTAAATTATATGAAAGTTTAAAACAACTTAGGTTTTTACATGAGCTCAAATCAATAACGGATCTGGATCCGGTTTTTGGGTTGTATGTCAAATTTGATATTGAATGTGTTGATAGATTGATTGATTTGTTTTGAAAATAATGTCTTGATTTATTTAAGAAGCACCAAGTGGCTTGACTTCTTGGTCAGTCCAGAAAAATATAATGAATATGATTTGATTAATTTGAAGAGTGGCTGGCTGCATATTTTGAGCAAAATGCGACAAAAGGAAGAAAAATCCATGGACCGAACCCATCGTCTCCACTTTGTAGAAACTCCGTGCAAGACACTTGACTAGCTAAGTCCACGACAGAGTCTTATTATAGTCCAAATTGATTCAACGGCCACAATTTGATTCTTTTGGTTTCTTCTAGCAGCTAGGTCGGTGTAAAAATACAAATCATGGTCAGTGCAGAGGAATTGAAGTTAGTTTTGTCTAAAACTGCAGGTGTGGAAACAAAAAAGAAAGCATATAATGATAAACTTTTTTCTGGGTCTGATTACTCATATGCCCTTTTCTGCAAATTATAGATGTGGCTGGCATTTGCAAGACACTAGAGAGAGAGAGAGAGAGAGAGAGAGCCACTGTGCCACAATTTGATTCTCTTGGTTTCTTCCATCGGTGGGTCTAAGTTTAGAGCGAGCCAAGCAAAGTAACATCAAAGAGAAAGCAATATGTCCCAGGTCGGCTAAGTGTCCATTGTCCACACATAACATGTCCACTTTGAAAAATGTGATTTAGGTTAGTAGGTCAGAACTCCGTCTCTTTGCATTTGAATTAAAGTCTTTCTCTCCGTACATTAGATTAATGTAAACTGTAATAGAATAGTTTAAACTATCTCTAGTATAAATAAATAAAAAAACCTTTTAAGTTTTAATTCGTTTGACATGTTCTACTATTCAGTCTTAATTAATTCTCTCCAATTTGCTGAACTAATAGATTGATTGGAGATTAAAGTTAAATAATCACCATTTTTGGAAATTTAATTTATATCATTCTAAAGAACACCAATGCGTGGTTATTATTATTATTATTTTTTATTATAAAAAAAAAACTAGCTCACCTTACGAATCCAGCAATGAGTAGAGCTCAAACTAGTGAAGTCGAACAATGAATATTTGATGATTGATCAGTTGGCAGTCTTGTATTTTCTAGCAGTGAGAAAACTAAAAAGCACATTGGAGCATTGAACAAAATTATAGAGTACCCAAATTCAACTTCTTTATAAAATACCTACCTAGCTAGCTATTGTGTCAAGGTACGTAGTTAAAGAGAGAAAGAAGGTCATCAATGGCTTTTGGGGTCTTCCTAGTTCTCGTTGTTCTAGCCATGCGTGAAGTGAAAATGGTTGGGGCTGCACCAAGTGCTGCCCAGTGCCACGAGGAGAGGGCACTCGCGATAAAGGCATGCATGCTGGTGGTGTTTGCCAAGTGTAGGGACGAATCATAATTTCAAAATAAGATGGGCTAAATTTACTTTATGTATAAAACTCAATTGCAAATGCCTAATTGATAATTCATTACACTGAATTTTTAAATTCCTAATTTATAATTCTTGAATCTTAAAAAATCTCCAAATTTCAATAACAATAAATTGAGGAAAGAAAATTGTAAAATTCCACCAATAAAATAATTGTTTTGCGAACATTCCACCAATAAAATATGAACCACCAAGAAAATTGAACATGTTGGAGGGCTGATGCATGAAGTGTCCCAGGTTGTAGGATGGGCTACATGTGACTTTGGGCTGGAAAATAATAAAAGCCACCTGGGCTATAGCCTAGGTTAGTCTGTGGTTGGGTCTGGCCTTGTCCATCGCCACAGTGTTGCCAGCGCGCAAGGGTCAGCCATGTTGAATGCATATGCCATGTGATCACCCCAGCCACCATTGATATCAACCGCAACAGCAGAACTAAGAATTTTTCAACGGTGAGCTAGCTAAAGTTATTATTTTAAAATTTAATGTTTTTTTTTAACTTATATTTTCTATAGTTTTTCTAGAAATAAAAGTATACATTAAATCATATAAATCGCGCTAGTTCATAACTTCATTGACTAATTTTCAATATGCTTTTTTTCTTTTTATACACGCAATATTTGTGGAGAGGGGAATTGGACCTAGGACCTCGATAGCATGGCTAAATGCTAATTTCCAATAAGGTTTAACATAAAACAAATACATATAAATGAAACCAAAAAGCACATATTATAAAATGAAAAATATGTTCGACAACATAATTGAAAATGTACCTATTTTAATGTGTCCAATATAGGTCCATATAATTTCTATTTCATAGACATATATCCATCATTCTATAAATCTATGTGTAAAACCCAATTTCAAACTTAAATGACCAGTAGGATATAAGAGGTCATAGTATTCTTAGGTTTTTACATTGTTTCCATGAGACTTCATATTTTATTTATAATTTATTCCAAGCATTTCATTAACTGCCATAATTGTAATTAAAACTCCCTATTAATAGCATATCAATCACCCCATTTCTTTTGGTTGCCATTCCCTCTAACATATCTCCCACTAAAATTGCAAACCCAAAAAAAATAAATATTTGTAAATTACATATCCAATAATATACATATGAAAAATATAAATATAAATATAAATATATACATATAAATATATAGGTATATTATTTACCAAAAAAAATTTAATAAAAAAACTAGGTCAGTTACTTTGTAATTGAAATTTCCGTACATTTTTCATAAATTAAAAATAAGTACACAATAATTTATAGAAAATAGGTACGTTATATAATTTAAATTTATGCACATTTTTTATAAATTAAAAATAGGTACATTTTTTAGAGAAAAAAAAGTTCATTATACTAGGTAAATTGTTTTACTAGGTATACATTATTAGAGAAAAAAAAGGGTAAAATATTTAGAGCAAAAAAAAGAGTTCATTTTTTAAAAAAATCATAAAACAAAAATTAAATAGATTATCAAATTATTTTTCATAAAACAAGTAATAGGTACATTATTTAGAGAAAAAATTAGATACAAAATTTAGCGGAAAAATCGGTTCATTATACTAGGTAAATTTTTTTACTAGGTACATTATCAGAGAGAAAAAAAAAAATAGGTACATTATTTGGAGAGAAAAAATAGATTCATTTAAAAAACTTGTTTTCATAAAACAAACAATAAAAAGATGATCAAATTAGTTTTCATAAAACAAGTAATAGGTGCTTTATTTAGAGAAAAAAAAGGTACATTATTTAGAGAAAAAAATTGGTTCATTTTAAAAAAAATGTTTTTCAAAAAACAAAAAATAAATAGATTATCAAATTATTTTTCAACATAATTAGAATGTACACTATTTATTATTCATAAAATTGTAATAAAATAGATTACTAGTCGTATAATTCATAAAAGGAAAACAACATAATTTTTTTATTAAATAAACCAAAACGTTAATCACCTATAGATTACTAATACATTAATGTTAAATTTAATATTTAATTTCAATAAGTTTCTAAATTAATTCCTACATCAATTACAACCATTTGGAAATCTTTCCAAATTCAAAGTCTGTCATTAGTTACACCTCCGCATAACACATTAACTTATAAATATGAGTAGTTTTGGAATCCGAAAAATACCATAAATCAGATTTTAAGTTATATTAGGTAACTTGCTTAGTTGGATCCTAGTCATCGGGTATTATTTGAAAAAATTGGGTATTTTAAATAGAAAAATAAAGGAAAGGGTTGTAGGTGATTTTAAATGAATTTTATGGGTCTAAGCTCAATTTACTAATTTTTTTTTATTGATGTCTTGCAACTAAACTCATAAAAAATTGGACTTTTTTGGACTAGTAAGAGGTTAATATATATATTGGGCTATGTTTAATACAAGTCAAATATATAATTTTGATTTTTTTAATCCCCAAAACTCCCCCTAGGCTACAACCCACCTTAGTCATTAAGGTAGTTCCGTCCATGATCAACCGCGCCGTAAGGCTCACTAAAGGGTGCCTCGCCACTTCAAGTGTGGGAGTAAGAAACACCCATCTTTCCTTCTTTCTCTCTGTCTCTCTGTCTCTCTCCCCAAATATATAAAATCGAAACTAAACGTTTTTGCTTTATCAAACTACGTTAATCTTATTAGCTTGATATATGTTGTTGGTCTTTTCTGCAATAGCTAATTGGAGAATATGTTATTGAAGCTCGTTGCAGGGCAGTTTTGTGCATGTTATTTTTGGAATAATATGCGAGTTTTGTGTTATCCTGAAGTTCTTCTGGTGTCGATGTTTTCATTGCAGGCATCACTACTCCATGAAAGTTGGGCTTCACTCAATTGCTGCATTTCTCAGGCCACAAGTCTAAATAATATTATAGATGTGGTTTACAATTACGTCCCACATGTGTGGTTAATTTGGCAACCTTCTATCTTAATTTAGGTTGTAATAATAAAGTTAAATAAATAAATAAATGCCTAACATCATGATGAATTGATGAATAGTGAGTGTGAATTAATGGTTATAATTCCATCCGTTGCTGATTGTATAATATATCTGAAATCTCTGATGTTCTGAAGTAGTGAAAAAGTGATTGGCCAAAAGGGACTGAAAATTAATCTGTAATTAACGTAATAGTTAAAGAGCTTATCGAGATTTGAACTCATAACATCATCGATCAAAATAGAAACTAATGTCACTAAACCAAAAGTGTGATTGCTTATCCAGATTAGAAGCAGTCTAAACTTTTATACTTCAACAAAAGAAAAACTCCAAAGTCTTAAAACCAAATCAAGCCTTATATATATTGTGCATGCAAATCAGGACTATAGAATGTGATTGATTTATAATTAATACCTGCCCGCCCTACAAAATAAATTTTGACAACACCAAAAAATTTATATTATTATTATTAATTGAAATCTAGCTCTGCTAAAAATAAAAATAAAAATCTAGCTAGCTATCTGTATGAAGGTCTTGATTTTGTTAATTTACATGACGAAGAGTAAGAAAGTACGTAAATTATTTCCGTCTTCACACGTGTGCAAAATGGGGCTGCACGTGAGGGTCCTAACATGTCCAAGTCGAATTAAGCAAATTAAACTGATTACATTAATTATTAATTGAGGATGACATTTTTAATATCGCTTGTATCAAAACTTTGAGATATGTTCCATTTTGTCCCCTGAAGATTTGGCTTACAATGCCCGCCTAAATTATGATTTTGTTGTAACGTGGGTCTGCTCTCATGGTCCAAAAGTAGTAGGCTGGACTTAGGGTAGGCCGGGTCGTTTACTAGACCTGCTTAGTAAATACTTAATATAAATTTATGGATTACTCTACAATAGCGTGGGCAATATTGATACTGAGATTTTACCCCACTAACACTTTTTATCCTGCACATAATAAAATAAAATAAAATAAAATATGAATATAAACACATCCCAGCATCATGAAATCATAACACATGTTATTCAGGATAAGAAATTTTTGTAAAAATATTATCTTGAACTTATACCTCAATTTCAATTTGTCACTTTAATTTTTTTTTTAAAGAAATGTGCTCTTAATTTTTTCAAAATCTATGATTTGTCATTTGACTTTAGCACTATTCAATTTTCCATCCATTTTAAGGCTATTTTAAAAATAAAAAAATCATTATTAAAAACATGGTATATCTTTTAAACAATTAAAATTGAAAAAAGAAATTCTCACCTTCCCCCATCCCTTGTGCTCCACCGGCGGCTCCAACCAACCCCGCCCACCTTGAAATCACTTCCCCCTTCCCTCTTCACAACCCCTTCCTCCTCTCTTTACCATGGAACACCTACTCTCCACACACAAATTCCCTCAGCCTACCCAAATCGAGTCCGCCTTTTTCTTCTTCTTTTTTCTTTTTGGTATTTTTCCATTTGCATATTGAAAATTTGTGGAATAATAGCTACCAAATCAACAATTCAATAACCTATGTAATAGATGGTGACCAAACAAATTTTAGATCTTCAATAGAAACACAGTGGCATAAGTTAATGAAATTATGAAGACATAAAAAAGGTTGAATTTTTTAATGAATATACATTAAAGTTTTTATCTTTCTTTTTTTTAGCTTTTGCTACTGCATCCTTTTCATTTTTCAATATAAAACTATATATATATTTTTTCAAATTTCTAAATCTCTAACATTCTAAAATTTATCCTTTTTATGAAAGTAAGAAAGTAGCCATTTAATGAAATTAGTTATTAGTATCCACGCATGTCCATATAAGTACAAATAAAGTTTAAAACCATGTGAATTTTGTTATTCCAATCCAACATTTGTAAAGACGATAAGTTTTGATTCAGTTTGGGACAATTAAATGAGCACAAAAATTGTAGTTAAATTGAACTAGTATTGTGTAGTTCGATTTTATTGACCATTTGACTCTTTGATGTGTTGCACAATTATAGTTTATAGAGAGGGAAAAAAAAAGAGCTAGGCTTAAAGGCATTGATTAAGTAACACCTAATTTCATTGATTAATTACCACCTAAATGCATTGATTAAAGTTAAACATCACCTAAACAAAAATAGAAGGCACAAAGATCCCATAATTACAAACTAAAAGCAAGCATCCAATCGACCAATAAAAAAAGAAGCAAGCATCCTTGAAAAAGAAAACAATATAAAATGACAAAGACAACATTGACTCAGTCGAGCCAGTTCCCTATTCCGGTGTTGCCCCTCTTTTTTCTCCATGATCAATTTTTGTCAAAAGTCAACGCCAAAATCTCCAAGCACAAATCTTTGCCCATAATCCAGACCAGAGAACCCAAATCCCCTTCCGGGTCTCACTCTTCTCCCCCAATCCTCAAATGGGTCGGAGGCAAAACGACCCAGAAGCCACCCATTGCTCTCCTCTCGTCCTCCTCTTGGTGGGTTTGGCTTCCTGTGCTCTGGTCTACGCTGCCCTCTGTGTAGTGCTTAAACCCAATGAAGCCTCTTCATTTTCCGAGCTTGAGTCCCTGGAATTGGTAGAGGAGGGTGGAGGTGTTGGTGTGGAGGGAGAGAGTGGGGGATGTTGCAGAGGGACTGAGAATTTGGAGCTCTGGGGGGCTGCTGTGAAGTGGGGTTCAGAGTTTAAGTTCAATTCTTCTGAGCTGTGTTGCAAGGCATGTAAAGCCATGTGTACTGGGACTGATGGGCCTTGTTTGTGTGATAGCTGGGTTTTCTGTGGGAACAAGGAGGCATGTGGCTCAAAATTTGGTGAGGTAAGTTGAATCTGGAGCCTGGTTTTTTGTCAAAATTGATTAAAAATTGTATAATTTCTTATGTTAGTTTTGATTTGGATGGAATTATATAAGCTCAGTTAGTCTTGAGCTATGTACTTGATTCCTTCAGCATATTTTCAACGTCTGTGTAGAATAACATAGGACTTGCCATTCTGTGAGCATATTATCAAAGTCTGCATTTTACCTTCCAATGAATTGTGAGTGCGCATAGTTTGGATTTTCTTTTTTGAATATTATTCTAAATCTCAAGTGCTTAAGTTTTGAATTCTTTGTGTTGAAACTTTGTCACTTCAGTGCTGGCTGAAGAAACAGAAAGATACATTGGCTCCCGAGCGGCAGGAAGTAGGGGAAACAGTTAGTTGGACTTCTGGACTCATCTTTGGGAGAGGAGAGGTATGAAAGTTTGATGAGCACTTTATTTTTATTATTCTTGCTCTTCTTATACTGAAACTTGTAGCCATCTTAAGTTTCCATTTCTCAGCCAGTAGAAGTTGTTGCTACAAGAACTATTAATCAGTAGAACTGTTTGAATATAAGGAATCAAAGTCCTGTTTCTTGGAAATTTTCTCATTATTTGTAGCGATTGAAGACTTGTTCAGATAAGAAAAAACAAAAAAACAGAAAGAAGACTTGTTGTCTTTGCATACAGGAATTTGATCATTGTCATATTGCCTATCAACCTGCACATGGATTGCATCTGGCAAATATCAACTTGTTCTTTTTGTTTCTTGTTAGTTCCAGTATTCCATGTGCAATTTGATAGGCATATAAGTCTAAAACTATGCAAGATGTATTCCATGTGCAAATTGATATGCTGCATATATGAAAATACAATTAAAAAATTCCTGTATGCAAAGACAACAAATCTTCTTTCCTTTCTTGAAAAAAAAGAAAATTTATGAACAAGTCTTTTTATCCAAAGAATATGACCTTTAATTGCGTATATGTGTTTCTTTTAAGGTGGAGTTCTTAAGATGGTAAAAGCTATAAACCTCTGCTTTTAATTATGAATATCTTTCGACTAACACAGATAACAACATCTGTGTTATAGCTATAACATCCATTAGGTAAAGAGAAAATGAAAATTCATTTGAATGTGGTGGATTCACTCTGTAAGATATAAACTAGGGTGAGCCACCGTGTTCTCCATCATTGTTCTGTGTGGGACTGTAAGTCTTTGTACCTCCTGAGCCAGTTCATGACCTGTTACAGGATGAAATCAGGTCGGTGTTGCTTTTCACACAATTGCAGTACGTGTACCTTCAAAATAATAGTGCATGTGTTTTTTTTAGATTCGGAAGAAGACATGATAGGGCATTTTCTTAGTAGCTTTCCACGTTACAATTGCAAGGGTTCTGTCATTCTTGTAGTCTCTGACTCTTTTTTATTGATTATGTTTCCTTCTTGTTGGTTCTCAGCAATTGGTTGTATTATCAATTTATTATACTGTTGATGTACCTATATTTTCTCTTTGTAGGGCATTGTTGGCTTGGAAACAAAGTATGGAACTCTTCATATAAAAGTAAGTGTTAATGCCATCAGAATTTCCAACTCCCTTTTTCATATTTATTTTTTATTCTATAATTTATTATATGCGTCATAAAACTGCGTTTAGAAACTATTCGCAAAAGGAACATGAATTCTTAGGGGCTGACTCTAGAGGGTGGTTTACAATGCACTAATCAGTCCGAGTACAACCTCCAGAGTTAACTTTTTTGTGTCCATAAATTTATGTTCATGTTATTTTTCTGACTTGGTTCAATCATTCAAGAGGGGTCCTACTAGACAGGCATTGCTCAAAGTCTAGTATCCCCGTGGAACTTGATTCTGAGTTTTGGCTCACCCTCATATTCTCATAATGCTTGGATAGCATCATGAGAGAACATTATTCAAGAGCAATGGCGGGGGTCAGGTTTTTATACTTATGGGGCCTCTAACTTTATTCAAATTTCCCTTAACAAGACAAAAAATCCATTTGAGAAGTAAACTTTAGAAGCAGTGACCGAGCCAAGACTTCATACTTACGGGGCCTCTAACAAAATCAGCAAAATAAGCCTCTAGTCCTTTGATTTCAATTTTATACTGAAACTTACTGGAGGATTTATCTTTGTTCCAATCTGCAGAGAAATTAATCAGACCAGTTGACCCAATAGAGAGAGGAAAGAAAAGATTCACAAACCTTAGTCAACTAGTCCCTTAGCCCGGTTGAGAGTGGAGATAAAACTCAGAGGTTTTAGCTCTATGGATTATTATTAATTTCTATCTGTTGTGGGTTGGAAGGACAAAAGAGAGATGGAACAAAAAGTCTGTCTGTCGTGGGATAGAACAGAAAAAGAGATGGCAGGACTTTTTGATGGTACCCCTGGTCTTGTTGTGCTTCCTCCCCTGTTTATAAGTCTTTTATTTCGCTTAAAAAAGAAACAAAACAAGAAAACTTTATGTCTTTAAATTTGATGTGCATGTTAGATTTATTCTAAATGTGCAAATTAAATTATATGAGCTTGTAATCTATTGTGTTTATATCTGTTGAAACATGTTATCTTGATAATTTGTGGAGGCCTTTTAAAGAAAGTATGTGTGTACCTTGCAAAGAATAATGTATCTAATTATGAGTGTTCACTGGAAGGTTCGTTGCTTTGATGTGCTAACTGTTATAATTTGATAAGACGTGTATCTCTCATAAAAAAAAAGGCACGAGTTTTTGTTATTTGGTATATTGGAAGGATATGCAGTTTGCACAGTGTTAATTTTTTCCAATCTGAAGAAAACTTCAGATT
Organism: Prunus fruticosa; assembly: GCA_018703695.1. Taxonomy (NCBI): domain Eukaryota; kingdom Viridiplantae; phylum Streptophyta; class Magnoliopsida; order Rosales; family Rosaceae; genus Prunus; species Prunus fruticosa. Next base: position 16,453,397 of record CM031921.1, read on the forward strand.
TTTGCTCATCATTTATGCAGGTTTATATGTTTCTTTGATTTATGCCACACGCTAACAATTTCTAGTTTTAATATTCATTTATGCAGCTTTTCCCTGACTGTGCCCCTCATTCTGTAGCCTACATTCTTGAGTTGTTGGCATTGCGCCATTGTGCAGGCTGCCAGTTTTATCGTGCAGAGAGACGGGGGCCATCATGGGATTCAGAAGGAAACCACATAAAAAATGTAAGGCTTGATTAAATTCCTTTTCCTTTTCTGAAGTTGATTTTGCATGTCTAAATTTTCGTTATGCAGTTTCGTATCACCTATGCTCTCTCAAGGGAGATGTGCTACCTAAATTTGATGTTTGTATTGACTGTGGTAATACCATGTTTGGTCTGAGTGTTCAATACATAACGTTCTTCTGTGTATTTGCCAGGCTCCTTTTGGTCCTCCTTTTGCACTGGTTCAAGGAACACTTGATGCCCAAGGAGTGATATTTAAGAAGATTCCAACTGAGGTTTGCCCAACCATAAGAAGGGGTTCGGTTGCGTGGATTGGTTCTGGCCCGGAATTTTTTATAAGCCTCGCAAACCACGAAGAGTGGAAAAAAGAATACACCGTCTTTGCTTCTGTTCTTCCAGAAGACATGAACATCGCTGAGAAAATTGCTCAACTTCCCACCACAGCTGATGTTTGGAACAGTATCAATGTATCTGTCTTGGAAAAGCCTGTTCCCTTGTTCTTGCGAAGAATGAAGACAAGTCATGGAGATCTCACCGCAAACATGAAATCAAATTAAAAGAATCCATACAATAATGGTATGCCTACGACGAAATCGGTCCCTTCATGCGGTGTTCTGTCCTTATTCTGAGTTAAATTTGCATTGCTCTCTTGGAGGCAGAACACATCAATGGGGCCATAGAGAGAGTTTGTGATTTAATGTAACTAACTTCATTCACATATCAGATCAAATACCAAGCAAAGGAATATTTGCCCAAGTTTATATCATTTGATTATGGCAAATGGTGAGTGGCAGGTTTCTGTTTATGTAGCTGAGCAACTATTCTTTTTGGGGAGCATGCGGAAAGGAAGAGGATCCTCTCTCTTGTTTGTTTATCCTTCCCTATTATTCTCATATTTTCTCAAAATTCAAATCTGAATGTTTCACTTCATTTAAACAAAATTTGATGGTTATTTTGTTCATTGAAAAAATCGTAGCTTAAAAGAGAATCTGATAACTTCCACAAAACCTTAGGAAAATCAAAAGAAACAAAGAACTTCAACCTAAGCAATTGATGACATAGTCAAGAATTCAATCAAGAAAACTGACGGCATGAGTGAAAGAGGTTTGAGGAAAAGAAGATTGATCTTTTAGAACAAACCCAAATTTGATGTGTTTGACACTAGCTCAAATCGATTTCTCTTAATTGGTCTTCCCTCGCTATTCTAGTTTTTTTGCACGACTACAATGGAGATGGCGAATCTTGAGGAGACCTAAACTTTTTATATGTGATGTATTATTATATACAAAGTAAATTTTAAATTTTCAACTCAACTTGGGTTGTAATTTAGATAGATTAATAACACTTCGTTACATTTCTTTAGTTTACAAATCTTTAATAACATTAATCACTGTAAACTCTGTAAGTAATTAAGAGCAATTACTATTGCATTCGAGGTAAAGAGCAATTACTATTAAATTGTGTTCGAATTCCCCATTTCACTTCTTAATATCACTTGTATTAAAAAGTAAAAATTAAAAAACAACCGGGAACTCGAAACAGTTGCAGCAGCCTAATACAACAGCACCAAAGCAAATCCTCCCCAACCCTCAAAAACCCTCTGAAAAACTTGGTCTCTCTCCACTCTGCAACTCTTCAACTCTCCTCCTCCTCCTCCTCCTCCAAATGGTCCAATTCCACGAGCACATAATCACAGAACTCCTCGACGACCCACAAAACGGCAGCGGTTTGGTCATAGTCTCCGCAGGCCTCTGCCTCCCCAAACTCATCTCCACCCTCCTCCTCCTCCACACACCTTCTCAGGGCACCCTCCTCATCCTCTCTCCGCACCAACCTTCCTTCAAATCTCAACTCCTCCACCATTTCCACCCGAACCCAATTCCCGAAATCTCAGCAGACCTCCCGTCCCACCATCGCCACTCTCTCTACACCTCCTCCAATGTCTTCTTCATCACCCCTCGCATCCTCATCGTTGACCTCCTCGCCAAAAAACTACCCACCTCCCAAATCGCCGGCCTCATCATCCCCACCGTCCATTCCCTCACTGAAACCTCCACTGAGGCTTTTATTGTTAGGATCTTCCGCTCTCTCAACAAAACCGCCTTTGTTCGCGCGTTTTCTGACAAGCCCCACTCCATGGTTTCTGGGTTTGCCAAGGCTGAGAGGATTATGAAGTGCTTGTACATCAGGAAGATGCACCTTTGGCCGAGGTTTCACGTTGATGTGTCGCAGGAGTTGGAGAGGGAGGCTCCGGAGGTGGTGGATATGAGGGTGCCAATGACCAAACACATGGTGGGCATTCAGAAGGCCATCATTGAGGTCATGGATGCTTGTTTGAAGGAGATGAGGAAGACCAATAAGGTTGATGTGGAAGACTTGACTGTGGAGAATGGGTTGTTTAAGTCGTTTGATGAGATTGTGAGGAGGCAATTGGATCCCATTTGGCATACCTTGGGGAAGAAGACTAAGCAGCTTGTGTCTGACTTGAAGACCCTCAGGAAGCTCTTGGATTACCTTGTTAGGTACTTGAAAATCTTTTCTTTTACTCTTTCTGGGTTTGTTTTGCATTTGGTTTGCGTTTTAGATTGGTAAGAGAGAGATATGATTCAATTAGTATCTGGGATTTGTTGCACTTGTTTGTGAATTAAGGATTTTGTTTTGGTTTTTTTTGAGAAATAACTGTTGGGTTAGCAGTGGTGATTGATTTTGAAATGTCGTTATTTTGGTAGATATGATGCAGTAACTTATTTGAAGTACTTGGATACACTGCGAGTGTCCGAGAGTTTTCGATCGGTTTGGATATTTGCAGAGTCGAGCTATAAGATATTTGAGTATGCGAAGAAAAGGGTGTATCGATTTGTGACGTCAGATGGTGTGATGTTAAGTGATAAGGTTAAGAGTTCGAAAGGCAAGAAAAGAAAACTGAAGGGGGATGATGATAAGGAGCAAGGTGAGGAATAATAATTGTCTCCGTGGTACTTCTTTTATTATTTTGTATTTTTGAACCTTTTTGTATTTGCATATGTAGCAGTTGGTGGCACTTCATCGACCAGTACAAGTAGTGGGGTAGTTTTAGATGAAGTTTTAGAGGAGGCACCGAAGTGGAAGGTCTTAAGTGTGAGTGAGTGAGTTCCCATTTTTATGTGGTCAAAATGTTATTCATCTTTTATGAATGCACAGCCTGTTGGATCAATATACCATTAAACCGTATAACGAAGTAAATATTAGTTGTGATCCAATTCTAGGCCTTTTCTTCTGTCAGTTGTATCATTTGCTTCTAGTGTTTCAGTTTGAATGACTATAGGGATGATAATGTAATGAAGTTGATAACTCAAGCGATAAATTTGTCAACATTTCGATGTGTTAATTTCATTCCAGGAGGTTCTTGAAGAGATAGAAGAGGAAAGACAACAGGCTTTTCCAAGAGGAGAACATCTGGTTGAAGAAGATGATGATGATGATAGTGGCATTGTTCTAGTGGCATGCAAAGATGAACGCTCATGCATGCAGCTTGAAGATTTCATTACCAATGGCCCACATAAGGTTTTCTTAATTTCTTTTTTCTAAGTTTGTTTCCTTTGGATTGCATTGTTTACTAACTGTCAAATAAATGAAAACTGGAAAGGGTATGCAACCTTAGTCTTGATTTGATTGTTCAGTCAAGTATGAAATTCGAATTTGTATATTAAGGGGTTTTTTTTTTCCTTAAGGAAATTGCGTTTGTGAATAGGTTTGTAGGCATTGTTTGTTCTGAGATAAATAATCATATAGTTTCATACATTTTCGAACTCTTTAAGCAATCTAAGAGTGGCTGGGCATGAATTTCTATTTTTTTCTATAAATTTTTAAAATCATTTAGCTTTCAAGAATCAATGGTGCATAAACTTGTATAAAAGCTGATCAACCAATTAATGGGGTGTATTCTTGTGTAGGTCATGAGGGATGAATGGGAAAACTACTTGCTGGGCAAAGGAGAGCTGCGTGACTTGCATACACGGTTTAAAAAGAAACCAAAGAAGCCCAAAGGTTTTGGGATTCTAGATGGAGTTGTTCATGCACCAACCCCACAGAATGCAGAAGCTAGTAGCATAAACAAGCAGGAAAATGATGCACTTTTGGCTGCAGCTGCTGAAATTAGAAAGCGGGCTAAAAAAGATGATGCTGTTGAAGATGATCCTCAGCTTCCTGTTAGTGGGAGAGGACGTGGAAAGGGAAAGGTAGTTCCTATAAAACCCCCACCGAACGCTGAAGCTAGCAGCGGAAACAAGCAGGAACATGATGTGCTTTTGGCTTCAGCGTCAGAAATTAGAAAGCAAGCTAAAAAAGATGAGGCTGTTGGAGATGATCCTCCTCTTCGTGGCAAAGGGCGTGGAAAGGGTAGGGGAAAAGTAAGGAATAAAAAAGGCCCAGCCAATGTTAAGAGTTCAGGGAATAATGACGATAATAATGATAAAAAAGAAGCAATATTGGATAGGCTTGTTATATCTGATTCAGAAAATGAAGGGCATGCAGATCAACTCAATCAGGTGGTGACAGCTGATTCCAGTAAAGCAACATGCCAGGGTGACACTGTAGATCAAAGGGTATTGAGGAAGCATACTGGAGAAGCTGATTCTACTGTATCCAGAAATGCTAAGCCATTACCTCCGGTGCACTTTTATGCTCTAGAAAGTGGTCAACCCATACTTGACATTCTGAGACCCTCTATAATTATTGTTTACCATCCAGATATGAGTTTTGTCAGGGAAATTGAAGTCCATAAAGCCGAGAACCCCTCAAAGAAGCTGAAAGTTTATTTTCTTTTCTATGAAGAATCTTCTGAGGTGCAAAAGTTTGAGGCAAGCATAAGAAGGGAGAATGCAGCATTTGAATCTTTGATCAGGCAGAAGTCACTGATGATGATACCAGTTGATCAGGTTTGGTTATTTTCCAATTTAGAATCTTCTCTGGGACTTTTTGCTATCAATGTTTTACAGTCTGTTTCTGGTATCGTTACTGTAGTTTAATATCAAATTTGCAAGTGGATAATGTGAATTTGCTGCAATAAACCAAATATAGCTTCTAAAAACTGTTTAGGATTGCCTTGTTGTTGCTTCTTAGTGCTGGACTTTTAGCCTTCTACATGGACTATATGAACTTTTGCTGCATTACTATTTCTCCAAACTACTCTTGAGTGTACAGGTGGAAGAATAGTTTCTTCTGTTCACTGTGCAGCTCTATTTATGTCTTTTATTGTAAAATCATTTGAAACATATACTACTGGCACTGGGTTAAGTATGTGTTGCTTAAAGACTAATTTCCCAGTGAACAAGGCCTGCTGTTGGAACCATTATTCAGTACATATTTCTTGGATCATTCTATATATCTGGAATATTACATTCGATATGTTGGTTTTGTCATGTTTTTAATTATTTGCGTATCTAGACCCTTCATGGTGTAGTGCTTATGTTCTTTTATTTGAGTGGGTTTTGCCTGGATTTTACATTAGGATGGGAACTGCCTGGGATTGAATTCTTCCCTAGAACCTCAAACTATGTCATCCCAAAACTCTGTAACCAGAAAGGCTGGGGGAAGAAAGGAGGTTGAGAAGGAAATGCAGGTGCATTTCTTTACCCTATGTTATTGTTTTATATCTCCTTTACCAGCTGAAGCAGTTTGTTTAAGAATTCTCAACCTTTCAGGTCATAGTGGACATGAGGGAGTTCATGAGCAGCCTTCCAAATGTCCTCCACCAGAAAGGCATGCACATAATACCCGTGACATTGGAAGTTGGGGATTACATCCTTTCTCCACTAATATGTGTGGAGAGAAAGAGTATCCAAGATCTTTTTATGAGTTTCACATCTGGTCGTCTTTATCACCAAGTGGAAACAATGGTTCGCTACTATAGAATACCTGTTCTCCTGATTGAATTTTTGCAGGATAAAAGCTTCTCATTTCAGGTAATATCAATCATATCTGTAGAGATGGATCAATTGGTAGGCCAAATGCTAAGCTGGTATATTTTGTTGGATGTTTGGTTGCAGTCTGCAAGTGATATTGGTGATGATGTCACACCAAATAGTATTATATCTAAGCTGTCGTTGCTTGCTCTACACTTCCCCCGGCTGCGAATCATCTGGTCTCGCAGTCTGCATGCTACTGCTGAAATATTTGCTACTCTTAAGGCAAATCAGGATGAACCTGATGAAACCAAAGCAATGAGAGTTGGTGTACCCTCCGAAGATGGAATTGTGGAAGATGATGTGAGGTAAGATGCATGATTTTCAACTGGTTTTGGCATGTTGCGGTCTTAGCTTCTTAAGCTTGTATTCCGATCTTTCATTCTTCTGGGGGGCATAGGGAGACTTCACTCTTTTTAGTAGAGCATGTAGTCTACACAAGGCCTCCTTGTGCACTTTTTCTTAAATAAATAATCAATGCTGAATTTTTTATAGTGGAATTTAGTCACTAGTGGAACCACATCAGTCAGTTCCCCTTAAATACTTATATGCGCTTCTGCATGCAAAACCCTCCTCCCTCTCTTATGGACCTCAGTCACTGACCTGACCATGGAGTTGGGTTTATTTGGTTCCTTCATACTCCTGATGTAAATCTGATGGCATAGTGTACTAAATGTTCAGGGCTGAAAATTACAATACGTCTGCCGTGGAGTTCTTGAGACGACTTCCGGGGGTGACAGATTCGAATTACAGGGCCATAATGGACGGATGTAAGAGCTTGGCAGAACTCGCTCTTATCCCCGTGGAGAGGCTAGCCGAATTGATGGGTGGTCAGAAAGCTGCTCGCACTCTCAGAGACTTCCTCGATGCCAAGTATCCAACCCTGCTATGAAGATTAGCAGTAGTATAATTGTACCTATATAATTTATTCATTGGTGGTATTGTTGCAATGATTGATTACTTTCCTCCCGGATAATCTTGTCATTTGAAAATTGTCGTTGTGTTGAAGGGCTTCTTTTGGCCATTTCATTTTTCTTTTAGTCCAAGTCATTGTAATTTGGCAATTCATTGTTTGATTAGTCATACGTATAGGATATTTAGACAATTAATTCAAAAATTAATTGTCATTACTGTAAATATTTGATTTATCTAAATTGATACCTTTTCTGGCATCATCGCCATTTTTAGAATTTCGAGTGTGGTCTTGGTGGAAGATTCTAACTAAAAGTACAAGGATTTCACATTTTCACTATAAACTATATATTGAAGCACAAATTCAATTAGACACAACATCTATCTAAGCTTTGAAGTTTGAGCGGCTACCTAAATATAATTGGCAACAATTTCAGATTTTAATTGATACGGATTTAAGAATTTCTCGTGTTCTTGTTTGGATTGAATACAAAATCATGATTGAATACACAAAAACTTTTAAATACCTTCTGAATTCATTAAAATCTCAATTGATAACACTCCTAATATTGACCTTTACTATTATATCCATTGTTAATAGTTTGGTTCATTTAGTGCCCGTTTGACATTGCTTATTTGAGGTGATAAGTGATTTTTAAAATTTTTTGGGAAGCCCAGCCCGTTGGTAAACTGGAGAAAATCACTTATTGTTAAAAATTGTTGTGAGAGAAAGCTATAAAGGAAAGCAGCTAATGAGGTGCTTTCATTTTCTGATTATGCAGGAATCAGTTTCGAAGGCGCTGGGTTTAATGATTATGCGGTAATCATTTTCTGATTATACGGAAATCAATACCAACAACACTTTTAACAAAAAGTTTACCAAACGTCAAACTGCTTTATTTTACAACTGATTTTTTTTACAGCAAATTCTGACAGCGATTATTTTCACAACACACAATGCCAAACTGGCCCTTGGAATATGAGTTGGTAAGAAAATGTATTTGCTCGTGTTTTGAATGTATCATCGAATTTCTTTTATTTTTCGAAAAAAGAAAATTCGAACTCTCTTTATCCCTGTATATATAGATAAAGATCATTATTTCACTTTATTAAATAAGAAATAGTGTTGCAAGAGAATTGTAACTCAAAGTGGTATTGAAATGTATTGGAAGAAGATCTAGTCTATGTTATCTGTCATTTATCTAGCTGGTAAGTAGCATGGGTGTATGCATGGGGTGCTGTCTAACAACTTGAGTATGACTGTCATTCTCACTAATTCAAGGGATTGCTGACCTTGCTTTAGTTGTTAGTCTAGTTGCTGCCCTTGCTTTAGTTGTTAGGTGATTAGGCGTAAATCAAGGAAGGAAGATTGTTTTTTTGTTCCTTGTTTTTCTCTTCTTCCCACGCTCATATATATGAGCTATCTTTGTACTCTGTTTCTTCATAATAGAAAATACACCTTCAAATTTCATTATGGTATCAGAGCATTGATCCTAATCGACTTGCTTCTGAATAGTTTCTTGAGAGATCTGTTTTTATTTCTTTCTGATTCTCTATCATGGCTGAAGAGAGTTCAGTGCATGGCAAAGAAATTAGCTCACATGCTGCGCCATCTTCACTTCATTTAGATGTTGATGTCAACCCAAATCAACGTCTCAGTTCTGTCTTACTAAATGAATTCAATTATCTTCCCTGGGAAAGAGCAGTCACTCTTGCCTTGGGAGGACGATCGAAACTTGGTTATGTTAATGGTGTTATTCCAGCGCCTGATGTGTCCTCATCAGATTACAATGATTGGTTGTGCAAGGACCAGTTGGTCATGTCATGGTTACTCAATTCTATGGATCGAAAGATTGCAGAAATTTTCAGCTATGCTGAATCCTCCTGCATCCTTTGGAAAAATCTCAAAGAAATGTATGGGAATCAAAATAATGCAGCTCGAGTGTTCCAGTTAAAAAAGGATATTGCTGGTCTACAACAGGAAGGAAACTCATTTGTGCAGCACCTTGGGAAGTTAACCACCATGTGGAACGAGTTGAATGTCTATCGGCCACACACCATTTCTGCTGCTGTGCTGACCAAGAGAGCTGAGGAAGACAAAATATTTCAACTTCTTGCGAGTTTAAGTCCTGAATACGAAGATCTCAGGAGTCATGTCCTCATGAATCCTGATCTTCCTTCCTTCTCAAGTGTGTGTGCCACGGTTCAAAGGGAAGAAACTCGCAGAAAAATCATGACTGTGGAATTAAAGGCAAATATACCAGAAGCTAGGGTATATCTCTCTAACCACAGAACTAGTGAAGAGAGGGGCTACAAAGGAAAGAAACCTATTGTGAAATGTAGCTACTGTGATACTGGTGGACATACACGTGATCATTGCTGGATTCTTCACCCTGAACTAAGGCCCAAGTTTTCTAGGGACAACAACAAGGGTTTCCCTAAGGGTTCACACAACTCATCCTACAAGGCAAATCATACTGCCACCACACATTCTGAGGGAGCACAAAAGTTCACCTCCAATCCAGCTACCCTGATAAATGAATTTACTGCCTTCCTCCACAATAAACAAGGTCATGAAAACAATGAAGGATCAACTAGTCAAGATGACAACAAACAAGCTGCTCTACTTGGACAATTTGCTGGTTTTTTGGCTGAAAATGAAGGTGTGACACAACAAGATATTCCAGGTATCTTACATTCTTTTTCAACTGCTCTCAAAGTAGGTAATGTACATGATTATTGGATTATAGATTCAGGAGCTACTGATCATATGACTAACAAGTCTACAAATCTGCATAATTTTGAAAAACTCTCATGTCCATCTCAAGTGTCAGTTGCTAATGGCAAGGGTGCTATGGTTGTAGGGAGAGGGAAAACACATTTGATTTCTAGTAATGTCGAGTCTGAGGCTCTTTATGTTCCCTCATTCCCTTTTCAGCTCTTATCTGTTGGAAAAATCACAAACTTATTGAACTGTCTTGTCATTTTTTCCCCAAAAACTGTGGTTTTTCAGGATATCACCACCAAGAAGACGATTGGTGAAGGTTTTTTGTTAAATGGCCTCTACTATCTTTCCAAGCATGTCCAAATTCCCAAGGTCTTCCAAGTCGCTTCAAGTCTGGTTCAAGAACAACAACTTTGGCACCAAAGACTTGCACATCCTTCTGATAAAGTTCTGTCTTTTTTGTTTCCAAACCTGTGCAAAGTTACAAGTTCCTGTGATGTTTGTCACTTCTCTAAGTCCACTAGATTACCTTTCACTTCCTCATTGTCTAGGGCTAGTAATCCTTTTGAAATCGTGCATTCCGATGTTTGGGGACCAGTCCTTGAGTCCTTTGACGGATACAAATATTTTGTAACTTTTGTGGATGATTTCACAAGGATCACTTGGTTGTATCTTTTGAAATTTAAAAGTGAAGTGCTGGAAGTTTTTCAAGATTTTCATAGACTTGTAAACACACAATTTGCTTCAAACATTCATGTCTTACGATCAGATAATGGCTCCGAATATATGTCACATAACATGTCTCACTATCTAAGCACACATGGTATATTACATCAAACTAGTTGTGTTGGAACACCTCAACAAAACGGGGTAGCAGAAAGGAAGAATAGAGATCCACTTGAAAAAACTAGAGCTCTTATGTTTCACTCGAATGTGCCTAATTTTTTTTGGTCCCAAGGTGTTCTTACTGCTGCATATCTCATCAATAGATTGCCTAGTAAGATATTGAACTTTAAATCACCTTATGAGATCTTGAAAGATAGACAGATCAATTTATCCCATTTGAGAGTTTTTGGATGTACATGCTTCGTTCACATTCAAGCACCAAATCGTGACAAACTAGATCCAAGGGCTGCCAAATGTGTTTTCCTAGGCTATTCATCCACTCAAAAGGGTTACAAATGCTACAATCCAACAACTAGGAAAATAGTTGTTTCAAGAGATGTGAAGTTTGAAGAAACCATGCCGTACTTTACTCAACCTCTGGACTATTCTAGAGAGGGGGAGAATTTGCTTGATTTATTTCCAATACCAAATCCAAGTGAAGAGGATACAACAGATATTTCAAGGGACCATATATTGAATGAGGTTGATTCTCGAAATCTGCAGAATTCTCCACCTATGGTCCCTGAAGAACCTATCTCATCAGAACCCTCAAGTAGTCCTTCCAACCAAGAAACTGCTCAATTGCCAGCAACTCAATCACCCACAGTTCGTAGAAATCCTCCCCGTGAGAGGAAACTTCCATCCAAGTTACATGATTATGTAACTTACAATGCCAGGTATCCCTTGACTTCTGCTATTAATTACAGCAAGGTTTCAGCCTCCTTTGCTACATTCCTCTGTGCAATTACTAAAACTTATGAACCACAAAGCTTTCAAGAAGCTAATCTACACAGTGAGTGGAGAGCTGCTATGGCAGAAGAGCTTCAAGCTCTTCATGAAAACAACACCTGGACTATAGTGAAACTTCCCAAAGGAAAGAAGGCTGTGGGAAGTCGTTGGGTATACAAGACCAAATTCCATTCAGATGGCACGATTGAAAGGAACAAGGTTCGTTTGGTTGCTCGAGGATTTACACAAACCTATGGCGTGGATTACAAAGAGACATTTGCTCCCGTGGCAAAGATGAACACTGTGAGGGTGCTGTTATCTGTTGCCATTAACAATGCATGGCCTCTTTTTCAAATGGATGTTAAAAATGCTTTTCTGCATGGTGAGCTTGAAGAAGAAGTTTTCATGAAACTCCTCCAGGTCATCCTCAATCAAACAATCCAGAAATGGTGTGCAAACTTCATAAATCCATTTATGGTCTCAAGCAAAGTCCACGTGCATGGTATGCCAAGCTCAGTCATGTTCTAGAAAGAGTTGGTTTCTGCGAAGCAATGCTGATTCTTCTTTATTTGTGCGTTCAAGCACATCGGGTAAACTTGTGGTGCTTATTTACGTTGATGATCTCATTGTGACAGGTGATAATATGTTAGAGATTAGTGCTCTGAAACAATATCTCAATCACAAGTTTGCTATCAAAGATCTTGGCATTCTTAAATATTTTCTAGGGATCGAAATGGCACACTCTCACAAGGGCTGTTTTCTAAATCAGCGCAAGTATGTTATTGATCTCCTTCGTGAGGCCAACATGACAGATTGTAAACCTGCTCGCACACCTTTGAATAGTAACTTGAAGCTGCAATCTCACGGTGATCTCATTCCCAATATAGAGTACTATCAGAGATTGGTCGGCAAACTCATTTATCTCACTATCACTCGCCCTGATATAGCATATGCCGTGAGTCTTGTTAGCCAGTTATGCATGCTCCAAGCATGGACCACATGAAGATTGTTCATCGTGTGCTTCGATATCTGAAGGGCTCCATTGGTAGAGGAATTCTCATGCGCAACAATAATCACACTCATATCTCAGGATATACAGATGCAGGGTTGGGCGGGGAACGCTCTCGATCGCAAGTCTATCACTGGCTTCTGCACCTTCGTAGGAGGTAACCTAGTTACCTGGAAGAGCAAGAAACAAAGCGTGGTTGCACGCTCTAGTGCAGAAGCAGGAATACCGTGCTATGGCTTCGACTGCTTGTGAACTTATTTGGCTCAAAAATCTGTTATTGGACTTGGGGTTTCCTCATCAGCAACCTATGTCTCTCTCCTGTGATAATCAAGCTGCGATGCACATAGCATCAAATCCTGTCTTCCATGAGCGAACTAAACACATTGAAGTTGACTGCCACTATGTTCGAAATCAAGTGCAGTCCAAGGTGATTGATACACACTTCATTCGTAGTCATGATCAACTTGCCGATATCTTCACAAAGGGATTGTCATTTGCTACGTTCCATCACCTCTTGTCCAAGCTTGGATCAATCAACCCGTTTGATCCAGCTTGAGGGGGAGTATTGGAAGAAGATCTAGTATATGTTATCTGTCATTTATCTAGCTGGTAAGTAGCATGGGTGTATGCATGGGGTGCTGTCTAACAACTTGAGTATGACTGTCATTCTCACTAATTCAAGGGATTGCTGACCTTGCTTTAGTTGTTAGTCTAGTTGCTGCCCTTGCTTTAGTTGTTAGGTGATTAGGCGTAAATCAAGGAAGGAAGATTGTTTTTTTGTTCCTTGTTTTTCTCTTCTTCCCACGCTCATATATATGAGCTATCTTTGTACTCTGTTTCTTCATAATAGAAAATACACCTTCAAATTTCATTAAAATGAGATGATGTTGTGGTGAGTAATTTCTACAGAGTCCATAGGATGAAAAAACATTTGATATCCCTTCATATAATAAATAGACAGGCAAACAACAAAAAAATTTCTAATAAGATCTGCCGTCACACTCACGGTCTCTCTGACTGAAAACTGAACTCCAGAAAGAACATTCTGATAATATGGCTCTGACAACCACAGCCACAGGCGGGGGCGGACGCACAGAGGGACAAATGGGGTCATACGACCCCATGGAAGCTGGAAAATGTAGTGGAGAAGGACTGGTGCGACCCCATGGCTGGCTGGTGTGCGACCCCATGGCGCACACCAAGTGCTCGACGAAAGGCCCAACAGAGGAAGAAGAAGAAGCTTGCGCAGCGCCTGCCTTGCGCGCGCGCGAGTTCTTTCTATTTTAAAACCGCCTGGCCAAAACGACGCCGTTTTGGTCCAGGCGTGTTAAATTGTTTTTTTAAAACCTGGCTCAAAACGACGTCGTTTTGAAGCCAGGTTTTTAAAAAAATAAAACCCATCAGCAGCCCCTATTATCTACCCGATTCTAATCTCCCCGCAGGCTGCATTTCATTCATCCCAAAACCTAATTTTTTTTTTCAAAATTCCCTCTCTTCTAAAAACCTAACTAATCCCCAACCTCCCACCAACCACTAAACGCCGCCACCTTCGCCAACCACCTCTTGCCGCCGCTGCCATCGCTTCTCATCAAATCAAGTGAGTTATAATTTTACATATATTATTTTGGGCTTTGGATAATTTTAAGGAAATTGATATATCTTTCATGAATTATAATTTATTGGTGTGGTATGTTATGATATTGATTGATTTTCTTATTTGGATTAGAATTTATATTAATTGATTGATTTTCTTTATGAATTAGAATTTGTTTGATATTTTGATATTGATTGATTTTATTATTTGGATATTTTAGTAGAGTTTATATTGATTGATATTATTATTTGGATTAGGTTAGTCTTTATAATTGATGGATTTTGATAGAACCTTATAGCAGCAAGGATAGTAAATAAGGCAAAACGAAATGAGGAAAATTGGATATTTCATTGATGATCTCAAAATAGAGCAACTGTTGCAATTTATACAATGGAATTAGGGCGAATCAGAAAGATTGCCACGTCAAAAGTCGAAATAGCTGATTCTAGAAGAAATTCTCAATGAGCTAATTCCTATATTATTCTTTTAATAGAAATTGGAAATATAGAGTGGATAAGCAAATAACCACATGGGTGCGTATTGCTATCAGAGCCCAAAGGATCTCATCAGATTTAATGGGCTTTATCGCGCGTCTTGTGTACAATTATTAAGCGTTGAATTAAAAGTTAACTAAATCACATAGTGAGAGTGGGATGAGTTTATCGATAAGAAATTGTTGAAGGGGTTGAAATTTGCATAATGGCACTAAAAAGTATTCATAAATGAAGGTTGGAAAACCATTCAGTTTTAGTTTAGCGTTTGTTAAGATCGGGATGCTACCTCATGGACTGACTACTGTGATGAGCAAGGTATTTGGGTTGCGGAACTAATGAAACAGGAACATCATTGTAACAACTATTTATTAATGGCTGATTGTTTCTTTATTTATTGACAAAATTTGATTTAGAGGAAGAAAAAAGTGAAGTGGATGAGAAAGGGCTAAGGATAGCTGAAAATCAAGAAAACGGCCAGAAGAATAGGCCGAAGCTGCAGAGAGCACTAGAGGTATGCCGTTTTATATTCTCATGATCAGACTAAATGTACTTTGTTTACATCGAAAGATTATGTAATTTTGCTCTTCGAGACTAAATGATTCAGACTAAATGTAATTTTGCCGTCTTCAAGACGAAAGAGAGCTCCTCTTGCCCACCAACATCCAAGGTCCACTCTTTCTTTCTCTCTCTAAGATATGTTTATGGTTTTTCTCGCAGACTGAGTATTTGATTGTTTTGTTTACAAATAATTTGCAGTCATAGGGGAAGACCAAAAAAGAACAAGGAAAAACTTTTTCATCTCTCACTCAGTCACTGATGAGTAAAATAATTATGAAAAACGCTATGCTCTCTTCCTTCAATTGATTGATATTGTTATTTAGATTAGAGTTTATAATTGATTGATGATAGTATATGAAGTTTTTAATTCTATGGCTTTAATTTTTCAATGCTATTTCGTTTAAAAAATATTTTCCACCTTTTACACTATGACCCCATGGCAGATGAATCCTGAATCCGCCACTGGCCACAGGCTCTGCTAATCTTAGCACCCCAAACCCCTTGTCCTTTTTAGGATTATTTTATGTTTGCAAGGGATTGGCTCTGCACTTTTGAGTCTTTTTGTTTATTAATTACATACACATTCTGCTTAATTATCAGTTTAGTGATTTTGTTTTGTGTTGGTTTGTTTGTTTTTTTTATTTTAATGTTTTTTTTGTGGGGTTGGGGGATTAGCGCCCACTATATTGACAAAAGTATGCCCCACTCACTGTATTGACAAATGTATTCAATGATTTTGTGCATTTAAAAGAAAGGAAAAGAAGTTGTAGTTTTGATATAATTGGGCTTTCATGATATTAGCTATTGAGATGCTGACTGCAACCATCTCCTCAATGCCTATCATGGCTGCTGAAAATATACTGGAAAGAAGTGAAATGTTTGAATCTGATATTGGATTGGGGTGGATTAATGTACTGCAGTACTGGCTGCTGCATACACTCAACAACAAGGACAATTGAGTTCATCGTTGCCTTACTAGATTCTTTAGATCATGATTTGTTAGGTTTCACTACAACATACCTAATGGGTTTTTAGGCTTGTTATCCTAAACATTTAAATAGATCTTCCATAGAGAGTGTAGTGTAAAGGGTGATATGGTGGAAATTCGTTTAATCTTTCACAACAACGTAATGTTGTTGATGATTTTGATTGCAGCTATCCTTGTCATAAGAAATTGGTACTGTAATTGCCAGGAAGTCACTCCCGCTTATTAACCTGTCAGTAAAGAAGGCCCACTGATTCAGCATATGCAGCTTCACTACAAATAGTCTAATCTGATATTTTCTTTATATGACAGGTTGGAAGAATGGCAGGCCAGTTTGCAAAGCCTAGGTCTGAACCATTTGAGGTTAAAGATGGTGTGAAACTCCCAAATTATCGGGGAGACAATATCAATGGTGACGCGTTTGATGATAAATCCAGAACACCAGACCCACAAAGGTTACTCAGAGCATACCTCCAATCTGTTGGCACTCTGAATCTCCTTAGAGCATTTGCCACTGGTGGGTATGCTGCCATGCAGAGAGTTGCAGATTGGAAGCTTGACTTCGTAGAGCATAGTGAGCAAGGAAACAGGTATAAATTACATCTTGACTTTCATGTGATACTTCCAGTCGTGTCTTTTAGTTTTCTTCCATTTAGCCTGCACTTCTGAGAATCTTTTGTCTCTGAACGAGCCAGAAAGTTACATACCAGTCAAGCAAGCAATTGCCATTTTCTTAGGGAGTTAGCACCTCCATTTTAGTGGTCTCAGATGTTATAAGGCATGCCAGAGGTTGCCAATATTTGGGTTTTGTCATCTAACCAAAGCTTCTCTGGCGTACTTTTGCAAAATTAAATATTTCATCGGCTAAAAATCAAGATGGTGGAGGTAGACACCTAGAAGTTTCTGCTACATTTTCTTATGTGTCCCAGGTTTCCTATTATCATCCCCTAGTATTGAATTCTAGATGTGAAATAGTACTTCACTATAGACATTGACGAAGGTTTGTTTCTTGTTGCTTGCAATGATTTTCCCTGGCTGAGGATAGGTACAAGGAACTTGCACAGAGAGTAGATGAAGCTATTGGATTCCTTAATGCTGCAGGGGCTACTGCTGACAATCCAATAATGAATACAGTTGAGTTTTGGGTATCTCATGAATGCCTTCATTTACAGTACGAGCAGGCCTTGACTAGAGAGGATTCAACAACAGGCCACTATTACGACTGTTCTGCACACATGCTTTGGGTAGGTGAGAGGACTCGACAATTGGATGGAGCACATGTTGAGTTCCTTCGGGGCGTATCCAATCCTCTTGGCATTAAGGTAAATTAGCTGATACTTTAGAATTCAAAGAAACAATAAAAGATGGGGATTGTTTTATCAGAATGTTATTTTTGTGATGTTTGTCTTGTTGATTTTGTGTATCATAGTTTAGCAATAAAAATTTCTTTCTGCGTTTTTGTAGTTAGTATGGTGTTATGAGGGGGTAAAAAGGTTGCTAAATAGTTTGCCTTCATTAATTAGGCTCTGATGTTTGAAATTGTGCAGGTGAGTGATAAGATGGATCCAAAGGAGCTTGTGGAATTGTGTGAAATTCTCAACCCTCATAACAAACCTGGTAGGCTGACAATAATTACCAGGATGGGAGCAGATAATATGCGGATAAAGCTCCCGCATTTGATCAGAGCGGTGCGTCAGGCTGGGCTTATCGTCACATGGGTCAGTGATCCAATGCACGGGAACACTATAAAGGCTCCATGTGGGCTGAAGACACGGCCATTTGATGCAATCAGGGTAAGTACTAAATCAGTGGAACTAAAACTCTGGTCATTCTATATATTTTATCACAGTGTGAGTTGTGAGTTGCTCATCTACTTTACTGATTACTTGGAGGTGATCTTCTTTGCCTCAGGCTGAATTGAGAGCTTTCTTTGATGTCCATGAACAAGAAGGTAGCTATCCTGGAGGAGTGCATCTGGAGATGACTGGGCAGAATGTGACAGAGTGCATTGGAGGGTCGAAGACTGTGACCGCCAATGACTTGACCTCTCGCTATCACACACATTGTGACCCCAGGCTGAATGCATCCCAGTCACTTGAGCTGGCCTTTTTAATAGCAGATAGGTTGAGGAAAGACAGGTTAAGATCTAAGAATGAGTTTCAGATCAATGGTAGTTCTGCTGTGTAATCTTTTGCAGTTTTGTTTCGCTCGTTGCTTCTTATAGATTTATTTATGTTCTTCTGGAATCTGAAAACATCTTCTGGAATAATGAAATTTTGTATACATAAAAAGGCATGACCTTTGAGGAATTCCACCCCCCCCCCCCCCCTTCTTCAGCTGCATTTTATAAGACAAATGACAGACTAATTATCAGACCCCCCTCACCAGTCCAAATCCCAATTGTGCTTCATCTGATCATCGTGAAATTCATATGACTCGAAATGATAAATGTGTTCATGGCATGGGAGAAGGGCACAATTACATTGGCTTAAACCAATTTTAACATACCGAAAGATGGTTTCTTTCAGTAGACCAATGGTGCATATGGTGAAGAAAAAGTTCCATAATGAAATTAACAAAAGACCAAAAGGAAGAAAATATTGTAGATTAGCACATGAAGTTTTGTTAGAATTTTTGAAGAAAATATTTATACAAAAATAAGACAAATCATGGAATTTATATCAGATTGATAAATGATGCATGAAACACTCAAGAATTTATGCGAATCTAATATATAGAAAAAGATGCAAGAAGCCATCAACATGGGATCCGTGGCGCAATGGTAGCGCGTCTGACTCCAGATCAGAAGGTTGCGTGTTCGATTCACGTCGGGTTCAAAATTTATGTTACATTTTTCACATTTTTGCTTTCTGAGGCCCAACCCCAAATCAGAAAGTGCTTTTTCTTAGCTAAAAGCCCAAAGCCAATTTGAAGCCAGAGCAGCAGAAGGGTCTAATTAGGTGAGAGAGAGCAAAGCAACCACCGCCTGTTCCCCCACAACACAAAAAGCACTTTTTTCCGTAGCGTGGGCTCAGCTGACTGTCAGTAGGGGCGTGGTGGTACAAATTGGCCTATAGGGGCGGAGAGTATAGTTCTCTCTCGTAGCCTTACAGACTCTGCGCACCGCTTCACCTGCGCACGTTAGCATCACCCACTCCACTGCCCCCACCTCTCTCTCTCCCTCATTAAATCAACAATGCCATTCCCAACCACCACAACCTTCCTTCCTCTCTTAACCTACGCTCCCCTCCTCCTTATCCTACACCCCAACCCAAACCCAAACCCGCCATGGCCGCGCCCCCCCAACCCAAGCCCCGCAAGTTCCCGCCACCCTGCTGGACCAACGACGAAGCGCAAGCCCTGATCTCCATCTACAAGGACACGTGGTCCGCTCTCGGCCGATCCAATCTCAGAGCCTCCGACTGGGAAACGGTGGCCGCCGCCCTGGCTAGCCGGTGCCCGCTAGTATCGCCGCCCAAGACTGCCATACAGTGCCGCCACAAGATGGAGAAGCTCCGGAAGCGCTACCGGAATGAGAAACAGCGCGGTTCAACGCATCCGGGTCGGTTTCTCTCTACCTGGGATCTTTTTCGGCCCATGTTTGACTTGGAATGTGAGGCTCCTGCGCTTTTTGGGTCCGACCCGGATCGGGAAACCCGGGTAGGTGTTCAATTTGGACGTGGGTTTCGGGTGAGAAAGGATGAAAATGATAGGTGTTTGGCTGAATCTGATCAGAACTTGAGCGACCCAGATGAGGAAACCCGGAAAGGTGCTGGCTTTGGAGGTGGGTTTCAGGTCAACGTTGGTGTTCGTGGTAGAGGAGGGGAGAATTCTAGCTTTTCAGCTGGTTTTGATCGATATGTGAGTCATGGAAATGACGGGGCTCGTGGGTTTCCTGTAAAATCGTCGGGTGATAGGAATTTGGGGCCTTCAGAATTTAGGAGCAAGAGTTATGGCAAAACTTGTAATGAGAAGTATAGCCCCAAGCTGAACTTGAAGCGTGATTGCAGCTATGGAGCTGGTACAAGAAGTGGGTTTTATAAGAAGTTCAGAGGAGGTTTGGATTGTGATGGCGTTGGGAAGAGAGGTGGAGGATCCGATTGGACAGATGGCTTCATCGGTTGAGTTTATGGGAGAAGTGTTTTTGAAGATGGAGAAGAAGAAGATGGAGATGGCAAGGGATATTGTAAAGATGAGGATGGAGATGGAAATGAGGCAAAATGAGCTTATAATGGAGTCACAGAAGCAGGTTTTGACTGCCTGTGTGGATGCATTGTTGGAAAGCAAGAAGAAGAAGAAGAAGAAGATGAAGGTGGTGTCATCTGATTCCTAGATATGGGGCTGAGGCAACCCGCTATTTTGCTCTTCATTCTGTAAGTTCTCTTTTGATTTCAATGCTAAATCAGCCTCATGTTCCACTTCTTTTTATTTTTTTTAAAAATTTGATGAATGATTTTTTCATGTTTTGTGTTGTGTAGGTAAATGAGAAGGATTGTATAATAGGATGGATGATATGCCTTGACAACAAGTAAGATTTGTAGGCTAATGTTCTTACTTGTTATAGGTTGGTGAATTTGGCTAATTTCTTTTGTGACTGGATTCACTGATTCAAGGTTTGGAAGATGTTAGTTGGTAGACTTGTGGGATTATGACTTTAATCTTCTAACAGTGAAATGCTTTTGTGTTTCAATTCTATATTGTTAGATGCCCTCTTCTTCATAAGTTATGGTTTTGGCAATGAGGCAAAATGAGCTCATAATCAAATCATTTCCATATATAAAAGAGAAATAATGGTAATTATCTCATCAATCAATGCATATGAAGATGTACTTCATAAGATATAAACAATTTTCATGGAGCTTGTGGATCATGTATCTAAGAACATTCACAAATACGTCCGAGGTTATATGTTTGATTTTCGCCTCCCTATAATAACACTTACGAAAAAACGAATTATAAACAATTTTATTTGAGTAAAAGTGTTTGAAAAAAAATTGGGGTAAAATAATGTTTTCAATTTAATAGTCTTGTATTTCGTAATCATTCAAGTGGGTTATAACAAGTTATTGCAAAGAAAAAAGAAAAAGAAAAAAATCAATTGTGGCAATGTCTAGCCGTGGATGGAGAGACAGAATAATGGCATAGAACCACTTTTATTGAACCATGGATTTATTTCAATGCAGTCACATCATAAATGTGCCTTGTTCCATAAACATTGATTGATATGTTGTACATAATTATTGGGGGCTAGGAGCTTTGATAGGGCAAATCATAAATGTGCCTTGACCCAAGCATACCAAAATGTGCCTTGTGCATAATTATTGGGGGCTAGGAGCTTTGATGTTGCCCCAAGCATGGTTGACACACATAGCTGCGGTAAGCAATGTACTATGCCAATGCAATTTTGGTAACATTGATTGAATATCTGCACTCGCATATGAAGTCGATATATAAAAGTACCATAATCCACAAACAGCACACTCTTAATCTCCATTTTCAAAAATTTCGTAGTTTTTGAATACGATCTCGACTTATGAACTTTTAGTTTTTGGGTATAATTATAATTGAACTTTCAGTTTGTGTTTTAAATATAAAGTTATTTTTTTCTTAAATTGAGGCGTTGTGGAGTATTTACCGTTAGATGAGATTTAACGGCAAGTGATTATGATGTTCCCTAGACCTGGTGACCAGGTGAACGAGACTGTTAAAACAAATTCCAATTATAGGTAATTTTAAAATTAATTACAGATTGTGTTTACAAGTGAAGCCTGAGTAGTTGCATTCACCTAACCATCGTCACACTGTCTTATAATGATAAGTTAATGAAAGAAAAACATACAAAGTTCTTCCATTTCAGCACCCTTCTGTGGACAAAGTAAATTCTTCTCAAGTGTACTTAAAAAACAATTTAAAAAAATAAAAAATTATATATATATAAAGAACTGGGCTAAAGTCGAATCTCTCACGTAGGCAAAAAGGCATAACCATTTTGATATTTAGAGATACCGAATTTGGATTGGGCTTGGCTCCCTAAATCCAAATCTTGTGGGCTGGGTCAAATCTTAAATATCCAGAATGGACTTTGGGCCAAGTCCGAACCAGTGAATCCCAAATAAGATTTAGCCCCTGTTTTTTTTTTTTTTAGGTCAAAGTTTGAAAGGGAGAAGAGGATGTGTTGAACTTCGAACCTTAGACCACTGATATGGGACAAATACTCCCGAGCTTTTTCAAAAAGGTTCATAATCTTTCTTAATCTCAGAGAATCATGATCTCTCCTATTATGTAGCTCTATCATCCATGTAAGACAAACAAAGCATAGTTTAGTTGTGTGTTTTCATTATTGAAAAGGAGACTTTAGTAAAATGAGAAGTTGAATTTGCTAGAGGTTCAGAATTTCCCTCTTTCTTTATATTGGATCCTGAGGTTCTTTAGTGTCTCCATCATTACTTGCTGAATGACCCCAATCATCTTGTCCACTCCCATTAAGAGTTTCATGATGATGATAGTAATTCTATCTTTGACGAACATGTACCATAGAAACTAGCAAACCCCCTATCAGTTCCCATTACACATATCGTATCGTTTATCATATTACAGGTACCGTATCATTTCTCGATTCAGATAACACTGGTCTTTTGCTGTGGCATTTCTATGCACAGTTAACTTTGTCATTCTATTTGATTGGAATTCCTTTTTGCTTGATTGGAATTCCCTGAACCCAAGTTAAGTACCACAAAAACTGCATGAGAACAAAAAAAACCAGATAAAAAAGAAGTAAAAGACAATAAACATAATTAGTCAAAGCACTTGAATGTTGTCTAGCTTTGTTTGTTGCACAGCTGAGCTTGGATCCACTTCATCCTCACCAGACCCCATCTCCTCTGCCTGATAAGTTGAGTGAACACCATACAACAGATAGAACAATGTTATCAAACATGCCCATATCGCAAACCGTTGGAATGAGAACTTCTTCATTGTTGTCATGAGGAACACATTAAGAAAGATAGACAGTGCAGCAGGCCATGGCATGAAGGGCATCGACCACCCGGTGGAATGGCGAAGGCAAGGAACTGTGTAGTTGAAGAAGGCAATGATGGTGATCGTAGACACTCCGAAAAGTGGTAGCCCCCAGCGTTGTTGCTTAAACTTCCATGACATGGCAAAGCCAATGGCACTAGATGAGAGGAGGAAGAGGAACAAGAGAGTTTGAAATGGGGGGTTGTTGCTAATGGTCACATATCGCCGGTAAATGAGAGCATTGGCCACAAGGTAGAACACCAACAGCGTGCCGATGGAGATCATGTCTATAACTATTTCAAGGTCGGTGAAGAGTGCAATTGATGCTGTGCAAAGTCCTGCATCATAGGAAGACAAAAGGATTCATCAGGTTGTCTCTGGTTTTATACTGTTTTTTCTTCAACTGTTTCTGTTTTTGTATGATTTGATGAGAACTTAATTAGTGATGTTCATATATGAAGATGTCATTGAGGGAAAAGAAAAGAAACAAGAATAAGTGGGAATTTATTGGCAAAATGAATGTATGTTTCACACCAATAAAACCATAAATATATTAAAAGTATATGAGTAAAGAGGGGTTATAAATTATTCTCTATGTTCTTCCCTCCATTTTGTGTAGCTTTGGAAGTGGAAACATACGTCAACCAAGGAAGTTTCAATGTTTTAGTTCTGTTTCCATAGCAATGTTTGGTTGTCTAACAAGTCATATAATGGGAGATCAACTATTCCTATAAATTTAATTAATATGGATCCTTCAAAATTATTAAAGGTGATGCATATAAAGAGTCGAATTCTTGTTGTAAGTGTTGAATAAGTGCTTGATAGGTCATCTACCCAACCTCGGAGAAATTTTTATATGCGTCGGTTATATATAAACTTAACCTTCCACATAAGAATGTGTGATGAAAGTGACATTTTCTAATTGAAAAGCTTTGGCTTTGAGAAAATAAAATACCATATACATTTACATATTCATATTTTGATTTGAATGTTTTTGTAACAACTAATTTACCATCTACACTTATGAGTGTTATTTTCTATCTTTGGATGCACATGGAATAATGATTCATGGATAAGCAAAGCAATTATAAAATCATATATGCAAAGATTTACTTAATTACCCAAGAAGAGGGTGGCATTCAAGGGTGTGCCTGTTGAAGGATGCACCTTGGCTAACCATGAAGGCACCAGCCTGGCCCTTCCAATAACACAAAGGTACCTAGCTTGGCCTAACATGGCAACCAAGAGTGAAGCCACAATCCCCAAGCTTGCACCTGCCCCAACCAGATTACTTGCCCATTCCCAACCAATCTGTCTGAAAGCCATTGAAAATGCCACATTCTTTGATATCTATGAACCATTTGAAGAATTCCAAATCATTAGGAAGCTGCAGTATTTTCTCAGAACAAAACACTTTAGTTATTAATTGTGTCTTTCTACCATGTTTCATTCATAGCATTTTTGTGTATGTAGGCTAAAACATGCCGGTGTCTATATCGGAAATTTTCTCGTTATATGGTAGAAAGTGTTCCTGCTAGTTCATTTGATGAAGTAACAAGTTCTTAATTACTTTACCTCGTTGTAAGGAACCATCAAACACAAGGACAAGGCCATAAGGCAGTAAAGCACGGAGGTGATGACAACGGAGCCAACTATTCCGATTGGCAAGTTCTTTGAAGGGTTTTGGATCTCTTCTGCCATGGTTGAAGCTGAGTCATAGCCAATATAGCTCAAGTAAACTTTAGCTGCCCCATCAAGAACACCTCTAACACCATAAGGAGCAAGCCCTTTAGGCTTCACCAAGTTGTTGGTACTCCCATTGCAGAAGCCAACAATTATAATAAATCCAAAGAAAACCACATGGAAGACTGTCATAATAAGGTTCAACAGGGAGCTTTCCTTTGTGCTGCAATCCCAAAAGAAATTAATATATCACCCATCATTTTAAAAATCCACTGAAACAAAAGATACCATCACTTGATAACCCAATAACACTTTAGGAAATTATTATCAACAACAGTAATGGTGATGGTTGCAATGATAATGTATTATAAAAAAAAAACTTGGCAACTGATATAAAGAAGATATATATAACACTAAATAATCCAAATGCCCACCAACTCATTCCTAAAAATGGTCTAGCAAGTTGCAATTTGTAGGGCACCTAGATTGTGAAAATAAGAAAGCAATATAAGGTAGAAAGCAAACAAATAGGTAGGAACAGATCAAAACCTATGGCAAAGGCAGAGAGTGAGAAGAAGAATAAGAGCAACAGCTGGGAAGTCCAACATATTAAAGCCCTCCACCAAACCATCTACTTTTACTCTCCATGTCCTTGGATCATTTTCACCAAATGCAGAGGATAAATAATCAGTAAAATTTCTTGCAACCGCAGCGTTTGACAATACGTACTCCATGAGTATATTAGCCCCAGCAAAATAACCCACAAACTCACCTTCACATAAAATGAAAGTAATTAAGAAAGCAGAAAATGAAGAATTGATATATTTAGCTAGAACCCTTATGACCAAATAGGGTAACAATGGATCTAATGGTTCATACCAAAGGTCAATCTGAGATAACTAAAGGCACCACCAGCAACTGGGATTTGAACAGAAAATTCAGTGTAACACAAGGAAGAAAGAAGGGCTGATATTCCTGCAATGATGTAGGATATGAAGACAGAAGGGCCAGATGTCTGGAAGGCTACTTGGCCTGTTGTGACAAAGACTCCAACACCAAGCATTCCTCCAACACCAAGGGCCATCAAATCATACCACTTGAGTTTCCTTTTCATTTCTGCCCCAGACCTTTGCCTCACTTGGTTGAGCTCTTGGTCAGGGGTCCATGTGGCCAGCATTCTCTTCCTAAGCCTGTGGGGTGTTTGAGAAAGGGAATGGAGATATTTGGAGAAGCAAATGGTGGTGGTGTTGTTGGGTGCAGAAGTTTGGGGGGTGGTGGTGGTGGTGGTGGTGGCCATGTTTGTGTAACAATTAAGGAAGTGTTTTGGCTTCCATGGGACAACTGGGTGTGAAGGTTTAAATATGCATTTGGGAGATGATATATTGCTTGATTCTTTCACTAAAGGTTGATATGTGAGAACCCAAATCAGTGTCCCCACCTTTATTGAAAGCATGCACCTAGTTTGCCCTTGGCCTTACTGAAAATGACAATTAAACCCTCCTCTCTCTCTCTCTCTCTCTCTCTCTCTCTCTCTCTCTCTCTCTCTCTCTCTCTCTCTCTCTCTCTCTCTCTCTCTCTCTCTCTCTCTCTCTCCTACATACAGAAACACACATATAGTACATACTTAATGCACATATACAAACAGCTTTTGAGTGTCCCAAGAAGTACCTTCAAAGAGGTTCTTCTGTCATGGGAGAGAGCATGCAGAAAAAGGTTGAAAAAAGGCCCAGCCATTTAGCCATTTTGAAATGAGCTTTGAAAGAGGAATCATAGTGTGAAGATTAGAAGCGACTTTGACCCAATCTTTTCCTCACCAGAAACTTTGAAAAGATGTGACAAGCATCCATTCACACTTTGTTAAAGCAGCTAAAGGTTTCCTCTCACAGTGTCAAGAATAATTGGACTTGATTCCTCAACAGAATATATAAATATGTTTTCATGCACAGTTGCTGCTGGTAGAGTTGTAATGTACAGCATCCAGAAGATATCCATCTATTTTGGAGCAATAGACATGTTAGTGCATTAGGATTGATCAATGTCTGTTTTTTATTTTTATTTATCGGTCTTGATATGCTCTATCTTAGATGATCAACTCAAGTTAATGGAGCGCTGTGTTTATAGTCAATTTAAAATTCTGTTTAAGGTGCCAAACGAGTGGTGTTAGAGTACTCTTGTAAAACCTTGCCAGGGGGAGAGAGAGAGAGAGAGAGAGAGAGAGAGAGAGAGAGAGAGAGAGAGAGGAGAGAGAGAGAGAGAGAGATCTTTTTCTAAACAGTTGTCTTAATATTAATTTTGTTAAGAGTATTATTCCATATCGGAAAAGTAAAGCCTTTACACTACAATATATAAGATTTTAGACTTCTCCACCCATTATAAATTGGTTTTCGATTGAATGCTCAAATTCTATGGAATTTGAAGTATATATTAAGCTTTGTGCACATTTCATAACATATACTTTTCAAGAAAACATATAATAATCAAGTCTTTTTGAAATAATACAAGAGGAAATACTCATGAATACATAAGTCATTAGAAACTTCACAAAATTAAATACAACATATAATGACATCGAGGTCATTTATATAAAACTCCACACATGCCCTACTATAAAGATGATTAAGTTATCGACAGTATCGGTGATGATAGTAATGAGATGCAAATATGTTACCTAAAAGCCCCCAAAGAATATAGCCATTATTAACAATCATTCGTGGATTTCTCATTGGCTTTCAAATTTTCGCTTGCTCTTACTTTAATTACCTTTTCTAGGCTATTAGTCCCATAGCTAGCTCTAAGGTTTACAATCCTGGGTTTATAGTGCCACTAATTTTTCTAATTTTTAGCAGGTATATTCTACTTACTAGACGAATTTAATCTCTGTGCCCATCATGTCCCTTCAAGCACAAGCTTCTCATCTTAAGGTTGTGAGAGAATTTGGCTCCCTTCAACCTATAGGAGTTCGTCAAATTACTTTGCTAGCAGCTCAAAAGGCTTTATGTAGCTTTCATCAATAGAAAGTGGATGCATGGGAATCTGTTTTAGCAGTTGACGGTTAAATAAATCAAACAAATCAGGGTTTAAGTGGTGCCCTAGCTATCATCACAATGTGAAGATTATCTCTTCTCGATCTTGTTTGTTTTGTTTTTCTCTCTCTCATATTCTTTTGTTGTAAAAAATGTCAAAAAGAATTCTCTTTTATGTGAATCAAATCAAACATATATAGGCATATAGGCATTGAGGATTAAGAAGATGAACAGAATTAGCATTATTATCCACTTCAAGTCATCATAGCTAATCTTTGTTCACCCCGATTTGAAAGGCATCGATAGCTCGAGAATATTTGTTTGGGATTAAGTGGTCCATTTTGCATATATACACACACGTCACAATGTGATACTACAGAAGATATTGCATTTGCAGGCAACTTTCTGTCGAAAGTCTAGATGGATTTGGTGAGGAGAGGTTACATCACCTATAAGCTTAGGCATGTACCACTTGAGATATATATGTATATATATATATATATAAGGAATATATATAGTCATATCATATTGCTTGAATTAGTGGTTCTCTAATTGCTAAGTAGACTTTCAAAAAGAGAAATCATTATAACCATATAAATTTGATGTAATTTGTGAAGGTGTACATCCAAGTAAATGGCGAGGACCTTCCAACAGTTAGTCAATACAACTTGAGCTCGATCGTGTCAAGCTCGAATTTATTTTTTTTATTTTTGCTTCGTTCCAACTCGGCATAAAAGAAACAAATCAAACCAAACCAAAGCTCGATAGAGTTTGAACAACCCAAGCTTAAGCACTATGATATTCGCCTTGGTCGGCTTGTTTAAACTCCTACAAATAACTAATTAGCTCTTGTTAGCACTTAAATTTACTAAATCATCATTAATTCCTAATGCGGGGTTACTTATCCTTTGTATGAAAATTTTCCAACAACCCACTGAGAGCATCATTGTTCGTACTTGCAGACAATTTAATGTTAGATAATGATTCCTTAAAATTATCAAATAATGAGTCAACAATATATATCAAACATAGATTATGTGACATGCAAGAACTATATATCTTACTATATTAAACAACCGGTAAACCCCAAAATATTGAACTTTCGAAAAATGGGTACACAACGTATATCAATCTAACACTTAAATGATACAAAGTTACTTTGCCTCTTGTCTATGACATTGCCCCTTTGCCTGCCCCATGCACATCCTGTAGTCTTTAGAAAATTCAGAAATTAAATATTCTAAAGCATTTGGAGTCATACATTGTATGGAGTGTGAACTTAAGAGAGATTAGTGTACAATTTGTGCCACTAAACATTTATTGGATTATAATAACACATCACACTGTAGTAGGCATAATCACATAACTATAATAAGAAAAGCATTAAAAGAATGGAATTTTTCTTATGCTTTTCAATGTGATTGGGTAGTGCAGTTGCACTCAGAAGGAAGGGTGGTAGGAAGCAGTGGGAGCCTTTTGCTTTTGATTATTTTCTCAAGTGGGTCATCCATTTTTCCATTGACCTCATTCCTCACCTCTCCTCCATAGTGAGTGTGGCCAATGTCCCTTCTTAGAGTTTTTTAATGCCAAAGGAACCTTCATATATATATATATATAGGGTCGTCCTGTTATACTTGAAAAGTGCTTTGTTTTATATACGTCAGAAGAGACAATATATAATAGTAATAAAAAGGTGGAGAAAAAGAATAGTATAAGGTCGCCTATGGAGGAACAAAATGCCTTTCTTTGAGGGAAGGAATCAACATGGATAATCCTTAATTAATAAGTTCCTTTTGTGTACTCTTACTAAGGTGTAAGCTTTCTAAGGTATTCGTACATTTGAGGATATAATATAATGTTGGGCTGATTTTATGTTGGCAGACTATGTCAATCGGGATCACTTGATCAGATTGTTTTGCCACAATATGTAATTTAGATTCGCAGTTTGACAATCTAACGAGAGAGCACTACTCATGCTTCTTTATAATTTCTTTTGACATTGACTATTAACTATATATAGGCCTTGGATTACGAATTTAAATGCGCTTTATATCTTTATAGTTTTGGGGGTTAGTATCAAGCACCGACTAATGCCAAAATAAGTAGAAAATCCAATGGAGATAGATGGGGGAGAGAGAGAAAGAGTGCCCTGGCGACTACATAGGATATGATTGAGACGGTGAGGAAGGTGAGCTTCATTATTATCAGGTTGATTTGGACATGAGATATATATATATGAATAAACTCGAGCATGATCATAGCAACTAGGCTGTTTTTAGGGGATGTAACATGAACTTCACTTATTTTTTCTTTTTAATGGAGAGTAACAACCTGAAAAATGTCACTAGACGAACAAACATTAATGATCACGGGCATCAATGACACAAAATGAGGTGGCTAAATACATTAGATATAACATGGACGTACGATTATTTGTTCTATTATGCTATATGTTAGACGCTAATAATTCTTTTAGCAAGTCACTGATTAAGCGCTATTAATGTTTATTGCCAATATTATATATGTGAAGAAAATATATACATGAAATGAAAGCATCCCACTGAATAAGATATCTATTGACATTATATGTTTTATCATAAGTTAAACCCAACTTGTCTTATGTCTTTAGTCTCTGTGATATGAGTAGCTAGCTAGCTAGCTTAATCTATATATTTAATAGCAACTAAGAAGGAAAGGTTTTGATTTCCTAAACTAGGTCTCCATTTACTTAAACACAAAAGCTTTCATCTTTTCTAGTGCCATCATATAAATCTTTATACGATCCATACGGATTTAAGCCGCCAGTGTCGTTTGGATATATTAATCCATGGTCGTATATATCATAATACCCCCACTAGACAGGGAAAAACTACAAGCATTTTGATTGGATATGATTATAAGCTCATTACCCTAATCTTTTTCTACCATCAAAAGCCGATATTCAGGGGGTAGAAAGTAGATCATGAGAGGCCTCAACGCAACCCAAATTCTCAAAAACCATATCAGCTCTTTGTTGAATTTGTTCAAAGATTCCTAGGGTGTGAAGCTCGTGGGGTTAATTGATTATTCTTTGGAACTTTCAATATTAAATGGAGGGGCGGCCCTGGTGCGAAGCAAGTGGAGCGATCCAAAGATTTTATCTTAATAGTTCATTAGACAAAAAAGAATGATGATTTTGCAAATTGACTATGAGTTAAGTTACAAAGTTGATGCAAGAGTTTGTAGTTTGAGTTGTTAAGAGTCTTTTATCTATGCGTTCGACTCTTTTCTCTATAATATCGCTTGTATAAGGAAAAAAAACCCAAAACCTAAAAAGTTATAAAATTTTCTTTATGACATAAGGCATGGTAAACAAAAAGTTTGTATATGAATGTGAGACTAAACAGTGTCCCGTTATTGGTGTCTAGCCTATTGAAAAATGATATTTACTTGCAGATTAATGGTCTCAAAATTCGAATCACCATGACACTTTGGT
This sequence comes from Prunus fruticosa, assembly GCA_018703695.1. NCBI lineage: Eukaryota > Viridiplantae > Streptophyta > Magnoliopsida > Rosales > Rosaceae > Prunus > Prunus fruticosa. Next base: position 16,484,651 of record CM031921.1, read on the forward strand.
GGTGTGTGTATGAGAAGCCCCTTCCCTTTATAAAAATAAAAAATTTGAAGAATACAATTCATAAATCTCAACGACAACATGTTTAATGGTGGTGAGTCTTTGTCTCACATCGAGAAAGAGAATTGCTTTACAAATTATACTGTCTTCTTGGAGCCAATGATTGATTGTGGAATTAGAAGGGGTCATTCATGTCACAGAATAGTATTTTTGGGCAAAGTGTTTGAATATGAGAAAATCCGATTTAAACTTTTTGGCAACATAGGTGGTAATGGAGGAAAGGAAATCCGACTGTGGAAACCAATCTCATTGAAAACTCGGATATGTGGTGCACAAAATTTATTGGGAAGTCAAGGAGACATTGGCGTGGTGTGGTGTGGTGCCTAACAAGGACATTCCAACAGTCAACCACTCGATGATTAGCTTGCATCATATAATGTTTCATGAAATGATTCGTAATCTATTTTTAAGGTAGGTATTCTATGCATCACTAACTTCGAAGTGATCTCCATGGATTTTATGAGAAAAGTGGATTTACTATCCCTACCCTAACCTCAACCTAACCCTTGAACAAAGAACATATGTGGTTGCAGCCAATTGCTATATGCAAAATTAGCTATTATAGTTTAGCATTAATTTAACGGCACTTTTCTTTTCAAACGTTGGAAGACTCTTAAGTTTTGATTGCTCCCACCCTACGTTATTAATTTTTAAAAATTAAAAAAGCCTGGCTCATAGTGTCTTATCTAATTCTTTATTATTTCAAGTTGTACTATTTGGACAGTTTTAAAATCTATAGTTATGGATGAGATACCTTTACTAAACAATATATATTTCTTATGTTCTTATGGATTCTTTTTTGGTGTATGTGGATATTTAGAAATTTGGATCTTTGTTGTAACAATTTGTTATGGTTGAACTAGCTAGGTTGATTATAGTGTGGGGAAAATGAATGTGGGTCCTGGTAGAGTAACTAGGTGACATTACTTTTGTTTTATTTAACCTAGTTCAACTTGGTAAACTAAAATGATCAACCTATATATAGCCTTTTGCAAAAGGCTACGAAAGGCCCACTAACTCCAGTACCTGAGCTCTTACAAGGCTATGCAAGGCTGAAGCATATGAGAGAAGGCAAGATGATTAAGTTACTAGCTAGGGTTTTTATGTGTACGTACCTTGTATAATGAGCTTTCATGTTAAGTGCACATGAAGAAGGTGTCCTTAGAAGTTAGAAGGAATATCTATATATATAGATTTTCTTCTATGTGGACGTCTAATAACGTGCAGGACATCATATATTTTTTTTCTACTATTCCAACTTTACTATGCACATAATCTTACACGTGAGAAATTTTCCATGGGGTGGTAATGCCACGTGATATGCTCAATGAATATTACAAAATTGCACCAAAGTATAACACATGCACTGTTAATACTTAATCTTAAACTCAACATATGTTAATCTAACTAAATTTGTAACATAACACGTCACGTGATGTTATGTTATATATATAATTTTTCGAGAAACTCAAATATTAGATATATATTATCATACTTTCACTTCCAAATATTCCATATAAATGTGGCATATATTCTCTATACACCCCCCCCCCCCCGAAGAGTGGTCGGACAGGCAGGAGAGGCCATTGATACATTGAATATTGACATGCAGTGTTCTAGAATCTCTATGCAAACCATAATGGAAGTTTCATCGTGCCAGTGAACATACACATCAACATAAGATAAGATTCCACATAAATATGTGAACTCTTACTTTTCTGAATATTTCTGTCCTTGTATTTCACTTTATTTCACTTTAAAATTAGGCTTTAAATTTTCCATAAAAAAGGAAGAGTTTAAAAGTATGACTAATTCTAGCTGTAATGAAAACGATGGTTAATAACAGTACTTAAGGAATTGTTTGCATATATCACTACTACAAAAATCTCAATAAGCGATGGGAATTCACCATCGTGAAAATTGACCGTCATTTTTTTATGCATAAAACCACGATGGCAAATATTAAACCAAAAAATAACACAAGACAAAGATATAACCTATCAAAATATTTCTTTTAAGATGAAAATTTGGTCTGCCATCATTAAAAAGAACCCATCCATTTATACCTACAAAACAAAAGAGCATTATATACTTTCGACATTTAAAAAAAAAAACAACAATAAATTTATTAAAAAACAAAAAACCAAAGGGCCTTGATAAAATAGTCTGGTCATCATCCACGCCAGAGACAATCTAATAATTTCTTTATCCCATGCGTAGCACATTACCCATGGAAAGTGTACTACTTGCCTTATTTACGTATGAAATTTTTATATTTCGCACAAAAAGTAGGGTTTTCGGTGTGGTTCATGCTCTGGACGAGCAATCAATCTTTTGCTTTTACAAGATTTTGATAGAATATATAGTAGCCTATACCTAGAGAGGTACGCATTTTTCCTATGAAGTACTTGAAGTTAAATCATATATAGAAAGCTTTTCAAAACTTCATGTAAGACATGAATAATGAGGGTAGAACCCAGAACAGCTTTAACACCAATGCTAATCATCAGCGGTTGCAAAGAGCTTTTCCTGTTCTCAAACTCATCCATTAAATCGAAGTTTTGCTAGCATATCGATCCGTTGCGATTGCCCTTCGAACCATTTGCTGGTATGAAATTTATTATAAGGTCACCAAAATAGTTATCAATATATAGTTTTCAACTTTTCTCGCTCTTTTATGAATAGTACAACTGACACTAGTTCTCTATACGTACATTGATATAATATCCATTTTAACATATTAAACTCTACCCACAGTGAAAAATTATATTTGTATAATGAGTACCTTGAAGGAGTTTTAAAATTAACTGAAATATCAATTTTGTTTCATTTTTAAGTTAGTCGTGTGACTCATATCACATCCAAGACTTCACCTTTTATATTGTCCTAATTTCTCACAAATGTAATATGTTGAAGCTAGCATGGGGTTGAAAGATCAGATACAGGGTTTGATTAAATTTAAACAGTTTTACTTTTCCCACTTTTTTTCATAATTAGAACTTGTACCTAAAAGAGAATTCTTTTAATGAAATAGAATTCTTTTAATGAAATGTAGCTATCATAGATTGGTAACTGAATACCAACAAGTGCCCCAGGTGACCAAACAGTAAAATTGAACGGTGAGCTGTAAAATCAGACGTTCTAAATGCGAACTCTCCCGAAAGCAAACACACTCTGATTAACCTTTATGCATGTGGTTTAGCTTAAAACCTTATACCTTATACATTTGCCTTAAAAGGCTGAAACTCAAGTGGCCTACTGAGAAAACTTTATTTTTTTGCGGCTCCTATATATAATTAAGTCTTTCGATCCTCAAGCAAAGGTGCAGCTCTTTCACTGGATTTGGTCCTCTTACTTAGAATCTGATAGTGTACTTTCCATTATTATGTGCGCAGCTAGCACCATGACCTTATTTTAAACCTAGGAAAACAACATGTTTGGCTTATAAGCTGCAAACAATAATTTTATTTTCTCTTAATAAAGTAGAATTTCAGAACTTTTTTTTATTATTTTCTCTTAATGAATGGTGTGACTAGCTCTGAAGACAATACAACCTGGATCAAGCAGAAAGCTAACCTATAAAGTGCTCCATTCCATTCCATAATTATGATCACGCTAACATGTTATTCCATAGCTGCCTATAGCTAGGCCTAGAAGTAGGAGATTTTAATCCGTCAAAGATTATCGGTACAAAATTTCTTCCAAATTGGAACTCATTTCGCCACTTGATTATTGTCATAAATATTTCTCACCGCTACCAGAATCACTTCCAAACAAGCCATTGATAAGCGTGGTTGAATTATGAGTAGATTTTTGGAAAGATGATATTTCAATAAAGATCTAAAAAGTAAACGGTTTGGATCACAAGACAATTGTGGTGTTGGACAAAAACAGTATTGTATGGTGATGCAGGTTAAATGTTGAATTGTTCTTACCTGTTTTCCAATTCTAATTCTATAGTTTTTTTTTGTCACTCCGAACTTTCTAGTGTAAGACCACAGAACGGGTCTTCTGTATCAGGTTATCTGTTACAACTAAATGCATCCATAGACAACTTCAAAATTACTAGCTAATCCATTAATGTACAAAGTTCAGAGGCTATGGAAGATTGTCATTTGCGTTCCAGTACACAAATCTGTCTTGATAAACAGTACAAATTGACATCCTAACGATATATGTGACTACAGTGGATTTCTATTCACATCTTTGTACAGCAAATATCGTGACCGGCTTTTACCCAATGCAGCATACCTGTAGAAGTTGCAAATTGCATTACAAATCTATTTGCTTTGGTTACATTACAATGTGGAAATAGAAAGAAAAAAGTTCCTTGTAAATTAAATGGAAATCAATAATTATGTATTTCTTTCCTCACTCACCATTGAGGCACAAACGGTGCCATCCAAATGGAATCACCTGCTTGAACAGGGTACCTATTTTCAGAATAGTCATCAAAAGATGCAATGAGAATAGACTTTGTTAAAGTAGCGGTAAACGTAAAGCTTAGAACTGCAGGTAGAATGCTGTCATAAGTTGAAAACTGATAAGAAAAACCACTGCAACAAACAATTCATTTGATTGCCAGACACTCTAGAAGAGGAAGACATGGCTCCTCAGAAATTTTATGATTGGTAAGGGGTACAAAACTCATATTCCGTCATCTTGTTTTCAGGGACTGATTTCATGCACAAGAAGTAGAATCTATGGTTGATATTATAGGCAACTATTTTCGATGGACTGTTTACAAAGGGTGATCCACCTGGAGAGTTGACGGGTATGATTTTTAGGGATGTGTCATGTGAGGAGTATATTCTTTCATTTATTCAGCAAAAAGTGCAATTTCTGTGATGATTTTCACTTTCTTGGTTTCGTTGATGATTCCATTTGCATTTGCAAGCATGGTAACAAACTCTAATGCACATCTAGCATATGAAATGATAAATATTATAACCATACCTTATAAAATTGCCGAGCAAGTAATGAAAGTAAAATCTCATGCAGTATCAACAGTGAATGGAGCGCTTACCAGCTATCACCTAAGCGATAAATACCCTGTCCCTCCAGAAGCAGCAAGCCATGCTGATTGTAATGGACCTCCTACAATGTTTGACAGGAAAGCCTTTTCAAGCTGGAGACCCAAATAAATATTACAAGTACAACAAATTTCAACAAGTTATAAATAAAGCTTTTCACAAACTAAAAAGTGATCCACAAGTCAATTGAATATTTCTTTTCAAAAACTTCAGGGCTTCCTCACTAAGTGATTGTAGGTTCAATCATTAGTGGGCAATTGTTGATTCCAGTGCTTCTCTCGATTGGTTGAGGCAAGCAACAAAATAGATATCATGCTTATTAGCTAAACATTCCAAAAGTAATGGGTGGTAGAAATATGTCATCGCAAAGAACTCTTTGGATATTGAGGATAGCCTTAACAGATAATTTCAAGTCAGTTACTCAAAAATAGTTTTTAAGAGAAAGAAGTATTAATTTTTTTTTTAAAGAAAAAAGAAAGAAAGCCAGCACCAGAAAAGGCAAAATGAGTATGGCGTTAAGCTTTAGTAACTTTTATGTTTCTTTACAGGAGTGACCAAACAAAAGTCAAGAGGATCAGCATACCTCAACTTAAACTAATTCCAATCCAAAAGAAACAAAATTTAAAGCCCAAAATAAAGTTTCTGAATGTGAATCATGGAACACAAAACAATAAACTTAACCAGCAAGGAAGAGACTAATACCTTCACATTAAGATATTCCCCAGGCTGGAAATCCATAATCTGCAGGCAAGGTCCCAAAATGCTGAAAACTATTAGAGAGGGTGGCGAGCATGAATACAAAGATTGGACACAGATAAGTAAATGATGACTTACATGGATATTGAAGTCATAGGGTATGGATGTTGGAATAAGCTTCCTTAATTGAAAGACCTAATAATGGGTAAAAAAATAAGTGAAACACAAGGTTATGAAGTCTTAAATATATCATCATCACCAAACCCAACTAAAGTTAAACAATAAGAATGTATATATTAAATGTCAGTGTGTATCAACAAGGTACAGTTACACATTACTTAATTCTCAAAAACATAAATAATCTAATTCGCAAGAAGAAGAAAATTATATCTGGTGGAGAGATTTCCTCACTAATATGTTTCAAGGATTGAATTCTAGACATCCACAACATAATTCCATAGGTGGTTCTTTCTGAATTTATTTTAAATTGCAATGATATACAAAATCAAAACAAACCTACAGAAAAATCCAGTACTTACCTCCCCTGGAGTTTCCAGGAGTGGCTGCTGGTCTGTTGAACCTACAATCTGCTCAGTAGGTTGGTTTTCCAGAGAAGCATGCCTATACGGAAGCATCAAAGAGCACTTTAGCCACTTGAAGAGTACTATAATGGTTAATTGAAAAGTGAGGAAATGGTAATGAGATGAGTAAAATCGCGACCTCCTAAGAAAAACATTATTGGTTTCAGTAGTGTTTCATTATCAAGAAAACTGTCTAGTACAGATGAAGTTTTTCACTCCATTTGAATTTTTGAAATAGCATTAGCGCCATGTAAGGGTGATTTTGAGTGTACTATGTGTTCATCAAGCAATTATAATGCATGGGGAGACAAACCTTCTTTCAAAAACCACAAGAGTGGCAGATCCATCACACTTGAGGGAATGATCAACATTAGGAGGCAGATAAGCATATGAATCCACCTGTGTTTAATATATGAACGAAATGAGACTTCTTTTCATCTTTAATGAAAATTCGCCAGATCACCACCACCTCAAAGATAATTAGATATGTCATTATTCTACCACAAAGGAAAAATACTTGGAACATCATTACGAAAAGCACTAGAAGCAAAGCAGCATTCTATCAGATATCTAGAGTCCTTGGTTGGTGCAATAGATGCATACTTGCAGCATTCATATTGTCTATAAAAACAATGTAATAAATTCCTACTAGTACTAGTAATTGGAGTTGCAGAAATTGATAAATAATGACACACTTTTATGTTCTCTTTCACACGATTCAATATCAGACTTCTAGCTGCTTTCATTGTGCTTATAAATCCCAATGCCAAAAATCAATTAATCAAGTGTAGAAATTAAGTGGTGTTAAGATGTTCATATATCAAGTTGGGATCAATTTCTATAAAGCTTCTCTCCTCCATCCTCTCTTTTCTCCCCTCTCATTTTCCATTCTGTTCATTCTCTCTTCCATACCCTTTAACCTTTCTCTTCATGCTTGTTTGCTACCAATTAGCGTCCAAAGTTTTCTTTTTCACATGGATCCTCACTTCTCTGATCTCTTAAAAAGAATGTTATCAAACAACCCCTAGTGGGTGAGTTAAACAGAATGTACACAGGATAGTTGAAACACAACATATTATAAAAGCACATTAAGAAATAGGATAGTTGCGAAATATATGTACATGTTATAAATGGATAATATGTGTAACTTAAAAAAGTGACAATAAATATAATTATGTGCAAAAATGGGTGACCCAAACATGATTTATATTTGAAAAGAAAAATAAAGGACGAATATACTAAATTAATAATGAGTCATTCAAATTTAATATCCACCAAAACTAGCAATCTCATGATGAAAATATATCGAGCTTTCTTACCGTTAATTTGTGGCTAATACCAGAGACATTAGTGAGAGTGACAGCACCCTGAACCACAAATATGAACCTAGCTAGTAGGAAATAATAAGAGAGTAATAAAGTTATGAAGTAAATCCTGAAATCTTATACTTAACTATCCTATAGCAAAAATAAAAAAATGAGAAAAAGAAGATACCCACACCTTTCAGCATCATATGGAGGGAGTCCAGATAGTGAGTTTTCTGCACATTGGAGAAAATAAATGTCAATTAACAAATTCCAATTCCATGTAGTAACATGAATGACACAACCATAGCACAGTGCATCCAACCTTGCATCTTCGCAAGGTACATTACAAAGTGTGAGCCCATAGCCGGTGTTATCAAATAGGCTCCCAATGTCATGGTCCTGTAACAGTGAAGAAGAACCATTCTAACAATATATCATAACGAAGAGCAATCTGTATTACTGCAGCAGTGAAGAGGAACTTTAATCATAATGCAGAGTCGAAAGTACCACTCAGGTAAAGGACTAAAGACGTGACTTTCCGGTGTTATTAAAGCATGGTCTCGTTTGTAAACACTACGAGTGAATCCTGGCAAGTCTGAGAAGAAAGAACCCAAATAAACCTCAGCTAATATTTAAATGTCCCTTAGCTGCATTTTGGTTGTAAATAATATTAAGAAACAAAATAGAAAACGTAACACAGAATGAAGTTTAACAAGTCTCATTTTTAGCTCCCTCTGATTGCTACTTAAACCAAACATGCAATTACACAGTCTCAAAGCATCCCATGAACCATTTCTTACTTTCAACATTTTTTTTATAAGCAAAATTTTGGCCAAAATTGGACTACTTTTTCTTTTTCCTTTCTCTCCCCAGCAACCAAACACATGTTATGGGATTAAAGATAAACCAACCCAGCTCCATGCTTCTGATTACTCTACAAACTAATAATCACCAACAAATTGCAAGCAAAATACAGATTTCTATATACTGACCTTGAAGATGAGAAGGAGAAAGTGTGGGATTGGTGACCTTCCAATACAAATGCTTTGAGTTCGAACCCGAGTCAACAATTGAAGGAGCAGAGCAAAATTCCTCTTCAGCCACTGCCATTTTGAGCAAGCCTGAAAAAGGTTGAAGATTGAGAAGCTCCATCACTAGTTTGAGAACTTAATCATCCGTTTAATGGGTTATATGATCAAATAATGGAAACACAAGTAAGAAAAATAGTTGTACTAGGCCTATGTTCATACGCCAGACACTATGATCAAAACAACTTATTTCAATTCTCTTCTCATTTTTCTACATTTTCCCGGTAACCGAACAGAACGGAGCAGATAAAAAAGAGATGTTGGGTTGGGTGGGTACTTAGAGTGGTGAAAATAATGGCAAGAGCGTGATTCATTGTGAGTCTGCGACAAGGAGGAAGTGAGGGAGATCTGGAAAACCGAGTTATGCTTGTTTGTTCAGTGTTCCTCCGTGAGTATGAGAAGTTGGGACTTTGGGCTGTACCAAAATTTGGACTTTGGGAAGAGAACGAAGGCTGCTGACAAAGCATCCATTTGTGGCCGTCTTGGATCGTTGGTGAATTGGTGACTAGGATATTGGGTAAGAACAAAGGGTGCCAGACGTTTTGCAACATTTGTATTGTGGATGGAGTTATTATTATTTTTTATAGGATAATTTTACTTTACTACCTCTTTTTTGGTCATTTATTAGGGAGGGGGAGGAATATATTGGATTGCCTCAAGATTGTCTCATACGTGAATCAAATTCGGGTGCACTTGCAGGGAGGGGAGAGTTTGACCCATTTTTCCACTGTGGTGCCACCCCATATGCAATTTTACTTTATTACCTTGAAGTTTACCAACTTACTTTGCAACATGAACTATTTTTGGTCTCACTTTCGTATCTGAAATTTAATTTTCTATCACTTTCATACTTCCCGTTAGTTTTTTTGTTAACAAGTCTGTTAACTGCTGATGTGCATGTGGGTCCACAAATAATATAAAAAAATTATAATTTTTTTTTTTTTGAAATAACCAAACAAAATTTTTCAAAAATTAGGAAAAAAAAAACTCTCATTCTTTACTCGCTCCTCTTCCCCCCCCCTAGCAGACCCTAACCCCACCCTAAGCTAACCCATCCTCACACACACCCCCAATCGCCTCTCCCTGAGCTTTTGCCAAAATATCGACTTGCCCATCCTCTCCATTTGAACCACCCTAAATCTAATGAGAAGACCCCATCTTACTTACAACTATTTTTTTATTTTAAAAAAGAAAAAGAAAAAAGATTTGCCTAAGTTCCAAACCCCCTTTAAGAGATAAGGCAATCGTCACTCATCAGCTTCCTCCTCGTCGCCCAAAAAAAGGGGATCCTACTCCTGATCAGTGATGACAGTGATGCTTGGAGGGTTAGGGAATTCTTTTTTGTTGTTGTTGTTGTTGTTGTTGTTGAGGAATGTGTACCACCATTACGTGGAGTTTAAATACAAGCCTTTTGTTTTGGCTAATGAAGTAAATGAAGCTGTTACGAATTATTGTCCAGATTTTATGAATTTTCTTCATGTTCGTGTGTCGTAGATTTCAGAAAACGGCTCAACAAAATGAAGAAAAAACACATTCTTTCATATTTATTGCGTCATAGATTTGTGCTCGTTGTTTTTTTAAATCTTAAAAATGGAGTTGATATGAAATAGACCAAGAGATCAAATCATGCGAGCGTGCCACCATTAGTGCGAGAAATAGCCTAATAGAAATATGAATATATTAATAATATGCGCCTCGAAATAAACAGATTTCTATTCAAACCACTATGCTATGAGAGGGGAACTAGTTCAGATTGGTTATTTTCTATGCCTAAAGCCAAATGAGGACTTTATTATTTTCCTAGTATAAGAATGAAATCAATGGAAAGCAAAAGAAAGCAACAAAAGGTGCCAAAACAGCAGGATTTGGTCCGGAAATTACGACTATGACCACTTGAGATTGCCTTAGATCGTGTGGAAACTAGTCAAAACGCCTGGAAAGTTCAACTTCTTGTTGGAGAGCTTGGTGATAGCCTGTTAGAACTCAAAAATTAAGCCAAAAGATGGCAAGAACTTGAGCAAGAGATGAGAACAATTACAACTGAAATGTCACGTCAGTTGGAAATAGATATCCTGGAGAGCTATAAGACTGATGTGGGAAGCATATTGTATATGTTGTGTTTTTGGGAGAGTTGATGGCTTTCTTCTTCTCTTGATCCTCTTTATATGGTGAATGATCCATTGGCAAGATTACTTGATGGGCAAGACTACTTGATATGCAAGACTACTAATTGCATAATAATTCCTTTTTCTAGCTCATGAATATCATTGACAAATCATATCAAATTACCATTAGTTGGCAAGACAATAATTGCCACCTAATATTTATTTGGCTTCAAATTAAACCAATATTAACCATCTCGGACTCATTCACGCATCTTCAGATAACTTGATCGGGGCAATGCTTCCATAAATAAGGATTATCCCAATAATAATGCTTTACTAGTGAGAAGAACCTTTTCTTTTGTTGAAAAGTCATGTTGGGTGGAAGGACATTACTAGCCAAATTGTTGACATAGTCGGCATACCAAGGGGCAATGGAAGATTGGATGGCGAAGAGTTGCTCGTCGGGAAACGTCTCGACTATAGGTATTGCAGCAGCTACTTTGTCCTCAATCCAAGATGAATGATCAGCCACGACATTTTCAGATCCCTTTTTGTCTCGTATGTCCAAATCAAACTCTTGTAATAACAATACCCATCGAAGCAACCGTGGCTTTGCATCTTTCTTTGATAATAAATACTTCAAAGCGGAATGATCGGTGTAAAAAATTACCTTAGAACCAATGAGATAGGAATGAAACTTGTCTAGGGCAAAGACAACGGCTAGTAACTCATTCTCGGTTGTGGCGTAGTTCAATTGTGCATCATTGAGAGTTCGGCTAGCATAGGAAATCACATGAAGCAATTTGTCTTTCCTTTGGCCTAAAACAGCCCCTACAGCATAGTCACTGGCATCACACATAATTTCGAACGGTACTTCCCAAGTTGGTGCGATAATGACTTGAGCGGATGTGAGTTTCTCCTTTAGAATCTTGAAAGCCTCCAAGCATTGATCATCAAAGTTGAATGTGACATCCTTGAGAAGTAGATTGCATAATGGCTTCGTAATCTTTGAAAAATCCTTAATGAAACGACGATAGAACCCGACATGACCAAGGAAGCTTCGGACTCCCTTCATGGAGGTAGGTGTTGGCAAATTTGCAATAGTATCTATCTTGGCTTTGTCAACCTCAATCCCTTTTGCTGAAATCTTATGCCCAAGGACTATTCATTCTCTTACCATAAAATGGAATTTTTCCCAATTCAAAACCAAATTAGTTTCTTCGCAGCGCTGTAAAACCAAAGCTAAATTTGAGAGACAATAATCGAATGATGACCCAAAAACGGAGAAATCGTCCATGAATACTTCAATAAAGCGCTCCACCATATCAGAGAATATACTCATCATGCAACGTTGAAAAGTAGCGGGGGCATTGCACAAACCGAATGGCATTCGTCTATAGGAAAAGGTACCAAAGGGGCATGTGAAGGTAGTCTTTTCTTGGTCTTCGGGCGCTATTGGGATTTGATTATATCCTGAATAGCCATCTAGAAAACAATAATAGGCATGGCCAGCTAACCTCTCCAACATTTGATCAATAAACGGCAAAGGGAAGTGATCCTTACGAGTTGCGGTGTTGAGCTTCCTATAATCAATGCATACACGCCAACCGGTCACGGTCCTTGTAGGAATGAGCTCGTTGTTGTCGTTCTTTACTACCATGATTCCTCCTTTTTTTTGCACTACTTGGACTGGGCTTACCCAATTACTATCCGAAATTGGATAATTAATTGCAGCATCGAGAAGCTTGAGAACTTCGGCCCAAACAACTTCCTTCATATTTGGATTTAGCCTTCTTTGATTTTCTATTGTTGGCTTGAAATTTTCCTCCAATAGAATTCTATGCATGCATGTAGAAGGACTAATTCCTTTAATATCCGCAATGGTCCACCCAATAGCTGTTTTATGCTTTTTTAGAACTTGAAGTAATTTTTCTTCCTCCTCTTCAAGTAAATCAGAGTTAATAATGACGGGGAAAGTTTGAGCTGTACCAAGATAGGCATACTTTAAATGCATGGGTAGTGGCTTTAAGGTGAGGGTTGGTGCGACAACGGTGCTTGGGACGGGCTTGGTGGCGGCGGCACCAAGTGCCTCAAATTCTCGGTGGAAGGGTGATTTGTATGACGGTGTAGCTTCCAGCAAGTTCACCATTTCAAGCATGCGTGGCTCCTCGTCTACAATCTCTATCTCATGGACCAAACTTGCTTCTAATGGATCTTTCGGGTACTCCACTTTGAATTGTCGTTGAACAACATGATTTATAGCCTATAATTGGAAACAATACTCTGAATCAATAGGGTATTTGGCTGCGTCAAAAACCTTGAATTCCACCTCTTGATCAGCTACTCGTAGGATCAAAGAACCTTTTTCTACGTCAATTAATGTTCTTCCAGGAATGAGGAACGGGGGCCTAAAATAATTGGAATGTCGACATCTTCTTCCATTTCCAAGATAAAGAAGTCAGTTGGAAGTATGAATTTATCCACCTTCACTAGTACATCTTCAAGAATTCCGTGAGGATATGTAAGGGATCTATCCACCATCTGCAAAGAAATAGTAGTTTTCTTAATTTCTCCCAAACAAATTCTTTTAGCAGTAGACAAAGGCATTAAATTTATACTAGAACCTAGATCACATAAAGCTCTTTGAAAAGAAATAGTGCTAATGGTGCAAGGAATAGAAAAGCTCACTGGATCCTTTCGCTTAGGTGGTAGTTGCCTTTGTATTGCTGCACTGCACTTCTCCGTCAATTTCACCGTCTCTGTATCTTCCAAACGTCTCTTTTTAACCCAATCGTTCAGCATACATCAAGTTTACATTCAAACAATTTAAACTACCAAACCAAATGGCATCATGCCTTACAACAATCCTAGGGCAATTTCTCATAGCAATACTAGTTGGATTAATTTACAAGTAGAATTCAATTATATAGAAACCCTACATAGTGAAAGGGTGGAGCGGAATGTGGGGTCTGCCTTGTGGTGGCGCTCTAGTACACAACTACGGGAGCGGATCTGCTGTCCCCAAATTACATGTTCCCTTGTGTCCCCTACCTAATTGTTTGACACATGTCCACCCACTTAACCCTGAATTAACACCATTAACTTCATAAAATTTAGAAAGAAAAAACCTAAAAAATGAAAAAGGAAAAAACCAACACCATAGCATAAGTAACCACCCCTCGTGACCTTCATGCCCCTTCCCCTTCTTCCCCATCCCTGACCTCCTCCCTCCGTAGCAACAGCCACCTCTTCCCGTCCTTGAAATTCCATTACAATGCAAACTACCTCAAGACCCTTCAATTCATTCAATAAAATTATAAGATCACCGATTCAAGCATCTTTTTTTTTGGATGCATGAATCCCAGAAAACCCAATTGAAAGACCATCAAAATTGAAACCCTTCCAATTATGAAACCCAAATTTGAGGGGAGATCGGGAAGAAGAGGATGTGGTAGTGGAAGAGAAGTGGGCAACAGGGGGTGAAGGTTGTGTATGGCTTAGATGAGGGGGCTGGAACCAGCGAGGTTTGGAGTTGTCGAGGTTGGGTACTTGGCTGGGAACTTTGTGACTGCTGTTTGCTTTGCTTAGAGTTTAATTTCTTTTAATTTTTATTTTATTGAAAGTTAACAGTGTAATTATTGGGGTTAAGTGGGTGGATACGTGTCAACAAATTATACAAGGGACGTGAAAGGACATGAAAAATAGGGACAGCGGATCCCTTCCCCACAACTACTGCCTGGGGGCACAAAACATTTGAAAATGTGAGTGGACAAAAATAAAGTTTTGTAAAATAGAATATTAACATACTAACTTCACTGTTAAAACATTTAGAAAACTTCAATTATATTATGTTCATATATATTGGTACAAGAATTTGCTAAGACATGCATATTTACATACATATTATTAATCATGCATTCAGTCAAAACATTGAGACTTTTTGAAAACATTATAAGGAAATAAATCTTTTCCACTTAGGTGTATCCATCATATATCTGTAAATTCCATGATTATCTAATTAATTTTTTTCTAATTAATCCGTCAATTCCTTGTGTCACATCATGTGACACAACCAAGGTCTTAAATATCAGAGGTATTGGAAATATCTGAAGTCAAAAAACACAGAAATATCGCTGGAAATATCGGGATATTATCGGTATCCTGGAAAAAATTGAATAAAAACCACGGAAATTGTAAGAAAAACTTGGAAATTTTTATTGAAACTTTGTAGGATGTTTATTTAGTCAATTATCTATTAGTTTATCACAAAAAATTGGAAGGAAATGCATTGCATGATGGATTTAACTGATTTAAGCTGATTATATAGCGAGCTAGCAAACACCGTAAGTGTAGAAAATATGTAGTAATTAATGAAAGAAGATTAAACACACCATAATCATTTATATATAATGAATTACTACAATATTTTACACTTTATACATTGCATGGTAAAATACATGAGTGACTTAGTACCACATAGAGTTCCTATGAGGTTCAAAATTTTCACTATCTTCATCATCTCTATGTGTAGAGTAAGTATATTTTGAAGAGTAGTCATCAAATGATAAATCCCCAAAATAGTTTTACATGTAATTGTTAACATGCCACCCATATGGATCTGAGATTGGTTGACGTTGTCCATAAGCAAAATCATTTGAAGATTGAGTCTCGGATTCTTTCCATGAATCACTTGATTCCATCCCAACAGGAATGAGATATGAAGGGTAGGGAAATGGTTGGTTATGAGTATAACCATAGTTACTACTTCCTACTTCAACAGAGTCCGAAGTTATAGATAACGAGTCATCTTCTTGACTTGACAAAGTCCCCTTGCCTCTTTCTCTACGGGTATAGTCCTTCCCTATGGCACCAATTCCTAGTCCTGCCCGCCTACTGCCATGGTCCTCATCTTGTGTTACATGCGTGAAGCCTCACCAATGAAGGGGCTCATAAATCCGGGAGGTGGTCCAACATATCCACCACTACCTCCAGCTCCACTATATCCTTCATCATTCCCACCTCCGGTGGTAGGTGAGTCTCCTGATCTTGTATTAGAGCTATCATTAGTATCAGCAGGATCTTGTGGTTGTGTAGGATTGGAAGAAGGTGGAATTCTAGTATTTCTTGGTCTTGGGCTCAAAAGTTCTTCGAAAGAGTCAGCGCTACTAGATCCCACCTCCTCCTCTAATACTCGTTCTACATTTATCCCTTCATTACGTGCTTCTTCAGGAACTCTTGGAGCTGGGTTGCCTTCATCATCATCTCAATGAAGAGGTTAATCCATTGAAAAAGTTGGTTACCCTATGCATCATCATCTTCAGCAACAATACCAAACACATCTAGTGGGTCACCACGATCGACATGATCTATTTCTGCTTCCTTATCTCGAATTTGAAGCTTCATGTTGTAGTAGCAATAAACTAATTTTTCCAACCTACTATGAGCCAACCTATTTATTTGCTTTGTGTGTATGAGTGCAAATGTACTCCAATTTCTTTCACAAGCAGATGAGGAAGTTGTTTGTGATAATACTTTGATTGCTAACTTTCTCACAGTTGGTGCATCAGTCCCATACATGATCCACCGTTCAGCTATAATGAAAAACAATGTTGATAAGTCTAATAACTCCAACAAATTATATTATAAACTGATAGTGAAATATGTTTACACTCACTAGGAGACATTTTTGTTCGAGCAGCAACTGATGTTGGTTCTCCAAAAGTTCTTCTTGCATCTTTAAACCATGATAGCTGAATTCAATAAATCGTGTTAGTTTAATCCAACAATGTAATTATTATAATTTAAGTAATTGTGTATCTCATTTCCAAATTGGCCAACTGCTGGTGATGCAGGGTCTAATTTAGAGTATACATTATGTACAGTACGTATAAGGGTATCATCATCTCCAACACCGGGTTCTGTATTGGTATCGAGGATTCAAATAATATGCTATTCAAAGAAACACATACTCTAATGAGAGAAATAATACTTATGCAACTAAAGAAATGAATTGCAAATTATGACATAATTTATACCTGCTGCATGCAAATCGTGGTATAATGTTTTATACCATCGGTCATCAATTATCTTTATGACCCACCTTGCACCATGTTTTCTTTCCAAGTCCTCCTTCACTACACGCATCAACTCATATATTGCCCCCATAGTAGGATACACTTCTGTGTCAACGATCCATAAAACTTTGTAAAAAGGTTCAAACACTTGACACACATGCTCTGATTGAGTCCAAAAAGCATGATCAAGCACTATACTTTCCTGCTTTCTTCTTAAGTAGGCTGTCTAATGCAATATAGTTGGTGGCAAATCGAGTGGTAGCTAGACGAATAATTTCTCCTTTGCAAAATTCACGCATCTTTGCCAACGACCAACCGTGATTGTAAATATAATTTGTGATCGTTCTAGCTCTTTTTACGACATTAGCAATATTCTCTCTCTTCCCCATTGCCTCAAACATGAGATCAATACAATGTGCTGCACATGATGTCCAAAACACATTATGATGCTTCATTAACTTTTTTCCAGCTTTGACAAATGCAGAACCGTTGTCGGTCACGACTTGGACAACATTATGCTCTCCCACCTTCATGATTACATCCCTCAATAGTTTGTAAATATACTTGTAGTTCTTTATATGGTCTGAAGCATCAATGGACTTCAAAAAAATTGTGTTTCCTTTGGAGCATACCATGAAGTTTATGATAGACAATCTGGTCGGGCCAGTCCATCCGTCGCACATGATTGTGCAACCATTAGTTTCCCACTTTGACCTCAACTTGTTAACATACTCGCTAATGTCTTTATACTCCATTTCCAAATATTTGTTTCTGACCTCATATGGAGTGGGAGGTTGTACTCCAACACTAGCCTGTTGACATCCCAATACCATATTTTTGAAATGATGTGATGATGCCTTCTCAGGAGGGACATTATCATAGATAAAGAACTTGCTAATTAGATGCCCCATTCCCTCCTTCACATTACCTCCAGCGAAATAACTCCAAACACTCTTTTGACGTGCTTTGGATGACTTATATAAACTTGGGGCTATTGGTGGTGTTGATTGTGATTCTCTAACATTTGCTCCCCGTCTCATTTGTGCACCACCACTTGTCCCGGAACCTTGTGCTCTATTAGGAAGTTTATGGAGGTGTTCTCTTTCCCATGCTGATTGTTTGGAGGCATGTAATGCTTGTTTGAAATTGCGTCGCTCTTCAGGTCCCATGTCATCATCACGTTCGTCCTAATCGTCATCATCATCTCTGTCAACCGCTTGGCCAATGACTTCTCCTCGTAGCCCAGCTCGAATATTTTCCATTCCATGTGTTTTCTTTTCCTTATGGTGTTGTTTATTTTTTAATAATGTTGTGATGAATGCCTTCACTTATGGGGGGACATTATCGCATCGTTGGACATTATTTCCTGGACCTAATCCACTAAGATGGTACTTAAGTCGTGTCACTCCACCACTCTTCATTACCCGACCACAATATTTGCATGTTCCCAAACTGGATCACGTTTAGTAACTCCACTAGACATCTTAAATGTACCTATATTTATTTTTCATGGAAATTAGGTATTTATTTTTTGGCCATAAAATATAGTAGTGATGGTTATATAAGAGAACCTAAATAATGAAGTTATTCTACAAAAGAATTAAATAGGAAGTAAAGAAAATGATTGTAGGAATTTAAGTAATTATAAAAATAATATGGAATAATAAAACCTAATAATGAATAATAATCCAATTTGATAATAAAATAATAAATAACATTAAACATATTAAAATTATCCTACGGAATAATTATACAAGATTACTTAATTTAATTACTTCAAAAAATTAACATGCAAGTATTGGTTCTTAGATCACATGCACGGGTCCACACACATTTTTTGTTGTTGTATAAATTACAATAATATAAATATAAGTTTGTAAACTTACCTTAAATATGGAACCCTTTGTGTAAAGGCCAAATAAAATCTGCACGGACCAACAATAAAATAATAATTAAACAAATGTAACAAAATGTGATGAAAGCATATAAAGTCTTTAATAATGAATTAAGAGACAATAAACACACATGTAAGTGACCAAATAAAGAATATAAAAATTAAAAACCACATGCCATTGACTAAGTAATTAATTGACACAATTTAAAATATAATACCACCAAAAATTTGGAATAGATAAAAATAAACATGCAAATTAAATAACAATAATGAATGAGAATAACTTACTATAGTTCATCAATAAACTAACATGAGCATTATGTTTTGTTTTGTAGAGATGTTGAGAAATATGGGACGGCATGGGACCATTTGATTTTATTTGTATATATAAAAATAGGACTACCTCCATTTGATTTTATTTGTATATATAAAATAGGACTACCTAACTATCTATATAGAAATATGACTACAACTAATTAGTTAGGTGAGTTGTTGAAATGTGGTGAGTTGTTCAAAATTAGAATCTTGAAAAGGAATGGTCAAAGATTCATTCTCAAAAAAATTGTGGAAAATTTGTTTTTTGCAAAAAGAATTCAAAACAAAACCATGTATATATATAAATATTTTAGCATATTTTCACAAAAACATAAGTGATATGGTGGTTAAGGTATTGAAGGAGTAAAATGGGAGGGGTTCGAATCCCTCTATGCGCAACAGAGGAGGCTTTTCAAAAAATTTCATGTATTTTTTGTTGGAAGTTAAACCAAGCCAAAGGAATCCAAAGCTAAGTTTTATATTTGGATTAACTACACTTTAGTCCCTGCAGGTTTAGTGTCAGTATTCAAATGGGCCCTAAGGTTTCATTTAAGTCAATATATTACCCAACATTTCGAAGTATTACCAATTGACACCCGCCGTTACATTGACCGTCAAAGTCAGACGTTAAATGATGACGTGGCAAGCGTGGGACCCACCTCATACCCAAATAGCAGTTAGAGAGAGACGACACGAAGGGCAATTTCGGCAAAAAAAAGACCAACGTTCGCCTTCTCTCTCCAAGGCACGCGTTCCAAGGCGATACCTCGATTACCCAGACTTGAAAAAATCAAAGAAACTCATAAACTGAGTTTTGTTCGTGTATTGAGAGAGACATAGAGGAGAGAAGAGGGCTTGTTCGTGTTTTGGAGAGCAAATATTTGAAATAGACTGCAAAAGAGAGGAAAAATGGAGTGAAGACGACAGATTTGAAGAATATGAGTTGGGAAGTTCGCCCAAAAGGATCTGGAGAACCTTTCTACGGTACGTATGGCTTACCTGTTGTGTAAGGTTCTTGGCAGTTGATGTTTCAGAGTGAAACTTTCAAATAGAGAGTCTCAGTTTCGAGTTTGGTGTGGAGTGAAAGTTTGGCTTTTATATTGGATTGTGAGTTTCGAGTTAGGTGTCGGTATCACTGTGTCTATTTAATTGGTAAATGGAATGGTGTGAATGGTAGGTGGTTAACGGAAGTAAACTTTGGCTTTTGTATGTTGTTCTTCAACCATTGGGAATCTTACCTTTTGTCTATGTGTGTACTGACATAGAAAGTCTGTATTTGTATATGTGTGTGTGTATGTGTCTGTTTGTATTTGTATTTGTATTTGTATTGTTTGTATTAGTATTTGTAAATAGGCTTACATGTATTTTTGTTTGCTAAAATTTATGTGTGACTTTTGAATTGCAGGGGATGAGGCAGGATTTTCTATTCAGATGTACCACAATGGTGAAATAAGAGGTAACTATTATGTGAATGGGTCTGTTGATTGGTTCGATTATTGTGATAAGGATAGAATGTCAATGACTCTGAGATAGATGCGACGGTAAAGAAGTTAGGGCACGACGGCATGATTAACTACTGGTACAGGATTCCAAGTGATAATTTTGATGGTGGCCTAGTTAAGCTAAGTGAGGATGCAGATGTCTTAGACATGCTAGTATTTGTGCCAGACACTAGGTTGATAAATATATTTCTAGAACATGTCTTCGCATGCAGTCAAGAGCAGTTTTATAGTCAAGAGGCTTCAAACATATTTATAAATTTGGATGATGATGTTGGGACCAACACTGGGGTAGTCATTGAAGAGCTTGATGACAATTATGGTGCCATTGTTCCAGTGGGTGGGGGAGTATCCCTGGTGCAAAATGTGAAAAAAAAACAAGTGTTGTAATAGAAGAGTTGAATGAAGAAGGGTTAAATCAAGAAGCAGGTGGAGAAGGCAAAGAGTTGAATGAAGAAGGGTTGACTGAAGAAGTAGGTGGATAAGGCAAAGCATTGAATGAAGTAGGGTTGACTAAAGATGGGTTCACTGATAAAGCTTCTAAACAAGGCAAAGAAACTTCCACTGTGAATAATGAGGAGAATTCTGACCAAGTCTAAGAAAAGCCAACTCAGGGTTGTTTTGATAAAGTCAAAGGCAAGGATCAAGACATGTCTCATAGGGTGAAGCGTGCTTTTGGTAAAAAAAGATGCGGCAGTTTGAGGAGGACAAAAACCATTCACCATAAAGACAAAGCTTTGGAAGGAAGGGTTGATGGCGTCAAGACCCAGTCTAAAAGGCATTCCATGATGTTGAGAAGTGGAAGAAGATTGGCAAATGCTGCAGATTTTGAAGATGATGATGATGATGCTTCTGATAGTGAGGACTCAGAATATATGATTCCCAAGAATTTTAGTGAAGATGAAGATGCAGATGAAGATGATGTTTTTTTTAATGAATGGGTGGATGACCAAAGTGAATGGACAGGGGTTAAAGAAACTGGAAGGAGGCCGCTCCTGACTGGCCTAGAGAAGTTGAATTGGATTCTGAAGATTCTGAGTGCAAGGATTATGCCAAGTATAATTCTGACGAGGAAGTTGATAAGAATTGGCCAGAATTCAATGCTGCAATGAGATGGCGGATCCAAAGTTTGAGATTGGCGTGTTGTTTACTGATTGTAAGGTGTTTAGGGCAGCTGCCAAAGAATACTCATCGATTTTGCATAATAGGGATGTAGTGTTTATTAGGAATGAGGCTTTGAAGCTGAAGGCGGTTTGTGGAGACCCAGATTGTGGGTGGATGATATATGCTTCCAAAATGCAACACGAGAACACATTGCAAGTGAAGACATATGTAGGTGAGCACACATGTACACAGCTATGAGAGAATCCTAATGTGAAGTTAACGTGGATAAGTAAGAAATATGCTGAGACTTTGAAGTCCAATCCCTAGTGGCCAATCAGGTCATTCAGCAGGCTGTTGAGCAGGATTATAATACAGGGGTGTCAAGACAACAAGTGTATAGGGCAAAGGATAAGGCACTAAAGCTGATTGAGGGCAGTTTCAATGAACAATATTCAAGAATTTGGGATTATTGTGAGGAATTAAGGAAGAGTAACCCAGGAACCACAACAATGGTTAAGTGTGATTTCCAACAACAGTTGGGACAACCTTTGTTTCAAAGGTTGTATGTTTGTTTAGGAGCTGCTAAGGAAGGATTCAAATCTGGGTGCAGGCCTATTATTGATTTAGATGGGTGCTTTTTGAAGAGTGTTTATGCAGGGCAACTGTTAACTGCCTGTGTGTATAGACGCCAACAATGAAACCTGGGTGATTGCTTATGCATTTGTGGAATCAGAGTGCAAGGAATCTTGGATTTGGTTTCTGGAGCTATTGGTGAAGGATTGTGAAATTGTAAATCAATTTGGCTTCACCTTTATATCCGACAAACAAAAAGGTTTACTGCCTACTTTTGAGCAAGTGGTCCCTAATTGTGACCACAGGTCCTGTGCAAGACACTTGTTTTCCAACTATAGGATATTATTCAAAGCAAAAAGCCTGAGAGACAAGTTTTGGGAAGCATCATATGCAACCACTGTCCCCCACTTTACAAAGGCCATGGAAGACCTGAAAAACCTGTCCAAGGATGCATATGATTGGCTAACCACTCCAGATAAACCCCCAAGGCATTGGTCCAAGTCACACTTCAACACTCATTTGAAGTGTGACATGTTGTTGAATAATCTGTGCAAGTCTTTCAATGCTACCATATTGGAATGTAGGGATAGACCAATTCTGTCAATGTTTGAGTATATTAGATGTAAGCTGGTGAGGAGAATACAAGGAAGAAGGGAAAAAATGCTGAAATGGAACAAGCCTATCTGCCCAAGAATATTTAAGAAGGTGGAGGGAAATAAAGCCAAGGCAGGTGCTTGTGTGGCAATGTGGTCAGGTGGAGGTAAATTCCAAGTGGCAACTGGTGGCCATGCACAATATATTGTGGACTTGGATTTGAGGACATGTTCATGTAGGGATTTGCAGGGATGGCCTTGTGTTCATGCTATTGCAGCCATAAATTATAAAGGGGGTGTTAATGTCATGGATTTTGTGGAGGACTGCTATTTCACATCAACTAACTTGAAGACATATGATAATCTCATACTGCCTATGAATGGGATGGATATGTGGGATAAGAGTGACTTTCCGCCATGTCTTCCTCCGTCTTACTCTAAACAGCCTGGAAGGCCAAGAAAATGTACACACAAAGAAGAGGGAGAGCACAAGAGGAAAATAAAGATGAGAGCGTCAAGCAACCAAGCTGAAACTTCATTGTCTCGCATTCCCAATACACAGGACTCTGTCAAATGTGGCCAATGTGGTAAAAAAAGGGCACAATAAGAGGGTTTGTCATAGGAATCTTCCTCCCAAACCCAAACCTGCAACTAAGAGGAAGAGGGGTACTGAAAATACCAAGGTATAGTAACTTCATCTTGTTCAATTTTATACTGACACTAACCCTAAGCTTTTGTTGCTAACTAACAAGCATTTTTTTGTTGTAAAGCACTATTGATCCATCTGCCGCATCCATTCCAGCTGCTGGTCCAAGCACCCTAAAGCAAAGATCCAAGCCTCCTAGGCGTGTGCAAAAAGGGAAGCCTCTGGTAAGTAACTTGTCTTTGTGATGGTTATTATCAATTTTCGTAAATATCCAAATAAAAGGTTAACATCCTAAACATTTTGCGGCCAAAACCAAGTAAGAAAGGACGTGCCACTTCTGAAGCACAACCGGCCTCAATTTCATGTCCTCGTCCATCAACTTCTATTTCAACTGGAGGATCAAATGCTGTAAATTGAAGCTCACTGTTAGAGGAATTTGATGACTCGCCTTTTTTGTTAGACTGGCAGTTTGTGATTAGGAGCTTTTTGTTTTTGATAAATTGGTCCTGTGTAACTTAAGTACTGACTTTTTTTTATGGATGTAATGGCATTCACATAAGCCTCAACCACTGTGAATGCAAATACATCCACTGAAATTGCCATTTTGGAATCATATTGAATGGACATGAAATATGTACGATATGCAATGTTATTATTTGGCTATTTTGAGCCCAATTTGAATGCATAATTTTCTGAGTTTTTGGGTTGGCATTGTACTTCGTTATTTTGGCCATTCACTTTATTGTTTCAGGTCCATTCTTTTTCTAACTTCCCTGCTACTTTGTTTTTGCCATTCTTTTGCATAAGGTGACTTCTCTGCTACATTGTTTTTGCCATATCTGGCTATAAGGTCCATTCTAACTTCTCTTTACATTTTTGGCATTCCTTTGCATTATTTCACTACCACACAGATTTAGATGGCCAATCACTTCATTTGCATACTTTTTATGATAGCCATTCACTTCTTTTAAATGTAATTCTGTACAAAATTTGCCATTCCATTCACTTCATCAAGTTACATGGCAGTTTGTGATTAAGCCCTTAAGCTAAACCGCATAACCCTAAACACGTACATAACAATTAAACCATTACAAAATGCTACTAACAACCCAAGACTTACAAACTTACAGAATCACGGAATCACAAACATAACCCACAAACAATTCATTCAATGGCAGAAGCTAATTCCAAGCTCCTCTTTTTGTTCACTCCACATCCACACATCCCTCCCAAAATGATGCTTGCAAATAGAACCCACGAAGCCACCAAAAACACCCAAACAACCTTTTCTCTTTGTCTTGCCTTTGCCACTTATTTCTCCAGCCTATTCCGCGATTTTAGAAGCCCAGGAATCACTACCTTTGATTGTTCACACATGGCCGATCAAACCATGCCCAGAATTGACAACCCTTCAAACCCTCGTTAGTCTCACGTACCTTTGCTGCACACATGGAAAATCGCCTCCCAGGATTCGAAATCTGTCCATGACGTTCGAATTGTAGTAGCCTTTCCGCACCAACACATCGGCACCTCTTCATCCATTCCGGCCAGCCAATCGAATCTTCTTCGTCAGTTCCTCTCAACTTTTTTCCTCTCTTTTTGCAGTCTATTTCAAATATTTGTTCTCCAAAACATGAACAAACCCTCGTCTCTCCTCTATGTCTCTCTCAATACACGAACAAAACTCAGTTTTTGATTTCTTTGATTTTTCCAAGTCTGGGTAATCGAGGCATCGCCTTGGAACACGTGCCTTGGAGAGAGAAGGCGAACATTGGTCTTTTTTTTTGCCGAAATTGCCCTTCGTGTCGTCTCTGATACGAAATTGCCCTTCTCCTTAATCCTGCCACGTCAGCATTTAACGTCTACTTTGACGGTCAATGTAACAACGGGTGTCAATTGGTAATACTTCGAAATGTTGGGTAAGATATTGACTTAAATGAAATCTTAGGGCCCATTTCGAATCCTGATACTAAACCTGAGGGACTAAAGTGTAGTTAATCCTTTATATTTTATCCATTTTGTAAAAGCATGTGAGCATGCTGTCGGCTAGACATGCTTTGTTTATTAGCTCAATGAGCTACTTTTGTATTACTCTAGGAGACATGCTTTCCGTAGAGTGCTCTCTTGTCTTGTATGTAGGATGTTTTTATTGTTTATGCTGAAAAGTCTCTCTCTCTCTTTCTCTCTCAAAAGAGGCGTTGCCTCTATTTGTATTTTGTGTTGTTGCTCGCTGTTTGAATTAATTGAATGAAGCTTATCAGTTTTAGCTTCAGTCTTCTTCCTTCTATTTTTTTCTTCTGTGTCTGTGTGAGAATATTTTGCTGCTTGAGCATTGAGAATCCGCGTGCTTGCTGTGTTGTTTGGTTTGTTTGTCTGTGAGTTTGCTGGTGTGGGTTTTTCAGTTCTCTACATTTTTTGGGTTTCGTATCGGGATATTATTGATAATATCTCGATATATTGCCCAAATCATTCATAAAAATGTTGAAAATATAGTATCGGGATAATATCGATATATTGACGATAACACTATGGTTAGTTGTTAAAATATCGGACCCCCAGAAATAAGATATTATCGGGATAATATCGGGGATATTATCGATATTTAATACCTTGGACACAAAGTCGACCCGAGCCGCAATCCTCGCAGGATTCAGGAGACATTTAGTACACCTGATCCGCATTCCTCGCTCCGCAGTCCCGGATATCTTAAGACTCGTGGGGCCACTGCCAACGCGCGCTGACAAATACGAAGGCAACATTATAATCGAAGGCAACATGAGTACCTATAGTGGTTTTAAAATATTTACTGGAAAATTATAAAACTATTCCTCATTCCATCCGTAAATCCTATTGCCATTATCCTTTCTACTCTCCAAGCCAATTTTAAATATGACATAATATAACTAAAAATATTTGAATTAAATACTTATGCTTGGAAAGCAATAGTCATTTATAACTCATTCAAGATTAAATAATGAAACATTAATCGCATAAAATCATTTATAAAACAAAAGTCCACTAACTGGGCGTTCGAGCTAGCTTGTCCCTTTAAGGGTCCCTCTTGCGGGTCTAATGGTGCTCGAGTACCTATTTAAGTCATTAAAAATATTTAATTAACAAAATTACTCAACATAATTATTTAATACAAAACCCTGGCCCCTGGCTTCTAAAAGTGCGTGTATATAGTTTAAGACCATTCATATGCCCACTTCAACATTTCAGACGAATAGAAACGGTCTGAAAAGACCCGAGACTCAATAAGAGATAAATTTCTCGAAATAGTCAACCTGGGACCCCGTGGGGTCCACGACCTCCAATTATCAATCCGAAAGTTCCTACAGGTTCCACACCTTTTAATAACCTTGTTCTGTAAGTGTGGTCCAATTCGAACGGTTGGATTGCTACATTGATCGTATATTAGACGGTTATCGTTTAATTAAACTTTAAATTATTGAATCGGCACATCCGGGCTCCGATTCACGATTTGCGAAATCCTATACGATCCTAGGAATGCCTAGATCAACATAAATTAAATTGGAGATGATCCAACGATTCAAACATATTGAAACCCAAATGACGTGTAATAGGTGTAATCCGTTCGAGGTTCAAACGACATCCGAATTGGAATCCGAGCACACCTACGCGCTCGTGACAACACGAGGATCACATCAGGACAAAATGTGGCCTCACCACCTTGCCCATGCGATGCCGGCGTGTGGGTGTGTAGAGTAATTTCCGGCGACTGAAAAACTCCACACCGCTGGCCACGCTTCCTACCATAGCTACTTCTCGAGGCGGGGATCATTTTATTCAACTCCAGGGAGGTCCAATTTGGACAGCAACCGACCGAACTTTCGATTTGAAATCCGGCCAAAACCTAGGTTTGAAAATTGGGTTTCTAAACGCAAGTATCATTTAATTCCTACCCAACATACATCTAGGGTTGGACAAATAGTGAGAAACCTCACCTGACCGCTGGAAATGGGCGGCTGTTGGAGCGGCGCAACTGGAGGGAGAAATCAGTTCGAACCAGTCAATACTGCCCTGTGAGACTTGAGTTTTCCAGCTGGGAAAACTGGTGGTTCGTGATCGTGGGCTTGAGCCGGTTCGAATGGGACTAGTGCTGGCCCTTGCCGTGGCCAGAGCTAAGAGAATCGAAGAGAGAGAGAAAGAGACGGTGTCTGGAGAGAGAGAGAGAGGATCGCGCACGCGTGAGGAGAGAGAAAAGGGTTCCGGGTTTTTCTAAAATCCAATTTCAAAATATTTACAAGTTTGCCACTGAACCGTTTTTTATCTCAACTTTTTCGTTACAACTCCTATTCGAGCTCACTATGTGTCTACGGACTCATCTCGACATGCTCTACGCTACGGTCCAACTGAAATTTCCAAATTCCTTCCTAGTAAAAAAGTCAACTTTTATACTAATAAAATATTCTATGGGCAAAATAGTATTTTATTAGAATAAATTAATTTAGGTTCGGGTTGTTACATTGATGATGTGGCAAGTGGAGGCCACCTCTAGATAGATTACAAAATATAATTAAAAATTTAAATAAAAACATAAAAAACTACATTTAAAAAAAATGAAATTTAAAAAGTTAACAAAAAAAATTAAAACAAACCCACCACTCCCCTTCTCCCCCCATCGGAGAACCCAGAATTGATTCCCACAGACCCCCCCAAATCCCCCACCCGCAACCTCTTCTAACGAAAACCCATAAACCCCCGTTCATGTGGTCCCCATGACCATCACTCACAACCCACCCTGCAAAAAGAGAGATTGAGCACCCCCCTACGCAGAAACCCATAACTCATCCTGCAACCCTCCCCCTCTTTCTCTTGCACATAGAAAATGGAATCCATTGTAGCAGCACACCCTAGATCCGAATGCTATCACCATCGCCATCCTTTCTCTCTCGATCTCCAACCAACTTCAAATCTGAGTTGTTTGACGTGATAACCAAAGACAGTGATGGTTTTACAAGTTCAATTGCAATTTCAATTCTATCTCTCCTTATTCACGTTCCTAATTATCTCAAGTTTGATGTGTATGATTTGGAGCTTTTTAGTATTCATTGTAACTCGGAATTGAAGAACAAAGTTTTAAAAAAAAAAAATTAAAAAAAAAAAAAAAAACGAAACTTGAAGTTTGGGTTTAAATCTATTTTGGGTTCGGGCCTGGTGCTTATTGGACCAAACTCTCTCTTGTTTAGAATCCCTGGCTTCTAAATTAATTATCACACTTTATTTGTGATTTGTTTCTGTGTGTGCGAGAGGGAGAAAGAGAAGGAAAGAATGAGTTGGGGAATTCCACGGGCTAGTGAGGGTGGTGATGCGCGCCCCCGGGGATTCTTCTCCCCACCTCTCCTTCTCTCCCACTCTCTCCATCCTTCTCTTCTTCTCTCTCCCCCTCTCTTTATTTCTCAGATTGGGTTACGATGCTGGTGGGGTTCAGATTTAGGGTTGGTTGGTGTGATGGATTATGGGAGAGAGAGGGAGAAAGGGAGAGACTTGGGTCGGGAGTCGGGGTTGGGGGGTGGGTTAAGGGTCTGATGGGTGGATGTGGGTGGCTAGGGAAGAGGGTGGAGGTGGGGTGGTTGGGGTTAGGGGTCATCATTTGGCCCGCGAGCCCATGGGTCAATAGGGGCCCGCCCAGCCCATTGAGGAAAAGCCCGGCCCGGCCCGATATGGGTCATGGGCCGGCCCAGCCCATTGTTCATTGGGCTAGGCCTGGACTAGGGTGTTTAAAGCCTGGCCCAGCCCATAGGCCCGGCCCGATTGAGCCCGCAAAAGCCCAGCTCGGCATGTCCATCAAAGCCCAGCCCACAAGCCCGCTGCATATATAATTATATATATATATATGTAACGGTTACTTTGGTTTGGGAAAAAGGCCCAATACCTCTATATAAACTAGGCATCACACACGCACTCATCTAACATTCTAACCCTAGCCGCTAAACACTCTCAACATCTCTCTCCATCTCTCTATCTTCTTCTGTCTCTCTCTTCACTCTTCAATATGTCGCTGTTGATGTAGATCCAAGTTTAATAGTGCGAATTAGGTATGTATGCCTCTCCTCTCGATTTTTGCTATTTCTACTTTTTATTTTGTTTTCTTATTTTTCATTTGTGTTTTTGAGTTTGGAAAGGGTGGAGTGGTGTCTGAGTAAGAGTAAGAGACAGGCAGAGACTAACCAAAGACTCTAGACAAATAGAGACAGGGCAGAGAGTAAGAAATGTTTTCACACTACTTGATCCATGTTTATGATCTCATCCTCCTTATCAATATCTTCTCTGGTACTTCTCTATGTTTTTTACTATGATTCCTTATATCATGAATTTGTTTGTCTCACCATTTTTGATTTATTGACAGGTGGTTTCTTATTGAGTAGATCTTGCCTGTGAAGACTACGGAAATTTGAAAGAAACCATTTCTTTGCTGTGGTGAGTTATCTTATTATAATTGTGGTGGGTTTATATATATATATATATATATATTGAGTCATTTTGTTCGTTTGTTGAATTTTGACAGCCCCG
Organism: Prunus fruticosa; assembly: GCA_018703695.1. Taxonomy (NCBI): domain Eukaryota; kingdom Viridiplantae; phylum Streptophyta; class Magnoliopsida; order Rosales; family Rosaceae; genus Prunus; species Prunus fruticosa. The sequence continues at coordinate 16,514,753 of CM031921.1, forward strand.
ATCAATCAAGATGGATAGTGCTAGTGGGACTGTCCAGACACAAGTGAATGAAAATACAAATGATTCCTCTCATACACCCTCAACACCTTCTAGTGCACCGAGATTAACAAGTAAAGTATGGTCTTATTTTGAAAGGGTTAACACAACTGAAAATGGTAAACCAGTAATAAAGGCTAAATGTGTTGTTTGCAATACTGTGTTTGCTGGTAATCCTAGTAGTGGTACTAGTCATTTATCTTGTCATTTAAAAAAACATGAAGCTGCACAAGCTAGGATTAGCCCAGGTCAAATGCTATTAAATTCTGATGCTGCTGGAAATTTGACAAATTTTTCTTATGATCATGCTATTGCTCGTAAAGAAGTAGTAGATTTTGTTATTAGAGTTGAACTGCCATTTAAATTTGTTGAAAGCCATGATTTTAAAGGCATGATTCAACGTGCATTTTGTCCTCAATATAAAGGAATTTCTACTTCAACATGTAAAAGAGATGTGATGAAAAAATATGGTGAAGAAAAGAGTAATTTACATTCTGTTTTTGATAAACTTGGTTCAAAGATTTGTTTAACTTTTGATGTTTGGTCATCACGGCAGAAAATGGGCTACATGTCACTTACTGCACATTTCATTGATAAAAATTGGTGTTTGAATAAAAGGGTAATTTTCTTTAAAATGATTGAGTACCCTTGAGCCAAGCTGCTATTGTTGTCCCTATTATGAGAAATTTCTCAATGCAAGCCTTGAAAAGGGCAAGATTATCATCTTCATCTCCTTCTTCCTCCACCACTTCTGATTTACAGTTATATCTTGATTTACCAACACTAGATGTTGTGTCGGATTCACTTGCACCAAAATGGATTCAGCTGCATCCTCAACTTGTGATACTCGCAAGTGCACGAGCCGTTTGGAAGTATAGCATATGTAAGTGCGAGGTCGATCACACGAGGATTGGTGATTGAATGATCCAATTTGTTTCCCTACACAAAATAGAAATGAAAAAGAAAATAAATAAAACAAGAAAAAAAGGAAATAACTCAAGCAAATAAGTTTCCAAGTTCAATTATATTAATGGATTGATTATAGCTAAAGTATGATTAAGCCATGGTGTGTGGTCATAACCTTGTGTTCCTAATTCCCTAATTTGATCATTTGTTGTCTAACCTAAAATTAAGCATTATGAACTCATTAAGCATAGAAGAACAATTTAAACAACCAAGTATGTATCTAATCCCTGTTGTTGAATGTCCATACATACTCTTCCTATTCATAGTTCAATTCGAATTAAAGCATGGTGTATACTCTTAATTCAAACTAAGGTAGCTAACATGCAAGCCTAAATGGTGATCAATCATTCAAACTAGCATATTAACTTATAAACATAATGAATAAGAACAAAAACCATAACTGAAACTTGGAAACTAATTAAACTTGAATACTTAAGAAAGAATGTACATTACAAATAAAAGTAAAGTGGAACTAAGAAAACTTGAAGGAAAATTTAGTAAACTCATTTTGTTACAACAATTGACAACTTGAAAGGAAACTAAGAGAATTTGAGGGAGAGAAGGGAAGGGAGCTCTAGAGAAGTGTTTGAGAGCTCCCCCCCTTGGGGTGTGTTTTGAAGCTTGAAGGCTTCTCTATTTATAGGGCTAAGAGGGAAGAACAACATGATGAATTCCCACACCATCCTTCATCTTTTGCTGCTGCACAAGCTTTCATCACATGGGTTCAAAGGTGATCAGTTTTGCTGCCAACCCATGTGATTGCCTTTTGCCTTTTGGTTGCTGAAAAAACGAGTTTTCTGAACCAGGCTTGGTGTAGGAAGGCTAGAGGTTTCAAAACTTATCCAATGTGGCTCAAATTTGGATATGTTATAGTACACACCCAATGGAACAACTTCTATGAAGAAAGTATTCCCATCGGAGCAGTAGAAGTGTGCGTTTTGGACCTCGAAAGTTGGCTGCCGAACAGAGACTGGAATTGACTTCATTTCATTTCTTCGCTTTCTTTTTGCTTCACATGCATGCACATGCTTTTCTTTAATAGCTCAGAACCTGATCTCCAGCTCCAAAGTGATCTGCCAATTCAATTCCCATGTTCAAAGGCTGAGCAAAAATGCCTTTCATCATTACTCTTCTTCTCTCTCTCCTTTCTCTTTGCTTCACATGCACATGCTTTCTCTATAATAGCTCCAGCATGTACCAACTTGCTCCTTCAGAAATTCATAGTTGGAAAGCCTTCCAACTTCACTCATTATGTTAGGTACAAAGTCAGTTGCAGCTGGGGTGAGGCACATGGCTAAAAGGAGGCACATGGCTAAATGCTGGCAGCAGCAAATCCTCCTGAGCAGGGTGCAATGTTGGATGGGCTAAGGACTCCATATATGTTCAATTGGGCTGCAATTTGGATATGTTATAGTACACACTCAATGGAACAACTTTCATGAAGATCTTCACCTCATCCAAGCCCCAGAGCATGCTGATCCAAGGCCAAGAAGTTGACCTACGAAACTGGGCTGGAAATGGGCTGTATCCAAAATTAGTTTGTCTTTAAGCTCATATTCCTCATATGCCAACCAGCCCTTAACATGCATGGATTGCATCAAATGTTATCTCTTGATATCTTAACCTACAAAACACACAAACATAGGTAAGTGACTCAAAATAAAGAGAAACTAAGCAAAATCACTAAGTAAAGAAGGCATGCAAGTGTATGAAATTATGGACTTATCAAAACAGAAAATGAATTAAAAACACAAGTTTAACTCAATAACATAACAAAATAATAAGATAGAAGGGTACAAAATGATATACAATTATGAACCGATCACTAGAGGTTGAAGATGATAATCAATTTGGTGTTTTGGGTTGGTGGAAAAGTAATCAATCATTAAATCCTATTGTTTCCTTAATGGCCCGTGATTTGCTAACTATTTCGGCCTCTACTGGAGCATCGGAATCATGTTTTAGTGCAGGTGGTAGAGTTGTATTCAAGAAGAGGGCCAGTTTGAGTCCAAATACAATTGAAGCATTAATTTGCTTGAAAGATTGGGCCTTAGCAAATTCAAGGATACAAGATGCAGCAGCGAGATGAGCAACGTGCCGAAGAATTAATGAACATTAGAGCATCAAGACCAGATTGGATGGCGGACGTGAAGAGATTGAGAGTGATTCTGAAAATGAGACAATTCAAAGCTGAAATATTTTTTATTTGGAAGACTTTAATTCTAATTTGTATCATATTGTTTTTGTATAAATTTGGATTACTTGCATTTTCTTGTAATGGACTTGAATACACTATTCCTTTGGAAGGGACTTGAATAGGCTATTTGTACGAGACTTTTGTATCAGACTATATTTTTAGTTGTAATTTCAGACTTTGAATGAAAATCATCTATTTTTGTTAGGTTTTTATTTTCTTTATACTTTGAAAAATAGCCCATTTCGGCCTGGCCCAATCGGGGCTAGTTCGGGTGAGCCCGATGTGACCCACAAAGCCCAAGCTCATTGGACGGGCCCGGGTTTTAATTTTAAGATAAAAGCCTAGCCCGGTCCGGCCCCTATATTTCATTTCACTTATTAAAGCCCGGCCCGACCCGACTTAAACCTAGTACCTTTTGGGCCGGTTTGCAGGCCAGCCCCCCCATTGACGAGGCCTAGTTGGGGTTGAGGATGGGGTGGGATGGACTGTGTTATCAATTTTTAAAATTTTTGTTATTTTTATTTTTAATTATTAGAATATTTAATTATGTTTTTATCTATGTGGATTTGGGCTCCATTTGCCATGTCATCAAAGTTAATAGGCTTTTGGATGAAGTTGACTGCATGGGGCAAAGTGGGTCACCAAATCTCGATCAAGGGATGAAAGTGGGTCATTTTGAGTTTCGGGGGGTAAGGTGGGATTTGAAGAAGTTTCAGGGGCATTAATGTAATTAAGCCTTTCTAAAATACCCTTTAATTATTAACTTAGGCAAATTCTCTTTGCTAATCATACATGGTAGAACTAACCTAGTACGCAAATTACTAAGATTATGAATATCATCATGTTTACGAACCCCAAAATTATACATTAAACTATGTAAACCATATGTTCTAAGATTAGCTATTGCATTCCGAACACCACAGAAGCTATATGAATGGCCATTAATTGACCACAAGGAGCCCCACAATCATGTTAAGTGAGTAGGCATAAATGACAGCGGTCTCATGTCAAAGGTTCAGAAAAATGCCCAAATGGGAAATGGAAGCGCCTGGAAGTGTGCATCAAAATGCAAATCAAACTAACTCAGTATGCCTAGCATATAATCTAATTTGACGAAAAAAAAAAAAAATCTGAATTCCATCTTTGGGACAGAGAATGCGCACAAATCAATTTCATTTACTCGGTTTGAATCAAAAGTCAATCCTCCAAAATCTCAAGTCAACGGCTTCTTTTGTGATCAAATATGAAAAATCCCAATCACCAATCACCAATCATCAATGCTAAAAAATTCAAGCACTCAGCGGTCACTCAAACAGGGTACTAGAAAAATCCAGAAGTAAAAAAACGTTGTACAAAAAAAAAAGGGAAATTATTCTGGGGATGAGGAGTCCTTGAGCCCTTTTAAAAAAAAAAAAAAAAAATTCATTTTGTCAAATGGTAAAATATTTGGGTTAAATTGAGGTTTTTTCTTTGTGTCTTAGAAATCATTTTATAAAGGGGTAAATTTATCTTTAAAATTTTGAAAATAAAGTGAGTGTGAAAATAGAATGGTTACGTGAAAATAGCAGCACTTGTGATGTCTCTCCGCCAATAAGGCTAACAAAATTGAACAAAAAAAAAAAAATTGAAGTCCTGTGTAGAAATTTCCCGGTTTAATTATTCTAAACCCTAGGGTTTATCAGAACCACTTCAATTGAACATCTTCACCAACTACTTCTCACCCGTATTAAAAAAAAAAAAAAAAACCAACTACTTCTCACAGAGAGAGAGAGAGAAGCAATCTTTCTGAAGGAAATGTCTACAAGAGAAACAGGCTCTATGGCCGCTCTTATCAATTCACTGTCCACTAGCTTCAATCAAGTACCTCAAGCCGCTGTTCCAGCCGTATTGGATTGCATTTTGTCTTCTTCTGGCTTATCTCCCTCCTCACTTTTTGACTCACTTCTTGATACTTTTCCCAAGCTCTCTGAGGTATGATTAATTTACTTCATCAAATACTCAGTTTGTGAAATGCTGCATTGCTATGTTGGCTTGTGGAGGAAATGCTAATTGAGTTAGATAAAGGCACTCTTTTGGGTTATAACGGAATGCTGTTCATTTGAATTGTGAAAAATACCACTTTCTAGAATGATTATTTGGTGTGGTTGAGGTGGGTTTTTGGTTATTAGTAAGTTAAGTGACATAATGCTTGAGTTTTTCGTAAGTAAAATGCTGCATTACTATGTTTGTGGTACAGACAGAGCACTCTTTGTTTTCCTATCTTGAATAGTCAAGAAAATAATGTGGAATACCCAAGAAAGCACATAAGAAATTTAGACAAGTTGGGTGACTTCATGAAAACTCAAGTCCTCGATTTGGCACACATTTTTGTAAATGATAATCTGATAATAGCCTTTCCACTTCATAAATAATACTTGTAGTAAATGCACAAAAAGTTGGAAGACTACAATAAAATATATACTCTACCCAGCTTTCTTGTTGAAAATTGCCAAGTTAAATATGTAAGGGGCTTCTTTTGTATTTAATGGGCTGATATGTCTGCAATTTGAGTAATACCGAGTTGCTGGAATGATTAATTTGGATTAGTTGAGGTGGGCTTTTGGTTTAAATACATGTGATGAAAATCATGAATGATTTCTTGAACTTTGTTGTTTATTTATTGTCCAGCTTGCTATTTTACTGAACATAGCGTGGTTGAATTTGAGCTAATGGTTAGTCAGGTTTGTTTGTTTTGTATAGGATCTTAAGATAAATGATGGGATGTTGGATTCCAATCACTGTAACTATCTGGCATCATTGGTTAGTGCACTTTGCCATCTATTAAAGAAATTCGGTAAGTCATGTCCCTAATTCCATCTCAGAAATGTTTCTCTTTTCTTATACAATGGTTGGAGTTTTATATCAAATGGTTGTGAAAGGTGGCTTTAATGTCAGTTGGATTTTCACTATTGTTTATCGTTTTTTTCTTTTGGTTACATTGGAAGGGATTGAACTTTGGACCTATCCTAATCCTAACCCATTTCCCCACCCTTCCTTACCACTTAGGCTAACCCCTAGGAATTTATTGTTTTTTGATGCAATTAAATTTGAGTTTGGCACAGTGATGTTCTGATTGGTTTCCAACGCGTTGTGTGATAATGAAAATATATATAATCTTCTGATAAATTGTAGTAGGGATCTTTGAGGTGCGTATTTGCTTGACCAAGTTTGATATTTGAAATACAAAACTTCATCCTGTGTGTTTCTTCTAGTTAGGTTTAAAAAAAAATTATACTCTTAAAATTTCTGACTACACATAAACCTATTTTAATTGATACTGGTTAAGTATATTAACAAGCAAAGAGTAAACTACTTTCAATCCAGTAGTACGTTCAATTTCAACTAACCCACAAGTGACCCCTTGTTCTTGAACTGCATGCAACTAAACCTAAAGTGTGCACTTTCTCATTGGAGATTAGGCAATCGGGTGCCAGAATGTTGTCTTAATGCTCTGATCTTTCTGTTTCCCGATGTTGTATTTTTATTTTATGGTTTCATTGCCAGCCCTTAATCATAATTTAATTTCTACTCAGTCGGCATTCTCGTTGCTAAGACATAGTGGGAGAGGCTCTTTACTGTTTATTTCAAAGTCTATAAGTATTGTGTTGGGGCTAAATATTCTGTTCAATACTGTTGACTATGTTTTCTCTGTAGGTTCTAATCATGATGCTTTGCAATCATTTATTTGGAGAAGTTTTCTTCCATTGATGAAGATAGCTCATATATTTGACCGCAAAATGCTTAACCAGGTAGACTTTTTAAAGTTTGTTGTTGTCAATTTACTGTCCTTACGAAATTTCATCTTGTAACGAGCTGTTTCTTGCTGTGCATGCTGGTGTTGGTTTTGTGCAATTCTGGTACTAGGTTACAGAATCATTTATTAGTGTTGTGATCGAGACAAACACCTGGGTAGTTGTGGAGGCAACCCTGGTGCCATATTTTCTAAGAGTAGTTGCTAGTTCTATGGGTATGCTTCAAAATGAGGTACCAGATATCTTTCTGTGGGTGCTGGGATCTATTGACCTTGTAACTCATTTGGAGATGAGTGAAAAACACAGCCCGTCGCAATCTGGGTCACTTTCGCTGCAAATTTCATGCCACATTCTAACCTTAATCCTTGATGCTGCCCTTCATAGCATGAAAACAGCTGCATCCTCAGAATCAATGATTCCAAATAGGTGTTTTGATGCTCAAAATTTTGCTGGTAAATTGACTTGGGGTCTTTGTAGCTTGACTGAACGATTGCTTTTACAAAGTTTGGAACACCGGTCCTGTGCTACTGGCTTTCTCCTCCCAATAATTTTCAAAGCATTTTCTTCTTATTGCTCTTTTGAAATCTCAATACATGGGCAGACCCTTATACTTTCAAGGTAGTTACTAAAATTTCTTCCAACTGGATTAGTCTTTTTTGGTCTTCCTAATTTCACCTGCATTCTAGTATTGTTTCGTATATGCATATATGGGGTTTTATTTATTTATTTATAAATATGTATACATATTTTCTTTTATATATACGTGTGCATACTATTTTATGCATGTATACATCGTTTCAGCTGAATGTACGTGATTGTCTTTCAGGAACAGTTTCTTTAAGAAAATTTGGGAGTGCTGTGGGCTGCTGTTTTCTCTTGGAACTGTGGAGAGAAGAGATGCTTATAGTGTACTGTCCCTGTATCTGTCTTTTTACTCTTGTACAGAAGAATGCGGAGATGCTGACACAAGTGGTAAAGTGGAAGAATTTGATATAAGAGCTAAAAAAGAATTTTGGGACGAAATTAAAAAAGGCTTGGTACTTTGCTTATCACTTTTTTCGATTATTGTTTAGAATTCATTGATAAGCTCGTTAATCTAGCAGTTCAAATCATAATAATCTTTAATTATTTTTATTTTCTGAGTTTCACTGTTCAGGTTGATAAGGAGAGTTTAGTGAGGAAGCAGTCATTGCATATGTTCAAGACAGCACTACGGATAAATGAAGCAGGTCAATCCTCCCCTGTTTCAGAGGAGATGATATTACCAGAAATTCATTCAATGCCTCATGGCATGACAAAGAGGGAACTGTGGGCTGATAAGGAAGCAAAGTCACTGGGTGTGGGGAAAATATGCAGCCAAGTTGGGTCTTGTCTGAACAGCCAGAAGTGGGAGGCATTTGTACTGCTATATGAAATGCTTGAAGAGTTTGGCACTCACTTGGTTGAAGCAGTGTGGAATTCCCAGGTATGTTTAGATGGTTATTGTGCTCTTCATGCCACCATGTACCTATTCTAACTTTCATCCAGATGAGATATGGTTATAATAGACTTTATCAAATGTCTGTATGAGTATAACTTACTACTTATTTGGAAAAGTAAAATAATGGTTTGGCATTGATGAGGTCAGGTTACAATCTTATCAACATTTTGTATTACCCCCATCTTATAACTAATTTGTTTTCCAGGTATCTCTGTTGCTTCAATACTCTACTACACATCGTAATATTACAACCTCTGTCACTGGAGCAGTTCATCAAAGCCATATTGAAACCCCAGGCGAAATCTTTAACTGGTTAGCTATTTTGTGGGAACGGGGTTTTCGTCATGATAATCCTCAAGGTAATAGTGACTGGAATGCTCAACCATATAATCATTTTTAGTTTAATAAGAATGTTAGTTTACTCTAAATAACTTTTTCTGGTTTATTTGTAGAAACAAATTAATCTAGACATAATTCCCTTTTTTGTGTATGATGCAGTTAGGTGCTTGATCATGCAGTCATTTTTGGGCATTGATTGGAAGAATTATGGAACTCATGCAAAATCAGTGCCTGCATCTTTTGTTCTGGGTCCATTGATGGAAGGGATAAATGACCCTGTGCACCACAAAGAATTTGGTTTGTTATCTTTTTGAGTTTGCATTTACAACTTAACTCAGCATATTTGACCTTTTGTATGATATTATAGGTCACTTCGTAGTCTTATAAGGTAATGGTTCATGATTTTATAGGTCATGCTTCTATGTTCAAATATCATAATTTTTGCAACTATTACTAATCTTCTAAATCATGGTGGTGGATACTTTATTATCTCATTTTGTTTTCTTCCTGATATAATCCTTTAAGCAATGATATTTATTAAGAGTGTTATAATTCCACTAGGTTGACTTACTACTCTGTTGTTTCACTTATAGGTATAAAAGGAATATACTCCTCAATGACAATTGAAGGTGCAGCTAGGTTTCTACACCAATATACAAGTTGCTTGAATGCGGGGTATGCTACGATCTGCTTGATGATTTTTCATCAATGAATATAGTGTTAATAGAGAGCTACAGAAGAAGAGGTTTCTCATATGAAATCTAATTAGATTTTAGTTTGAGTTTCTAGAATGTGTTCACTTGAGCATCTGAAGTAGGTTTCTTTGGGTAATTGCATTGTAATGTCAGCCTTATTCTCTGGTTTAATTGGCAGTGTTACATAGACAATTGAGTTTTTATATGCTCATATTTCCTCAACTGTGGTGCAAGTAAATAACATGATATGCAGGTTGTTTGTACTCACTTTAGGATGTAATATATGCATACATACCTACATAGTCACATAGAATCATATATATACACAATAGCGATTTATTTTCTTGTGAAAAATTGAAGGCCCTTAGGGGGGGAAGGAAGGCAAAAGTGATGTGGAACTGTGTTGTGGTAGCCGTATTTTGCGTCATTTGGATGGAGTCAGGGTCATATTGGGGATGACGTGAAGGTGCTGTGGGAGGAAGCTTGATTCTGGTTGTCATCACAGGCTGCGGGATACCTGCTTTTAGGGATTTATCTTTCCTTTTCATAGGGTTAGATTGGAGAGCTGCTGCGAGATAGGATTGGGGTCTGTGACAATGGCTCTTTTCATTTCTTTAGAGCCGTGGCATGTTCTGTTCAGTTGGAGTGGTGGGATTTTGTTGTATTGCAGTGAAGTGGACATCTGGTCCACTGTTTTATTTAGTTGGGGTGGTGGAATTCTGTTCATCAGATTTGAACAAAAAGTTTCTTTACAAATAAAAAAGTTTCATGCTGCATGAGAAATTTAGTGCCTTTTCTGTGGAAGTCTCTGTTGCTTTTTAATTGATTTCTGCTAATGTCGTTTGGGCTTATTACTTTTAAACATGTGTATGGTACTCCTGATTGAACTTGTTTTTATATGTTTTGGTTTGTTACGTTTGATTCATATGTTGTAATAGTTCCTGCTTTTGTTAGGTGTTGCACTCTTTTTATTTGTTTGTTTTTTTTCTTTTAAATTTTAGGCAAGTGGATTACGAGATCTTCCTTGGAACTGTCAGAATGTGATAATTAGCGTCCTTAATCCGTTGGAACAAAAATGCTTCGGAATATTTACATTCTCCTTATCGTTGTGTCTACCTTGTGTTGCCTTTCTTTTTCTTGTTTGGATGTGATGTAGGATATGGGTGAATTGAGTATTTGGGTAATTTAGAGGAAGCGAAAACAATGGGAAAACAGAAAATAGAACAAAAGGGATAAGTCTGGAATCACTCCAGGGGTTTGGCTTCACACCAAGTAGTCTCCAATCTCTGGAAAATAAGCTTTTCTTTATATCTCAACAACTGAATTTTAAAGAACTACATGGGGGGTATTTATAGCAAACTAAAACCTAGAGACAATAGGATAAAAAAATCCCTTACTAAACAGAAATCCTAATCCACCAAGGAACTAAGTAAAAATAAACCAGGAAACTTAAATCAAATCCAACTAAAAATCTGGAAACTAAAATCCTAGTGAAATCTGGAAAACTAGAGAATCTAGGAAACTAATAAATCAGGAAACTAACTAATGATGTCCGCATCAGGATGACTTCTTTATTCTGCAGCTGCTAGATTGTACACTTCAGTTCTTCTGGTTTTTCTCGTCTACTTTCCATGTACTGGGGTTTCACCTTTTAAAAGATTTTATTATTTATCAAAAGTTACTTTTCACATTATTGTTGGGGCTGGAAATTAGTCGCTTCATTCATTTATTACATTTACAACTTGCACGACAGTGTCTTTGCTCAGTTCAAATGCTGTCCTCTGAGAAATTTGTGTTGGGATTGATGAGGTTGATATATGCTTTACTCTTTGTTACTTATGGTTGCAGGATGTGCGTTGCATTTTTGATCAATTTAGCATCTACTGCTAAGGCGCAGTCATTTGGTAGAGCTGGATTGGTGTGCCTTGCTGAATGCATTTCTTCAACTGCTTGTCAAGTTCGAGCAGATGATAATGAAAGTGAAGCACAGTGGTCTGAAGATGCAATTCCTGGCATGATCCAAGTGGGAAATTCCCCTTGCAATGACAAAGTTGTTTTACTTGATGCTTTGAGATTTGTTATTGAGAGCAGCAAACAACATTTCAATCCTAATTATCGTCTTCGAGGTCTCTAATCACTAATCTGGTTAGATTATATTATGTTGTCTTTTGTATTGAATATTTGCATTGCAATGGTTATTTGTTAAAAGGTTAGAGCATAACTGATCAGACATCTTCATGGCTCCAGTTTGTGAAAAAGTCCTGGATTCTGCTGCTTCAGTGGTGTGTGCATGTGATGTGCCTCTTGATATACTTATGCACTTCATTTCAACATTTCCATGGGAATTCACTGGCTATTGTGGTATGCTTTATCGTGCTCAATTTTTATTCCAGCTCCTATTCTATTATCTGTGAAATAGTGAAATTACTTGTGCATTTTATGCATGTGTGTCAGACACATACACAATTTCATGTATGTGCGAGTACATGCCATAATCTTTCTTATCATACATATGTATATAAATGGCAATGATCTCGTTCCAGACTGTCTGGCAACATCTGTGTTCTGGACCATTGATCATTTTGATTCTTGTCCAGATTCAGTGTCTGATAACGTAAGCATTTTTCCAGCAAGATAAGTCTAGTAAGAGAACATTACCCTGTACATATATTATATTCATACATCATAGATGAGTACATGAACATGCATATACTGGCATGCATTCAAGATCCATGTGGTCCTTAATATATATATTTTGGTACTGAATATGTGATACTGATCCATAAACTTTGCCACATTAATTAATAAGAAAAAAGAAAGTGTCAGTAGTCCTAAAGTTACCATCAATGGATATTGAGACTTGATGTATGCAATCTTGCGAGACGTTTACATTCTTTCTCTCTCTCCCAATTTCTAGGTTCCTTAAGAGTGAAACTACAAGAATGGCTTATGGGGTGTGGGAAGAAGCATTGTAGAGCCAACTGCTTCAGTACTGAAATGAAGCTTCTTAAGAGTATTCATGACTTCCCCAATAGGTTTACAAGTCGTCACATGGTTGACGATTCAATCACTTTTGATGATGAAGACTTGGATGCATGGGAATTTGAAGCAAAGCGGTGGGCAAGAGTGCTTTTTCTTGCATGCAAGGAGGAATATCAATTGATACCTATTCTGATGGTAAGACTTTTTCTGTGTTCAAATTGTGATTTGCTGTATGTTCATCCTTTGTCTTCCAGTTTTGGTCAGTATATTTTGACAAACCAAATTTGGTACATTTATCCTATTGTCAGGTATTGTTGTGGAAGTACTCTTTTATGATTTTTCCCAGGATGAGGTTTTGACTTTATGTTTTTTTTCTGATGCATTCAGTTTATTCAAAATCATGGTCATGAGCTCTGCCAAGAAAACAATAAGTTGGACCAAATAACTGTGAAGTTTCTCATCCTCACCTTGAGCTTGGTTCTGGAGATCCAGATGATGCAAGAAAGAGTTGCTGAGTATGGTTCTAAAGTTAGAGGCAAATCAGAATTTCATGTGCTTGAATCAATCGATCAGTTCGGTCATGCAGATGCTCTTAATTTATGTCAAAAGTTTACCAACGTTTTTATTTTTATAATGGTATGGAGACCAAATTGCACCAAGCTTATAATTTTTTTTCCTCTATAATGTGCTTCCCCTTTAACTTATCACTGTCTTCTGTTTGTCTTGCTTGTAGGATGAGTTGGTCTCTTTTGCAAACTTGTCTTGTTCCATATTCTCATATACTGATACCACTAAGATGGCAGATGCGATCCTTCCTGGCTCTGTGAGAGGAAAACTTGGAGGTCCTAGTCAACGTCGGTTATCATCTTCTACCACCACTCCAGTGTTGCAAGCAGTATGATTCTGTGTCCTACTACTTACCTTTGGTTTACTTAAAAATTTGACATGCAGTAGATCATCTGCAAACAAAGGCACATTGTGTGCATTCTATTTTCGTTTAAAATGCCTAATTGTTGTGTACTCCTTCATCCGAAACTTAGGTGGGTACAGTTCTGTGTTAGTACGACTAGACTAGTTAATATTTTTATAGGTTCCTTTACAGTTTACCTTAGTCAATAATGTTTTGTTGTTCATGCACCTTCTGATGCATCTTTTTGTAGTAATTATTCTTGTGTATTCCATTTTGCATGCTTTTGTTTCTGTTCTTGCATCTTTTTTGGTGATTAATTTATACCCTTCATGGGAATTTCACATTTTAGATTATAATATCAAAGAAATATTTATTACTTTGCTTTTCCCGTTCACCAAAACATTCACGCATTGTTTTGGATTTGTGCATTTTTATCTTGTGATCTCCTTTCACTAACTATTAAGTTGCCTTCTCATTAATGATAGTGGTTTTACCAAAGCACATCGTATTGTTGCTGATTTTTCTTTTCCTGTCTTCTGTTTATAAATAGATAATGTCCATCAAGGCTCTTGCAACTATATCATCATGGTGTGCACAATTTAAAAGCCACATATCACTTGACCTTGCTTTTAATTTTTTGTGGGAATTCTATTGGAAAACTGTTTCCTCTCCAGCTTGCAATTCAGAGGTATGTTGTAGATTGTGTTATACGAAGAATTAGTTTTAAAGACCTTCAGTTTTTCATGAGCTAATTTTAGTGGCTTATCTGCATGCTCCAAAGCAGACTGGAGCTGAAATATGTCTTGCAGCATATGAAGCATTAGCTCCTGCTCTCACAGCACTAGCGTCTGTTTTTTCTCCTCAAGCTTTGGATCTGGTCAAGAAATACGACAGCTTGTTATCATCAGTTGGAAAACCTCTGTTAGATTCCTTGGTTCTTTCTTTTCTTCAGAACATAAATAATCTCCTTGCAGTTGGAGTATTTGTACGGACTCGACGTGCAGTTTTAATGAATTGGAAGGTGAGGAATCTTAATTTCCTAGCTACACATGGTCAAAGATTTTATTAAGATTTTTGTCATATTAGTGCATTTCATACCATATGAAACATTGAAATTTTGTAAATAATACAGCCAAATGTGGCCTTGTTATTTTCTAATAAGTCGCTGAGTCTTTTATTATTTCTGTTTCTCTGCTCTAAAGTTTTAATACATCAAGTATTATTTTCTGTCATTCCTAATTTTCTCTTGCATTTCAGTGCTGGTACTTGTCATTTGTGTAAAGGTGAATTTATTCTGTCTATGGATATTTAACTCAATACAAGATTTTAACTGGTTTGCTGTGACTGATGCAGTGGATGTGCCTAGAATCCCTACTTTCAATTCCTAGCTATGCTTTTAAAAATGGGCTTCATCTGGAGGACAATAGCTTTTTCTTTTTCGGGTGCTGCTCTCAGATGGATTTTTACTGATCTTCTTGAGAGGTATGAAATGAGAAGAGTTCATTGGTACTGCTTTCGTTATGATTTCTTCCCATTAGAGATCTAATTTTTGTTGGGTTTTCTATTGGTGGTTGGGAAGAGGGCTGTTATCTAGCATCTGTCTTGTACAAACAAATTCACCAGTTTCTTGCATAAATCATTTGGTTTATTTTATTATTGATTAGTGTTTATATTAATGCAATGAGGCAATATATTATTCTAGAACAGGTGGGTAGCTCAAGATCTCTTTGAATCACTTCTCTCATTTAAAAAAAAAAAATTATATTTATAAGAAACAAATTTCATTAAACAGCTAAAAACCGCAATACAAAACTGAGTGAACTAGAGTGAGGTCCACCAACGAAATAATACAGCCATCATAACAAAAGCAAACACAACCTCCTACAATGTAATACAACTCTATCCAACCATAGCTCCCCAATCTAATAAATTTACAAAAAAAGAAAGATCCCTAAAGGCTGGAGAAAGAGTAGCCCATAAGCATGCCCAAACACTTGCTGTTGCCTGGTGTCTAAATGTTGTTTTGTAGTAGTAAAATTAAAGGAAAAGAAAGATCTCTCTTTTCATCGCTTTTCTGAATACTGGAGAAATATACTTTAGATACTCTCTTGCGTGCTGTCTGAATGTGGTATTGTAGTAATAATAATGGCTATTGCTGATGGGGATTTTATGTATTCCTTTTTGACCCATCACCTTTCTTCTGTATAAATTTGCAGCCTTGAGAACGCTGGGGAAGGTTCTGTTTTACCAATGCTCAGATCAGTCCGATTAGTTTTGGGCCTATTTGCCGAGGGAAAGTCTGGTTTACTTGTCTCCTTATGTGATGGGGTGGATGCCCAGGTTCATTTCCAAACTCTTAGAATTGTGCTTGTGTGGATGCTCTGTGTCATGGTAGGGTAGCATGTGGTTGTGATGCCAGCTGAATGACAGCCTGGATATATTTCTGTGGAATTTCTCTCGTCAATTAACATTTAACTATTAATACTTTCCAGTCCCATTGTGAACCACTTTCCCTTTTTGGCACCCTAATTTAGGTGCTGATCCTTTTACATATTGTGTATAAAACTTTTGTAGGCCATATCATGGCTTATGAGAGAGTTCATTAATTTGGATGGGATTTTCTGAGGGGGAAGAAATGTTTAGAGTGTTTCTGTTTAGACGTATGTCTAAGAACACCCAGCTAATTTCTTTTATCATGAAACGTCCAAATTTACCCTTTAATTTTTATTTTTATTTTAAAACTTACAAGAAAACAAAAAAGAACATAGAATCCCAGCAGCCCCTTCCTCCTCCTCCCCCCCCCCACCGCCGGAAACACCACCACCACCGCGAACCTCTCTCTCTCTCCTCTCTTCTCCACTTTCTCATTCTCTTTCTCATTTCCGACCATCTAGAGTGGCCGAGATCAGTCTTTGCCTATTAGTGGACACCAAATCTGCTATTCTTCATGTTCTGATAAGAAAGCCAATTGTTTTTTGGGATGAAATTCTTTTGTTTTATAACTTTCACTGTGTTGATAGAATAACTAATGCACCAATTTTGAATCCATTTCCCATTTGATTGAATGGTAGTTGTTCATATATGTGTTATTCAAACAATGAGCCTATTGTATCCTTGGACTCTGAATGGGTAGCACAGACTGTCTGTTGTACTGTATTGATGAAATTGTTACACGAGCAAGCTGAGTCCATTATCATTACAGTTGAGGATCGCAGCTAATTTAATGTTGATTTTGAGAGAGAGAGAGAAATATTGCGGGGTGAGGTTCAAATACAAACCTCAATGTTTAAGTTCGTTTTTGTATATTTCTTTTTAGTTTCAACTGATTTTGGAAAACTACTTAGGCTTTGAAAGTTACACCTTTAGGAGAAAAGAATTGCATAAAAATTACTTCATGCCTGCTGTATCTCTTGGAGTGGTATAATTGCATATATGCTCCAGTCATTTAATGTCCTTGTAACTTTGGTGGTACTTAATTCAGTGTAAACGTCATTGTGAAGGGAATTCTTGATGGGGGTTCTGGGGGAATCTTAGATTGAGATTTGACCCGTTAATTTAGTTCTATTAACCTGGGGACAGAGATAAGCTTTCAAGCCCAGGGCATAAGCTAATCTTGTGTGAGGCTGATATTTTTGTTCCATTGGTGTCAAATGGTAGAACGAGTCCCTGGAGGACTGAGGATGGTTTTATTGTTTGCCTGTGTTCTTCCCTTCTTTGTGTTGAAATGCCCATTATCTCTCTCTCTCTCTCTGAGGCAAAAATGATCCTCTTAAGAGATTATGAAGTAATGGAATGTTTATAAGTCACCAGTACCACTTTATAGCATTTTCTTTAGATTATGTTATGTTGAAGTGAAATAGCTAAACTTTCATTTGACTCTTGGTTAATTCAGATGATATGGCAGTTGGTTCAGTCTTCTTGGATATTGCACGTCAGTTGCAACAAGCGGAAGGTTGCACCTATTGCAGCACTTTTGTCTTCTGTTCTGCATTCATCCCTATTTAGTGATGAGAGCATGCATATAACTGACGGTGCACCTGGGCCTCTGAAGTGGGTGTGTGCTCTCTCTCTCTCTCTCTCTCTCTCTCTCTCTCTCTCTCTCTCTCTCTATATATATATATATATAATATCTATCTATCTATCTATCCAACTATGTACATATTTTGTTAGAGAGATAATATATGTACGTGTTTACATATATGAACCATTCTCTAATGAGGTGTTTAAATAAGTGTGTTAAACTAAAACTTAACTTCTAATCAGAAATCATATATCAATAGGGTTGAAAATGAATCTGGCACAGCTTTGTCACACAGCTTTTTCACACAGCTTTTAAAGCGCTTAGATGTTTTATCATCTAAAGGTTGAAAATGCATCTGACACAATACAAAAATTTCTTTATTATTATTCTATTGGTAACATTAAACACACTGCCTGAGGTGTGTTTAATTTTCTTCACATCATTTGTGCAGTCACCTTCTCCTCTGTAGTAATCCTTTACCTCTCCCCCGTCTCTCACCATATTTTTCTTTCACCTTCCTCCCTGTTAAAAATCTGGCATCTTCTGTCTACTATAGATAAGAATCAATATCAGGAACCTATGCTGACTAGTAGGATGATCTGATTTTTTAAATGAAGAGTTGGAGAGTGCACTGGGGGAACTTTAAAATGAAAAGAAAATGTGCAGGTGGGAAGAAAAGACACCCACACACCTGCTTCTCTCTCTGCGTCTGTCTCAGTCTTTCTCACTTTGGTCTAAGCCCTTCCGGCCACCTCTAAATTCAATTATGTGCTTGCTAACCATATGTCCTCCTAATCTCTGATATTTCCTATCAAATTGAAATCTCTTGTAATTTCCTTTAAATCTGACATCAAACTTAAGCTTTGCAGATATGGAAACTTTCAAATTTTAGAAACCCATTTTTTTTTCCTTTCTAGAAACTGTATGACATTCCTTATCAAATTATACTTAATTCTTTAGAAACTCATTCTTTGATTTCCTTTCTTCTCTTTTCCAGAAACAAATGCTTCCTTTCTTTTACGTCTTAGTCCAGAACAAGTATCTCTAAATTACACTTGTCCAAATGACTGTGAAACCAGACCGCAAATGAGAAAAACGAAGAAAAATCAATTAATTAAGAACCATGAGAAGACAGGGAGAATTGAAGTGAAATTCGAAATCTTTTGTTTTGATTGGCCTGTACATAATGTTGATCAATGAGATTTGATTGCCATATCTAATGAGTTTCGGTGAGGAAGAAAGTGAAGGAGCTGAGAAGGTTATAGGTAAGAAGAAAATAGTATGAGAGAGAGAAGAGGGCTAATTGAAGGAACTAAACACATCTTGTACAGTTTGTCTAGTGTTCCAAATAAAATAATAAAGAAAATTTATGTTTTGTGTTAAATGCGTTTTCAACTCTTAGATGATAAAACATACATGGTTTAAGAATGTTTCTAAAACCGTGTCCCTTGAACACGACCCTACACATGAAAATGTACTCTTGCCAAATTGTGAATCTGGTCCGGATTTACAGTTTGGCTAGAGAAAATTCCCCTATGATGGCTGTATATTTATGTATTGTGTGTGCTCATGTTGAGGCACACTGATGTTGTTTCTGTTGATTACAAGTGTACAAGTATAAGGTTATTGACCCTGTCTTGATAAGTGTAATGTTTTGAGCATCCTCTTTTTTTTGGTCATAAGAGCATCATCTTTTAACATCTATTTTTCTGACAGTTTATTGAGAAAATTCTTGAGGAAGGCACAAAAAGTCCCCGTACAATTCGTCTTTCTGCATTACACTTAACAGGGCTGTGTCTATCATATCCTAGGATTATAAAGTACTATGTGAAGGAGCTGAAGCTGCTGTCACTACATGGTTCTGGTGAGTTACACATCTCATATAAACTTCTCTTTGTCAAAAAAAACGTTACACATCTCATATGATTAAGGTGTGTTGATATTTATATTGTTTTCCATTGTCATAGAATATGATTTGTAACATGATTTTTTTTTCCCAGTTGCATTCGATGAGGACTTTGAAGGTGAATTAGCTGACAATCATGATACAAGGACTGAAGTTTCTTTATTGGCAAAAGGCCCCGATACTGAGCTGACCAAAGTAGGCTACATAGTAATTGAACTTAATGTTGGTAATATATTGTGGCAGTGAACACATATCATCTACCTTTGACAAGGGAATAACTCTGTTGATATTCATATGTAGCTTTGGGGCACTTTCAATAGTAGAAGCTAGTTTTGGTTATCATAGAATTTTTAGCTTTACATAACTAGGAAACTTCAATATAAGTCGGCTTTCCATATAGAAGCAACTTACTTGTCGTAGGTAGTTTGTTTTAATATTCTTTTTGAACTGGGTCAGGTTGATGACCTGGACCTTTGAAGGAAATCATATACAAGTATGATAAGTCTGCATGAGATATTGTTCTGTTTGATATTTGTTTTGCTTGGACCTTACTTGAACATCATTAATTTTTTATTATCACAACATAAAGAGCATATTTGTTTGTCTTATTCTGGTTCATATTGATTTCAGGCATTTTTAATCTCTCCAGGTTACCTTTTAGGGAGGTTTGGAGTTTGTAGTCTAAATATTTTTTTGGAATCTATTCTCAGGAATTTATCAACACAGAATTGTATGCACGTGCCTCTGTTGCTGTTCTGTTTTCCAAGCTGGCAGACTTGTCCGATTTGGTGGGATCACCAAATGAAAATGAAGATTGCCATGCAGCTTTGGAATCTGGAAAAATATTTTTGCTTGAGCTTCTAGATTCTGCGGTATTCATTTTGTTAACATGTTTTCCATGTCTTCTAATTTATAGCTTTCCCAAGTATTTTGTGTTTAATAGAACTTCCTTTCCAAAAAAAAAAAAAAACACCTTACGCTAATGAAATAATATTTTCTTGCAGTTGCAGCCTTCAGTTTTGTTTATACCTGTAGAGGCATCTGCTAATTTTTTTGGTCTTAAATAGCTTTTGGATGCGTTCATTGCTTATCATGTGTTTTCTGTTTCACTGCTCATCCTTTCCTGTGTCCTAAAAGATACAGCAGGTTGACCTACCAGCATAGTTGGACTTTTATCTTCCCAAAAAATTTAATTGCTTGCTCCACTCTGTTACACTTTTGCTGTAACAGTTTGTTAATTTGATGATTTAAGCTTGCCTACTGTTGGTTTCGCTGTAAGGGTTGCGGTTAGTTATGGTTTTCGTAAACTTTAATTCCCAAATAAGGTCTACATATTTATTAGGACCTTGAGTTGCTGGACCCACACAATTTCCACATAAAATGATTTGACACTGGAATCCTCTCTCCCTCTCTCTCTCTCTCTCTCTCTCTCTCTCTCTCTCTCTCGACTGTTTTCTCCTTTCAGTTTCTTGTTTGTTTTATTATATTATTTTTCCTTAATAGATCTGTCTTTGGTCAACTCCTATGATTAAATATATCATTCAGTCAATCATGTCGTTATTGCTAGCTTGTATGATTTTTATTGTTACAGACTTCCAGTTACATTACTTGCAGTGCGTTCTCCATAAAAAAGTTTAGGTGCATATTACTTTTGTTTAACAGAATGGCTAAAGATTGTAAAAATGGTGTGCTGATGTTTATCATTTGCTAATGTAGGTAAACGACAAGGATCTTGCAAAAGAGCTGTATAAGAAGTACAGTGCAGTGAGTATCCTTACCCTTTAAATTGTTGAGTATAGGGACCTCAGCTGAAACTAAGTTGAAAATAGACTTAGAATGGGATTTCTGTGAATGACTAGTGAAAGATGTCATTGAGAAAATAATAATGTAAACACAATCTGCAACTGTCTGTTTTGTGTAAAATCTTCTAAACCTACTGTAGAAGATGCTTGAATGAATAATTAGACATGTCAACATCATGCTTATTCAATAAGAATTATGGATGGTTGGATGGTGTTTATAACCTCTCTGTTTGTTATGTTTCCTTATTCTTTTTCTTTATTTTTGTTTATCTTAACAGATCCACAGGCGTAAGGTACGTGCGTGGCAAATGATATGCATTTTGTCATGTTTCGTCTGTCAAGATATAGTTTCGGAAGTTGCACGCTGTTTGCACATATCCCTCTATGTAAGTAAATGTTGTCTCATATCATAGGTCTGTGATAGGGACTACAACATTATAATCTTTTTTGTAATGGTTGTCCCCTCAAGTGGAGAGGTTTTCCTTTGTGATAGTGTTCACTTTTATTGCTTGTTGTATAATTGTACAGTTATGATGGTACACATCTGTTATTTTTAAATTAATTACTTGTAAATTTAATGCAGAGGAACAACTTACCTGCAGTTCGTCAATACTTGGAAACATTCGCAATTAATATGTACTTGAAGTTCCCACCATTGGTAAGGCCTTCTTTAGTGGTTTTACATTGCAAAAACAAAGGGAGGGGAGTATGTGTGTTTAGTTTTGTTAATCAAGGACTTTAAGGATGTTTATTTCCACATGCAATGTGAATTGTTGTTTGTCAGATTGCAAAATGGTTTTCTATAAATTGACATGTAACTGAAAGTGGACTTTACAAGCTACATGCACAAGCCTGTAGAGAAAAAGGCTTCTGCATTAAGCAAATACTTACTTATTTGGTTCGGCTCAGGTCATAGTTTCATGTCGACTGTTAATAACAGTGCAAGAGAAAAAGAATTAACAATCGGCTTAGGATGGATTATCTAATGCTCTTGCTGTCTCGATTTTACTTGGTATGCTGGTTAAGTTTATTGCTCTATTCTGAAGGGGACTTGTATACCTTTTCTTTCCTCGTCATTAATAATTACTTTATATTAGACACATCTTCTGTGCAACTTGGTTTTTATTACAGTATATTTTCCCTTGGGTTTTCAATAAATATTAACACTTGTGGACTCTATGCTCTTTTAATATTTTCTACTAGATATATATATATATACAGTCCGGCTCACCTAAGGACCTAAAAATGAGGTCCTGTAAGGTCCCCTTTAATAAAAGCCCTTAGATTAATCTAACGGCATACATAGTTAATAATCTTAACCCTCACTAATGCTCCTCTTTTTACTCAAACAAACCCTTCCCAGCAATCTTCTCCTCATCCTCTTTTCAGTCTCGTTGAACATAGGTAGGCATAACCAACCTTTTCAAAGGCAACTTCTTGCTGGGTCTATTGTTTAACTTGATTTCAAATTGGTTCTTTGAATTTTTTTTTTTCAGAAAATTTTGTCTCTTGAATATCCAATGGGTTGATTTCGATTGAACCCATCTTGGAGTTTCACGTCCGAAAGGTTCATATAGCCGTGGTTCTTAATGAATATGGTGGAACCGGAAGGGTATGCCCTTCATTCATCTTGAATTGAATTCCTGATTCTTAAACACTAAGGTGGGGCACACCAGTATGCATCCAAATTTTTTGCATTAGAAAGCTACACAATCAAAGAAAGAACATCCAAATTGTTTTCTGATGAGTAATACCAATTTTCTGAAGAAGAAAAAAATTCAAAGAACAAATTTGAAATCAAATTAATTAACAGACTCAGGAAGAAGTTGCCTTTGAAAAGCTTTGTTCAACGAGACTGAAAAAGAAGGTTAAACCCTGAAAAGAGTGAGAGAGAAGGGGATGAGGAGGAGAAGATTGGTGGGGAGGAAGGAAGACAAAAGCGTTGAACGTGTATTCCTTTTTATTTTTTATTTTTTTTTTGTAAATTAAAAGAGATTGTTTAAGTACAAAGAGGAGCATGAGTGAGGGTTAAGATTATTAACTATATGTGCCCTTAGATTAATTTAAGGGCTTTTATTAAAGAGGACCTCACATGACAATACCATAATACCATAACACTCATTTTTACGTCCTTAGGTTAGGTGAGCGGGACTGTATATATATATATGCATCTTATCAGTTGTCATCATGATAATACCATAACATGTTTTTCTTAGCTCTCTTGGAGCTCACATATTGCAGGTCTGATGTTTAGAGTAAAACACAATATGGTTAATGGGAATCTTTGTCTATGCACAAATTTTAGGTGTAGGAGCAAAACAATAATTAGGCTAATTATTTGCTACAGTAGGGTTTAATTATTTTCACTAGTTACTTGTACTTGCGGGATTTTTGTTTACCTTATAACAAAAAAAAAAAAATTTGCTGAGATATGGAGGCTACCCATTGTAATTGAACCTTAGTTGTGCCTGTTGATATTGGAATACGAGAATAAACTTAAAATTTGTCTTGACCTTTTTTCTATTTTTGTGGTTGCCAAGTTGTCTTGAGTTTTTGCTTTCAGTTTCTTACTTTTTTTCTCCATGTCCGGTATTAATGCTGGGTTAAAGATTGCTTTTCTGATGATGACAATGAAATGAAAACCTAGGTCAACATATGCCAAGGTTATGAAAATGATATATTTTGGCATATGTTGGGCAGTTCAGATTTCACACCCACACTGTATACTTCGGTGGTGTACAGCTGGAATGAGAAAAATGGAATGTGTACATTTGTACCTAATTTGCAGAAAAATTCAGAGTTTACTGAAAAGTAAACAGTCCAAAGTAACCAGGCTTGGGTTTGAATTGGACTAAGATCTGATGAAGAATGAAAGCCTAAGATCTGATGAAGATGAAAACTGTACAAAAATACTGTCTAGTGCTAATGAAGGAAAATTGCATACCCAGCTGCCTAAAGATATTTCACTGGATTTTCAAAAAAAGATTACCCTCTCTAAACATGAGAAGCAAGACAAGGCTGTTAATTCCTTCTTGGGCGACCAGGAAACTTACAAACAACTCGTGGGTATGTACGAACTTTGACAGATAGCTTACAAGGTGCTAATTGTTTTGTGAAAAGTCAAAATTTTAAAGGAAAATGCCTACTTATCTCAACTTTTTCTCTCGATCCACATGGCACATGTTATAACCACATCACATAATTATACCAAGAAAGGGACAACGCTATAGAACCCAATGTGAAGATGGCACATAAGTTGGGAAACCGTACAGATATTGGGTTCCATAGCACTGTCCATCTTAAAAAGTTTCTCTAGAAAAAAAATTAAATTAATGTAATCTCATGTGCAATACAACAGAAATCGAGAAGGACGATAAGCTTCTTGCTCAGGTGCTGCAGTCTAGAAGTCTGGCAGCAGAGGGAGAGAGAGCAAGCAGACAGCATCTTATCCTTGTAGCATCTCTGCTTGATCGCATACCTAACCTTGCTGGCCTGGCACGAACTTGTGAGGTGTGTGATGGGGACTAAAAAGGCCCATTTTTCCCACTCTTCTGCTCGTTGTATTATGTGTAGAGTTTTTGAGACCAGTTTCTCATACATCAATGTTCTTGCCAGGTATTCAAGGCATCAAGTTTGGTCGTTGCAGATGCTAACATAGTACATGACAAACAGTTCCAACTCATCAGGTTTGTTGATAGTTCTGTACCATCCATTTGTAACTTACGTTATATATATACCTATACACTTATGGAGTCGTCTTTTTTTGTTTGTTTGTTGTGTTTTGGTGATTTCTGGAGTTTAAAATGGCTTGAAATCTAGTCTGGTACTTTAAACTGAAAAATGGTATGTTTGGTAAACTCAAGGTTTAGTAACACCTGAGATGTGGAGCATGATCCTTCATCAGTAACCCCCCAAAAAATTCCAAAATAATGTTAATATTTTTTTTTTTTGAATAGAAACGAATGTATTAAGATAGGAGCAAAAAACAGCAGTGGATAAGGAATCCACAGAAGACAGAGAAACAGACTAAAAAACAAAACAACCCAGCACCCACAGACCACAAAGAAAACCCAGGACAAGCCAACACCCTAGACAAACCCAAACGAAGCCCTCAACGAATTGGACGTTTCGGGACACCGACACCCGATTTTCGTGACGAAATTTCTATCTAATTTCCCACCCTGAACCTTACAAGCAGAGGCCAAGCCACCATTTTTCCCAAAAATAAGGGTTTTCTTGAGCGGAACCACTGAAATACCCAATTTAGTAAGTAGCCCATTGTGCTTAGCCTTAACGTCTTTTTTGATGGGCGCAGGAGGTAACTCCTTCCTTCTCCAGGAAGTTTGAATTTTGACGCTATTGTTCCCAGTCTTATCCTTCTTGCCAGGACTCGCAGAAGAACTCGAGTTGGAAAGACCTGGATCATCCACTTGAATCTTCAACTCCCCCTCCTCCTTCCCGGTAAAATTTCGGGGATGACCTCCATTTCAGAGTTAGAGTTAGATCCCCGAAGAGCTTCTCCAGCATCCCATCTTCGCAGAGAGTAATATCCAATCCCTCTCCAGCCTCTTGTTGTGATGAGTCAGCATCATCAAAATCCAGGATGACCCATCCCCCCTAAGAAGATCCTCTCTGACACTATCCGTACAAGAATCCAATCCGTCCCCGAAGTCACTTAACAGCTTCCAACTCAGAATCAATCTCATCGGTGTCGCGCGAATCTTCCTCGCCATCAGAAAAAGTCGGTAGAGGCAGCGGCCTCTTTGGCTTTGAAAGACCTGAAGAACTTGGGATCGTTGCGTCGCAGTGTGTGAGCACCGTTCCCATACTTAGAGAAGAAGCTGGAAGCGGGAAGGAGGGTTTTTAGGAGGTGCACTGGGCCTGAATAAACCAGGCCCAAAATCACTGGCGAGAAGGCTTGGAGCTAGGAAGGAAAAGATTGGGAGAGGCCCAACAGGCCCAGCTCCCAAAATAGACCCCCCATGCTTGTTTGGAACAGGATTTTCCAGCTTGGGCCCAGTGAGAATTAAAATCCAGCTCACTGCGAGAGAAGACAGCTGTGATAGGGACCACTTTTTCAACCCCAAGGTCGTCCAAAAAATCCCCCACCTCAGATAAAGAGAGCTAAACTCCTCGGAGAGCACTACCCTTCAAAAAAACATCCTCCCCAAGACGGCAATTAATAAAAGGAGAAAACCCTTGCCAAAATGAGTAGCACGCGTGCCAATCTCCATCACCTTCCCCTCCTTTTCACGCTGAACCCCATCCAAGGCAGAAAAACCTCCTTTCTCCCTGCAGGATTCCAATTTAGTGCAAACATCTTTTCTGCGCCATGTCCCATCCTTGTCAGCGCGACCCACGGGAAAAGACCTCGACTGGCCCTCGTCCTGCTAGAAGGCGAAACACCGTCTATGGCCGTCGACTTCAACTCTCGACCATCGGTAAAGGTGACCATCGCCTTTCCATTCGAGGGAGGTTTGATAGCAGGGGATATTGGGGAAATAGTGACGAAAACCGCGTCGTCTCCCTCCGACACCTTCACGAATTGAGGGAGGAAACCAGAATTGTTTTCCTTGACTTTGATCTTTGCCTCATGCAAATACAGAAAACGATCAATCACCCGATCAATTTGAAGAATCCCTCCACAAGCCTCTCCCACCTGGGAAAGGAATTTCGGATTCCACCAGTTTAGGGGCAGCCCAGACACGGCCACCCACCCCCCATAACTAACCACCTTCGCATCATTCAAGCCCCAGCTTTCTTCCCAACTAGAGAAAGCAACCTCAATAAGACCTCCATTCAACGAAGTGCTCCCCCACAACAATCTCTCCAATTCCTCTCCGCTTTCACAATCCATAAAAGCTTTACTAGGTTGGAAAGGAAAGATATGAACGCTCTCTGCCCAAAGAAAAAGACAATGCCCCAGAGATCTCCTTCCACGAATTGTGGACTTGCTTCCTTTCAATTACCAAAGTCAAATCCCAATTGCGATTCGCTCCTCCCATAGAACGACTACCACCCTTCTGAACTTCGTTACTACCCTTGACCGCATCCCTGGAGGAGAACGAGGACGAACGCGATCTTCCATTGTCGCACCCATCATCTGGACAAACTCTTCTTCCCAATAAAATTCAACAAGGATCCAAGACTTTCCTCCATAGTCCTCCAACCGATTGCATTCTTGCCTTGAGGGATCACCAATGATCTCACAACACCACGAGTGCATTTAGATAAACGCAAAAACCAACCCTTGCTGTTCCAGTGTCTTTCAACCCAAAAAAGGAACGAATCTCCCTTGAACTGCCTGAAAAACTGATCCTCGCTACCCTTCAGAGCATCGCCCAGTTGATTTCGAAGCCACACCACACAATCCACCTCAAGGGAGATAAGAAAAGACTTACTACTGTTAGCAATAGTCAATTAATGTGTTAATTATGTAGTCAATTAATGTTTGGCACCTACAATATTTGGGGGGCTTGACTAGGTTGGTTGCCTAACTAGTTTGGTTGCCTAACTAGGTTGGTTGCCTAACTTGGTTGGTTGCCTAACTTGGGGGGCTTGACTAATGTCTTAGGAACTTGTATATATATGTGTTGATTGTAAGTAATGAAACATAAGTGAAAAATCAGAAAATATTCTACAACTCTCATTCTCTCTACACTTTCCACTCTCTACTCTCAATATTCTCTATGTTTTGGCATGGTATCAGAGCCTAATGGCTAATCCTTAAGATCCTCTATCAAATTGAGAGTCGTTAGCATTTTTTCATGTTGCTGTAAATTCCCTTGTTTCTGTTAAATTTCCTCTCTTTTAGGGGCAATAAGTCCCTTGGCTATGATGGTCTAATTTGTTTCCTTTGGGCAGGACGTCTCTTGATCACCATGATCTCTTTCCTCAGTGAGCCTCGTCATCGCTCACCGAGCCATTTCCTTTCCTCCGCGAGCCTCGTCACCGCTCGCTGAGCCTTTTTCTACTCGGTCTTGTCTCTGTCCATGCCGAGCTACACTACTGCCGCTGTTCCCTTTGCACAGCCACTCTGGTGTTTGCATCATCTCTCACGTCAACATCTTGTGTTTTCTTATTTATGGTTTCTTTTCTCACCACCTATCACATACTTCTTACTTTATTCCCCTTTATTTCCTTAAATTATTTCTTCCACTCTATTTCCATCCCATTTTTGTCTGGTATATTTCTTCTCCCTTGTTGCCTTTCACTTTTCTCTGTGTTACCCACGTGAAGGGTGTTCTCTCCTCATCCCTTTGTTCTCATGCACATCATATTTGTGTGGGTAAAGTTTCTCTGCCTACTCATTTCTCCATTAAATATATATATGAAAAAAAAAATTGCCACCTCTTCTCTTCATTTTTATTTCTTCTTTCTTTTGGGGTTGTTGCAGACTCTTCTCCATCTTTTATTCCTTTCCTCCAGTTGTCGGCTGGCCATCTCCATTCCACATTTCCTTGCATTTGTTTCTCCACGAGACCTCCATGTTTGAATCTCTTTACTATTATTTCATTTTCTCTTCTTTCAAATCTCGACCCTCTACCAGTGTCAGATTTGAGGGGGAGATAGATGCAACTTTATTTGGGTGCTGCAACTTTATTGTCATTACCAGTGTTGCTTTCTCCAAATCTCGACTCTCATACGTCGTAGAATTTGAGGGGAGTGACACTGCCTGCTCATCTATTCCGCTGCAATTCTGTTACCTATCTGCCATGACTGATCTTTCTACATCTAGCTTCAGCGAACTTCCGTTTCTCAAGTGCCACTGCTTTTATGGTTCTGACAACCCCTTCTCTTCAGGGGAGAGGATGAGTGAAGAGAAGTTGTGTCTGCAATAATGGAAGTATTTGTGATGCTGCTAGTATTGTTGTTGCTGCTCCTACTATATTGCTCTTGCTTGGTGCCAAGTGTCTTAGATTTCTCTCACTGGTGTCAGTGCCACTGATCATATGGCTCCATCGACCCCTTCTCTTCAGGGGAGATGGGGAGTGAAGAGAAGTTGCCTCTGCCTGTTGCTCCTCGCCAAGTTGTTCCTGCCCTGCCTTGTCTTGCCGGTGCCAAGTGGCTTACCTGCTCTTGCCTGGTACCAGGATTGCTCTTGCTGTTGTCAGTGTTGTTGTCTCTTGTTGAGGACAGTGTTGTTGTTGCTTCTACCATGTTCTTACCTTTACCGGTGTGTTTCCGATGTGGTCATGCCCGTTGACCCTGCCTTTGCTCTTGACTTTCCGTACCCTTGCCTTATCCTATTTTTTAGGGTTTGGTTGCCTTTGCCTTTGCTTGGGTTTGGTTTTCCTTGCCTTTTCTTGGGTTTGGTTTGCCTTGCCCTTGCCTTTGTCGTGCCTTGCCTTATCTTTAGGGTTTTGTTGCCTCTCTGGGCTTTCTTTGCCATGCCTTGCCACCTTGCCTTTGCTTGGCCTTTATTTGCCTTACCTTGCCTTACCTTTTATTTTTAGGGTTTGGTTTTACCTTGACGTGTCTTTCCCTATTTTAGGGTTTGGTTGTGTCCTTGCCGTGTTCACAGGGTTTCTGTGTACTTTACCTTACCTTTGCCGTGTTCACAGGGTTTCTGTGTCTTTGCCGTGTTCACAGGGTTTCTGTGTCCTTTACCTCATCCTTGCCGTGTTCACAGGGTTTCTGTGTCCTTTACCTTACCTTTGCCATGTTCACAGGGTTTCTGTGTTCTTACCGTGTTCACAGGGTTTCTGTGTTCTTTGCTTTGCCTTTGCCTTGTTCGCATAGTTTATGTGATCTACCGACCAACCGGCTGCACTTGGATTTGGTGTTGCCACCGAAGGCCGAAATGATTAACTTCGATGTGGCCTTTGCTCCACGTGTGGCCTACCATGTGGTGGTCCCACGTGAGGGGGCATGTTGAAGTGGATCGACATTTTATTAAGAAGAAGCTCGATGCAGACATATTAATGAAGGAAGTCTCTTGTTATAGCTTTCCACAACTCTCTTGGCAAGTTGGGCATTGGTGATATCTATGCACCAACTTGAGGGGGAGTGTTAGCAATAGTCAATTAATGTGTTAATTATGTAGTCAATTAATGTGTTAATTATGTAGTCAATTAATGTTTGGCACCTACAATATTTGGGGGGCTTGACTAGGTTGGTTGCCTAACTAGTTTGGTTGCCTAACTAGGTTGGTTGCCTAACTTGGTTGGTTGCCTAACTTGGGGGGCTTGACTAATGTCTTAGGAACTTGTATATATATGTGTTGATTGTAAGTAATGAAACATAAGTGAAAAATCAGAAAATATTCTACAACTCTCATTCTCTCTACACTTTCCACTCTCTACTCTCAATATTCTCTATGTTTTGGCAACTACCTCTACTCTTTTCAGGAATGAGGATAGCTCCCCCTTCAGAGAGGTTGTCAGTCCTCACACTGAAGGACTTGGACTTGATCCTGAATACCCTAGACTGATTCATCTTCAGTCCAGGTATCCATGGATGAATTGAAAGAGAGAGTGATTTTACTACTAAGTCACAATGTCTCCTCTCAGTAAAAAATAATGTTAATTTTTCACTAAAGATCTCCTTCTAGCCTGGAGGTTCCCAATGGTGGTACATCTGTACTGTGCCCCACATTACTTTGCAAAACAAATTTTTCCACTCTGGTGGTCCACTTGGTGGCACAACATATGGATTTCTGGTGGGCAATAAACTAGATATTTCTTCAAGCTTTGGTTTATTTTTAAGTAAGATTACGGTCGCTGACCAATCTTGAGATGTGGAGCCCATATAGAGATGTTGTCCAATAATTGAACCTTCTAGATCCTCGTTTAAGAATTATCCACTATATATATATATATATATATTATATAAATGTATATCTTGCCAATTAGGTTCTGTTTGTCTACTATTTTTGTTATGAGACACAAACTGATCTCCCTCTCATCTGATACAATATGGTATACTTTTGGTTATTACTTTACCCAATATAACTTTTGTGTTCTATTTTTCAAATGAATATCTTAGTAAATTAATTCCTAAATTTTTTTCCCCAGTGTGACCGCAGAAAAGTGGGTTCCTATGATTGAAGTCCCAGTGGATAGTTTGAAGGTTTTCCTTGAGAGAAAGAAACGAGAAGGCTTCTCAATTTTGGGACTAGAGCAAACTGCAAATAGCATACCTCTGGACCAGCATATCTTTCCTAAAAAGACGGTGTGTTACTCTATGAACCCAGTCTTTCATTTTAATTTGCTGACTGTCATTGCATTGCATTTGGGAAAGTCCAGTTCACCATATTGCAATGCATGATATATAATTTTTTTTTCTCTTCTGTATATATACAATATCATTGTGGTGCTTGTAACCCGAAAAAAAAAATTAATAGAGAACCTAGTCGCAGCAGTATATACGCAAGAAAAATACATTGACAAAATAAAAATCCATGTAGGGGTCAGCTTAAATAACGAAATGAAAATGCTAGGCTTACCACATTTTTATACCACATTGTGTACCGCATCTCTAATAGAGGTGGAGCCCTAGTTGCAGCAGTATATACAATATCATTCTGGATATCACAAGTAACCATATTGTATATAATTTCCCAAAAGCTATTTGTTCTTTCTATTGTTATCCTTTTCTTCTTCTCAGTTGCATTGTAATATCGAGGGTCGTGGCAGCTATTTATTTAATGGAATTTGTAAAAGGTGTTTCATTTCCATCACGGGACATTGTTGCTTTACTCATTTGCATCCATTGGACAGGTACTGGTCCTTGGGCGTGAAAAGGAAGGTATACCGGTGGATATCATACATGTTATGGATGCTTGCCTTGAGATTCCACAGTTGGGAGTTGTTAGATCTCTTAACGTTCATGTCAGCGGCGCCATTGCTCTGTGGGAGTATACTCGACAGCAGAGATCCCAATAGGTTTTTTTTCTTTCTAAAAGCCATACGTGCTCTGTTTGGTTGTACACAAGGAAAACCTGTTCAAACCAATACTTGAGCAGCTTTTAACAGTCAATTTTGCAACACAGAATTCAGAGGCAGTTGTCTCATTGTTAACTAAAAAATGCTGTTCATGGGAAGAAAAAAGGAATTCAAAGACGGGATGTAAAGGGGGGACAAATTAGCATGGAAAATGGTCAAGACCTGCTTATATATTGAGTGGTTAAAGAATGAGAGGAATGTGGTGTGTTAAAACGCATGAATCTGTAGCTCTTCGGCTGCTCACTCATTGTACCAAATTTTTCTGCCATGGAAGATTCCATGAGGTTCTTTACACCCTTAAGTAAACCCTGAAAAATCATTACTTAGTTTATTGTGAGTTCTTATCTCCTCTAAACCCTAAATTACATCCAAGAAACTTGTCTACAGTAAAAAAGTACTAGTTGTGACACCAAAAAAATAAAAAAATAAAAAAGATAAAGAAAAGGAAGGTACCTGGGCATGAGATTGTTGACTATTGGTATTGTTAGGCCTTGGATTTAAGGCTGCGGAAGCAGCTGGTGCTGATCTAGCAGATTGCCGAAGGTGTTGAGAGTACTGAAGGAGCTCAGCTCTCCTACTAATGTACCCTCTTCCAACAGCACCACTCCTGTAATGAACAACCTCTCTCTTGATGGTGTGATGAATATGATGATGGTTATTGTGATGGTGGTGGTGATAGTAATGGTGACGGTGATTTGAGAACGTCCTCCTCTTCAGTTTCTCCACATACACACTAACCAACACCTCTTCTCTTTGCAGCATGTTCCCTGAAATTCAAGTGATCAATAATGGGTTAAGTGGTATTTCTCATTCGTCCAAAAAAAAGTGGTATTTCTCAGTCTCTTTTAAGAATAAAATCTCTCGTACCGTCAAGTTTATTTCCACACAAAAAAAGAAATGTTGAGGCGTATAAACTACAGATCGGTTTTTGTATTGAAAAATCCAAAAACCGTTTAAAAAAAACTGCGCAAACCAACTCTAAACCAGGTTGGACTGTTTTTAATTGTCTTCA
Source organism: Prunus fruticosa (assembly GCA_018703695.1). Classification (NCBI taxonomy): domain Eukaryota; kingdom Viridiplantae; phylum Streptophyta; class Magnoliopsida; order Rosales; family Rosaceae; genus Prunus; species Prunus fruticosa. Next base: position 16,547,836 of record CM031921.1, read on the forward strand.
AACCGGCAAAAATCGAACCGACCCGCGTGTCAGCGGATGATTCGTCGAAACCTTAAACATTTGAGGGGCTTTGATTTTTTTGTCATTCCACCTTTTCCTCTCTCTCTCAACCTCCTCTCCCCAAATCCGCCGCACTTCTTCCAGATTTCTCTATTGCTCTATCTCAGAGCACTTCCACCAGTTAGGCATTTGCCATGGCAAAGGGGGGTTAGGACAGGCTACTATTCACGTGAATTGTGGTGGTGTTTCTATTTATTGTCATGGCAACAACTATTCACATGAGATATGATGATAGAAATTTGTATAGAGTTTTGGTGTGGGAAGTGAAAAATATGACTAAGTATTTATTTTTTAAAAAATCTGAAATTTTTTTGTAGATTTTTTAAAAATTTTGTTGTTGCTGACGTCAGGAAATCCGGGCTTGAACTCAGGCTCGCCTCCCCCTCGGGCCAACCCAATCTCGTGGCCCTCACCTCCTGCCTGGGCCAGCCATTGCTGCTGGAAACGAACGATTTTTGGGCCTAAACCCCACCTTAGCCCTTATTGCTGGAATTGCTCTCAGTCACTCTCTCTCTCTCTCTCTCTCTCTCTCTCTCTCTCTCTCTCTCTCTCTCTCTCTCTCTCTCTCTCTCTCTCTCTCTCTCTCTCTCAGCCGCTCTCTTGCTCTCTCCCATATTTGCAAAACCTTGTTGTATGACATTCTGTTTAAGTATGCTCTTCATCAATTCATGGGTCTTTCTTGATTTTTAGATTTCTGCATATTTGTCTTTTGGTTTTGATGTGTTATGCGTATTTGACTTTGAGAATTCCCAGGCTCATGTATGTGTACTGCTTTGGATGATAGACCATAATATAGGTTGCTGGGAATTGGGAATATTGATAGTTAATTTCAACATATATATTCCAACTTCTGTCAACAAATAAAATAAGAGTATTTGTCAACTTCTGCAAATAGAAAAGAAAAGCATTAGATAACAGAAATCTGGATGTTTATAAGAGCATGTCCTTATAAGAGCATGTCCTTAAGTGGCTTGAATTAAACGGGAAAAAAAACCCGAAAGATAAACCAATGCGCAGTGAGCACAATATATTTCGTATTATTTGTGACCCACTATCTATAATAATTTATATGTTGTGTAACGTTATTATTATTTTTATGGGAAATTTGCATAAATACCATCTAACTTTTAGGTATGTGCGTCATTACTACCTTAATTTTTAATTTTTATTTTTAACCACCTTAACTTTGTAAAGTGTTGCAATCCACCACCTACGTCTAATTCCGTTAAAATTTCCGTTAAGTTTAAGGGAATTTTCGTCAATTAACTATAACAAAGAATAATTATAAAAAAAAAACAGATTTTAAAAAAGAAGTATTTTCACCCTACCCCTACTCCTATATAAGAAAAAAGAAAAAAACTTAAAAAGAAAAAGAAAAGAAGGGCGTAGCCTAGTCAAGAAGGGAAGGAGCTGCTCAGCAGGTGGAGAAGTGGGAAAGATCATTGTGGAGTTGTAAGGCTGCAGGCTTTTATTATATACTACTGGTGGGTTCGAAACCCTAACCTCTCCGATCAATGGCCACAAGTTTACCAAACAGCGCACGAAGACATTTTGGGTTATAATTAGATAATACATATATTTATTAATTTCCATTCCATTCCAGCTAGAGAGAAGAGAGAGAGAAATGGAGGTTAGCTTAATTTTTTTGTATTTTTAAATCTATTTTTTTATATAATTATTCTTAGTTATAGTTAACTGACGAAAATACCCTTAAATTTAACTGAAACTTTAACGGAGTTAGACATAGGTCGTGGATTGCAACATTTTACAAAGTTTAGGTGGTTAAAAATAAAAATTAAAAATTCAAGGTAGTAATGACGCACACGCCTGAAAGTTAAGGTGGTATTTATGCAAATTTCCCTTTTTTATTTTTGCTTTAGTATGTTTTATTTTGTTATTTTGACCTCCACCTAAAAATAAAATAAACAATTGATTCCATTCCACTTCTTCTGTAACCCTAGAAAATCACCCTCCCCTCACACCCTCACATGTCCTCTCTCTCTCTCCCTCTTTCTGTTGCCGCCACCAGGAAAAATCCCTTTTCGGCATCGCCTCCACCAAATACGTCATTGCCCTCATCTAGAAGCAACATCTCTCTCTCAACCTGCTTCTTTTGCTCTGAGCTCTAAGCTCTCTGTCCCTCTATCTCTCTCTCTGTTCTAGCTCTGAAATACAGCCCTAGGTAAGAAGTGAAAACCATCTTAGCAACCCTTGTTCTTTTATTCCTATTTTTGTTGTATTCTTTAGAACTAATAAGCTTATATAATCCCTTTTGTTCTTGGTATTCTCTATGGAGAACCAACAATTCTCGAAGCTAAATTGTGTTCCAATTTTGTGCTCGCTACACATTGGTTTATCTTTTGGGTTTTTTTTCCCCACTTTTGTTCTGTTTAATTCAAGCCACTTAATCTCATCTTGTATTCTTCTCGAGTGTTGGGCTAACTTGGTGTAGTTGTGGGACTGTAGGAGCATAATCGTAGAGCATTCTATATTTTTTTAAATATTATTATGTTGCTTCTAGGAGAATCCTTACAAATTTTTTTGTCATAACCTTTGTATTTAATTAATTGCAAGCAGGACCATTGTGCGCTGTGAATTGTTATAATCACAACTTGTTTTCTTTCTGTTTGTAATTTCTTATTGGGTAACAATTTCAATGACCGAGTGTAATTCCTTTCTGTTTCTAATTTGTTTCGTAGAAAATAGTGCTGTATAATCGAAGGGCGCTATGAGGTTGGAGAAATGCTGGTTCTGTTCCTCCACCGTGTATCCTGGACATGGGATTCAGTTCGTTCGTAATGATGCAAAGGTAGGAACTACTCTGTCCATGTAATTTCCATGCACTTGTGATTTATCATCTAAATGTTATTCTAAGTAACATATATTACCTGCAGATGTTTGGTCCTGTTTATCAAATTTAAATGTTAATTTGACAACATAGTCTTCAGAGTCTGAAAATGTTAGTATTGGTTGCATTCCTGAATCTATAGTCAACTGCTATCTAATGTGCTGTTCGGGGGTTGGGTTGATATAGGGAAGTATTAGGGAGCTTAGAGTGATTTGCATGGTTACATAGGGATGCAATTTTATATGAAGCTCCACAAATGAGATTGACACTGAGGATGAATCAATTTCTTTGGCAGTCAGGTCGTGTGGTCGTTTCTTTATTCCTTGTGGTTTGAATGTGTCTTGAATGATGGCTTTTAATGATGTTCATATGTATGGGATTTTCTAGTTCACCAATGTCGAAAGATATTATCTAACACTTCATTTCGATACTGATTGTGAAATTGCATTGCTGTGTCAGAAGAAGAAGTGCCATTTAGGACTAAGCTTGCCTTTACATTATGTCTGTTTAAGGAAACATCATGTGCAGCTCAATTCCCTGACAACCATTTCTTTTCTAGATTTTTCGATTTTGTAGATCCAAATGCCACAAGAACTTTAAAATGAAGAGGAATCCTCGCAAGGTAAAATGGACTAAGGCCTATAGGCGGTTGCGTGGGAAGGATATGACACAGGTGAACAAACTTACTTTTTCTTAATCTAATCGTGCTCATATTACTATTTAATATTGGGTCTTTGGAAGGCTAAGGGTATATTCTGTTAGCCTTATATCATTCTTTGCGTTCTTTTTGTAGGACTCGACCTTTGAGTTTGAGAGAAAGCGAAATAGGCCTGAGAGATATGACAGGAATCTTACAGCAAACACTCTGAAGGCCATTAAGAAGATCGATAAAGTTAGAGTCGATAGGGAGGCCAGACACCATGAGAAGAGGTACTTTCCTCTGCTTCATTGTTATCTACAGGAGAAAACAGTAATATGTGTTTTTGGTTTTCATATATTAAGATATTTGTTGAAAAACTTGAGCAGGATGAAGGGCAAGAAGGCCAAGGAGCACAGGGAGGCAGCAAAAGAGTTGGAACAGAGCATCAGCTTGGTCAAAGCTCCAAGTGTGCTACAACAAGATCCATCGTTCAACTTACCGATCAAGGTCAAGGTTTCTCAACAGCAGCCCGACAAAAGCCTCGCCATAATGGAGGAGTAATTTTATAGTTGGATGGTCGTTTTCTATGTTTCATTATTTTGGTGTGCTGTTGTTTTCAAGCTTTTTTCACAAAGTTTCATTAACTGTAATTTTGACTTATATTGGAGACATCATGAACTTTATAGATTTATGCTTAACTAGTGATTGTGGAAAAAATAGATAGTAGTTAAATGTTCACGCCAACGAAGAAAATGCTTTAGAAATCAACTATTCAATATAACACGCATGATGTTAATGACATTGCCAACAAAGAAAATACTACTCTTCAACATTGACAAAACAAACGCAAGAAAAATACATTGACAAAATAAAATTCCATGTAGGGGTCAGCTTAAATAATGAAATGAAAATGCTAGGCAGGCTTACCGCACATTGTGTACACCGCATCACTAATAGAGGTGGAGCCCTAGTTGCAGCAGTATATACAATATCATTCTGGGAGGGTCGTGGCAGCTATTTATTCAATGGAATTTGTAAAAGGTGTTTCGTTTCCATCATGAGACATTGTTGCGTTACTCATTTGGATCCATTGGACAGGTATGTAAGGGGGTACAAATTAACATGGAAAATGGTCAAGACCTGCTTATATTTTGAGTGGTTAAAGAATGAGAGGAATGTAGTGTGTTAAAACGCATGAATCTGTAGCTCTTCGGCTGCTCACTCATTGTACCAAATTTTTCTGCCATGGAAGATTCCATGAGGTTCTTTACACGCTTAAGTAAACCCTGAAAAATAATTACTTAGTTTATTGTGAATTCTTATTCTAAATTGTTGTACGATATTCGAAACATGGGATTCCGTCGCAGCTTCTCGTTGTAATTTTACTTTGTCATAATGAAAAAAAAGAGAGGATAATATTCTTGTTAAGGAAAGAGCGATGAGCCAAAAAGCCGATTCACTGGCTTGTTTACAAGAAAAAATGGTCTTTGTAAAAAAACATTACATGGGTTGTTAACTTGAAGTCTCACTTTCGCTTTGTAGATGAGAACATCTTGGAAAAAACTCCTCGTTGCTTTTGCACCTGAAAGGATTTGAGTTTAGATTGAATTTTCAAACTAATTAGCAAATGTGACTCTTATAACAACATAAGTAATGATCTAAAAACCAAATAAATAAGATTAAGGTTTTCAATTACCCTTAAGCTTTTGATAACAGCCTTTATTTTGTTGCTGGTAGTAGAGCCAGTATGCTTCTTTCTTTTCTTCCTGTCTTTCTTAGCTTGTGAACTTGGAAAAAATCCAAACATGTCTGGGATTTTCCAGTTGCCAAAGCAGATTGGAGCTTTTGAAATCTTATTTGGCTTTCTTCTGATAGCAACAATCTAACTACAACAACTTTATCAGTCAATATGTAATAAACTTTTTAATATTCACTGCTGATCATGGCCTCTCTCTAATTCACATCTAAGCCCAAGTTCTTTCGATAAGCTAAGTAGATGTTTAGTAACCCTATTTTTGCTTTTGTTTTATTTTTTATTAGCCTCTTCGCTCGTGCTTCCGCACTTGCGAGAGGCTTTTAAATATATATATATATATATATATATATTTTAGAATTAAAAAAGATAATGGATAGTTGTGTTCCATAAAAAAGATGATATATTATCAGATTTTTCTTTTAATTTTAAATTTTTTTAATATGAAAATGTGTGAATTTACTATATTATCATCATTTAATTAATAATTTCAATTCTTAATGTTTACATTAACCAATGACATTTTCTGGTATTTTGAATGTTTCACAATTCTCTGTCTTTTGCTTTATATATACAGATAATGCTTTTTTTATTTATATAATAATAAAAATTTAAAGGAGATTAGAAGGGAAAGGGAGATAGAGAGGTATAAATTAGAAGAAAGAAAATATCTAGAAGGATTCTTAGAAATAAAAACTAACAGTTTTTTAATTATGCCGGACGAAGAACTTTTTTAATTTTTCCTACACCGAACAACTTTTTTTTTATTTTTTTTTATATACAAGTGATATTGAGGGAAAGAGAAACCAAACAACCTAATTTGTACGTGAAAATGAAAGCTGCGTTAAAAATTGATAGCAAATTTGCCTACTTTCTTTTTAATTTTCTCTACTTTTTTATTAAATAGGCTCACTTGCTTTTCCAAACCTGTTGACTTTTACTCTTTATTAATGTTTTTACCTATTTTTAAGATTATAATAACTCGTTTATTTAGCACATCGGGGGAAATGAAATTCAAGCAAAAATGTCAAATTGCTATGCAAATACAATTTTGATGTTTTTCAGTTGACATTGTCAAATATATCAAATATAGAGAAGATTAATTTGAGGAAGTGGAGAACGTAGAGAGAATTGGAGCTGAAACTTATTTTCTGATTTCAACAACTTCCTCTTTGTATTACTTACAATACATTTATAACTACAAGCCAAGAGGTAGACAAGGCATCCCTAAGACAAGGAAACAAAGAAAGTAAAGCTCCCTGAAACAAGGTTCCCTAAAACAAGGTAACCATAAAATAAGGACTAGGACTTTGTGTAGACAAGATAGAAAGGTAACCAACTAACTAATCTATTACAAGCTAACACTCCCCCTCAAGTTGGTGCGTAGATGTCGCCAATGCCCAACTTGACCAGTGATTTGTGAAATACTCTACTAGAAACTGCTTTTGTCAATATATCGGCCAGCTGGTCTTCGGACTTGACAAACGGAAGCTGAATTTCTTTGTTTTCAAGTTTCTCTTTAATGAAGTGTCGATCCACTTCAACATGTTTAGTGCGATCATGCTGAACTGGATTATGGGCAATGGATATGGCAGCCTTGTTATCACACAGTAGATGCATTCCTAATGTAGGTGCAAATCCAATCTCTGTAAGCAATTGCTTTAACCAAAGGAGTTCGCAAATTCCTTTGGTCATTCCTCGAAATTCAGCTTCTGCACTAGACAAGGCAACGACTTTCTGTTTCTTGCTTCTCCAAGTAACCAAGTTACCTCCCACAAATGTGAAGTAACCTGATGTTGATCGTCTATCCGTGACATTTCCCGCCCAATCCGCATTGGTATAGCCACTGATATTCAGATGACCATTTCTAGAGAACATAAGTCATTTTTCCTGGTGCTGACTTCAAATATTTAAGAATCCAAAGAATTGCATCCATATGATCTTCACTTGGACAATGCATAAACTGACTAGCAACACTTACAACATATGCGATGTCGGTTCGGTATGAGACAAGTAAATCAATCGCCCTACTAACCTTTGATATCTTTCTTTGTTAGTGGGTATCTGATTGGGATATTCCCCAAGGTGGTGATTCTGAACGATTGCAGTGTCCACATGTTTGCAATCTAGCATCCTTGTTTCTGCCAATAAATCTAGAACGTACTTTCTCTGGAGAGAAATATGCCTTGATGTGATCGAGCAACTTCAATGCCCAAGAAGTACTTGAGTCCACCAAGATTTTTCATTTCAAATTCCTTTGCCAAACATTTTTGTAGTTGAGAGATTTCCTGCGTATCATTCTCAGGAATAATCATATCATCAACATAAATGATCAGAGCCGTTACCTTCCCTCCTTGGTGTTTTAAGAACAGAGTATGGTCATAGTTACTCTGCGTAAAGCCATAAGTCTTCATAGCCAAGGTAAAACGCCCAAACCATGCCCGGGAGACTGCTTCAATCCATATAATGCCTTTCGTAATCTACACATCACATTAGCATGAGTGGATGTAACATATCCTGGTGGGATATCCATGTATACTTCTTCTAAGAGTTCTCCATGCAAGAAGGCATTTTTTACATCAAATTGGTGGAGAGGCCAATCAAGATTTGCTGCAATGGACAATAGCACTCGAACAGTGTTAAGTTTTGCAACAGGGGCAAATGTTTCTTCGTAGTCAATACCATAAGTTTGTGTGTATCCCTTTGCCACAAGCCTTGCTTTGTAACGTTCGATGGACCCATCAGCATTATATTTCAAGGTGTAAACCCATCTGCATCCCACAGTCCTCTTTCCTTGAGGTATGGTCTCCAGTGTCCATGTGTGATTTTTCTCCAGAGCTTGCATCTCCTCCTTCATTGCTTGAACCCATTTTGGATCCTTCAGTGCTTCACTTACTTTTGTTGGAATATGAATTGCGGATAACTGATGGACAAAGCCCTGGAGAGGTTCAGATAATTTTCCAGGAGACACATAGTTGGCAATTGGATATTTTGATGCCTTGCCACCATCCGGTGAGTACCGAATTGGTGGTTTTCCACGGTTCTGCCTAACAGGTAATTGATATTTAACAGTTTCATAAACTAAAGCAGTAGATGTAATAGAATCACTTACCTCATAAGTATTCTCAGGAGATTGATTAGAGGGTACTGAGATGTGAGGGGGGTCTTCATCAGTCTCGTTGGCAAAATATGAAGAAATATCGTGTTCTTGGAGGGATGGCGACCGGTCGCTGGGTTCCTGGCGACCGGTCGCTTTTGGGCAGTTTCTAACTCCAGCTTCAGAGTTTCTGACGACCGGTCGCTGGGCTCTTGGCTTCAAGCCTTGATGGCGACCGGTCGCTGGGCTACTTGCAACCGGTCGTGTTTGGGCAGAGTTGAAATTCAGCTTCAGGCCTTGATGGCGACTGGTCGCTGGGCTCCTGGTGATCGGTTCATAATTGTATATCATTTTGTACATTTCTAGCTTATGATTTGGTTATGTTTTTTAGTTAAACTTGTGCTTTTAATTCTTTTTGTGTTTGTGTTTCAGTTAATTGAGATTTAGGTAACAATGATGAATTTGGATAGGAAATGATGCAATTCATGCATGTTAAGGCCTGATTTGGGTAAATAGAAGAAGAGCTTAAAGACAAACACATTTTGGCTACAACCCATTTCCAGCCCAATTTCGTAGGTCAGCTTCTTGGACTTGGATCAGCATGCTATGGGGCTCGAATGAGCTGAAGATTTCATGAAACTTGTTCCAATGGGTGTCTACTACAACATATCCAACTTTCAGCCCAATTGGATATTTGTGGAGTGCTCAGCCCGTCCAACATTGCACCATGCTCAGGAGGATTTGCTGCTGCCAGCTTTTGCCATGTGCCTCCTTTTAGCCATGTGCCTCTCCCTAGCTATAACTGAATTTGTACTCAACATAATGAGTGAAGTGGGGAGGCATTCCAGCTATTAAAGAGAAATCAAGAGCATATTTGTGAAGACAAAAATTCATCATGGCAAAGGGGACAAGGAAGAAACAAAGGTTAAAGTGCCATGGTGGAAATAAGAGAGAGAAGAATGAGGAATGATGAGAGGCATTTTGCTTCAGCCTTTGAACATGGGAATTGAATGGGCAGATCACTTTGGAGCTGGATATCAGCTTTTGAGCTACTAAAGAGAAGCATGTGCATGCATGTGAAGCCAAAGAAATGAAATGAAATGAAGTCAATTCCAGTCCCTGTTTCGTCAGCCAACTTGCAGTGGCCAAAACGTGCACTTCTACTGCTCCAATGAGAATACTTTCTTCATAGAAGTTGTTCCAATGGGTGTCTAGTACAACATATACAAATTTTAGCCACATTGGATAAGTGGTGAAACCTCTAGCCTTCCTACACCAAGACTGGTTCAGAAGACTCGTTTTTGTTCAACAACCAAAAGAAGACCACATGAGTTGGCAGCAAAAGGGCAGCCAAAATTGATCACCTTTGAACCCATGTGAAGAAAGCTTGAGTTGCAGCAAAAGAAGTATGGGATGGAGTTGATTCCAACCACACTAACATAGACAAGATGAGGTGGGAGTTATGAGTTGTATTAAAGAAGGAATGGTGGTGTTGAATTTCATCATGATGTTCCTCCCTCTTAGCCCTATAAATAGAGAAGTCTTCAAGCTTCATAAAACACACCCCAAGGGGGGGGAGCTCTCAAACACTTCTCTAGAGCTCCCTTCCCTTCTCTCCCTCAAATTCTCTTAGTTTCCTTTCAAGTTGTCAATTGTTGTAATAAATTGATTTTAGTAAATTTTCCTTCAAGTTTTCAAGTTCTACTTTAATTTTATTTGTAATGTACATTCTTTCTTAAGTATTCAAGTTTAATTAGTTTCCAAGTTTCAATTATGGCTTTTGTTCTTATTCATTATGCTTATAAGTTAATATGCTAGTTTGAATGATTGATCACCATTTAGGTTTGCATGTTAGCTATCTTGGTTTGAATTAAGAGTATACACCATGCTTTAATTCGAATTGAACTATGAATAGGAAGAGTATGTATGGACATTCGACAACAGGGATTAGATACATGCTTGATTGTTTAAATTGTTCTTCTATGCTTAATCGGTTCCTAATGCTTAATTTTAGGTTAGACAACAAATGATCAAATTAGGGAATTAGGAACACAAGGTTTTGACCAAACACCATGGCTTAATCATACTTTAACTAGAATCAATCCGTTAATCTAATTGAACTTGGGAACTTATTTGCTTGAGTTAATTTCTTTTCTTTCTTTCTTGTTTTATTTATTTTTCTTTCTTTTTCATTTCTGTTTTGTGTAGGGAAAATGAATTGGATCATTCAATCACCAATCCTCGTGGGATCGACCTCGCACTTACATATGCTATACTACCGAACGGCTCGTGCACTTGCGAGTATCATAAGTTGAGGATGCAGCTGAATCCATTTTGGTGCAAGTGAATCCGACACAACAAGTTTTTGGCGCCGTTGCCGGGGATTGGCAATATAGTTTGGTTTTATTTCTTTTCCCTACTTGTTTTAATTTTATTTTCATTTTCATGTTTTCTAGACAATTTCTTGTTTTAAAGTTTTAATGGACATGTTGTGTTTGTAGTCCAACGGAATAGGACAATTGCCTAACAAGCAAGAGAACTGGGTTTAAGTCCCAGCTTACACAACCCATTGGTGCTTGTTGCTTTGAAGCATGGAATTGGATGGTGTTGATTTTCCTTTTCATTTTAGTTTTTATTTCCTAATCCTTTTAATTCCATTTCCAGTTTGTGTGTTTGTTTTAGCAATTTATGATAGCTTAATAAAAATGGAGAGAGATGGCAACCTCAATCATATGAATGGGAAGTGTGGAGCAATGGGAGAAGTCGCGACCTCCAAGTGCATCCATGTTCGAACCTAATCGCTTCAAGGGGGAACATTTCAATCCTTTCTCTTCTTTGAATTCTGTTTTATTTCCGTAGTTGTTTTTGCCTTTTGGTCCGCGTTGTGTTATTTGTTTTTCTTTTCTGAATCCAACCATATAAAGAACGTAAAATTTGGAGTTATAGTTTGAAAGTTATAGTCTAAAAACTGAACAGAGGTCGAAGCTGGAAAACAGAGAAACGAATCTGTCCAAATGGTGATAAAAGGGTGATAAATAGGTGATAGAAAGTGCTGTTTGTGTTTTTCTTTGGTTTCTTGATTTGTTTCTTTTAGTACAACAATTTATGTTGTTTGTTTGAATTTGTTTAGAGTACTTAGTTCATTTTCGTTTATGGTTTGTTGTTTCATTTTATCTTAATTTGTTTTTGTTTCTTATCTTAAAATTTAAAAAAGATTTTTCATATGAGCTAACTTATGGTAACCTCAATGAGCACTTCCGTCAATAATCAAGTGTCTAGGAGTTCTATAGGCGACACCTTCGGTGTCTAAGAAGTTTGGGTTTTAAGTGGGACCATTGTGACCCCTCCAACCTTCCCGGATCCCCTGGCTGTGTTTTCTAGAGGCCCTTAACTGGTCATCCGTGAGTTGCTTGTATATTCGTGTGTTTTTTTTTAAATTAAGTTTTTAAAAAAAAAAAAAAATTATTTTCTTTGTTTTCTTTTCTGTTTAGTCTTTATTTTTGTTTTGTTTTTGTTTTTGTTTTGTTAAGTTTGTTTATTTATTTATTTATGTGGTATGGTTAGTTAGTTTATTTCTGAGTGTTAAAAACAAATCTTTATTTCATTTCAAACGTTGCATTACAAACAAAGAAAAAAAAAGTACATAAGTTCAATTAAAAATAAAAAAAATAAAATAAAAACAACATCATCATTCATCATCATCATCTTCTCCTTCACCTTCTTCATCTTCATCTTCATCATGGCTTGTCTCTATTTACTCTTACTTGTAGAATATGCAGCAGCTCTACATGGTCTTCATTTCTCTTTTGCAGCATTTCTACATGCTGGTTGGTACTGTAGAGCCGCTTCTGGAGTCCGCCACCATAGCCTTCAAGGAAGCCACTTCCTCGCTCAGCGCGGCACACTCCCGTGTCCTCGCCAGGAATCGCATGCCCAAATTGGTAGCCGAGACTGCATGGAGCACAGATAAAGAGTGGGACTCATCCACCGCCATCTTGTTAGACCTACGTGCCACATGCAGGTGATCCTGCCGATGTGAGTATACCTGCCAATCATGCCACCTAGCAGCACTGCTCTGTTCGGCATTGTCTCAGCAAAGTTCGGTATTGGCTCAGGCAAAGTTTGAGGCCCTGCCGTGATGATATGTGGAGTTTGGGAAGACAAGGGTTGGAGAAGCCCTTATCCTGGGCATTTGGTGATGCAAGGGACAGCTCAAGGTTGAGATCATCAAGGTAAGTGCATGAGGATGCCATTTGTTTTGCTTCTGAATTTTTTGATGTTTTTCTTTGAGTTTGAAGGAATAAATGCTGGGTATCATCCGTTTAGAGAGGCGTGGTTTAAATAGACATATGCTGATGAGAGAGAGCCATCACCACTTCGGATTTCCCGGCATGCTCGACCTAATCGCTTCAAGGGGGAGCACCTTTACTTTCACTTTACTTTTCTTTTTTCCGTGTTTTTCTGGTGTTTTGTGTTTTTGCCCGTTACTTTCATTTTCTATAGCTTTGTTTTTGTTTTTTTTTTTTGCCTTTACCTTTCGGCTATCATCTTTATTCTATTTTAGTTAGGGAGCCAACAATTCAGGCTTGGGGGATGTGAAAGTGGCCTCTGCGCGCCGACACGTCCCTCACCCCTTTCACCCGTGACTTCCCAGGAACCAAGACATCAGGGACCACACTTTTTCTTTTTAGAAATCCCGACTTCGCGCTCCCAATTCAAGTTTCATTTTATTTTTTAAAAAATAAAATAAATAAAAAATAACATGTGGGCTTCGGATTTCATTGCGGGTCGGGTTTTCACCGTTGTTAGGTTTCAAAGTGGGTTTACTTCTTTTGGGTTGGGCTTTCAATCGTTTGGGTTTTGGTTTGCGTAAGACTGTTTGTTTAGGGCTTTCTGTTTAGAGTGTTTTTACTGTTTCTTTTCTTTTGTTTGTTTGTTTTGTAATTTTTATTTTGTAATTATTTTATTTTTGTATTTTAATTCGTGTGTGTTTTGTGATTTTATATTTACTTTAGTACCTTTCATTTCTTGTTATGACATTGCTTGTTCCTAATTTGTAAACATTGAGGACAATGTTCATTTCTAGGTTTGGGGGTATTGGAGTTTAACAAGTAAACTTGGTTTTTCTTAAAATTTAAAAAAAATAATAAAAATTTCTTGCTTGTTTTTATTTTATTTTGTTTAAGTCTTGCTTTTATTTTTATTTTATTTTGATTTTGATTTTATTTACTTTCCGAACACATTTGATGAGATTGTGATAAATGTTTGCATGACTTAAATGAAAATTGAATTTTATTATTTATTTTTTCTTGTAAGTTTCAATTATGGTTTTTGTTCTTATTCATTATGCTTATAAGTTAATATGCTAGTTTGAATGATTGATCACCATTTAGGTTTGCATGTTAGCTATCTTGGTTTGAATTAAGAGTATACACCATGCTTTAATTCGAATTGAACTATGAATAGGAAGAGTATGTATGGACATTCGACAACAGGGATTAGATACATGCTTGATTGTTTAAATTGTTCTTCTATGCTTAATCGGTTCCTAATGCTTAATTTTAGGTTAGAAAACAAATGATCAAATTAGGGAATTAGGAACACAAGGTTTTGACCAAACACCATGGCTTAATCATACTTTAGCTAGAATCAATCCGTTAATCTAATTGAACTTGGGAACTTATTTGCTTGAGTTAATTTCTTTTCTTTCTTTCTTGTTTTATTTATTTTTCTTTCTTTTTCATTTCTGTTTTGTGTAGGGAAAATGAATTGGATCATTCAATCACCAATCCTCGTGGGATCGACCTCGCACTTACATATGCTATACTACCGAACGGCTCGTGCACTTGCGAGTATCATAAGTTGAGGATGCAGCTGAATCCATTTTGGTGCAAGTGAATCCGACACAACACCTGGCGACCGATATTTTTTGGACAGGTTAGAAATTCTGCTTCAGGATTTTCTGCGACCGATCGCTTGTCTCCAATTCCGAAACTCAACTTCATTGCTTTGGTTTGTTTTGCTCCAATCTTCAGGTCCTTGAATTTCCAGAGCCTCCTTGTTCATCGGATCATGGAAGAACATCTCAGACTCCATAAAGGTGACATCCAAAGTGACATACGTACGACGGCTGGAGGGGTGATAACACCGATATCCTTTCTGATGAGCGGCATAGCCTACGAAAACACATCTAAGAGCACATGGATCAAGTTTGCCACGTTGATTCTTATGGAGGTGGACGAATGCCACACAACCAAAGACTCGGGGCAGAAGCATCTGAACGGAGGGCAAGGGCCCGTGTTGGGCAAGTGCTTGTAATGGAGTCCGGAAGTCTAAAACTTTGGATGGCATTCGGTTGATGAGGTAGACTGCGGTAACTATAGCATCATCCCAATGGTGGCGAGGAACATGAGCTCCAATCAAAAGGGCTCGTGCTGTTTCAAGGAGGTGTTGATTTTTTCATTCTGCAACACCATTCTGTTGGGGAGTTTGAGGACAAGTGGTCTCATGGTTGATATATTCCCCCCATTGTTAGAACGAAGGACTTGAATCTTTGTAGAGAATTGAGTTTCAATTTGCTTGTGAAATGACTGAAATATAGGGAACACATCAATTTTATTTTTCATCATGAAGAGCCAAGTCATGCGGGTACAATCATCTACAAATGTGATAAACCACTGGAAACCAGAAGTTTTAGAGATAGGTGAAGGTCCCCAAACATCAGAATGTATCAAAGCAAATGAAGTAACACTTTTATTTGTACTTAATGGATAAGAGGCTCTGTGGCTCTTTGCTAAGATACAAGTATCACATTGGAAATCAGTGGTACAGGAACTCGAAAACAAATCTGGAAATAGATGTCTCATATAGCCAAAAGACGGATGCCCCAAACGCCGGTGCCATAGCCAAAGTTGTCGATCCTTCCAAGTCGATGAGTGCTTCACACTATGTGCCTTTCCCATACTGAAATCATCCACATAGTAACCCCCCTCTCTTAGTACCATGACCAATGATCTCCTTGGTGAGAATATCCTGAAATAAACAGAAGTCGGGATACATGAGTACACAACAATTTAGTTGCTCAGGAACTTGGACAACAGACATCAATTTATTAGACAACGATGGAACAAGCAAAGTACTTTGAAGAGTAAGAGATGGAGAGAGGCCAATGGTTCCAGGACCGACCACAGGAGAAGTAACACCATTTGCGTTGGCAATACTTGTTCGTTGTGGTGTAGTTGTACTTAGAAAATCGGTTGGATCAAACGTCATATGATATGTGGCTCCTGAATCAATAATCCAACATGTGGAGTCACTTGTATATGATGTATGAAATGCAGAAGAGGTTTTATAGGTAATCGTCGGAGTCGGGGTCGTAGTTGATGTAGATGCTTGTGTCTTCATCAACTTAGTCATTTGAGCAGTAAATTCTGTGAAGGTAGGTTGAGAAGGAGTAGTCGGATCGGTGGTGCTACTTTCAGTGGGAAAGAAATTGTTTTCTCCCATGATAGCAGCAACAATTCGAGACTAGAGTCAGCAAGATCGCTGCTCTGATACCATGTCAAATATATCAAATATAGAGAAAATTAATTTGAGGAAGTGGAGAATGTAGAGAGAATTGGAGCTGAAACTTATTTTTTGATTTCAACAACTTCCTCTTTGTATTACTTACAATACATTTATAACTACAAGCCAAGAGGTAGACAAGGCATCCCTAAGACAAGGAAACAAAGTTTCCCTAAGACAGGAAAGTAAAGCTCCCTAAAACAAGGTTCCCTAAAACAAGGTAACCATAAAATAAGGACTAGGACTTTGTGTAGACAAGATAGAAAGGTAACCAACTAACTAATCTATTACCAGCTAACAGACATCTATTACCAGCTACCAGACATCTCATGAGACGCTAGTTGGATATTGCCAATATTTAAATAGAGAAGAATGATGTTTGTTAATCCAACAACTCAAACACCAATACAAGATTATGCTACTCTTTTTTTTTTTCTCTCCTCACTATGTTTTCCCTTCTTATATTTTAAGAAGAAAAAAAAATACAGAAACCAAAAACGAAAGATGTTATCAGACGAATCCTAAACTTCTGATTAATTATTCAACTATAGATGAGATTATGAAGACAATTTTCTCTGTTTCTAAACCCTAAATTACATCCAAGAAACTTGTCTACAGTAAAAAAGTACCTGGGCATGAGATTGTTGACTATTGGTATTGTTCGGCCTTGGATTTAAGGCTGTGGAAGCAGCTGGTGCTGATCTAGCAGATAGCCGAAGGTGTTGAGAGTACTGAAGGAGCTCAGCTCTTCTACTAATGTACCCTCTTCCATCAGCACCACGCCTGTAATGAACAACCTCTCTCCTGATGGTGTGATGAATATGATGATGGTTATTGTGATGGTAGTGATGGTGATGGTGACGGTGATTTGAGAACGTCCTCCTCTTCGGTTTCTCCATGTACACGCTCACCAACACCCCTTTCTCCTTGCAGCATGTTCCCTGAAATTCAAGTGATCAATATTAGGTTAAGTGGTATTTCTCTTTTTCTTCGAAGAATAAAATCTCTAGTTTACTTCAGAAAAAAGAAAAGAAAAGAAAAGTGCCAAAGCGTATAAACTATTACCATTTTGGTTGGCATGGAGAGGGAGAGAGAGAGGGAGAGAGGTTTGTTGCTTGATGGTTAAGAGGGATTTATAGCATTGTTGTGCGTGTGTAGTATGCGGCATTGGTTCTGTTGGCATGGAACATGTGAAGCCAAATAGAGAAGGCCAAAATGATTTCTTATATTCCTTTGGTTGAAACGAAACCTGTTTCATTGTATTCAAAGGTCCAATACAAACCCGGTCATGACGAATTTTATAGAAATTAAATTAAACCAAACCAAACCAATGTCGACAATAACAGTGATGCATATATTGCGATAAATTATTGTGTGTAATGGAAAAGTCTCTTTTACATGCCATTGCCGTCCAAATTTACATGTACATATTGTTTGTACCTGAAACCAAATGAGAGAGAGAGAGAGAGAGAGAGTTTTAGAGCATTACCTTGTTAGGCTTGGTTACTCTGCAAATGTTACATGTGATTAAAAATCAAGCCCTAGGGCTTGTGAGATACGTACAATCGAATGGAAGTGAAGACTAAGTTCATGATTTATTGTTCACCGAATTTTTTATGGCCCTAATGTTATATATAAATTAACTCTGTGAGTAATTAAAATTTTTTTTTAAAAGTTTTTATAGCACTATACAACGCATGGATAGAGGGTCAGAGAACTCTAGGACCCCATTGCCAAGGTTCACCTTGGGTTCCTAAAATCTTAGTACCGGCCCTAATATTAGTTGTACCTTCTATAATGAAGCGAGGATATAGGCAAGAGTTTCGTAAATGTTTGAGTAGCATATCGTAGTATCATTATCATAGCGGCAGTTTATTAACTACTGTTCGAAGCACAACAAATAGGCCAGAAAAAAGGTTCCATTCCTACTTTGAAAGTTCATAATTAGACACAATTATTTCATTTATTTGTTTAAAATATTATTGCATTTCATTTACTTCACAAGAATTCAATTATTTAGCTGGACCAAGAGTTGAATGTGTGAAATTAATATTAACAGTTTTCTATGAAAACAAACCCAACCTCAAGGTCCTTAACTATTGGCTTGCTCATGTATGTAATGCTTGGCTCTAACTCATATTGTCTTGCTCTGGCCCTCTTGGATCGTTGTGGACACATATCCTCATCATCAGATTCCTCTTTAACATATTCATACTCATACTCCACAATCATGTTGTGCAAAATTATACACACCATCATGATTGAGTGGAGGTTATCCTTGCACCACATACGTGCAGGGCCTCGAACAATAGCCCATCGAGCCTGTAGTATTCGAAATGCTCTTTCAACATCCTTCATGTACGCTTCTTGCATTTGTGCAAAAGTCTCTTCTTTGGGTTATCAAGAGAAGAGATGGTCTTTACCAAAGTTGTCCAACTTTGGGTCCTTCATTTTCTTGGGTCGGGAGAGGTTTTGGGCAATAATTTGGGTTTAGGTCTTTGGGTTGGAGATGACCTTAGGGATATACATATAGGTCAGGCCCAAAAAAAAAAGAGTTAGATATAGGTCTGTATGTTAAATATATTGTTTTAAAAAAAATAAACACTAAAAAATGATTTGGATGCTTATCAAACGCACGTTCCTTTTAAAATGAGTGCTGCTATTTCCACCTCTTTGTCCTATTTCCCCACACACCTTATCTTTCCACCCACCATATAAATTTTAAAAAACATAATCCTATCTTTCCACCCACTATTATTCCTAAAATACCCTTTAATTATTATTTTCGTTTGATCAAATGTAATAATTTAAAACATATAAAAAAAGAAACTTAATGGAACTTAACAATTAACTCCTACAATCGTTATTCTTCTTTTTTTCTTTTCTTTTCTTTTTTCTTCTTTCTTTCTTTGCGGTTTCTCCACCCAATTGTACAGGTTTTTTTTTTTCCCTTTTCCTTTCTCTAAGTTTGGTTGGTTTTGGTGATGGCTTGAGAAAATTTGGGGTTGGGACCCGAGAATTGAAGGGTGGTCTCATTGTTGAGTTGGAGGGTTTGTTAGGAGAGGCTGTACCAAGCAATGACAAATGTAGATGGCGTATAAGAAGACAGGGTTGAGAAAGAAAGGTCACCTTAAATTGAATTAAATTGAAGTTGAACGATTTTGATTATTATGTAAAGATCAGTTAAGCCATTATAAAGAGAGTACAGAAAAAAAAATTGTTCTGTTTTGGAGAGTTTGCTTAGAGTTTAGGAAGGAAGAAGGAAAAACCAAACCTCTACAATTGGGTGGAGAAGCTGCAGGTATAAGAAATAAGGAAAAAAAAAGAAGACTAAACTGATTGGGGGAGATATTGAACAAAAAAAAAAAGATTGGGGAAAGATGTTGCAAACAAAACAAACAGGAAAGGGGGAGAGGTTGAAGAGATAGGAAAAAAAAAGTAAATGACGGCAGGAGTTAAGGTTCAAATTGTTAAGTTGCATTAGAGTTTTTTTTTTCTTTTTGATTATGAAAAAATTTCAATATGTTGGATTAAATTTTAATGAGGTGGCATAAGTGCTTAAAAGTTATTTTACAAATGGCTACATTTTTCTTAAAATTTTGAAGATAAGGTGGGTGGGGAAATAGTAGCACTCTTTAAAAGGGGTGCTTTAAAATCAAAACGAGGCGTTCAACTTAGTTTTGGACTATGTAACGACACCGTTTTATTGGAAAAAAAAAACTAAAAAAGATACACGCAGTTGTCTTCTTCCTCGCTCAGATGCGCTTCACCGGCCCAGCGGCGCTTCACAACGCCTCCCTACGCCTTGCCGTCAACGTGCACGCTGAGCTTGCAGACAGCTAAGCAAGTAAACGCCTGAGGCGATTTGCTACCGCCTCGCTCCGATGCGAGCTCCGACGCGCGCCTACGCATGCCTTTGAAAACATTGGAAAAAACTTGCTTTTCCACCTGAAAGGTTTTGAGTTTAGATTGAATTTTCAAACTAATTAGCAAATGTGACTCTTATGACAGCATGAATAATGATCTAAAAACCAAATAAATATGATTAAAGTTTTCAATTACCTTTAAGCTTCTGATAACAGCTTTTATTTTGTTGCTGGTAGTAGAGCCAGTATGCTTCTTTCTTGTCTTCCTGCCTTTCTTAGCTTGTGAACTTGTAAAAAATCCAAACATGTCTGGGATTTTCCAGTTGCCAAAGCCGATTGGAGCTTTTGAAATCTTATTTGTCTTTCTTCTGACAGTAACAATCTAACTACAACAACTTCATCAGTCAATCTGTAAAGACTATAACATAAAGTAACCTTTCCTTAATAAACTTTTTAATATTCAATGCTGATCATGGCCTCTCTCTAATTCACATCTAAGCCCAAGTTCTTTCGATAAGCTAAGTGCATGTTTGGTAACCATATTTTTGCTTTTGTTTTATCTTTCATAATGCTTTTTTTTATATAATAATAAAAAAAAATTAAAGGAGGTTAGAAGGGAAAGGGAGATAGAGAGCTATAAATTAGAAGAAAGAAAATATCTAAAAGGATTCTTGGAAATAAAAACTAAAAGTTTTTTAATTATGCCGGACGAAGAACTTTTTTAATTTTTCCTACACCGAACAACTTTATATATATATTTTATATATACAAGTGATATTGAGGGAAAGAGAAACCGAAGAACCTATTTGTACATGAAAATGAAAGCTGCTGTAAAAATTGATAGCAAATTTGCCTACTTTCTTTTTAATTTTCTCTCTACTTTTTTTATTAAATAGGCTCACTTGCTTTTCCAAACCTGTTGACTTTTACTCTTTATTAATGTTTTTACCTATTTTTAAGATTATAATAACTCATTTATTTAGCACATCATCAGGGGAAATGAAATTTAAGCAAAAATGTCAAATTGCTATCCAAATACAATTTTGATGTTTTTCAGTTGACATCTCAGGAGACGCTAGTTGGATATTGCCAATATTTAAATAGAGAAGAATGATGTTTGTTAAACCAACAACTCAAACACCAATACAAGATTATGCTACTTTTTTTTTTTCTCTCCTCACTATGTTTTCCCTTCTTATATTTTAAGAAGAAAAAAAAAAACAGAAACCAGAAACGAAAGATGTTATCAGACGAATCCTAAACTTCTGATTAATCATTCAACTATAGATGAGATTATGAAGACAATTTTCTCTGTTTCTAAACCCTAAATTACATCCAAGAAACTTGTCTACAGTAAAAAAGTACCTGGGCATGAGATTGTTGACTATTGGTATTGTTAGGCCTTGGATTTAAGGCGGTGGAAGCAGCTGGTGCTGATCTAGCAGGTTGCCGAAGGTGTTGAGAGTACTGAAGGAGCTCAGCTCTCCTACTAATGTACTCTCTTCCATCAGCACCACGCCTGTAATGAACAACCTCTCTCTTGATGGTGTGATGAATATGATGATGGTTATTGTGATGGTGACGGTGATTTGAGAACGTACCTCCTCTTCGGTTTCTCCACGTACACGCTCACCAACACCCCTTTCTCCTTGCAGCATGTTCCCTGAAATTCAAGTGATCAATATTATTAGCTGTAAATATCTTACAATTACTTTTGCATGAGTTATAGAATCTCCATGATCTCAGCTGCTCCATATCCTAATCTATTTTGTAACCATCCCTTGATCACAGCCCCTCTTGATATGTAACAGCTCAATTTTTGAATATTTGTAACTGTTCAATCATGTATATAAATAGAGAAGAAAACCTCAACACAGTTGTGTGAGGAAACCTGAATCTTATATGTTATCACATTGCCTTTGATCCTCAAGTGTCTTCCCATCTCATATCCTTATTTCGTTATGGCTTCTTCTGATGCTACCTCTGTACCCATTCCAAACACAACAACCAACTCTATTCCTCTTCCTAATCAAACAATTCCAAACACAACAACCAACTCCATTCCTATTCCTAATCAAACAATTCCAATGCCCAACCCGTCTCACTTCCTTTCTCTAAAAGTCACTCCCATCAATTATCTTCTTTGGACAATACAATTTGAACCTATCCTAATTTCTCATGATCTAGAAGGTCTCATAGATGGATATGATGTTGCACCACCATAAAAAATAATTGTGGACAATAATAGTACTTCTCAACCCAATCCTGAATATCTCACTTGGCGCAAGCGTGACCAAATGCTTTGCAGCTGGATCATTGCCTCATTATCTGAAGATGTTCTTCCACACATAGTAGGTACTTCAACATCCTCTGAAGCCTGGACTTGTCTCAAGCATTCTGGATCCCCTACCAATACTCGTCTTCTTCAATTACATACTCAACTCCAAAACCTTCCCAAGGGTGACCTTCCTATTGCCACTTACCTTCAAAAGGCCAAGCTTCTAGCTGACCAATTTGCTGCTGCAGGAAAACCACTTGATGTTAATGAATTCAATGCTATAATCTTCCGCAATCTAGGGAGTGACTATAGTGATATGGTCACTGCCATGTCTACCAGATTGAGTCCTATCTCATATTCAAAACTTCATAGTCTTCTTGTCAGTCATGAAATTCGTATCCAAGAACATGTGGTTTTGGGGTGGAACCTCAACTTCCTTCATGGTATCAGAGCAGGTTAGCCCACGTAAAGCCCAACGGCCACATGTGCTCCACGTCACCCAATATGTGTTGTCCACGTGTTAGGCTTGAAAATTCGCCACACGTACGAGGGCGTGTGAGAATGTGAAGGTAAAGAGTCCCACATTGAAAAGTTGAGAAACCTAGCAAGAGCTTATAAGGAGTTGGGCTACTCCCCCCATTGCCAATTGGTTTTGAGGTGGAACCTCAACTTCCTTCATCAATCATGTATATAAATAGAGAAGAAAACCTCAACACAGTTGTGTGAGGAAACCTGAATCTTATAAATATTAGGTTAAGTGGTATTTCTCTTTTTCTTCGAAGAATAAAATCTCTAGTTTACTTCAGGAAAAAAAAAAAAAAAAGCCAAAGCGTATAAACTATTACCGTTCTGGTTGGCATGGAGAGGGAGAGAGAGAGGGAGAGAGGTTTGTTGCTTGATGGTTAAGAGGGATTTCTAGAATTGTTGTGCGTGTGTAATATGTGGCAACTTTTTTGTACAAGTGATATTGAGGGAAAGAGAAACCAGACAACTTATTTGTACGTGAAAATGAAACCTGCTGTAAAAATTTATAGCAAATTTGCCTACTTTCTTTTTTATTTTCTCTAGTTTTTTTTTATTAAATGGGCTCACTTGCTTTTGCAAACCTTTTGACTTTTACTATTTATTAATGTTTTACCTATTTTTAAGATTATAATAACTCATTTATTTAGCACATCATCAGGGGAAATGAAATTTAAGCAAAAATGTCAAATTGCTATCCAAATACAATTTTGATGTTTTTCAGTTGACATCTCAGGAGACGCTAGTTGGATATTGCCAATATTTAAATAGAGAAGAATGATGTTTGTTAATCCAACAACTCAAACACCAATACAAGATTATGCTATTTTTTTTTTCTCTCCACACTATGTTTTCCCTTCTTATATTTTAAGAAGAAGAAAAAAAACAGAAACCAGAAACGAAAGATGTTATCAGACGAATCCTAAACTTCTGATTAATCATTCAACTATAGATGAGATTATGAAGACAATTTTCTCTGTTTCTAAACCCTAAATTACATCCAAGAAACTTGTCTACAGTAAAAAAGTACCTGGGCATGAGATTGTTGACTATTGGTATTGTTAGGCCTTGGATTTAAGGCGGTGGAAGCAGCTGGTGCTGATCTAGCAGATTGCCGAAGGTGTTGAGAGTACTGAAGGAGCTCAGCTCTCCTACTAATGTACTCTCTTCCATCAGCACCACGCCTGTAATGAACAACCTCTCTCTTGATGGTGTGATGAATATGATGATGGTTATTGTGATGGTGACGGTGATTTGAGAACGCCCTCCTCTTCAGTTTCTCCACGTACATGCTCACCAACACCCCTTTCTCCTTGCAGCATGTTCCCTGAAATTCAAGTGATCAATACTAGGTTAAATGGTATTTCTCTTTTTCTTCGAAGAATAAAATCTCTAGTTTACTTCAGAAAAAAAAAAGAAGAAAAAAGTGCCAAAGCGTATAAACTATTACCATTTTGGTTGGCATGGAGAGGGAGAGAGGTTTGTTGCTTGATGGTTAAGAGGGATTTACAGCATTGTTGTGCGTGTGTAATATATGCGGCATTGGTTCTGTTGGCATGGAACATATGAAGCCAAATAGAGAAGGCCAAAATGATTTCTTATATTCCTTTGGTTGAAACGAAACCTGTTTCATTGTATATATTATTCAAAGGTCCAATACAAACCCGTTCATGATGAATTTTATAGAAATTAAATTAAACAAACCAATGTCGACAATAACAGTGATGCATATTGCGATAAATTATTGTGTGTAATGGAAAAGTCTCTTTTACATGCCATTGCCGTACAAATTTACATGTACATATTGTTTGTACCTTAAACCAAAGCAGTTTATTAACGGCTGTTCGAAGCACTACAAATAGGCCCGAAAAAAGGTTCCATTCCTGCTTTGAAAGTTCATAATTAGACACAATTATTTCATTTATTTGTTTAAAATCTTATTGCATTTCATTTACTTCACAAGAATTCAATTATTTGGCTGGACCAAGAGTTGAATGTGTGAAATTAATATTAACAGTTTTCTATGAAAACAAACCCAACCTTAAGGTCCTTAACTATTGGTTGCAGCCATATATAATTACTGTGGTGACCTTCTTGATCGAATCATCAATTTTTATTCATTTACGTTGTTGATCAACTCTGTTGCAGGCAAGTTCTTCTCCTGAACGTCCCATCAAGAGCGGGTCAAGGAGGTGAGGAATTGTCTCAATTCCACATGTAAACAAACGAAGGCTCACAAAACTCTCCAAAATATACGCATTATTCTTTGCTTCTTTTCCCTTTATAAGAAGAAGAAAGGCCTCTCTAATTCATCATCAGCAATACATAGAACAGAACCAACACAAGCAAACTCGAAATCAACAATGTCGACAAAGTCTAGCACTACCATCCTTGCCTTTGCCTTTTGTTTCTTGTCCCTCATCAGTTTCGCTTACTCCAACACCACCGACGACAAAATCTACCTCTCCGGCCTGGTCTACTGTGACAACTGCCAATTGAAGTCTATGACCGAGATCAGTAAGATGATTCCAGGTATGCAATGTTAATAAGTAGGTAACAAACTACTTAACTGTCGTTTATAAGATTTGAATATGAGATTTATGCATGCATGCATTGGCATTGCCCATTGATCAGGTGCAAAGGTGCGATTGGAGTGTAGGGAGGGGGGAACATAAAATCCAGCCAAGAGGGCGAAACCAACCCGCTTGGACTGTACGTGTTTGAGTTGGACAAATCTGAGGAGCCTGTGGATGATTGTCAAGTGACAGTGCTACACAGCCCTGACCCTGAATGCAAGATTTCCCACGAAGTCGACCCTAACAACAAATCGAAAACGGCGCGGTGGCCACTCGGAAGGTCAACCTATTAGAAGGAGACAGCGTCGTTTTCATCGGTCCAAGCCACCGCGTTTCCTACCCTCTTGGTTTAGTCGTTGAGAAAGCTCGTCCCGAGTGCGAGCAGTTCGCCAAAGCGCGCAAGCATTTTCAGAATTAATTTAAGGAATTGAAGACGAAAACCATCTGATATTAAATCAATCTCCAATTTCAATGAATTTTTCTTTTTGATTGCAAAGATAGATAAATTGTGGTTTAAGAAATCAACAGTTACGATTATGATTCATGAATTCTCAACTAGTATAAACAAGGAAGTGTAATTAGAAGTGCACTCAAGTATTATTTCCGTGAAGATATTGCCATGTCGATTAATCTAGTCTTTTTTTTTTTTACTTTATTAATTCTTAATTAAGATTCAATTTAGGACCTATTTAAAGAGAAGAAAAATACGCTTTAAAATCTATCTTATAACCTAATAATCTCCTAATCAAAATACTAAACTTTTAACATGTCACCTATCAATTTAGCCCTTAATTATACTAAGCTTAAATTCCATGGTCCATACTAGTTTGATTTTTATTTTTTTATTTTGGTGTGAAAACTTAGTATTTTCTTTAAAATAATGTGCTAGATAGTGTGAAAGTAGAAAATAAATAATGATGTGTTCAAATTGGATTTTACCCAAATCACAACCCATATCAACATTAGGGCCCCAAAAATTGAATCATTATGTGCCTGGTTAATACGTTAAGTAGTTTATGAAGTGATTAAGATCGAAGATGATCCATGACTTGTGATGGATCACTTGTTCATTTCCTTAAAATAAAAAAAATAAACTCGCAATACTGACTACATTCGTAATTCCATCAATTACTCGTCTATCAAAAAAATGAGTTAGTTCAGTTAATCTTCTTATACCGTTACTAAAGGATAATGTGAAATTAGCAAATAAATAATGATTGACAGCCCCAAAAAATTGAATTATTGTGTGCATAAGTCAGAAAATCTTCGAAGGCACGTAGAAAGACAGGCCCACATCTAGTATACTATGAGGAAAAGGACAGCTCACAACAAGTTTATGTCTATAAAATCCCAAATGCTCATTGAATGTCTTGTGCCCATCAAAGAAACATATATTTCCATAGAATACGTACCATTTGTGCTTATTTACTATTTACCATGCCTCTCACAATTCAAGGCCAATACCTCTGTTTAGCTTTCCTTTTCATTTTGGACATTTGCTCCTCTCAAGCATCCTCTCGCCAAATTTATGATGAGAAAACCATGTTGGCGAGACATGAAGACTGGATGGCTCAATTTGGGCCAGTTTTTTTTTATAAGGATGTAGAAGAGAAAGAGAGGCGATTCGTGATAGGGCAAGGCTCTAGCAAGAACCTCTAAATGAGGACTTAATATGAGAACACCGTTGGATATAATCCAACGGTTCTCTGAAAAGCAATTCTAGCTGTAAATATTGCACTGGAACACTCTGTGTTATGCGCATGCTCTCTCCTCTCTCCCTCCAAAAATATCCCTCCCTCCAAAAACAATACTCTCTTGAAGAACACAATTTCTTTTCTGGTTTGGTATTCTCTTCCTTCCATCCCTACGATCTACCGCTGTAATTCTCTTTCTTTTTTTCTTCTTGCGCATGCTCTCTCCTCACTCCCTCCAAAAACAGAAGCTCTCTGAAGAACACAATTTTTTTTTCCTCTTCTGGTTTGATATTCTCCTCCCTCCCTCCCTACGGTCTACCCCTCTAATTCTCTTTTCTTGTTTGGTCATTCATACCTACAAAGCAAGTTTCATCTACCTCTGTAATTCATTTCTCTCTTTTCATTTGTCTAGTTTGGTGATTCATACCATACCATACAAAGCAAGTTTCATCTACCCGTGTAATATTTTTTTTCCTTGAGTTCATTACTTGATGATTGGAGACCACAAAATGAGCACTTGGCTTTGGTTCTATACTGTTGGTTTTAAAATCTCTGAGTTGGAATCCATATTTGTACAAGCTGGGTTGTTGCTCCATTGTGATATTTGAGGAATCCAGAAATATTTGGGGTTGAAATCGAGCTAGATTGTTGCTCCATTGTCATATTTCTACAGGAAGCTCCGAATTCTAAGGTAAGAGATATCGTACATTTGGAAAATTGA
This sequence comes from Prunus fruticosa, assembly GCA_018703695.1. Classification (NCBI taxonomy): domain Eukaryota; kingdom Viridiplantae; phylum Streptophyta; class Magnoliopsida; order Rosales; family Rosaceae; genus Prunus; species Prunus fruticosa. The sequence goes on from CM031921.1 coordinate 16,575,457, forward strand.
GTATTTGACCAAGTATATGGCCATTAGTTACGCAACTTTTGTTTTGGTTGAATAGTTACACTACTTTGAATGTTAGTTGTTTCATTGTTTCACTAAAGACTGAGAAAGGCTTCCTAAGGGGGGGGGGGGTAGCACGGTGTTTGAACTGATTAAGATTGACCAGAAAAAACAGATTACGAAGAGACTATAGTATTGTTGATTAGTACAATCAATTCAGAAGAATACCACACATCAGGAGTTCAGAACTCTTTCACATATTAAGAATAAACTATGTTAGCAAAAAGCTGTGTTAATTGGTTGATTTGCAATACATCACAAGTTGAAAAATGGTTTTCACAGATTAAGAATAAACTATGCTAAAAAGAGTCTATCTGGAAGGTATCATTTGCCATACAGCAAAGGTTCACAAATGTTTTTCACATATTAAGAATAAACTATGCAAGCAAGAATTTGTGTTTAGGTTTCATTTGCCATACATGACAAGTTCATAATTGTGTTTCGTGAAAATATAACCGCATGTTTATATTTATTATGCATATAATTATGTAGTTAATATATATTTGAATGTTGGTTGGGAGCATATACCGACATTATTATGATGTTTATGTGATATCCAGGATTAAATTGAAAGAATTCTGAAATGGAGTCTGAATTGGAGGTGACTCCGGAAGTAAGTGTGGAGTTCAAACCACAAGTGGGACTTGAATTTGATTCCCTTGAGGATGTGTTAAAAATGTATAATGTGTATGCAAAAAAAGCAGGATTTGGCATTCGGTGTTATACAACCAAAACTTCAAGAGTCACAGGGGAGGTAGTAAGGAAAGAATTTGTATGTTGTAAACAAGGACATACGGAGAGCAAGGTTGGTCGGAAGAAAAGAAGGCGAGGATGTGTTCGAACTGGTTGCATGGCTAAACTTGCAGTTTTGAAGCCATATGAAAAGAATAAGTACACTGTTGTAAAGTTCAAGGAGGAACACAACCATGAAATGACAGCATACGATAAAGTTCATTTGTTGAGATCTCACCGTAAACTTAGAGATTCTACAAAGGTGTATAATGCACATCTTTCCGAAGTTAACATCCCAGTACATCAACAAGTAAGCCTTGTTGAGGTGCTAGCAGGGGGATTAGAAAATATTGGGTTTTTAAGGAAAGATGTCTATAATTATCGAAGGGACATGCGAGCAGAGGTTACTGGCCATGATGCAGATCTTCTTAAAGAGCATTTTTTGGGAGAGTAAGAAAAAAATGAATCATTTTATTTCAAGATGAAGTTAGATTCGGAAGGAAGGATGGGTAATGTTTTTTGGGCAGATGCAAGGTCAAGAAGAGCTTATGGGATTTTTGGAGATGTGGTGGTATTTGATACGACATTCAACACCAACCGTTATGGCATGGTATTTGCGCCTTTGTTAGGTGTTAATAACCATCGTCAAACAATATTATTTGGTTGTGCTTTCCTAACAAGTGAAACCACAGAAGCAATTGTTTGGTTGTTTGAGGAATTTAAGAAAGTCATGCCACATGGGGCACCCAAAATGATAATTACAGATCAAGATGCAGCTATTGCAAAGGCGATTGCGATAAGCTTCCCGACAACATTCCATAGATATTGCATATGGCATATAATGAATAAATTGATAGAGAAAGTGGGCATTAGAGAGTGTTTTTCAGAACTGTGCAATTGCATATGGGATATAGATAGCAGAGAAGAATTTGATGCCAAATGGGATGAAGTTATTACAAAAAATGGGCTGAAAGAGCATATGTGGCTGAGCGCAATTCATGCCTTGCGGGAGAATTGGGTTCCATCATATGTAAAACATGTGTTTTCGGCTGGGATGTCAAGTAGTCAACGGGCCGAAAGCTGTCATTCTTTTTTCAAACAATATATTAACAAGAACAACACGTTGATGGAATTTATAGTACGTTTTGAAAGAGCTCTTGCTTCACAAAGGCATAAGGAGTTATTGGCTGATCATGTTGATCAAAATGAAAAACCTTCAACTCCATTTCTCACACCAATGCAACTTCAAATGGGAGGCATTTACACAAGAGGGATTCTTGACATCTTTGAGCGAGAGGACTTTGAAAGCCTTTTATGCTTCTTTGAAGTTGTAAAGGAAGATGAGACTCATTGCACGTACAAAGTAATTGAGAGGGTACAACCAGGGGTTACACGGATAAAAGAGCTTGTGCATAATAAAGATATCGATCTAGCTTGTTGTAGCTGTCGGGGATTTGAATTTCGTGGTATTCGTGTCCGACATATCATATCATTTTTAAGAATGAAGCAGGTTGCGTATTTAACAGAGAAGTATATATTGGAAAGATGGATGAAAAGTGCAAAGTTAGGTGTAGTTTTTGATAAGGATGGAAAAGAAGTTAAGGATAGTGTTGATGGTTGTATTTTGGTTAAGAAATCGACATTATGCAAAGTTGCAGCTGATTTGATTGATTCGGCGTTGTTGTCTGTTGAAGGTGCTGACCTACTGCAAAAAACATTTGACGACATTCGTGGGAAGCTTACTAGCTTAGTTTCATCAACCGCTGATGTTGAAGAACCCAATGAAGATGAGGAAGGTAGTTCTGCCCAAGTGAGAATAAAAGATCCTAATCGAGTTAAATCAAAAGTTCGTCCAAAAAGATTTAAAGGACAACATGAGAAGCTAACAAGATGATATAAACGTCGGTGCACTGAGTGCAGGAAGAGTGATCACAATAGAAGGAAATGTCCAAGACTTACTAGCATGTAAGCAAATATAACGTATATATTACTTCAATATATTTACTTGTAATGATTTGTAATTATGTATGAATTTTGAACTGCAGTTCTTCATGTCCTGACGCCGATATTGCTTTCTCCAGTTCCTAAGAATATACAGCCTAATCAGAGTGCGCAGAACAGTGAAGGAACTCAGCCAAGTATGACCCAGGCATTTATGCAGGAGTTTGATTTAATGCACGGACCCAGCGTTTAAGTATTTCCTGAGACCTATTGGCGTTGGTTTTTATTGTATGGGAAGCTTTTGTGACACTTATGTAATCGGTTCATGACTGATTGGTTTTTTTTTTGCGAACCCTGAGTTTGAGTATGTAGTGATACGTATTTACGTTTCCTGTGAATGCTCGGCAAGTATTTATGACACTTATCTGATCGGTATCTCAATGCTTGCGATCGGTCTCCAGAATTGATGTTTCAACGGATTTATGGCACACACAAGTGCTTTGATACTGTACTCTCACTTAGCGCACTTTTCTCTCACGAAGCTCAAACCCTTTTGATGCCCCTTGTGAAATTCCCAATAAATTTGTTCTACTTTATTTTCCTCTTCATAACTCTCACTCTGTATGAAACAATTTGAAAATATCAAGGCCAGCAATCCAAATGATAGCTGGAAGCACCAAAGCCTACATGACGAATTATGTTCATCCAATAAGTGATGGCTGCCACCTCTATTTGTTTGGTAGCCAGCTTTTAATTGTTAAATGAGTTTCATCTTTACAACTAGACTAGAAGATATCTCAGAAGAAGATTTTTTATTTATTATCAAACACAAGAAGATATCTTGACAACTGGACTACAAGACATTTTTTGTTTCCACCAACTCTTTTGTTTTCTGCAACTAGTTTTCTCACCTCTTGTTGCAGCGTCGATGAGGCACTTTAGACAATAATTTAGCATGGAGTTTGATTTAATGCACGGACCCCGATTTTGAGTATCATATATGTTTGTTTTGAATGTACGACAAGCGTTTTTTATACTCTTGTAATCGGTTCATGTCTAATACCAAAGCATTTTTTTCCTTTGTTGTTGAACATTAGTAATGATATCATAGATTTATTGATTTCTGACATTATGTGGGTGGAAGCCAAGCCATTCTATTTCAATAAACTCCAAAAAGGTGATGTTCATGTTGGGGTGAAATATTTTGCATGCAACATTTTTCTGTAGAAGTTTTATGAAAGTGAATGTTCAAAATTTAGGAGCCCAACCCCTTGGAAATGCACATAACACCTTTTCCAAGACATGAACAAAAAATTCAGCAGTACAAAAGCATGACCCCAGGATACCCCCATTCGTATTAGTAGAAAAGTACTGAATAGAAAACGACTGAATACATTTAATCAAGGATTCATAAAGAGATCACTACTCATGCATTCTCATTCGCTGTTAAAGATGTGTATTCACCACTTGGTTGGTGGCTGTGTTGGGTTGGGTCCACACCGCCATAGGTGAAATCTTGGGCAGCAGAGACCTTATGACGTCCCAGTCAATATCTTTGTGGGCATCAGCAGCGATGCTTCTAAATTTTTCGAAACCTTCTTTGAAAGCCGCATGCATGGCCTGACGATGCATGTTGCCTCCTTTGTGGATGGTTGTGGTTTCAAACATGACATCCTCCTCTGTCATCTGCAAATCCTCAGCTAACCACTTTCTTCTTTGAGCTCGAAGTCTGTGCTTCTCTCTTCTGTAATGAGCCTTGTTAACTTGCCTACTCACATAAGCTAACTTTCGCTCAGCTTTACACACTTTCTGTCCAATAATGGACTATTGAGGAATTGTGGGCCAATTTGTTGTTTATATCATTTATTTCCACAGCGGGATCATCGGAGTCCCCTCGCTTGCTGAGGAAGTTGGAAATGGAAGTGGTGGTGGAGGAGACTTTGGAAATGTGGGGACATACTCGAAGGACCCATCAGAGTCCCACTCGGTCGCATGTTCACTCGAACTAGCCATGGATATTCAAAATGGAAACGAAGAGTTTTCTGCACACAAAGTCTCTGTTTTTAAGCTTGTTGATTACAATTTATAATAGCCATATTGTAAATCTCATGTTCCCAAGATTTTGAGAGACCCAAAGCGAATGGAGACACGAGTCACACGACACCTAACTTAAACATGAAAACATATTAGAGTAATTTTTTTTTAACTACACTTCCTGTCCCCCGGTCTAGTGTAAGTGTTGTTTTACCATTTGAGCCTATATTAATTGAAATTTTGTGAGCTTAATTACAAGTTTACCAAACGTCACTCATTTTGTAAGATGAAAGCAACTATAATTTTCCTTTCTGAGAAGCATCCCCTCTTGTTAATGACCCCATTCAGAAACATTTATGATATATTTAGACATGGGTAGTTAACATTATCACACACATTATACAACTAAAACCATTTTCAGATCTGACATCACTGACACACAGTACGACTTTATAATGACTCCAAACCAACCATTTGTACATTGCAAAACAAAGATATTAAAATAAAGCAAAACATATTACAATTTTGGATTTAGTTCATGGTAATGGCATCCCAATTATACTCCGGCACAACCCTTTTTGCATACTTGCGGAATAGATCAAAACCTTTACGTGCTTCAGCTTCCCTCATCTGCATTGCCTCATTGGAAGCACAAAACTTTTTATAACCATTCTCTTTCGCAAGCCTAACCCTTACTTTCAGTGTTTTTACTTTGCCTAGGTAGAATTTCGCTTTTTTTTTTCTCCGATGTCAGGGTTTCTTGATGCCAATTTAGACGTCAGCTGTTGGCGTTTGATGGCCAGCATCAACGCCTCATACCTAGATTGCCCGATACCAGTTGCATCCTCAATGTCATAAGAAAAATGATGACACTTGGCAACACGTTGAACATCATCTTCAGCTTCATTCTTCCTTCGTGACAATGCTTCCGTACATTTTTGTGGTGGAGTATTTATAAGTATTATGGGAACTTTGGTCGGTGAAGAAGACATTACCAGTGTTGGGAATTTTGTAGTAATTGCTTGCTATGGGAGGGGGTATAAATATCCTCAGTCGTCACTTTTTTCCCGCCAAAATGAACGTCCTATTACTCCTGATGGATATGGATCTCTTTCAGATTTGTCGAATATTATAAACTACTTCATCCACTCAATCTCCTTCAACATCTTAATCAGATATATGGTACATTTATTTAAGGTGTATATATCCCAATCTATGCCTAATCTACGTATATATGGTAGCCTTTGAATGAGGTGGATACACATGAAAAAGGCGTCATATCCGTATGTTATATTTACGGATTGTTCTGACGATGAAACTTTTGTTTAATTACACCATTGCACCGTTATCCTCCGTCACTGCATTCTTGTAACTTGCTGCTATATGAAGGACTAATCATAACAACTTTATAGTATAGATGGTGTATGCAGATTATTTCATGAACTCGTCAACATTGCAAAGGTTTGCCCAACGTTGTCAATGGAGAAGTTCATATTCCAAAACCAAGAACACATGTATGCAGGGTAAGGATTTTGTAGTACAACAACAACTACAAAATATAAATATTAGTATGATATTTATGTACGACTGGACCATGCTCAATTTTATATATATATTTCAAACTCACTAATTCGGACTATGCTCAAATTTATATATATTTAAAACTTACTCATTCAGACAAATTAAAATAACATTTTCTCGATTTTGCTGCTATTTAATTTTTTTGTTCTCCTCTATGTTGAATGCTAAATATTATCTGTAGTTTCCAACCAAAATTAATTATATTGTATATCCACTTCGGCTGGGTGTTAAGTGGAGGGCCAACCCCGATGTTGTTTCATCTCCTAAGGGAATATATTTACTGTTTATGATAACTTTACGATGCCTTGGTGGAAGTATTTTAAAAAGAGAGTTTCTAATTATTATTTACCAATTAGACTGGGAATAAGATGTATGTATTGTTGTGACAAGTACGTATATATTGTTGTGTTATTGTATTTTTCCTATGCAATGAATTATTTCATTTTACTTAGAACTTATTCAAAAATCGATCATAATTAAAAAAAATGCCCAAACTCAATTTGTCGGGATTGGTACGACATTTCCTTCAATCACATACTTCAAATCTCGTCATTGTCATCAAATTTCGATCTCATCCTTATGTGATCAAACAAACAATAGCTTAGGGTTTACACAATTGTTGTTATGTTATCATTTGCTTTGCATAATTCACATTTATGGTTGTCCCCCAAATTGTACTTCAACATTTATTTAGGTTTTAGAGGTTTGGAGTTAAGAGTTAGGGTTTAGGTTTTAGGTTATGGGGTTAGGGTTTAGAGGTTTTGGGGTTAAGAGTTAGGGTTTATGTTTTAGGTTATAGGGGTTAGGGTTTAGAGGTTTGGGGTTTAAGAGTTAGGGTATATATCTGAGGTTGTAGGGGTTAGGGTTTAGACGTTTGGGGTTAAGAGTTAGGGTATAGGTTTGGTATTAAAGGGGTTAGGTTTTAGAGGTTTGGGGTTAAGAGTTAGGGTTTAGGGTTTAGGTTGTAGGGGTTTAGGGTTTAGGGTTTAGGGGTTTGGGGTTAAGAGTTAGGGTTTAGGATCATTAAACTATTTCTTTTTCATTGGATCATTATAAGGAGTTTGTGGTTTAAATATATGGCAATATTTAAGACTAAAAGGAAATAGGGTCTTGATCTGAATACCGTCTATTTAGGAAATTGAAATAAAAGTATACGGACTATATTGTTAGCTATTATAACATGAAATTAACCAAAACCAAAGCTGACCACTTATGAAAAGGAGCATAAGAGAGACAACAATCGAGAGAAGGGAGAGAGAGCAGAGAGACAACAATCGTTTGTGTATCTACATGTCTCCCAGGTAGCTGTTGGGATTCTGAATAGCATTCCTTTGGTCAGGAATTAGGGTACTAAAGAATAACTTGAGATGAGTGCTATCAACAAACAATAACTTGGACTTGGTATTAAAATGATATTCTGCATGCTGTGTTCAAAAACCAAGGTAATGTATTTGCCTCTTGCAATTATGTTTGTGAAGATATATTTTCATTTTTTTTTTTGTAGAAATGAACTTTCATAAATAAAGACCAAAGAGAGGTCAAAGAACCACAAACAGGACAAAACCAGTCAAACAACATGAAACAGGAAAAATACCAAAGCAACAATATGTTGATCAAACCTGTCATCTTGAGTATCACGCTTAAAGGATAAAGAAACCGAAACCAACTCCAAACCCACCACTGAGATACGTACGGATTCTTTTTTCATGTTTACCAATCAATGAACACGTGCACCATCACCCAATGACAAGTTTCCTTTTCGAGGGCACACGTTGTCCTATATTGTATTCTCATTTTGTTTATATTTAAAATTTTATTTATTTTATTTTATTTTATTTGCAGTGTTCTATGAATATAGTCAAGACATCCACGCATTTCATTTTATGCAATGTCGACTTCCTCAGCCAACACTCAATGAAAGAGGTGTCCACACTAAGTGCTGAGATGGTCATGTTCATTTCCAAATCCGAAAGGAATCTGGGCAAGCCATATTGGAAGTGCTTCACCTCATATGTAAGTGTTTAGTTTCCACAAATATTTTCTTCCCAATCTAAAAATTGTAATGTATTATATTCGGTTATTTTGTAGGGAGCTACTAGGTGTAGTGGATATGAATGGGTGACTACAACCAACATGCCAAGTGAATCTCACCTTCAGCAGCCTACCGCTATGCCTAATGCCAAGGAACTGAAAACATCTACTGACATAATCCAAATACTGAAAGCCATTCAAGATATGTTTGTAGTGCTGTTAGTTGTATCCATTGTGAATTTAGCTGTGAATTTCATGAAAATGTAATCACTGTTTTGACTTCGTTGTAATATGAATATTTTTTAAAGTTTCCATTTTGTAATAGGAATCTTTTGGTTTCAATATTCTGTTTGTAAACTGATTAACCAGGAAGGGGTAAAACCCAAGTGACTGGGAAGTGCTGTCATGGTTATTGTATGAGAAAATGATTTTGTTTTCTTTCCCAAATTTCCTCTTTTTGCATACGTAAAAGCATTTTGTTTGTAAAGTGCTCAATGAACATGAACATGACAAAGAGGGGTCACGAAAAATAAAAAGCAAAATTGAACCCAAAACCAGTAATGAATGAATAAGAAAACTAAAAACTAAAAACTAGAGCTACCCAGATGATTAAACAAGGGAAAAAAACAGAGGAGGACGAGGCTAAGGATGTGAGAAGGAGAGGAAAAAGAGAGAGAGAGAGAGAGAGAGAGAGAGAGAGAGAGAGAGAGAGAGAGAGAGAGAGAGAGAGAGAGAGAGAGAGAGAGAGAGAGAGAGAGAAAAGAATAAATAATAAAATAAAGAGAGTGGCGACCGAGAGAAGGTACTAAATAGCATTCCTCTGTTGAGGAATTTAGGTACTGAATAATTACTTGGGATGTGTATGTTTTTATGCTATCAACAAATAATAACTTGGGATGGGTATTAAATGATATTATGCATGTGCCGTCTTCAAAAACCAAGTTAATGCTAATATTATATGTGGCAAAAACCAAGTTAATGCTAATACTATATGTGGTTAAACCAAAGCACCAAGAGGACAAAACTAGTCAAACAGAAAGGACAAAAAAATAAACCAAAGCAACAAGAAGATATGTTAAAATCAACCCTGTCGTCTTGAGTCTCACGATTAAAGGACAAAGAAACCGAAACCAAGCATAAAGAAACTGAAACCAACCCCAAACCCACCATTGGGATACATGGGGAATCGCTTTCAATATTCTGTTTGTAAACTGATCAACTAGTAAGGGGCAAAACCCAAACGACTACTACATTTTGTTTTCACATATGTACATTGGGAAGTGCTTTCACGGTTATTGTATGACAATATGGCATAACATCCTTTTATCCACCCTTCTCATATTGTATCACGATTATTGTATGACAATATTTTCTTCGGCTTCTGAAGTTTTCCAAAAAAAACTTTCTAATTAAACAACATGCACCTCTGTGTTTAGAGTGAATTGCTAATATATTCACATCACCGTAATCAAAACAAAATAGTGTTGCATGTGTGTTCACACGGTTGGTAATACCTCTCAAGTTCAAAACTAAGGCAGTTAAACATTCAGCCATAGTCATACAGCTATATATTGTAGCATCCCTGCAACAAGTCTACAGTAAGCTTTAGCCGGAATAAATGCATGGCCTCATTTGAAATTTTCCCCAAGTCTACATTCCAGCTCAGAAATTCACAATATTTGATGACAAATATCCCGCAGTCATCGCTGAAAATAGGTAATAAACTGTGAATCATTCCACATTCGCAAATAACATATATAAATGGTTAGGTAGAAAGTTACTCACCCTCCAACTTGTTGGGCAGAATCCATTACACGATGAATTGGCCACTCACCTTTTTGCGGAGGAAAATCACCAACATACCCAGCTTCTTCTAACAATCGAGGGATCAATTTCGCAAGTGGCTGCACTGCCCTTTACCAATATTTGGGTCCTAAACAAATCTATTTTTGAATCGTACACAAAAATTTCACAACTTGTTAAATCTAAAACAAGTCCCACCCAGTGCTTTTGCTTCACATTGTACGGCATAAAAACTTTTTTCACAGAAGACCAAGGTTTACCCCACATAGGCAGTTTGCCATTAACCATTTTCATCAAAGCAATGCTATGGGTCCTGTCTTCCTTTCCACCATAAAGCCGCATATGTTGCAAATCTATTGCAGCATACGTCTACATAATGGCATACCAGTTATGCATCAGTTCAGATACCAAATGAACCAATTTAGCATGTATAATTAATTGTGGAAGATACATACCTGGAACATAGTATCTACTATTGCCCAGTCCGAACGCACCAAGTTTGCATACATTTTCTGCCGTACCCTTAGCAAATACAATCCCATGTCGATGTTCTACACCAACAAATTTTCAATATTACCCCAATGAATCGTATAACAGCAGGTCATTTGGGCACAATGCAAATACCATAAAACAACATTAATACAACAACAATAAAGTTTCTATGTATTTCTCTGCAATCTTGTATGAAATTTATTTTAATCTATAACATTATTTACTTCTTATACTTTGACTAATGTTATTTTACCATCCAAACAAATATTATGTTTCAGTTGCTCTATACTTACTGTGTCATTCAACCAACCATCCTTGGTCAAAAGGCGAATAAAGAAGTCATGCGAAGTGTCCACACCGTGTTTTCCACATAATCTCACATGCGTACTGCAGGTGTCACCAAATATTAAAATCAAATCAGTTTCACCAAGTTCCTTACCAGAAAAATAAATCAGATTCACCAACAACTCAATAAGTTCTCATAATACAGTCATTTGAATTTCAATAAGTACCAAAGCAGGGAGAACCTACTTTTCTTTTTGTCCCCATTCCCAGAAGAATTTCGCTGTCTCTAGAAGCAAACCACGACGACTGGCCTCAGGGGGTCAAAAGTAAGACCAATTGTCTCCTCGCCAATATTCGGAATCTCCTGCCTTTGCCAAGGAGTTTTGCATTCCACAGACCTTGGCTGCTTCATGGCAGGCTCAACAATTGAACTCTGTGGTCGACCCCGCTTTTTTGGACCTTACGCACAACTACATCATCATCGGCATCACCCTCTTCCATTGCCACTTTCCATTTTCGACAAGGGTTTTTAAGAAAGTTAACAAGGGTCACACAAACCAATGCAGGATCATCCCAGTTAATCTCTGGGTTATATATTCCACGTCTCCCTTGTCATTTTCTACAGCATGTACCTTCTCTCCACCATTCTCATCTTCATCCTCTCTCTCCTCTTCGTCATCCAGCTTTTCATCTTTCATTTCACTGTCTTCAACCTGTGCCTCACATACACTCTCTTCCTTTTGTACTCGTTTCACCTTTACAACTGATGGCACAACCACAGTTCCACCTCCATGACCTATCATTTTTCTCAATGCAATCAATTCTAACCTCATAACTTCCATCCCATGATTGGTTGCGTTCTTGAAATCTACAAAATTTGCCCATTGCTCACTCTTTTCACGATGCAAAATTTCAATCTCATCCCCCAATCGCTGCACAAGAGAGCTTACTTCAGCAAGGTCCGTACATACTCGAGGACCCATACTAGGTGCATCCTCTTCATGAAAATTAGTTCCCCAAGTCCAGTACTTTTGCCTCAGCTTCGAGTGCACTTGGTCGTAGGAGGCGTAACGAAACATGCTATCACAAAAACACAGTTCACATGTCATATACAATACACTTAACAACTTGAGTCATGAAATAAACATATTATTTACTGAATACCTGTTTGCTTTGAAAAATATATGCATTCAACTTTCTAAACTCGGGGGTTTTATCAGTAGATTCCCACCGGCAAATACGAGGAACTAATTCAGTTTTGTCCTTCCTCTTACAATATCTCAGAGGCGCCATTTCCAATTCAGGAATCAATTCATACGCCCAAACCTGCTCCAAGTTAATTTCAAAGTCAATAATTATTTATGAACATGACTTTACAAAACAGAAATTATGAACTCAACTTTACAAAGCAGAAATTATGAATTAAACATTACTTGGAAAGCAAAGCTCAATCCCTTTATAGTCCACGCCGGTCTGTTAATTCTTTTATGCTTCTTATCCTCCAACTTCTTCTTCCTTTTCACCTTTTCTTTTCCTTTTCTCTGTCGTTTCTCTTTCCCATCATCATTCTCATCACTCTCTCTTTTTCCAGGACTAAACAACAAAGAATCCTGGAGCTGCTCAAATGATATCGAACCCCACGGAAAGTTGTTTAATTCCTCCATATTATGTACCAAGTGTAAATACTCCTCATTTATCCTAACATTGGGGGCTTTCCCCAATATCACAAACTCTATAAAGCATAGCATTCCCAATTTGAACACGTCCTCACTTCCAAATTTGGCGCTTAAGAATGCTTTTTCTATGTCTTGTAATGTAATGTGGTTCTTATTGCTAATATGAGCATCAAGTAGCCGATTTACACCTTCATCCTCAGCCGTTATGTGAGGCTCTACTCCAAATTTCAGACCACTAATTAGACAAAATACTTTTGCAGTGAACTGCACCACATTGGACCTTATTGCATAGCTAAGCCCGTGTATGTCCTTCACACCAAGTCCAGCCACGCGCCGAAGGGCCAGACCATGCACCATTTGACCACTAAATGAAATTTTATCCAGCTCCATCAAGTGCCCAAAGCAGGTCTCTCTAAATTTTCTCATTTGTTCATTACTAAACTTCAACGCAAAATTAGTGAGTACTGTACTCGGCACACATAGATTATTCACCCTCGCCGAATACACCTCTGATTTCAGGAAAACAAAGCTCAAACCCAGATTCCATTTTTGACCTGCAACATACACCATTTACCCAACTTAATATATACTCATATCTATAGTACTCACATTACAATAAACACATTATGATACAAAAAGGATTCCTAAATCCATACGAATGACATATAATCAACACATTCAGATACAGACTCTGATACCATTATCCATACACTATAATGAACACATTAAGATACTCATATGATATTGATATCCAAACTACTCACAGTATTATCGTGTTGGTTCTGATACACATCCACACTATTATCGGTGATAAAGGAAGACTGGATTGTTTATGTGGCCAGTTCAAACTTAAGAGTATTCTTTCCATTAAACATAAATGACATTATCCTAGCCATTGTAATAGTTTCCTACTGCATCTTTCTAAAAAATATACTCATATGATACCCAAATACATACTATTCACACTGTTATCAAGACATTCAGATACACAATCGGATACCTCTTTCTTAAAAAAAAAAGATACAGAATAAGATACCCAGATTACCCACTTATTTGCAAGATACAAAACAGACACCCATATCCATACTACACACGTTATTATCAGCACATTCAGATACAGAATCTAACACCGATAGAAATTCAATATGTCTTGTCAGATCACCCATATTCAAGACTAAAAGATAATCACTTAGCATTGACCCCTATGAAATAATCACCTAAATCATTCAAAATCAAATTTTTCGTCTTTGTTTTCAATACAACCAAAAACAATTAAATACTAAAGATATCATCATCAGCAACATCAGAATCATCCTTACTTTCATCCTAATCAAATTGGGGCAGCAACGTGAATGGCTATCTTTCAAGTTTCTCTATACAAAGTATCTTCTACAGCAAAGAGTGAGGAAGACAAAGAGGAAGAGAGAGAAACAGTACCTCTGGATCTTGCCTTTCACGTTGTCGATGGTCTCAACCTCAAGAGTGATGGACCAGTTAGGGTTTTCACCCAAATAAAAAAGTGTCTTTCTGGTTTCTGCCCGAGAGAGAGAGAGAGAGAGAGAGAGAGAGAGAGTGTGTGTGTGTGTGTGTGTGTGTGTGTGTGTGTGTGTGTGTGTGTGTGTGTGTGTGTGTGTGTGTGTGTTTTTGGTGTATCTAAAACGCGTGATGTGGATGACCAACGTGCTGTTTTTGCTTTCTATTCTACTACCCTTGCCTCAAAATCCAGATGGAAAACGGAATGAGATTTTGGGTTGTAAGATTTTGCACAAATGAAAACAATTTTTTCTTTAATCTGGATTTTGGGTGGAGCTTCTGGTTATTTGGGTTTTCAGATTTTGGGGTTTGTAGTCATAATTCACAAAACAATTAAATGCAGAAATGAAGGAAGAAGAAAAGGCGCGAATGCCAAAGGAGGGAAATTGTAGCATACACACTTACATAGTAAGCTTGCTTTTTCTTTACAGCCGTTGAGATTAGATTGGATGGCTGAAATTGATCCTCACATAGTATCCTCATTTAGGAGTCCTCGTTAGAGCCCAGCGCATTCGTGATATTCAAGGCCAACTTGGAGTTCATTGAGGCTTTTAACAAACACATGGGCCAGAACTACTTCACTTTGAGCTTAAATGAATTTGCAGACCTAACCAATGAGGAGTTTCGAGAAATTCGTAATGGTTACATGAAACGATCCTCCAAATTGATCATGTCCAATTCCACGAAACGATCCTCCACTGATGTGCCACCTTTAGTGGATTGGAGAGTAAAGGGTGCAGTGACGCCTATCAAGGACCAAGGCAAATGTGGTAAGTATTAAACAAGTTGTTAAATGATGACGTGTTTCGCAACACAACGTGTTATTGAATGATGAGGCATGTTATTTCAATTTTATAGGGTGTTGTTGGGTGTTCTCGCGTGGCAGCAACATACAGGAGCGGAGGTGTGCTTAGGCCTGCAAGGGCCTTGGCCCTCCCAAAATTCTGAAATGCTATATATATTGCCTTTGCATTGTACAACTTAGGACAATATATATATTAAATTAATGCTTGTGCCCCCCACAATAAAGAGAAGGAGGGATTTACATTTCCCCCTCCAACTAAAAGACTCTTTCCAATACAAGAAAAACACCATTTAGTGACGGCTAAAAAGTGTAAGGAAACGTAATACTTGACGGTGAAGAAACCGTCAAGAATACCACTGTCAAGAAAGGGGTACCCCATTTATTGACGCTTTTTAAGTGTCAAGTAATCCTTATGCTTGACGGCTTTGAGCCGTCAAGTAACTATTATATTTGATGCCTTTTAACCGTCAAGTAATCGTTGTGCTTGACGCTTTGTAACCGTCAACTAATCGTTCCGCTTGACACCTTTTAACCGTCAATTAACAATTCATTGACGGCTCTAAGTATCAAACATTGTAGTTATTTGACATCTAATAAGTGTCAATTAAAATCACTTGACATGTAAGAACCGTCACATGGAAGTTTACTTGACGCATAAAATGCATCACGTGACATTTGTTGTATGTGTCCTTTTTTTTTCCCAAACAGGGGAGAGCATCTTTTATAATAATCCTGCTGGACTAGGTGGGGATAAAGAGCCCTTTTTTTTTGTAATTTATATAAATAAAATCCAGCTGGGACTAGGTTTGGCCTATGCAATATATTATTTTACAACTATGAAAACTAATCTCATTATTAAGAGCTTATCACTTAATCAAAACTAAAAACTAAATCTGGGAAACCAAAAGAGCTAACTTTATCACAATAAAAAATAATTCAAAGCACAAAATACTTCTAAAAATAATTTGCATGTATTGAAACTAATCAACTGAAAATACATCATACTAGTGCATTTGTTCACTTAGTTTCAACAAACTATACAAGCCATGCATTGCCAAATATACACACTAAAATCCATAAATAAAATGAGTTTTTCCAGTAGAAACCTCTTGTGTTCTAGTGCAATATTCCCCATTTTACATCCAGAGAGTTCTTACTTCGATAGGACCTGAAATACACATTAAAAGAAAGATAGTAGGATCAAATAATCAAGTAGTACAACTACTAGAGTCTAACTGCACAAATATAACTTTATAAGCGACAAAAATAGAATATAAGCACACACAAGACCTTCAAAACAGATGACCAGCAGCCTTACAACAAAACTGCCAAACAATTTCGTAGAACCTGCCAAACAAAACTGCATATGATACTTAATTTTGCAGTGGGCAAACAATTTCGCAGTTACGTATGATACAAAACTGCCAAAGATGAAAAGTAACATACATGTAATCAGTTAGAATTTTAGAACAAGTATAAACTATGAACAAATTCACCTTATTTGATGAAGATTCTAAGACCACGGCAGCCATACAAACAATCAATGGCTTTCACTTTCTTTCCAAAAAACAGAGAGCTTACTGGAAATCACATTTGTGATCCTATATATCATCTTCTCAAAAAGCCAAAATTGGAATTCCCATCTCACATCATCTACCAAGTGAGAGCTAATATTAATTGAGTGAAATAGCCAATAAGATCTCACACAGCATATACCAAGTTAGCATACTCATTGTAATAAAATACAATAATAAATAAATTACCTCTTAAATGAATTGAGAGACATAAGCAGTCCACTCTGAACGTACTTGATTTATCTCATCTTCATTATATGTCTCCTTTCCATTAAACTAAGGAGAAAATCAAAAATAACAAACTTACTTGTAGTACATGTCATAATGGAAAATAGCAAGAACAAGGTAATTGAGTAATGCTAATTAGGAATACTTGTATAATTGGAATCACCAACTAATCCCTACCGTGTTGCAAAGTATACTCCGATCAGCTATTATATCTTTCATGTATTTCATGACATAATAACCACATTCCACCATGCCAGGTTGAACAGGGGCCTATATAAAGAGTTAGCGGAATTAATAATTTATGTCAGTTGCAATTTTTTTCTTTCTATAGCAATGAATTATTTGACCTTAACGGTGATCCACTTGAGATTAACTCTTTTACTTTGTTTGGTCCCTGAATGGAAGATTCGAACCCCACTAGACAAATTATAGACCAGCATAATATCATTAGTTGATTGTATCATAATGAAAAGTATGTCAAAATTTTAATATAATAGGAAATGGCTTACTTTTCTACAACTACTCTGACATCCTCATAAATATCGTTCCTTAATGGGTCCAAATAATAAACAGTCATGGAAGAGAAGTCAATGACAATTAAGATCCAGTGGAACCTATGGCAAATGAATATGTACATATTAGTCGAATTCAGTAAATTTTACATAATCAAATCTAAATTAAAGCTTTGAAGAGTAGCCTTACGCAGGATTATAAGGCATGATTATGAGTTGATTTTTTTTTGCCTTCACCAAACGATCAGCTATATTTCGTGATCTCTCATCCCGTTTTCGTTGATTATTTAAATTTCCAGCCAATGATACAATAGCAGGATTGATAAAGCCAAACATCTGAAGTAGACCTTCATCCTTCATATGCTCATATAATTGTCTAAACAAAGTGAAATACATCAAAGCAGTGCAATACAATATACCTCAAAAAATGTCATGTAGCATTGGCTTACCTCATGTATAAAATGATACAACTCACTGTAAGTTCAAGCATTGAAGTAAGACATGTAAGATCCTCTTTCGTAAGGAATATATAGAAATGGTAACCAAAAGTGTCATCGTCAAAATTCACTTGAAAAGTGGAATCTTTTGTGACACCACGCATTTCAAATTTCATGAAAACTTCAATGGAATCAGGATTTTTCAAGCGTCTTTTGACATTCATAATAGGAGTTTGGATTGGTTTTGAACTTTCCATTTTAGGTGAAGTTTGTTTTATGTTAGGGGAAGTTTTCAGGATTTTAGGGAGAGTTGTACGAATTTTTGGGAGAGTTTTTTGGATTTCCAGAAGAGAATTGTCAGTGAAAGGTGTTTTCTCAACTTTATTGGGACCCTGAAAAAAAATAACAAAGAAATATTAAGTATACATCTATAAGCATACATGAACACAGCACTCTAATAATGAATCATGAATACCTTTTTAAGAGTCTTCTCATCCTTATGACTCAATGGTACCTTTTCAATATCAGCTTTTCCTTTCTCCCCCTAAACATATAAAATGAAACAACGTAAATATTTGTGCCTAAAATATACCAAATTCCTTATACTAATTAATTCTTGAGTACCTTAGGAACTCTGTGAAGAACAAATTCCTTAGGCCAAAGTACATGATGCCCTACCCCATCCTTCACATTCACCAAGCACTCATCAATTTGGAATGGAAGGAGTGCATCTGGATCCAAAACCACTTCAATAACCACCAAAACATTTGGAGTACCAGATTCCAGAATTGTTCCTGTGGCAACAACATTATCTTTGGAGACTAGCGCCAATTGACAGGTTTGATCTTTATCTACTTTTTTTTCCACAGCAGCAGCAAAAGTCTCCTTTACTTGAGCATTGTAGACAACTTTGTTCCTTACGTTATTAGAAGAAACGTCTGAATGTGGTGTGGGAGGCTATTGCTGACTTAGTGCATTTACCGTTTCCTCTAGTGCGGCGAGTCGTTGGCAATAAATTTTTTCACTCTTATTCCAATCAACTGGGGCTTGAGGAGTGTGGAAATAATTAGTTGGAGTGACAAACTTTCCCACACCCCTAACACGACCACAATGCTCAGGTGTGCCCAAAGATTGAGTCAAAATATCCTGATCACCAACTATTTTATCCAACTAGCCTAACTGATGCAGCGGAACAAGAACAAAAGATAATTTCGAGCAAACTTTACTCCGTTGATTCAAAGAATACCCGGAATTAAAACTCTAATCTGTTAATTCTAGAAATACCCAGGAAAAGAGTAAAGAGATGAGAGAAAAATCTCAATCTTCATTCAATAACAAACATCAACCCCTTCCTTACAATTTCAGGTCATTATTTATAGAAGCCGCTCAATCAAGATGAGATAACTCCTCATAATTCTCCTAAACCTTTCCTATCCCAACTTCCCTCTTAATGATAACTCGACATTAAATCTTCATATAACTCACAAAGACGAAAAGACTCTCCATAACTTTATTCATGAACCTAGATAACTCCCACATACGAAGAGACATTTATTCAATATAGGTTATTAAGACTTTCCTCATGCATGAACATGATCCCAATGGTCCATGTGTGTATTTGCTAAACTTGCTGCATCATCCTCCCCGGGTTGGCAAAAATTCGCCCTCGAATTTGGATCGTCATCAGAGTTGGTGCCATGGAAAGGAACAAGATATTTCACATTGAAGACATCAGACGTGCAAACATGGCTGGGAAGCTTCAATTTGTAAGCATTCAGATTAATCTTCTCAAGGATTTCCAGGGTCCAATTTTTCGAGCAGCCAATTTGTTATATTCACCAACAGGAAAACGATCCTTGGTAAGAATGGCCCAAACAAAATCTCCAACATTGAACTCCACAAAACGACGCTTCTTATAAGCATCATGTTTATACTTGCTAGTAGCGTCCACCAAGCGCTGCCTGTGTTGTGTGATGGACAGCTTGGAGTTGTGAAATCAAATCTTCAGCCTTGCCATGAACTCGCTTTAAATCAGCAACATGGGCTAAATCAATTGGAGCTCGGGGATTGTAGCCATAGTTGACAAGAAATGGACTAAAGCCAGTGCTGCGATTAACTGAGCGGTTAAAGCCGAATTCAGCTTGATATAATTTCTGATCCCAAGACTTGAGATGTTCACCCACCAAACTTCGTAATAAATTACCCAAAGATCGATTCATGACTTCGGTTTGTCCATCAGTTTGTGGATGGTAAGCGCTGCTGAAATCAAGCTTGGTGTTAGATAAACGCCACAAACAACGCCAAAATGACTAAGGAAGCGGGTGTCTCTGCCCGACACAATGGACAAAGGCAGCCCATGAAGACGATAAACTTCTCGAAAAAACAACTGAGCAACATTGATTGCATCAGGAGTCTTCTTGCAAGCCAAAAAATGGACCATCTTGGAAAATTTTTCTACAACAACAAAGATGGAATCATTTCCACGTTGGGTGCGTGGCAAACCAAGGACAAAGTCCATACTAATGTTGGTCCATGGTTGACTTGGAACAGGAAGTGGCATATAAAGGCCAGCATTCGAAGCGACACCCTTGGAAATTTGACAAACACGACAGCCCTCCACAAATTTGGTGATTTCTTTCCGCATGGAAGGCCAAAAGTAAGTATTCATCACAAGCTGCAAGGTCTTGTCACGACCCAAATGACCTTCATTATGTAATTCCTGAATAATTTTCAAGCGCAAGCTACTAGCAGGAACACACAATTTATTTCCTTTGAATAGGAAACCATCATGCAAAACAAAATCTGTATGCTTTCCAACACCAGCATTAGGGAGTATTGGCCCAAAATATGGATCAGATGACAACAATTCACGAAATGAATCAAAACCAAGTACCTCATTTCGCATAGAAACCAAGAGGGTTGAACGACGGCTCAAGGCATCGGCAACCTTGTTTAAAGATCCTGATTTATGCTTGATAACAAAGGTAAATTGTTGAATAAAAGCGGCCCACCTTGCATGCTTAGAGGAGAGCTTGTCTTGGCTGTTAATATGTTTCAAAGCATCATGGTCAGAATAAAGAACAAACTCATTGTAGGCAAGATAAGAACTCCAATGCTTGAGTGCTCGAACTATGGCATAAAACTCAACGTCATAAGTGGAGTAATTTGATTTAGAACCACTCAGCTTTTCACTAAAAAATGAAACAGGCCTCCCTTCTTGGCTAAGTACAGCACCTATGCCAATTTTGGAAGCATCACAGTGTAACTCAAACGGTTGAGTGAAATCTGGTAGGATAAGGATGGGAGCTGAAGTTATTTTCTGCTTGACTTGTTGAAAAGCTTCCGTTGCAACTTCAGTCCATAGAAAATTTCCGGCCTTCATGCAATTTGTTATTGGCGCCATAAGAATGCTGAAATTAGGAATAAAGCGGCGATAAAAGGACACCAACCCATGAAAGCTACGCACTTCATGAATATTCCTCGGGATTGGCCAATTTAAAATAGCTTCAACTTTGGACTCATCAACTGAAATTCCATCCTTAGACACCACATATCCAAGGAAAATAACACGATCTGTCATGAACACACATTTATTCGTGGCTGCGAAGAATTTTTCCCTGCGTAAGACTTCAAGAACTTCTCGCAAGTACTGAACATGTAGATTGTGGTTAGCACTATAAATTAATATATCATCAAAGTAAACCACTAAGAACTTGCCAATAAAGGGGCGAAAAATTTCATTCATCACACGCATAAAAGTGCTTGGTACATTAGAGAGCCCAAAAGGCATTACCAACCACTCGTATAGGCCATCACGAGTTTTAAACGCCGTCTTCCATTCATCACCAGGCCGTATACGGATTTGGTGATACCCACTTTTCAAATCCAATTTCGAAAAGATTGTTGCTCCACTCAATTGGTCCAAAAGATCATCCAACAGCGGAATAGGAAATCTGTAGCGGATTGTAATCTTGTTAATGGCGCGGCTATCCACGCACATCCTCCATGTGCTATCTTTTTTGGTGTGAGTAAGGCGGGTACTGCACAAGGGCTAAGACTTTCCGGAATGTGTCCCTTGTATAGAAGCTCCTCCACTTGGCGACGAAGTTCTTCATGTTCCTTAGGACTCATGCGATAATGTGGTCGATTAGGCAAAGTCGAACCAGGCACTATGTCAATTTGGTGCTGTATTTCTCGAAGTGGAGGTAAACCATGGGGAAGCTCACTTGGAAATATATCTTGGAACTCTGCAATCAGACCTTGGGCTGCTTCTGGATGCCATTTTGCTTTTCACATTCTTTTCCAATCAACACATACACAATCCCTGATTTTTTTAATCTCATCACTGAATTGTCTCCTTGTTAACAGAGTATTCCTTTCCACAGTTGTTGATGGCTTGGAAACAATCTCCTTATTGGGAAATAAGACAAGTCTGGTCTTGCCAATCAAAAAGCTATATGTATTCTTCTTTCCATCATGAATTGCACCCCTCATATTGCCACGGTCTCCCCAACAAAATATGGCATGCGTCCATAGTGATAACATCACACCACACTTGATCCTGGTATTTAGTACCAATGGAAAAAGAAACTAAACAACGTCTTGTAACACTTACGTCATTTTCTCTCTTTAACCACGATAATTTGTAAGGATGAGGATGCTTCTCTGTTGCCAATCCCAACTTTTGGACTGCCTCTTCAGCAACTACATTTTCACAGCTCCAAGAGTCGATAACAAGTCGACAAACCTTGCCCCCAATTGTGCATGTAGACTGGAAAATGTTATTACGAAGCCATGAATCACCATCAGCTGCTTGTGGAGTGAGACAAACCCTTCGAACCACCAATAATGGGCCATTATCACCATGAACATGCTCTTCTTCAAAATCGTCATAATGGCTATCAAACTTGGGGTCTTGTTCAATACTATATTGCTCGTCCCGGTGGTGTGTCTTCACTGTCCATGAATAATCCCTTCCCGTATCGATCTCCCTTTTTGTAGTCAGCCATTCTGTGCCCAGGTTCACCACATTTAAAACAGCGTGTTGCAACTCCACTTGGCTCCGGCTGAACAGGTGTGCGGGTAGGTGGGGGGTTTACTGGTGGTTTTCCAGTTGGTGCTTGAGAATTGACTCCTCGGGACTGAATTGGGGATGAGGTATTCTGCGATTACCTCCACTACCTTGCATTCATGGCCTTCTATTCATTTGCTTTTCTAATTGCAAAGCTCGCTGGTGTGCTTCAGAAACAGAAATAGGATCAAATAAATTCAAGGAATCTTGAAATTGAA
This sequence comes from Prunus fruticosa, assembly GCA_018703695.1. Classification (NCBI taxonomy): domain Eukaryota; kingdom Viridiplantae; phylum Streptophyta; class Magnoliopsida; order Rosales; family Rosaceae; genus Prunus; species Prunus fruticosa. Next base: position 16,598,467 of record CM031921.1, read on the forward strand.
TTCTCATACCTCCAATATAGCGAGATACCAACTGATCTTCAGACTCTCCCAAATCAATACGACCAATCAATTGATAGAACTATGTTGTGTATTCATCGACAGAGCGAGAACCTTGGCGTAAGTTCTGGAGTTGTTGATACAATGTTCTGGAATAATTGTGTGGAAGGAAGGTGGTGCGCATATACTTTAGCAATTTTTCCCATGTCTCAATTTTCTGCTTTCCTTTTCGGACTCGAGTCTGCTTCAGTTGCTGCCACCACGCAGCCGCTCTGCCTTGAAATCGAGTAGCCACTAAGGGAACCCGCTTGTCTTGTGGCACATCTTTGAAATCCAAAACTTCTTCAACTGCAGCAACCCAATCTAAGAATTCTTCTGGTTGCAAACATCCTTTAAATTCTGGAATTTCGAGTTTGAAACCCGACTCCCATCGCCCATGATCTCGTGGAGGAACATGCCTTCTATGTCTATGATTCCCAAATGGATTTTCAGTCTCTTCACTTTCATAACGTTCTTCCTCCTCTTCATGATGACTTTGAGATCGGTTCTCAATATTTAGTGCAGCAATTTGTTCCGCAATCATGTCAAAGCGCTCCTCAAATTGATGGATTCGTTCCTCCAAACGTGCATACCTTGCATCCTCAACATTTTGCCGACCACCGCGACCTCCGCCTCTTGGAGCCATAGAGCTAGACTTTTTCTCTCTCTTTTTTTTTTTGGGCACCAGGATTTCGGAGTGCAAGCCGAAAGCCCGCTCTATACCAACTGATGCAGCGGAACAAGAACAAAAGATAATTTCGAGCAAACTTTACTCCGTTGATTCAAAGAATACCCGGAATTAAAACTCTAATCTGTTAATTCTGAGAATACCCATGAAAAGAGTAAAGAGATGAGGGAAAAATCTCAATCTTCATTCAATAACAAACATCAACCCCTTCCTTACAATTTCAGGTCATTATTTATAGAAGCCGCTCAATCAAGATGAGATAACTCCTCATAATTCTCCTAAACCTTTCCTATCCCAACTTCCCTCGTAATTATCCTCATAATTCTCCTAAACCTTTCCTATCCCAACTTCCCTCTTAATGATAACTCGACATTAAATCTTCCTATAACTCACAAAGACGAAAAGACTCTCCATAACTTTATCCATGAACCTAGATAACTCCCACATACGAAGAGACATTTATTCAATATAGGTTATTAAGACTTTCCTCATGCATGAACATGATCCCAATGGTCCATGTGTGTATTTGCTAAACTTGCTGCATCACTAACTTAGATTGCTTGGTCAGTTCATCCTACAAAAATGACAACTTTATAAGTATAAGACAAGGTTTCAATTGCTAGGAAATTTCATCAAAACTTACTATCTTGTCTACAATTGCTTGTGTTGCTGGATCAAATAGCCCATTAGTCATTTGACGAGCCCTTTTCCAGAGTTCACTCCGATCAAGTTCATCATCATCACTAGATCCAAGCTCATCTTTCTACATAGAGTAAACACAATGATATAATAATTACTAAATGTTTGATAAAATGATTCTGCAAAATACTTACAATCTTCAATTCTAAGCCAACATATCCTTGTCGGCCAAGTCTGTGGTTGTAGATATGTTTATCCCGCCTTTCTTGTTGAAGTTTTCTAAGTGCCTAGAACATTGTATGAGATTAGATGTCCAAATTAAATTATCATAATAAAGTAAAATTTGGTTTAACAAAATAAAATATATACAGACCTGGAATTCGTCAGAAACTCGACTTGCTACAAATTTATCCCAATGTTCTTTTTGAATAAAGTTGTACAAATCTGGTGGGTTCTTTAGATGCTCAGGATCATTCATAAAAGGAATAATATGGTATTTGGTCAGTGCATGCTTGAATGATCGAAACTTAATTCCAATCGACGATATAATATTTTTCCTACTACGATGATCCACAACAAATGATTTCTGCAAAATACTAAAGAATGAACTCTACTTAACATTAAAATTAGTACTAAATTTACCTCCACGTAATCCCACATCTTATGTTTAAAATCTTCTAGAACTTCTCGCCAATCATTATAAGTGATTGGCACTGTAGTACGTGCTAGCATACCTAGTGTGGATTCAAGATCAGTATGCTCTTTTCCATGAGGTTGTCCTTTTTTGTTGTATTGGACAATCTCTTTGATACCACGACTTCGATTTTTAGCTATTTGCGGTTTCTTTGTTACTCCTCTTGTACGTTTATGGTTGAACTTCACATCAGTTTCATTTGCATGATCCATAGTATCTATAAGCCTGTGAACCAAGAGTTAATAGATCAAAGAAATAGGAAAATCAATCTCATAAGAAGACATATAAAACTAAATTTAATGTATGTACAAAGAACTAGATCATATTTTTTTCTTACAAAAACATAAGAATTATATAAATAAAGAGTGGTAACTACAATCAAATTGGGCTACCAATCCACAAAGTAGACAACGCTTTGAGTAATGGAATACCAAAAGTAGGACCATTAACAAAACATCACCCATCCTAAAAGAAAACAAAAGAAGAAAAAAAAAACTAGAGAAAATACAAGTTGTAGTAATGATAGTTTTCTAATTCATATCTGGAAGAGAGAAAGAGAAATTGTGTATCATATAAGAATCGAAGGCCTAAAGCGTGCCCTCATTCCAAAAGCAGTCAACAGCTTCCCAACTTCCCCAAAAGCTATCCAAGTCACCCTTCTTTTTTCTAGCAAAAGTGTATCCCTCTACATATAACGAATTGCACAAACGTGGAAGCCCCAACATAAGCTAGCAACCTGAAACATATTATACAATAGTTTCAAACCACTTGACAGAAAGAAAGATGATCAATTATATATTAATATTTACATTTATATAATTATATAAAATGAAGAATCTAGACATATAGAGGGAAAATAAAGTTTTTGCATACCAGTTTTTGGTTTTTTTGATGATTTTTTACTAATCCAATTTCCTTCACAATCTGATCTTGCATAATCTTCATTATCCTCATTTTCTGCATCAAATTGCTCATCGTATGGCAGTACTTGGGTAATAGGATCATACTCCATTATATTTTCGGGCTCCTCATCACATTCTGTACGTAGATAGTCTGTTTGAGGACTAGACAAAACAATTGACCATCTCGAATCAAGCTGATCTGGAACATAAAATACTTGCTTCGCTTGGGAAGCTAAAATAAATGAATCTGATCTGGAACTAATACCAGAAAAGTATGATTACTGAACTATTACTATTGCCAATAAGCATATATATATATATATATATATATATATATATTCCTTTATAGTTATAACTTATATCAAAACAACCAGCCATACATTACCAGAAGATATAATATCACCAATTAACAAAAACTAAAACACAAAAGCATTAAAAAGTTCACGAAAAGACCTATAACTATATTATATTAGCATAAGAACCTTTCCTAATCAATTTTATCATCCAACAAAGATGAATTTGCATGTTCTATTTTTTTTTTTTACAGTGCCACAAGATAGTGATATCTTGAATTTTTTATTATAAAGAAAATGATATTGATATGTTGATTAAATATAAAGAGGTAGTAAATTCAGTGAGGGAAAATGTCGAGTAGGTGGTGGGCACTCCTTGCCGCCACTAACTAAAAAGAAGAACAACTATCCTAATTTCCTAATAAGACAAAGAATACAATTCAAATCCATGGGAAAGATAAGAAGAAAGGAATCTAACTCAACTACTCAACCAAACTTGATTGGAGAGTGATAATTTATATTACTTAAAAATTATGCTATTTTTTTTTAATTCGATTAGTTGTAGTTCAGATATGTAGAGATATTGAATGCCCACCTATAAAGCTTGAAAAAATTAGGAATATTGGACAATAAAGAATACAAACCCAGTTCTTTGTCGGCAGCAAATCTTCAATATTCTTGACTGTTTGTTAAAAATCTTCACTTTTCTCCCATTTCAACATTCTCCCTGGTTCAACTCCCCGAAGCATCTTGAGATTGAGTGAGATTCATGTCAGGTACCTAAGGAATGGAGAGATAGCACAAAACTTTCTGAGAGATGTACATAGAGAGAGAGAGAGAGAGAGAGAGAGAGAGAGAAAATACTCTGTAGAGAATGAAAGATGAACAGAGTCGGGCAAAAATACATTCATATATGAACTATAATAACTTTGGATAGATAAGAAATACACCTGAATTGTTGCCACCCCAACTAGCAGAGCATGAGCACACTAAGATTTGATACTCACATTCTCTTCGAATTTCTGTATCCAATTTAAGAAATGAAGAGTGGAAAACCCTAAGGACTCTGATATTTTTGGTTTTGGAATGAAGGGAAAAAGTGGTGACCAAGAGGAAGAGGAGTTGAATATAAGGGCAAACACTCAGATGAATTCGGAGCGAAATGCCCGCGAACTAGCGCGCTTTTTTTTCCTGAGGATATGTGAGAAAAGTGTCAGGGTATAAAATGGTTTTAATTGACATTCTTTGTAAAATGTCAGCGAAAAGTAATAAACAGTTGAGGGAGCTTCTCCAATGCGAACTCCAAGATGCGGATTGTGTGCGAACTTTTGTTTTTAATGCGGATATACAAGATTGCTTTTCTCATTGAACAAAGTAGTCTTTTATTGTTTTCTTTTTCGTAATGGAGCGGGTCAAGGAACTTGTTCCCCAATGAAGGCTGGTACAGGGAATCCCCAATTTGAATATTGCGAGTATGAAGGCTGGGATTGGGGAAAAATACTTAATGGGGATGGGGATAGGAATGGCATACGCAACCTTGATTCGACCCATTACCATCCCTAGTTCATTGGTTCAAATGCCCACCCCCTGCTATTATAAGATTAGCTTCATAGTTTGCCAATTAAGGATGATATTCATATACCATTTGCTTCATAGTTTGCTTCATACTCCTATAAGATTTGCTTCATAGTTTGCTAATTAAGGGTGCTTAAGAGCAATCTCAATTTGAGTGTCTCCTCATGAGTTATCTCATGCTTTAGGCTATAATGCAGCCAATATTCTCCATGGCGAATTGAAGACCGACATATTCTGAATATGGGCACCAATATACCGGTCGACTAGTTCTCCTAGCCAGTTGCAGTGGTTCCAGTTGATTTCCCCCATGATCACCTATTGGACATGTCACATCCCGAATCGGCTCCACCGTAGCACCATATTGTCCGCTTTGGGCCCCCCCCTCTGGCCCTCACGGTTTTGTTTCTGGGAGCTCACTACCAACTTCCCAGTGGGTCACCCATCCTGGGATTGCTCTAGCCCCCAACTCGCTTAACTTCGGAGTTCCTACGAATCCCGAAGCCAGTGAGCTCCCAAAAGGCCTCGTGCTAGATGGATGCGGGCATATACATATAAGGCACATCAACCCCCTCTCTGTTGGTCGATGTGGGATCTTACAATCCACCCCCCTTAGGGCCCGACGTCCTCGTCGGCATACTCACATCATACGAGAGAGTGGCTCTGATACCAAATTGTCACATCCCGGATCGGCTCCGCCGTAGCACGATATTGTCCGCTTTGGGCCCCCCCCTCTGGCCCTCACGGTTTTGTTTCTGGAGCTCACTACCAACTTCCCAGTGGGTCACCCATCATGGGATTGCTCTAGCCCCAAACTCGCTTAACTTCGGAGTTCCTACGACTCCAAAGCCAGTGAGCTCCCAAAAGGCCTCGTGCTAGATGGATGCGGGCATGTACATATAAGGCATATCAACCCCTCTCCGTTGGTCGATGTGGGATCTTACAGGACAATCTTTGCCTTTTCCTTTTTTGGATATTTCACCATTTTGACCAACTATAATCTCCAATACCTCGGCCATACTTAATTCCAGTCACCTCAAATGTAACTGAAAATACTTGGTCAAACTCATTCATTTTGGCCCAGCCTAGTTGACTCCCATTTATTTGTCTACTATTCTAGATCTAGTCATTATCAATCACCATAACAAAACTCCCCTTCTTGTTAGAGCATGTGCAGCACGCAAGGCCTACCATAGCAACAGGCCCCCTGCCAGCCCAAAAACACCTCCGACGCAAATCAACCCGGGCAAGCCCACGGGCAAATCTTGACTGGGCTGTAGCCCGAAGGCGCTAACGTCAGCAAGGTAAAAAAATTGCAAAAAAAATCGAAAAAAAATCTAGATTTTTTCCCTATAAATGCATGACAATTTTATTCACTTTCCACACCAAATCTTCATACAACTCTTTTCCTTCCAATATTTTTCTACTACTTTTCATTTGTATAAAAAAAAAAAAATTCTTATCTAAAATAAGACACGTGGCAATGAGAATCTCATCCGAAAATCTTATCTGAAATTTGATGGACACGTGGCAACCGACAATGTTATCCGAAAATTTAATTCGAAAATGTTATCTGAATTTTGAGGTGAGAATTTTATAATAAATAGTGACACGTGGAAACCGAAAATATTATCTGAAAAGCTTATCAAAATTAATGGTTTAAGTATAAAAAAATAATAATAATAATAAGGTAAGGTGAATAGTGTTTGTCCTTGCCCTTGCCCTTTGGGATGGAACCAAAAAAGGCAAGGCTGACACTATTCATGTGAATAGTGTCCGCCCTTACCTTGCCTTTGCCTTGCCCTTGCCTTTTGGGGTGTAGGTGCTCTTAGTTTCAGTTTCACTTGTGCCTTTGATTATTTAGAACAAAGGTATACTAGTAATTTGCCCCATAAACTTGTACTTAATTTTCAATTAGCCCTCTATCCTTTTTTTTTAGAAAATTAAGGAACCGAACAAATTTTTTTCGCCAATGTATCCCCCAATGTCAAAATCTAGCACTTTCCATCAATTCTACCGTGAAGTTGGAGGTTAATTTGGTCATTTCGTGTCTCCACTAAACTGAACTCATGCTTCACCTACTAGTTCCTTCGTTTTGGCTCTATTTTTCCCCCAAAGAATTTCCCTCCATTTTCCCAACCTCCATTTTCGTACCCTAAACCAGAAGGGGATCTAGGGTTTGGGAGAAAACCCAAAATATTAGGAGATGAGGAGGTCCTTTCCTGGCAGAGGTCATGGAGGTCATGGGTCACTGAGGTGGAGTGCAGAAGGTGAAGAGGGTAGTTCATGGATGGTGCCTTCAGTCGTATGCCACTGTGGTAGACTTGAAAGTCCAAACATCTTGGACTGCTGCACATCCAGGGAGGAGGTTTTACATTTGTGGGAGGGTAAGTTTATAATTGAAATTTGGTTTGCAGATTTGAAATTTGGGTTGCCTGAGTAGAAATTTGGACTGATGCACTTTTTTTCTTCTGTTTTTTATGTATCAATTTGTTGGGAGAAATGTGCAGAATAGATGTAGATATTGGGAATGGGGTGACCCACAAATGTGTGAGAGGTCGAAGCAAATTATACTTGGGCTGCTACGGAAAATAAACATAATGGAATATGCAAAAAAGTCTCGACTGGAGAAGCTGGAAAAAAAAAACCCCTTAGTTTTGGGTGTCTTGTTTGTTGTTTGTGATAGTTTTGTGGTTGATGTATAGGAAAGGCAAAGACAATGAAGGATATTTCCCGAGAAGCCTATGTAATTTGTCCTATAAATAAAGGGGAGAGGGAAAGGCAAAGACAATGTGACATGCCGTGTATCAGTTGTGTTGTGCAGAGGTGTAATAAATGGACTTTTGGTCTTTTTGTTGAATGTAATGGCATGTATGAGTTGTGATTTGACAATTTTGTTTCCAATTGGCAAAAAGGTCATATAAGCAAGCAAGCAAACATAAGTGTTGCAACACTATTAAACCAAAACATAACCATTACAAAACATCTCTTCCAACACGAATCCAAGCAACACATGTGTTCTAACTGTAATCCAACCAAAACATTTGTGTTCCAATACTAATCCATTGAAATCAGTGTGAGAATCCTAGGACCATATCAAATAGAAATAAATCAAAATAAAATGTTCCAAAACATATCCATTACATAAGCAGTCCTGATGTTCCAAAAAACCAAAATCAGCAAATCTCAACTACACTCGCCATGGCCTTGGTCTTTTCGGTAGAGGTACATTTTCTAAGTTTGGTTGAGAAGCATGCCCAATTTGAATTTCTTGTAAGGTAGCACCAGTTTGAGAAAGCTGCCTTGTTAGTTCAGACATTTGCCCCCCTCTTCTCGCCTAATGGAATGACAAAAATTAGCAAATCAGTCCAAATTTGGTTTAAACATTGAATGTAAGTATTGAAAGCAAATCAGTACATATGGTATTACCCCAAGCTTCGTTCTTCTAAAAGGTCTATCTTGGATTGAAGTCTCAGCTTGATCTGGTTGTCTGGCAGGAACACTTGGCATACTTGTTCCCCTTCCCCTGCCTCGAACTCTTATTGCCCTTCCCCTACCTCTAGCTTGTTCCTTGAACAAAAAGTTAAAAAAAAGTTTATAACAAATAAAGGACCAACTTGCATCTTCAACAAAGTTCATAGCAACATAAATAATCACAAACTTCATACCTATCTTCCGCCTCTTTCTCCTTTTCTGACCTTCAGCTCCACAAGTTGCAGAATTGTGACCTTCACCTCCACAAGTTTTACAACAAATGAAAATCTCATATCTCTTCAGCTTTGTTGCATTTTTTGGTATCTCATCAGGTTCCTTTTGCCTATTTTGTGGTAAAGAGGTGGCTTGATGGGTCTATGACCTATTTTTCTCCAGGATTTCTTATGGAGATATATAACTCTCATAAGCCCTGTCATATGCACCTCTTTTGTAAAGTGAATGCAGAAAGTCATAAGGGCTCTTCTTTGTTTTGGCAATTGCAACTATAGAATGTGAACAAGGGATTCCACATAAGTCCCACTTTCTGCAAGTGCAGGTGTGCCTCTCCAAATCCACTACATACATTCCACCATGGATGTTATTAACTTGATATTTCCCCCACCAGCATATGATGTTATGCATTGAGCACTCTCAGTTGTTAGCTTCTCAACAATTCCAAAAATCCTAGGACCAACATCATGTGTCCAGCAGTTTTGTCTAAGTCTAGCCATTCTTAGCATCAAATAACTTCGAATTCTCTCTAGTAGGGTCAGAATTGGCTTATCCTTTGCTTCAATAATAGCTGAGTTAAAAGACTCACACAAGTTGTTAAGAAGCATATCACACTTAGAATGAGTATTGAAGTGTGACCTACTCCAATGATTTGCTGGCCTTTCCTGAAGCCATCTGTAAGCTGCATCTTGATTGAGATAACATCTTCTCCATTTCAGCTTCAAATGTGGGTATTGTAGTTGATCTAACTGGTGCCCAAAATCTTTGCTTCAATGCTAGTCCACTGTGACCAGCAATCTTGAAATTATTGTGGAGGTGCCTAACACAATGCTTGTGTTCAACAGTGGGCATCAAATCCCTAATAGCTTGCCCCAAACCCTTTTGCTTATCTGACATGAACACCCAACCATTACCATTTTCACACGCAACATCAGCGAAGAAAATCTTCATAAACCATGTCCAAGTCTCGGTATTTTCTACTTCAACCACAGCAAATGCGATAGGGTACATCCCATTATTCGCATCAATACCAATTGCAGATAAAATCTGTCCTGGATGAGTTCCCTTCACATGACAACCATTGAAACCCACAAATGGCATGCATCCTGCAATAAAGCCCTTCTTCAATGCACGAAAACACACATATATATATATATATTCTTTTAAATACTGGGTTGTCCCCACGCAAATCGGTCTTGATTAATCAAGTGCTGCCTGGATTGTTTGTCTTCAACTCTTCACAGTAATCCCACAGCAAGCCAAGAAGAAGTGGCAAACTTGGTCTTCTACATCCTTCCACGTGAATACTTTGGTTGATATGTCTTGATCCTAGTAGTAGGCCCTTTGCCCACATAATATGCATATAGCAACCAATCACACTTGACATCCCTCGTTTTTTTTTACCTTTTTCTCCACCATTTTCTCTATTTTCTTCTCCACCATCATCTTCAGCATTTTGTACACGTTTTTTTTTTAAAAAATTCTGCATTTCTTTTTCCTAAACCCTTTTTTTCAACCTTTCCTCCACTTCCACACACCACCCTAACCCTGTGAGGGTCATTCTTAACCCATTTCAGTGGCCTAGCACTTGAAACTACATAGAATCTTATGGCCTCCCTACATTGTTCCATGTTAGCAAACTCCATGCCAATATGAAATACCTGGATTAAATAAATCAGCATCCCTTTTAAATTGCTTGAACCTAGGAGCTTTTCGTCTACGACTAACCTTTTTCACACTTGGATTTTCATCAACTTCATCTTCCTCTTCTGAAACACTTAGAAGGTCCTCTGAATTGTAGTCATCACTTGGAACTTCACCAGGTTCTCTCTGTGGTTCTTCAGCAGCTTCCTCCACTACATGCGTATTAAACCACCAGTCATCTTCTGCTCCCTTTTGTCTCTTTTGTTCTTCATCTGTTTGCTCATAGTCACTATCTATAAACTGGAGGCGCTTTTCGTCATCATCCTCTACATCAACATTTACAGCTTCTTCCTCATCTTCCTCTTCTACCTCGCTCTCCTCATCTTCCTCTTCAGCTTCATCATCGGCATCATCAGCAATGTTCACATCATCTTGTACATCTACATGTATCAATTGTGGTTGAAGCAAATTCTAAAAGTTAAATACAGCTGCAAAGGGTTTATGATCTCTCTGTGGTTCAGGCTTTTCTGTGATGTACAAACCGTGAACCCTTGATGCATGTATCTCACGCACAAAATCAAGCACATCCAAGTCTCCTCGAATTGCCACATAACCCAATGTTGTGGACCTATAACGATAATCGACTTTTATGTGGTTGTATCCTAGTGATTCAGCAACATCATATAAGTCCAGCATTGACAACTGATACGTATTACAGTTGTCTGCCCATTGGACAATACCTCCCACATACTTTCCCTTTTTAAAATACCCCCCATGGTGAATTTCAATTGTAAATAACTCTGGATCACCTACAAACAACAAATAATTAACTCACCAACTTCAATTTACTACAACAAACGTACCAATCGGCACCAGCCTTTACTAACATCAGCCACACACAGACAAACCAATGCATATGCTTTACTTTGGGACCACACTTTTCTATTCAAAAAGGAATCTTACAGCAAGGTAAGAAGATGGAAAAATCCAATTCTACCGACAACCTATGGACCACAACCACTTAAACAATGAAAAGAAAGGGAAGTTGAAGACTTACTATACTTGTGAGGCTGCCCACTACTCCGTACTTCGATAGGCATCTTTCTTGGTCAATACAGGTGTGTTGCTTCAAGATTCGTATGACAACCTCACCGATTTGTCAACGTCAGCCACTATGCAGGTCGATTTCGTGAAATCCCCAATTCCCCTAAACTTTCGAACGCTTTGATCTTAGTTTTTTTGCTTTTTTTTTTTATTTTCTGAAAGTGACCTAGCCTCCTTCGACTTTTGGATTTACACTGAGTTGACTTGCGTGGACACACGAAAGAACTAAAGTGATCTCCATCTTCACGGCAGAATGAATGGAAAGTGCCAAATTCTGACGTCGAGAGGCACATTGGCGAAAAAAAATAGATCGGTTCCTTAATTTTCTAAAAAAAAAAAAAAAAAAATAAAGGGGCTAATTGAAAGCAATATACAAATTCATGGGGTATTTCTCCGGTATACCCTTTAATGATATGATCACAGTAATAGCACATAAGACAAAAACCAAAAGCGGCCCTAAGTGGTCATATCCTAGTAACCAACGTTGCTGTTACTTTCTACTTTTGAACGTGCACTTGAAAAGCTGTAGTGTCAGAGTCCTACAAGTAAAAAACAACTACACCATTTTTCAACAATGGAAATACATTTATTTTAATTGAAAGTAGAGTACACTATTTCACTAGTATACCTTTAGAACAATTTAGACTTTAATGATATAGTCACGGTCATAGCACATAAGACAAAAACCAAAAGCGGCCCTCAGTGGTCGTATCCTAGTAACCAACCTTGCTGTCACTTTCTACTTTTGAACGTGCATTTGAAAAGCATTAGTGTCAGAGTCCTACAAGTCAAAAACAACTACACCATTTTCCACAATGGAAATACATATATTTTATTGATTCTTCAAGGAATATAAGTTTATAAAGATCCCAGCTTTTAACCATCCTTTTCAGCTACATATCCCATCAATTAAATTCTATTTTTTTTTGCATATATAAATACCACTTGCTTGACCCCAGCTCATCTTGATATTGTCTTGGTGTTCTTCTGGCTTGCTTTCAGCTTCTGGGTTTTCACTATTTCATTTATTTCAGGCACCCATGAATGCTCTTGCAGCCACCAACCGCAACTTTCGTCATGCAGCTCGCATTCTTGGGCTGGATTCTAAGCTTGAGAAAAGCCTTTTGATTCCCTTTAGAGAAATCAAAGTAATTGTCTTTTGCTTGCTCATTCCATAAATTCTTCCTTCATATTTGGTTTTCTTCTTTTTAAGGTTTTTATGATGTTGATTTTGCAGGTTGAGTGTACAATTCCAAAAGACGATGGCACTCTGGCTTCTTATGTTGGGTTTAGAATCCAACATGACAATGCTCGTGGGCCGATGAAAGGAGGAATCCGTTACCACCCTGAGGTTTATATTTCTTTCTTCTTTCTCTCTCTTCATCTTGTTGGTGTTATATGTCAATGTTGATATGTCCCGAGAATGTCCAAGTTGATTTGGGTTTCTGGTCTCTGACCCAATTGAATTCTTAGTCTGTAAAAGTTGAGCACTTTAATGGTTGAAGGTCATAAGAATGTTTGTTTTATTAAGTAGATTCGTACTGGTTGCAGTATTTGTATAAAGTGAACTCATAGTGTTTGCGTTTATGCCAGGAAGACTTATCTATGTTTATATTAGGATTCACATTTGTGGTTTTGATTGTAGATTCATCCAATTTTGGACCTTTGGTAATATTTACGATTATATCAACGGTTAAACCTTGATTCCCACATGCCCTCAATAATTGGGAGAATTTCAATTGGAATCTTGGTTCCATTCTCATCGTCGGCCTCATTTTCACAGTTTTTCTTATGTCAAACCCGTGTTTTGTTAAACGGTTTGATGAGCATATCCATGTGCCTCAAGATATTTGATGTAACAAAGAGGGTTTCTTAGCAATGAGGTTGGATTCTTCCTAGAAAACGTATGATGGGAAGATAAACGACAATTGTACAATGTAAAATTGTTTTATATAGGTGACCAATGATTGATTGGCTATAAACGCCTTATGTAACAACATTACCTGTATTCATATTGTAAAGCCCAAACATCATTGATATTTTGCACATGCTGGTGTGATCAATGTAGTACATCTTTAGTTGTCGTCTAGTGTGGTTTTATTATGCTTAATAAGTTTCTCCTTTCTGTACTTTCCTTTCAGTTAGTTATCGTTGTATCAACATGAAAACATAGAATACCCTGTTTCCCTTTTAAGTTGGCAGACACCATAAATCTATTAAACCTTTTAGGAGTATGCAACATTTGGAAGGGGAAATCTGAATGATAGTGACTGCCGGATATATTACCTAGACTGTGCTGATGGTGAGTTCCACTTATAATAGCAACACATGTTGTTTGTAGTAGTAGTAGTAACAGCTACATTCAATTTTATTAGGAAATTGACAAATTAATTTAGACGTAAAAAGATGTCCTTAACAAGCGTTGCTGCCATCAGTGTTAATACAATTTTGCTTGCGTACCAAACAAAGAAGGTGTTGCTTCAATCAGTAACTGCAATAAGAACTTGAAACATGATCTTTATGTTTAATGGTTTTCCACATATGACCTTAAACTCACATATATAGAACACCAAAATAATTTTATTGTCAGTGAAAATGTTCAACTAGCTATAAATGTCCTACACATTGTGTTAAATTATTTAGTATTGATGTTTCTGCAGTTAATTCTTCATGCATACAGATTACCAATAAATGAACCACATTTGTCCTGCAGCAGTTCTATGCCCATCTACATTTTCCTTTATTCCTGTGTTTTTAAATAAGAGGAAAGACTTCTGGATATGAAAACTCTATATTTTGATGAGGATTGGCTTTGTTGTGCACCCAAATTTGACCCACTGGCAATTTAGTGAAACTAAGAGCTGACATGTCTTCATAAATCTTAAATTGGTATTACCTGTAAATCCTCTCGTGGATTGGCACAATTAATATCCACATGCATTTAAGCTTTCTTAATATACATCGTGTGCTGAAATATCAAATATTCAATGGTGCAAGGTTGAACCAGATGAAGTGAATGCTCTAGCTCAACTAATGACATGGAAAACAGCTGTAGCAAACATTCCTTATGGTGGAGCTAAGGGTGGGATTGGGTGCAACCCAAGGGACTTGAGTATCAGTGAATTAGAACGGTTAACTCGTGTGTTTACTCAGAGGATCCATGATCTCATTGGAATTCACAGGGATGTTCCTGCCCCTGACATGGGAACTAATGCGCAGGTATCCTCTTTCCAGTCAGACTAAATTGATAATATGGCCTTTGCTGATGGAAATGATGAATATTTTGTTATGTTTGGTGGAAAGTTGCACTTTTCTTAATTCTCAAATATCACAGACAATGGCTTGGATTCTTGATGAGTACTCAAAGTTTCATGGGCATTCACCTGCAGTTGTGACTGGAAAACCTATTGTAAGTATCACCCACCCCAAAGTGCTTGTAATTGTTTCCACTCAATAGAATTAAATGATCCATATAATTTTTTTTTTCTTCTATTCATAATGTTGCCAATTTAGGATCTTGGGGGTTCACTTGGAAGGGAGTCTGCGACTGGACTTGGGGTGGTTTTCGCAACAGAGTCTGTACTTGCTGAATATGGGAAGTCAATTTCTGGTATGAAGTTTGTTATCCAGGTATTTTCCTAAATCATGATCAAAACTTCTTTGTCCTTGGCGTCTATTCGTGATGACATGAATATGTGTTCTGCTTCTAACCATTTCGTACATTGTTTCGCAATTATGTTGATACATTTTAGGGTTTTGGAAATGTTGGATCATGGGCAGCCAAGTTGATCCATGATAGAGGGGGTAAGGTCGTTGCTGTTAGTGACATCACTGGTGCAATTGAAAATCCAGATGGAATTGATATTCCAGCTCTGCTGAGATACAAAGAGAGCAATGCAAGTTTGAAGGAATTCCAAGGGGCAGATGCTATGGACCCGAATGACTTGCTTGTTCATGAATGTGATGTTCTCATTCCATGTGCCCTAGGAGGGGTCATTAACAAGTATGTATTCTGCTTCATGAGGACATCATAAAAGGATATGTCTAAGTACTTATCAGAAATTTTGTGTCAAAAGCCCCACTTGTGGTGGAGTCAAAAAAATTGTATACTGGTTTTCCTGTTTTTGATAATAGTTTATTCAAATTTTATATTTAAGGGAAAATGCAGCTGATGTGAAGGCAAAATTCATAATAGAAGCTGCAAATCATCCCACTGACCCTGAAGCAGATGAGGTAATAAGACAAATTCACTTTTACAAACTTAAATTAGCATACCGGTCGCTGAACTCGCATACTTAGGTATTCAATTCCTCTTCTACAGATTTTGTCCAACAAGGGAGTTGTTATTCTCCCCGACATATATGCAAATGCCGGTGGTGTGACAGTGAGCTACTTTGAATGGGTTCAGGTAAATAAATCGCGTAAGATGTCCTTTTTGTCAAATTTAATTTACAAACATTTCACAAATATAGAGAATACATCTTTTCTATCATTTAGCCTTTAATGATAACAGAACCCCCATTGTAGCCCTGTATGACCTCTATTGTGATATATGGCTTAAATTAAAATCCTCCCATCTCTGGTCTGCAGAATATTCAAGGATTTATGTGGGAAGAAGAAAAAGTTAACTGTGAGCTTAAAAGGTACATGCACAAGGCTTTCCTTGACATCAAAGCAATGTGTCAAATTCATAACTGCAACTTGAGAATGGGAGCTTTTACTCTTGGGGTGAACCGGGTTGCGCGTGCTACGATCTTGAGGGGCTGGGAAGCATGAATTTACTTTTTATTTGCTATGTTTTTTTGCCCATCAGATGGTTCTCATAGTCGTTACAAAAAAGGTAAAAGAAGAGAAACTTATCTTCTTTTTTAAATTTCAGTCGTGCATGTAATGGGAAATGAATGAAGGTAATGGGGTTGTTATTTGGACTTACTTGAGCTTTAAAGAAATAATAGCACTCAGTTTATTAACATTCAGAATGTACTTAGTTTATTCACGTTCAGAATTTTATTTGGCAATCAATTTTATCCTGTTCAACAATTCAAACATTCTTCAAGTACTTTTTTGGCTTTCTTGACCATCTCTTTGATATTGCTAATGAGAAGTGTTTCTTTGCCTAGTTAGCTCCTCATGGGAAGTGTTTCCATAAGTTAAGTAAGCTTTCGGCTTCGGCAACCGTGACTAGCTTTCAAGTACATAGAACAACATCAGGATCATTTTAGCCGGCAGGAACGGTCATAACCCCCAAGAGGCTTCGGCTTCAGTTTCAGATACTGACTTACTGAAATCATATCATTGGGCGTTTGCCTTGAATGCAAGCTACCAAAATCCCATCCGTGACGAACCTAAAATAAAAGTAAACTAACAAAAAGGAAGCAGGCAATATAAAAGATGAATTATAATGGATTGACATGCATGTGTTATGTGCAAAACGTAAAGCCAAATTTCATGCTAGAAATCCGTAGCTTGGGGAAATTTTCATGGTGTAAAAAAGAACAGATGTAACAATTAACCAACTCCTATTGTGATGCTCCACAACATGCTTCCAGGATTCATACTTCACTTTACAAAAATAAAAAAAATGGAAGCTGTTATTGGCACTCCACAAAAGTCATCATGCTCCTCCACGTGTAATTTTCAAAGTGCCAATAACAGATCATTTTAGCTTTTAGGCAAAACAGGGCAGCCGGCTCATTGAAAAATGTCAGCGTTCAACCTCCACGTCAAAACTTGAAGGCTCATTTGTTGATGAATGGTTCTGATGGGTTTAGCTGCCTTTTCTGTCCTGGAAGCAGTTTTAGGTCTTTCTAGCTAACATTTAAGACGAAGTTTCTTTCGTTTCCTTTCACTCATACCACCATCTGGTATATGCTTGCGGACCCTTCTCCCCTTCCTAAATTGAGAATTTGACGGAGCCATCAAAGCCAGCACAATTACTCTATTCGACGGAAGTTGTGAACTTTCTTGTGGACTTTTCTCAATGCACTTTTCTCTTGTATCTTTCCAAACCACCTTCAGCTTATAACTTGGTTTAAATTTATCTTGTCTCTCCATTTCTCGTACAGCATGCCCCTTGCATTTAGGTTGAACCTTGTCTCTAATAACTTCAGAAACATTCCCTCCCAATTCATTCTTATGAAACTCTTCTTGAAAATCCTCTCTTATTTGTTTTACACTAGTCTTCGCTGTGTTCGATTGTGATGGTTCATCACCCATACACGACTTCACTTGACCAAACTTACAAGCATTTCTTCCACAGAGAGGAGGGAAGTCCCGAACAGCTGATACTAGTCTTCGAGAAGGACATTTCTTCGCTGCAGTCTTCTCAAGACCATTTCCAATAGAAACAGAAATGGATCCATCAGGTGGCGAACAAAAATTTCTATCTGAAAGAACAGCAACCATCTCTTCCTTTGGAGTAGCCACACCAAGCTGATATGGGTTCTTCAACAAATCAGATACTTCATTCTGTAAGGCCGTTAAAGATTCAACCGTCTCCACAGTACAAGAAGCCGTACCAGTCATCGAGACAGTCTCATCCACCTGACCAGTTGACACCATCAGCTTATCAATCTCCTGTCCATCACCATTCTTACCCCTTCTCAGCAAATACTCAGCAGTACCAGCAGAAGCTACCTTGTCAACAGGTCTCAAATTGTTTGACAACTGATGCATACTCTTCAGCAAATCAGATGCTTCATGTGTTGGAAATTGGCTCAAATGTAGAAGAATTTTGGAGTTGCCCATGTGAGTCAAAGTTAGTTGCCCATGTGAGTAAATGTTGGCTTACTATGAGGTCAAAAAGGGTGGATTGTTTGGTAGCCATCCATTGGTAAGTTTGGTAGCCAACAAATGAATAGTTGAAGCTTGCATTCACACTCTTGCATCTTTGGCTATAAATTGGAAGCAAATGGTTCCATTTGTAGCATCACACCAAGTGTTGAGTAGAAGAGAAAAATAGCAAGAAAGGCATCTTGCCAAAGAGAGAAACATTTCTCTCTAATTGTTCTTTGCTTTGTATCATTGTTTTCTCTTCAATTGTTGTGAGAGTGAGACTTGGGTGTATTTGGGGCTTTGGGTTTTCTTGAGTGATAAACACTTTGTATACTCTCTTTGAATATAGTGAATTACTCCGTCGTCTCCAAACTGGATGTAGGCATTGCCGAACCAGTATAAATCTTGGTGTTCTTGTTGTTGTTGTTTTTGTGTTCTATTTATCTCCTGCTAGTTGTTGTTTATTTTTCACTCACAATTTGGTTGACGCTTCCGCACAACAAGTGGTATCAGAGCTCCAGTTTTCGTCCCGGGGTTTAGTAGGAGTGAAAAATTCGTCAGAGCTACAGTTCCGTGAATAGTGTCGGCGCTACAGTTCCCGTGAACAGTGACCTGCTACAGTCGTGAACAGGACCTGGATTTGTGAACAGTGCCGGATTGATGGCTGGAGATAAAGACGAACTTGTGAAGGAGAAGGAGTCGGCATCGTCATCGTCGACATCTACATCCAATAGACATCCAATCACCACTACGAGGTTAGAGGTTGATAAATTCAATGGCTCTAATAATTTTGGTATGTGGCAATGTGAAGTTATGGATGTGTTGTATCAACAAGAGTTGGATATTGTTTTGGAGAATAAACCCGAAGAAATTGATGATAAGCAGTGGAAGAGACTTAATCTTCATGCTTGTGGCTCTATTCGATCATTCCTTGATAAGGAGTTGAAATACCCGTATATGAAGGAAACTTCTGCTAAGGAGTTATGGACGAAATTGGAGGAGAAGTATATGACCAAGAGCGCAGAAAATCGGCTCTTCTTGAAGAAGCGACTCTTCCAATTTCAATATCGTTCAGGTATTTCTATGCACGAACACCTCAATGATTATAATAAAATACTTGCTGATTTAGCAAACCTTGATGTGAAAATTCCTGACGAGGATAAGGCACTATGTTTGTTAAATTCATTGCCCGATGATTATGATCATTTGACAACTACTTTGTTGTATGGAAAATCTGAGGTGAAACTTGAGGAGGTGTCTGCGGCTTTGGTGAATCATGAGTGTCGTAAGAAGGACCAGAATACTCACAATTCACAAACCGAGGCACTAGTTGCAAGGGGTCGAACAGAGGAAAGAAAATCTGGGAAACGGGGAAAGTTTCCTGCCATAGACGAATGTGCCTTTTGTCGCCAAAAGGGTCATTGGAAGAAAGACTGCCCCAAATTGAAGAACAAAGAGAAGGAGAAAGCGGATTCTGAAGCAAATGTTGCAAAATCTGGAGATGATTTCGAGTTTGCTTTGGCTAGTTCATCTGCTGATGGTCACTCCGAGGAGTGGATTTTGGATTCAGGTTGCACCTATCATATGTGTCCCATTCGGGAATGGTTTTCTAGCTTCAAGGAGCTGGATGGTGGAGTTGTTTTGTTGGGCAATAATAATGCCTGCAAAACACAAGGGATAGGCAAAATCTGTTTGAAGATGCATGATGGAACAGTCAGAGAATTGAGTGATGTTCGGTATGTACCGGACATGAAGAAGAATCTCATCTCATTGGGCACTTTGGAATCCAAGGGTCTCAAGATCACCATGGATGGTGGAGTTCTTAAAGCTGTGTCCAGGGCATTGGTGGTGATGAAAGGTACAAGAAGAAATAACTTGTATTTCTTGCAGGGGAGTACAGTTTTTGGTGGAGCAGCTGTCACCAAAGCTGCTGACGCAGATAGCACAGACACCACAAGGTTATGGCATATGCGTCTTGAGCATGCTGGTGAAAAAGCGTTGCAAGGATTGGTGAAGCAAGGCTTATTGAAGGGTGCAAAGGCATGCAAATTGGAATTTTGTGAACACTGTGTGCTTGGTAAGCAAACTAGAATGAAATTTGATACCGTTATTCACCACACTAATGGCATTCTAGATTATGTTCACACTGATGTTTGGGGACCTTCCAAGAATGCACATTGGGGAGGTTGTCATTATTTGGTCTCCGTTGTTGATGACTTCTCTAGAAGAGTATGAGTGTACACCATGAAGCGTAAAGATGAAGTCTTGAAGATATTCCTGAAGTGTAAAGAGATGATTACGCAAAGCGATCGAAAGATCAAGACTCTCAGATCAGACAATGGTGGTGAATATAGGTCTGATCCTTTCTTGAAAGGTTGTCAAGATGAGGGTATTGTGAGGCACTTCACGGTTAGGGAGACATTGCAACAAAATGGGGTGGCAGAGCGCATGAACCGTACTTTGCTTGAGAAAGTTCGGTGTATGTTGTCTAATGCTGGATTAGGCAAGGCGTTTTGGGCTGAGGCAATTAGTTATGCAAGCCATCTCATTAATCGGTTGCCGGCTGCTGCGAACGAGGGCAAAACGCCCATGGAGGTATGGTCTGGTAAACCTTGTACTCCTGATTACAAGTTGTTACACATAATTGGTTGTTCTGCTTACTACCATGTCAGGGAAAGCAAGTTGGATCCAAGAGCAAAGAAAGCTCTATTTATGGGCTTTAGCACTGGCATGAAGGGATACCGACTATGGTGTCCAGATGAGAAGAAATTTGTTGTAAGCAGATATGTGATTTTTGATGAGGCTGCTATGGTTAATCAGAACAAGCATGAAGGTGAAATTGAAGCTACCAAGACCATGAGTAGTTCAAAGCAGGTGGAGTTACTAAAGACTCCAGTTGTTCCAGGTAAGGTCTAATGTTACAGACACTAGTCCTAGTTGATTCTGATGATGAGGACAAAGATGATGAAGAGGAGGCACTTACCCAAGAGCCTCCACAGCAACAAAATTGGGTGTATGCCAAGAAGATGGAATCCTTGGAAAAAGATAATGTAAGATTCGAAGCCAGATTGGTAGCTAAAGGCTATGCTCAGAAGGAAGGCATTGACTACAATGAGGTATTTTCTCTGGTAGTAAAACATTCTTCTATTCGTATTTTGTTGGCTTTGGTTGCGCAGTTTGACCTGGAGTTGGCTCAACTTGATGTCAAGACTTCTTTCTTACATGGTGATTTGGAGATCTATATGTCTAAGCCAGAAGGTTTTAGTGTTGCTGGAAAGAAAAATTGGGTTTGCAAATTGCAGAAATCATTGTATGGCTTGAAGCAGTCTCCAAGACAATGGTACAAGCAATTTGATAGGTTGGAGAAGCCAGTTTCGTTGTTCAAGTTTAAGCGTTGCTTGGACTTGATTGAAATTTGTAAAATTTGTTGATTGCCCCTTGGGGGATTGAGAGACGACCATTGGGAGTGTTACTATGAGAGTTTGTTACATGTTGAGCCAAGGTGGAGATTGTTGGAAATTGGCTCAAATGTAGAAGAATTTTGGAGTTGCCCATGTGAGTCAAAGTTAGTTGCCCATGTGAGTAAATGTTGGCTTACTATGAGGTCAAAAAGGGTGGATTGTTTGGTAGCCATCCATTGGTAAGTTTGGTAGCCAACAAATGAATAGTTGAAGCTTGCATTCACACTCTTGCATCTTTGGCTATAAATTGGAAGCAAATGGTTCCATTTGTAGCATCACACCAAGTGTTGAGTAGAAGAGAAAAATAGCAAGAAAGGCATCTTGCCAAAGAGAGAAACATTTCTCTCTAATTGTTCTTTGCTTTGTATCATTGTTTTCTCTTCAATTGTTGTGAGAGTGAGACTTGGGTGTATTTGGGGCTTTGGGTTTTCTTGAGTGATAAACACTTTGTATACTCTCTTTGAATATAGTGAATTACTCCGTCGTCTCCAAACTGGATGTAGGCATTGCCGAACCAGTATAAATCTTGGTGTTCTTGTTGTTGTTGTTTTTGTGTTCTATTTATCTCCTGCTAGTTGTTGTTTATTTTTCACTCACAATTTGGTTGACGCTTCCGCACAACATCATGCTCCAAATCTGTCACAGGTACAATCATCTCCACAGTATCAGAAGCCTTACCATTCATCAAGTCAGTCTCATGCACATGATCAGTTAAGTTTTCAACCCTTTTTCCATCAACATTAGTATCCCTGCTGATCAAACTCTCCGCAGTACCAACAGAAGCTGCCTCTTCAACAGGTCTCAAATTGTTTAACTGAAGTAGATTCTTCAGAGAATCAGATTTTTCATGCTCCAAGGGGCTTACTGATTCAACTGTCTCCACAGAATCCACGTCATTACCATTCATCAAGTCAGTCTCGTCTCCCTGACCATTTGAGAGCATCAGCTTTTCAACCCCACGATGTACACCAACATTTTTACCCCCACTAAGCAAACTTTCTGTTGAAGTACCCACAGAAGTGGCATCCTTAGCATGTCTCAAAGAGTTCAAATGAGCAAATCGTCCACACCCCGGGGGAAATCACGAACAGCAGATACTATCTGCCTCTTGAACTTAGGTGACTTGGTATGGAAAAATAACTCACCATTTTCCATGGTAAATTGTCCCAGTCTTTCCTCAGAATGACTTACATCAAGCGCAGCAATTATTCTCGATGATTCCAAATGCTTCGTCGCCCCTACGACCCCCATTCCAACTCTTACCCCAATGGAATGAAATGAAATGCTCAAAAACCTAAAAGCAGAGTAATTATTAAAAACACACTTATTTGCAATGGTCTAACAACAAAAACAATTAAAAGCTACAAACCTCACAACCCACGAGATTACAAGATTATGTTTAAAGCACTCAGGAATCCGAACCCCAATTACATCCAGAGTGCTCATGAAAGGATGTAAGAAAGGGGAGATAGACAACACTTTACCAACTCAAAGAATCCAACTTTGGTCATAAAAACACTAACCCCAGAAAACATGGAAAGCAGACTAAGGTTACAAACAACCTAATGTTCATAAATACGGCAATGTGGTTTATTTTTGAGTACTTTCTCGGCACCGAAAACAGAAGCCAAAATTCAAACTTGATTTAAATCCCAGCAAACAAATAAATGTGCAAATAAAAATATCAAATGAAAAAATAACAATAATGCAGAACAAGAAAAAAGAGAAAAAAGATTACCGGAAAATCTTCGAGTATGAGCAGTTTCAAAGCGTCCAATTGAAATGGAAAATCGTATAAACGCGACAATGAACAAACGAGCGGTGCGTTGATGATTCTTTTTGAAACCGATGGTATGATTCGTAAATTGATTGTAACTTCGAGGTTGAAATGGCGATTTTGGAATATACACTGGAAGGAGGTTTGGGTCACAGACAGAAAGAGAGATCATGGAAAATGCGAATGGTTTTTCATGGAAAGACTCGAAGTCAATGTTATCAAAGACTCGAAGTCAATGCATGAACATTCAACGACATCAACATGGGTTTTAAAGGGTTTTAATTTAGGGAAATACGCGGCTTTGCCCCCGGCGCACCTAATTTTCTCAATAATATCCCCATTTTGAAACCTAATCATAAATGCCCCTCTTAAAACTCTCAATTGAGAATCTATCGCCACTCTATCACTTGTTTTTTCTTCTAAGTCTTTGCTCTCTCACTAAACATCTTCTGTCTCTAGTCTTCCTTCGACTCAAGCCCTCCGTCGTTGACCTCCACAGAGAGGCCAACGTCGCCATCCGACTCGCGAGCTCCACAGACAAGCCACAGTCGTGACCCGCGACCTCCATCGTCGATCTCCACGACAGTGTGAGTCCTCCAACTCAAAGCCTCTCTGTATAATCTGGTTTTCTCTCGAC
This sequence comes from Prunus fruticosa, assembly GCA_018703695.1. Classification (NCBI taxonomy): domain Eukaryota; kingdom Viridiplantae; phylum Streptophyta; class Magnoliopsida; order Rosales; family Rosaceae; genus Prunus; species Prunus fruticosa. The sequence goes on from CM031921.1 coordinate 16,622,393, forward strand.
TTTCAGAGACAATAAAACCCACCCCACCCCTTCCCCCAAAATCGCAATCCACACTCAATCTCTTGGGCTTCATCTTCAAAGCCCAAATCTATATAAATTTTGAGTCTCTCACCTCTTTCTTTGCTAGTTTCTGCAATTTTAGAAAATTATGTTTGTTAAGTAATATTCTTGGAGAAGTTATTGATTAATTTTGAGTCTCAAGGATTATGAGAAACTGATGGGTCTTCTTAGGGATTTGGTTAGCAGAGGCCATGGTATTGGCAAAGATTAGGAAAATTAATTGTTCTGTACTATTTTTGCTGTTTTTTGAAATTTTATGGTGTCTAACAGAGTTTGTTTTATGTTTTGCCTCAAGGTTTCAGTTTGAAATACTTGCTTAAGAGGCTACATTCTGTCAAGAGGTATGAATAGCTAAAACTGTTGCTTTTTGGTTAAGAGGTATATTTGCTTCAAAATCTTGTTACCATTATCCACTTGAAATTGTTTGCTACTATCTATATGTATAACGTTTTGATCTAAAAATGCTACGAAATTATTGAAGTGCCTGAAGGCATTGCCCTAATTTTTTTTTAACCATTATCCACATGTAAATGTGCTGGATGATGAGTAAGAGAGATGTTAGTTTAGGCAACAATAACAATAAGAGGTTGATGGATGATGCAGCTTGTTTTCATTTTACTTTGTTGCTGTCCATTTGGGTATGGGGAAGGATAATCAACTCCGCAAATATCGATTGAAACTTGAACCCTTAACATAATTTTTTTTTGGAGCAATCAGATATATCCATGTTGCTACCCCTTTGGTCTGCAATATAATTGTTTTTTTCTTTTTATTTTAGAGCAATCAGATATAGTCTTGTTGATGCCCCTTTGGTTTGAAACATAATCTCTCAGTTGTGCAGACAGTAGTGAAATTGTATAGTTAGATAAAGAAAAACCAAAACTAATATGTTTTAGTATTATTACGGTTAATTCTTTTGTTTGTTCAAATTAATATTCCTGTCTTCCCATTTGTTATTTGGGTTTTCTTCACCTTCTCAAATTAATAATACCCATCTGTTATTTGGGTTTTCTTCTGCTTGTTTCAATTTCATATAGTGGTCTAGAAAATTGCTTGAAATCCAAATTTTTGGTACATCGTTTTATTTATCATGCTTATTTGCTTGTTCTGAATATATGGTTCTATTTGTTTGGTTAGGCTGAGTTGACGAGTGCATGAAAAAGGTGGCCTGCAGGTGTTCGATGAATCACCTTAATGAGTGCACTATGGTTTTCTTTGAGATACAAACCAATTGGGACAATTCTCATGGTTTATACTTAAAGGTGAACTTCTAGGAGGACCCAATCAACCCATCTAAATGGAAGGAAGAACATGTGAGTTTTATTATAATTTATTTACGAAGATGACTTTACAGTGCATAATGGTTTTGTTAGATCACCGTTGACATTAGTTTGATTACCTTTTAACAATGCTTGAGAAATGTCCATGTTTTTACATGAGGACTTACACAAGTGCCATATTATGTCAGTTTATAGTGAATGGATACTTGGTTGTGTCATTTGATATTTGGAATTCTGTTAGATTTATTTTCTTATTTTTCCGCTTTTGTGTCATGTCTTGAGTTCCTTTCGTTTGGAAGTCGCCATTTAACTTGTGATGTGAACAAGTTAATACTACATTGTTTTGTGTCATTGTGAAATTGAGAAATAAAGTTCATGTTATGGCAAAAAAGTATGTGAGCAAACAAAAGAAACATAGAGAGGGTTTGCTGTTGCTGCTTCCTCTCTCTCATTTACCTAAAAGAAAGGGTCTATATCTCTAGCATTTGCATCCAAATGTCCCTTGCCATGCCATGCTCTACCCTGGCCTGCAGTACTAGCTAGCACTACTGCCTCTGTTGTACGTAGTCCCCTGATTTGGTTTCTTTGAGCCATGTGATGCTTTCAGCTCCCTAGATCCAACTCCAATGGCTATTTTTTATTAAGTCATAATTTACTGCTAAAGGTCCTACGGTTTGAAGTTTTTAATTGGAACAATTCATGTATACTGTTAAAACATAAATGGTGCAAAGCCAATGCCGAGAATAGAAAAAAAATAAGCAATATGATCATACGGGGGTTAATGTCCATGTAGATGTGCGTTGATCAAGCTTGAGCAGTAAGGTCTTTCGTCTTGTGGTTAGTAGGTTTGCTTTTCCTTGTCCATTAGATGTTTTCCAATTCTGAGGTGATATGATACTCTTCCTCTTGGCATTATTCTCATGGCTGTGAAATTTTAGTTTTCAATGAATGGCTATATCAATCTAAAAGATTATTTTTGTGTAGAAATTGAATGAAAGTAAATTGTACTGGAGACCTCTGTGGTGTCTATGTTGTGGAGTTAATATTGTTAATCAATGATCAGCCTCTTTCATAATTCTTTCATTGATCAATATTGTTGTTTTCTCATTGTTCTGGATTTAACTTGATTGAGTTGTCATGCACTGCTTGAAATTTTGGATACCATGTGAGTTATAAGTTGCAAATGAAATTGAGACGAAAAACAATGAACTCTATTTTTATAAGAAACTTAATCTGCTTTGAGTTTAAGTTTGTCTTTTCTTGATACGTAAGTAGGAGATTTTAAATTGGGCTTATTTGTGCATTTGCGCATCTACATATATAGCAATAAAAGGAAAGTGATGGTTTCGATAGAGCAAATCAAAGATGTACCTCATTAATACCAATTTGTCTTTTGTATTACTCTGTATATACATATTTATATATGTGCATATTGACATTGCTTTATTTTGTTTCTGTTGTAGAGGAAGATGATGGATGAATTTGAGAAGGTGAAGCAACAATTGGTAGAGTATGAGATCATGTCACGGCCCATATCCCACAAGCCTGGTCTCTTGTGATTTGAAACCCTAACTTTAAGTCTTGAGATAATTGTCCTTTTTTCATGACAGTTGGACCTTGATCTTTGGCTTCTAGAAGATTGTTGTCATTGAGAACCTTCATCAATTTGGAGTGGGACAACATTCCATTCAGTTGCAGGAAGTGTACTGTAGTTATTAGGGGAAAAAACATGTAATTGAGGAACTATTTGTGTATCAGACAGACCATGTAATTATTTAGTCCTCATGGAATGAAATTGAGTTCAATTTGCTTGAGAAATTTCAGTCTTGAATCTGTTATTTTTATATATTCGCAAGCGTATGCAATGGAAAAATACTTTTATTTATACTATACATTGAAGAGAGCAATTATATTGCTCGAATATAACCTTTTTTTTTTTTTTCAAGTATCTGTTGGAATGAAATTAATGGGGGAGTATGGAGTTTTTGTATTGCCATTGTATATCCTTTTATTGATTGTGTATTGCTATTATATTGCCCCCGTATATCCAATTTTTTTAAGTCTGTGTTGGAATAAAATTATAGTGGGATTATGGAGTTTTTGTATTGCCATTATATAGCCCTTTATTGCTTAGGTATTGCTATTGTATTGCTCTCGTATAGCAATAAAGGGCTATACAATGGCAATACTCAAACTCCATACTCCCTCCCCCCTATAAATTTATTCCAACACCGACTTGAAAAAAGGATATACGGGAGCAATACAGTAGCAATACACAAGCAATACAAGGCTATACAATGGCAATACACAAACTCCATACTCCCCTATAAATTTATTCCAACACAGACTTGAAAAAAAAGGATATACGGGTGCAATACAATAGCAATACACAAGCAATAAAGGGCTATACAATGGCAATACGAAAACTCCATAATCCCACTATAATTTTATTCCAACACAAAATTGAAAAAATTGGATATACATGGGCAATATAATAGCAATACACAAGAAATAAAGGGATATACAATGGCAATCCAAGAACACCTTGCTCCCCCATTAATTTCATTCCAACACCGACTTTAAAAAAAAAAGGTTATACGCGAGCAATACAGTTGCTCTCTTTAATGTATAATATAAATAAAAGTATTTTCCAATTGCATACGCTTGCAAATATATAAAAACAACAAATTCAAACAATAAAGGGCTACACATGTGCAATACATATTCAATACAATCCGTCATGGCATTTGCCAATTAAATCACTAATTTGGTTACATTTGTATTTTTTTCTTCTTTGCAAGGGGAAACAATAAAACCATGGAAACTAGAGATGGACAAATTTCCTTCTAACTTGACTTTCATAAATTGATGAATTAACAATGTTATCTCATTACATCTTAAGATATACATAAAAAAGTGGCAAAAAACAAAATCAACCCAAAGGCTACCCCATCATCAACCTTGAGCTGAAAAACCTGCAAAACCAAAATCCATCAATCTCCACCGATCTTTAACATTTCTCATTCACAAGTAAAAAAGTGTTTCTTCAATTTCTTTTGGTCAGAATAAAAACCTAATTAAGTATTAAAATTCAATAAGCAAAAGAAAAACTTCAAAAGAACCTGTCCATGTGAAGATGCGAGGGGGATGACATTGGCAAATTGGCAAACTAACATGTTTATAGCAGGGAGGATAGGATTATTAATTTGAACAAACAAAAGAATTAACCGTAATAATACTAAAACATATTAGTTTTTGTTTTTGTTTTATCTAACTATACAATTTCACTACTGTCTACAATGAGAGAGATTATGTTCCAAACCAAAGGGGCATCAACAAGACTATATCTGATTGCTCTAAAAAAAAAGAAAAAAAAATTATATTGCAGACCAAATGGGTAGCAACATGGATATATCTGATTGCTCCAAAAAAAAAAAATTATGTTAAGGGTTCAAGTTTCAATCGATATTTGCGGAGTTGATTATCCTTCCCCATACCCAAATGGACAGCAACAAAGTAAAATGAAAACAAGCTGCAACATCCATCAACCTCTTATTGTTATTGTTTCCTAAACTAACATCTCTCTTACTCATCATCCAGCACATTTACATGTGGATAATGGTTTAAAAAAATTAGGGCAATGCCTGCCTTCAAGCACTTCAATAATTTCGTAGCATTTTTAGATCAAAACGTTATACATATAGATAGTAGCAAACAATTTCAAGTGGATAATGGTAACAAGATTTTGAAGCAAATATACCTCTTAACCAAAAAGCAATAGTTTTAGCTATTCATACCTCTTGACAGAATGTAGCCTCTTAAGCAAGTATTTCAAACTGAAACCTGAGGCAAAACATAAAACAAACTCTGTTAAACACCATAAAATTTCAAAAAACAGCAAAAATAGTACAGAACAATTAATTTTCCTAATCTTTGCCAATACCATGGCCTCCTGCTAACCAAATCCCTAAGAAGACCCATTAGTTTCTCATAATCCTTGAGACTCAAAATTAATCAATAACTTCTCCAAGAATATTACTTAACAAACATAATTTTCTAAAATTGCAGAAACTAGCAAAGAAAGAGGTGAGAGACTCAGAATTTATATAGATTTGGGCTTTGAAGATGAAGCCCAGAGATTGAGTGTGGATTGCGATTTTGGGGGAGGGGTGGGGTGAGTTTTACCTGTCTCTGAAAGTCGAGAGAAAACCAGATTATACAGAGAGGCTTTGAGTTGGAGGACTCACACTGTCGTGGAGATCGACGATGGAGGTCGCGGGTCACGACTGGCTTGTCTGTGGAGCTCGCGAGTTCGATGGCGACGTTGGCCTCTCTGTGGAGGTCAACGACGGAGGGCTTAAGTCGAAGGAAGACTAGAGACAGAAGATGTTTAGTGAGAGAGCAAAGACTTAGAAGAAAAAACAAGTGATAGAGTGGCGATAGATTCTCAATTGAGAGTTTTAAGAGGGGCATTTATGATTAGGTTTCAAAATGGGGATATTATTGAAAACATTAGGTGCGCCGGGGGCAAAGCCGCCAATTTCCCTTTAATTTAAGCAAAACGCCGAAACGACGCCATTTAAGCTCAGTAGTGGTTCTTTCTTCTTCTTCTTCTTCTTCTTCTTTTTCCTTTCCTTTTTGGCTATTTTTCATGGGAATTTACCTTTTCCTTTCATTTATTGCAAGCATTTTTTTTTTTTTCATTTATTGCAACTTTGCAAGGGTGGGTCTGCTTAATATTACAAGTTCATAAACTTGTTAAAGTTGTGAACTTGTTTAAGTTATTTGATGAAATAAGAGTATAGTTGTTATTTTCTATATGATGGTTGGGAGACAAGTCATTACTTTAATGACTTCTACATGGAATGTAAGGGTGACAATTTTCGATGTTACACCGGAAGCCAGTGTTGACCTGCCTCAAATGGGGACTGCCCGTCCCCATTCTCACGCCCATGCCCTGACATGATAGAGGGCGGGGATGGGGACAAATAATTTTTATGGGAATGACAAATAATTTTTATGGGAATGGAGACGGAGAGGGCAAACATGAACCCAGCCCTACCCCGTTGCCATCCCAATAATTGAACAGGGTTGGACGGTGCACACGGTAAATCTTGAATGCATATGCAGGACAGGAGATGTATCTGTGGCTTTGGCTTTTAGCCTTGCTAGACTTGCATTAATGCAGTTGGTAGCTGCTTTAAGTGGGAGGTCAATTTTAGCCACCTCTTGTGCCTACATAAGGGAGGTGGAATAAAGGCATTTGTTTATTAACTCAAAGTGTTTCCAATGGAGAAGCAGAGGGAGTTCAGAGAGCAAATGGTGCAGAGTCACGGATTCAACAAGGAAAACAGATCCACAGTAAATTTCGAACGTGACTTGTCACTGTAAACGCACAAGTAGTAACAATGAGGGCCAAAATACAAAGATTGAATATGAAGCTTCATTCTCCACTAGCACATAGAAATTACAGTAACTCAAATGAAGGAAGAAGAAAATAACCTACATTCAAACTGCCAAACATCAACAATTCAACTACTTATTCTTGGGACTGCTAGCTGGAGTCTCATCCTGCCAGGTTGCTTGCCATTGCTTGTCATAAAATGTTGTCTCGTCCAATAGCTTCTTTAGGTTTTCAACATCCTCGTTTTTGCGGATCAGAAGCACTCCCGACACAGCCACAAACAATAATGTTTTGCAGAAGAAATTGCCCATTTGGTCAACTAGACCTACTCCAGTCAAGCTATCAACCAAATAAGCCATAAAAAATCCTACCATAGCAGCACGACCTGCATAAAACCCAAAAGAGCAGAACATATATTAGTCTGAGGTGCATTGCCATTTCCCTCATTACACTTCTTTTAAATTCAGTGGATCTGAACATACCATTGAGTAGTTCAGCTTCAGGTAAATGGTATCTCTTTATCCAAGCCCACCAAGGTACAATGGAGGTATCAAAGAATACAGGGTTCTCATTACTGGAAGATTCCGGGTTGTCCTGGAGCCATTTTCTCCTCCTAGCCTCTGAAAATGGTTATGCAAACTGGTGCATCAGAAATCAAGTAATTTCTGAATTATCAGAATGATGCAAGTTACTCATCAAAGAAACAATTATAACTGGATTCTAAATTCACCTCATCTGTTTCTCTTCTTTGCAAAAGAAAACTTTTAAATTCATAAATTTTTTAGCTACATACAGGGTGCACCAACATCTAACCGATGCTCCTTTAATCCTACTCTATTTCAGGCAGCAATTGATGCTAGACTAAGAATCAACAAAAGACTTGGATAGATAATCTTCCTATAAAACAATTATAAAAGAACTGCAAAAATTCACTCTGCTGTGAAACTATAGTAGGTACGGTCCATATCTGAAAATGCAGTAAGTAAACTAGACTCACAACTTGCTCTTTTTGTCAATGGGATAGTTATTTCATTCTTTATCAGTGTAAGTCTCAAAAAAAAAAGGGGAAATGAAAGTCTAAATCTTTGGGAAATATCTCCCAACTTCTTATGTGAACAATTTCTTTTACTTACTGTTTCCAATTTCCAAATTTAGCCTGAATACATTTCTTAATTGAGGAACAAGGAAAGAGTGCATCTACATATCGCACAATTAGAGCACAACCAGCTATGAAGACCAAAACCAACATAAGAAAATAAAGCAGCATGAAGTGTGAGGATCAAAGTAGATTAGTCTGAGAAAAATCAAATTAGGGTTCCTGACAACTTACATAGAAATCTCTTCATCTAAGTTTCAAAACTTTTGGGGATAAATCATCAATTTATTTGCTCTCAAATTGACATGCAAGTTCAGAAATCAAATTAAACCACTTGGGTCTTGCACTTTCAGCAGTTATTCCCATTCTACACAGAAAATTCTCAATTGGGCCTAATCATGCTTCTCCCTCATCCAATACTTGTTTCAAGGATCCGTATGGAGCAGGGGAAAAAACTAGAAAATAGTAAGTTCAAATTTAACATTGGCGTTATTTTCAATAGAGTAAAACAATAATTAAAAAGAAATTAAATCTCCTTCCAAATCAAACAGTTGCATCAGAACTAAACAAAAAGAAAAGCATTAAGAATTAAAGACCAAAAGGACAGATACCCAGAACCCATACCAGCATCAATAACAGCATCCCAGTCAGTTTTGCCACTTTTCTCAAACTGCTTCAAATCCCAAGTCCCATTGACCCATCTGCTGTCCTCAAACAAGCCGACCACCTTCACCTCCTCAGCCGGTGCAGCAGCTGAGCCATTAGCCCCAGCAGAGCTCTCAATCTTCACCGGAACAGGCTCGACGGGTTCGGGGACCTTGGGCTCTGCTTCTTGCTTCACAGCAGTGGCAGCTGATGCGAGAGCTCCTGCTCCATTTTCATCTGAAGCTTTGGTGGTGAAGAGAGGGTTCTTGGGTCTGAGAGAGAGATAAGCCTTGTGGGTCAAGTTGGGTTTGGAGTAAGATGAAGAGGGAGAGAGGGTTGGGATGTGGGTTGTGGGAGAAAACAAGGCCATGGAAATGGACATTGGTTGTTTGATTGATTGCAGGGAAAAGGGGATGTGAATTAGAGCATGGTGGCTTTACTTGAGCTATCCGAATTGGCCAAAATCCAAATGAGAAGTTGTGTATTTTGCAGCTCAGTGGTGGCAAGTATTTCATTATGTAAAGATGAGGTATTTTATGGTGCGGATGGTAGTAAGACGATACCATGCACATGCGCCTTCAACTACTCTTTTGTTTCCACCTATAATCTTTTTCTAAAAGGATTTAGAAATTATTTCCTCATCGTAGAGTTAATTTCACACTAGGCCCCATTTGATTATGAATGATTTGATATTTCTCATGTCTTTTTCTAAAGAATGGTAAATGGAAGATTTATTTATCATGTTTGGTAATGTTGGGAAAGTAAGTAAGCAGAAAATACCACGTTATTTCATTTCTCATGTTTGGTTTATGTATGAATGTAAAACAAATTTTTTTTAGCTTTTCAATTATACCTCTATTAGAAATATAAAATAAGAAAGAATACCAATGGTCTTTGTTGTTGGGTGAAATTGTAATTATAAATTGTTAATGCGGACAAATTGGTCATGAAAAAAATGCATACATAAAATAAAAACTAATCTACTAAATTGTTTGTATTTCTTCTTTTCTATTGGAATATTCAAAATCTAATCTAATCTAATTTATTTTATAATATTATCTATCATACAATATACAACAAATCCAATAAATAAAAGATTGAGGAAGGGTTCGGCACCACTCTGATCCCTTAGGCTCCGTTTTGGTTCACAGAATGGATTTAAGGGGAAATCATTTCCCATGTCATTTCCCAAGGAATTGGAATGAAAGATTCTTTTCCCACGTTTGGTAATGTTGGGAAAGTAACCGGAGATTTAACTTTGTTTCCTTTTCCATATTTGTTTTGAGTAGGAATGGAAAACAAAAGTTTGTATAATTTTCCAATTATACCCATATTAAATCAAATAAAAAAAGAATGCATTTAATGATACGTTGTAATTATAAATTGTTCATAGGGACAAAATAGTCATGAAAATTGTGCATTGAATGTTGGCTAATTTTCCCAAACTTTCCCATGTTGAGGGAAAATAAAATCCAAGTTAAGAGGAGGGCTTCACTTTCCCCCCTACTTTCTCATGTGTCAGGCAACTATTTCCCACGTGTTTTTGACTTACCAAATATGGGAAAGCAATTGAATTCTCATTCCCAAGCCTCCTTTCCCATGAACCACGCGGCCTTAGTTACTCTACGTCTGTGTTCATTAAGGGTGGTTGACAGATGTTTCACCCTCAAAATATCAAGTCCAACTCATAAGGGTGTGAGGACTAGGGGACCACACAAGGCCGTATTTTTAGTTGGATCGTCCTCTTTGTTTGCCGCAAGCAATTAATAGGTTGACAAAGTGCCAATATGATAATAATGCAACTGTGTGAAGTAACAATATAAGAACAATATTCAATAACTCAAGATAGAAAACTATCAATATGAACTTGATGAAAGTGTTCTCTTTTGTAATACCCCAAAAAATTAAAGGTTTCATTTCGTATTTTAGTGGAAAAAACAATTTTATAGTGAAGAATAATTATGGGTATTTTATCAAGTGATTTTAAATTGAGACTATTGGATAGAGTGTGTAATTTTAAGTTAAATAAAAATGTCCTTACGTAACATTTTGTGAATTTTTTCAAAGGACATTTAAGAAATTGAGGTGAGACAATTATGACTCTTAGGTAGTACGATAGTATTCGACTTAACGAACACGTAGAAAATCGTTTCTGAATTTTGGGCCAAAATGATCAAAATACCCCTGTGTAAAATTACCAAAATACCCTTGTAGGGAAAAAAGAAGAAGAAATGAATCGGAAACGTAGAGGGTAGCAACCCACTCTCCTCCCATTCTTTCTTCCTGGCCTGGAGCTTTCAAATCCACCATTATGAAGCGATGAGTCACCTAGCCTAAAGTGATGAGTCACCTAGCCTAAGGGATCTTCCCCAATGATAAATTTGATTTCTTTTAGAGAGAGAGAGAGAGAGAGAGAGGAAATATTTAGTTTTGCAACGTGGGCAAAACCCCTCCTTTTCCTATTACCTAATCTTTCAAAATCTGATTTTGATCTCATTTAGGAGTGAGTTGTTCACCTATTAGAGATGAATCACCCAGTCTAGGCTAAGTATAATGATTGCTTAAGCTAAGATAATATTGTAGGAGGAAGGAGATGGAAGTTGGGTGAGGAAGAACAGGTAGAATTAGAGGAAGAGAGGAAAAAATCTCTAAGGTAAATCGAATTTTCAAATTTTCGAATTTACCTGCGCTACAAATAAAAACTATTGTATGGGTAATAAACATACACCATACTGTAACTAAAATAAATGTGAATGTGGGGATAAAAACCACCACCTAATATATATAGGTATATTATATTACCATATATTATAACATACATACATATATATATATATTATATCAAATTAAATTAAATTTTCATATCAATATAATTATATATTGAGATTCCTGCACAATTGGTTAGTAGTGATCTAAAAGATCATAAACTAAATTTTTTTTTAATAGCATCCATAAATCTTTTTGCCTCCAACTTTGGAGAATCCTTGTGCAAAGAAAGCATTAGCCACATAAACTTCATAAAATAGCATATATGGATGTGAGTGAAACAAATGAATTGAATCACAACAAAAATTATAAAGGAAGATGGATACCAAGATTGAAAACTTACAAGAATCTCGATTGGTTAGAAACTCGTGCTAATAACGTGTGATGTAACAGTATAAGAACAATATTGAATAACTCAAGATAGAAAACTATCAATATAAACCTGATGAAAGTGTTCTCTCTTGTTCCTATTCATCTCTTATGCTTAGTATTTAAGTGTAGTATGGGGTGGGAAATAAAGTTGATAGAGGGGTGAGTCGGTATAATGACGATGTCCATTATAATGGTGGCATCTATTACATAATAAACTGAAACTATTCTATACATGTCTTGGATGCATATAAATCCTTACAGTACATTATGTTACTGCTTTCCTACTGTGATTATATTGCTCTAAAATTATTGCAGCATGGGCTTAAAAGGCTATTAAAAGGAAGAAGTACGTGACAATTTAAAAGCCGGTGGACTCATTGAGGCTGCAATGACTACAATTTACACTCAAGCTGGAAATGTTTTGTATGAATAATATTGATTAAGGCTTCTCCAACCCATTTGGTCCTAAACTCAAATTTCTCACTTTCAAAAGTAACTATTTGGGTTTTGCCCGAACTCAAACCTTCTTTTTCGCCAACCCTTCAGACTCAAATTTTAAATCCGCAACTTTATTAAATTGTTTAAGAATGGTTTAAGTCTAATTGTTTTTTTTTCATGGATAAATTTTCTACATTTAATCTTTTTAAATAACTTCATAATTTATTTTTTGAACAATTTGACCTAAAAAATTGAAATTCAATAAATATAATTTTATTTGAGAAATAGATGGGTATTTATAGAGTTTGGAGTGAGTTTTGGGGTTGTATATGATTTAGATGAATTTAAAATATTATTTTAATCTTTGGATTTAAGTTTCAACCATTGGATCTTTTTTTTTCCGTTAAAATAACTTAGATTTAATACGATCGTTGATTTGGGTTACTATAGGAATAAATAAATAAAAAGTATTGCGACACTAGCGTTACAGCTTTTGCAACACCAGCAACGCAGGACCCATTGTTTCTTGGGTTACATCATGGTTGTTTGGGCTCCACCAAAAAAAAATTCAGGTAATAGCTGGATTGGTATTTGGCCACAAGTTTGAATTTTCCTAAATTTTAGCCGCTTACTTATCTTGGGTTACGAGAGAAATTAGACTAAAATTGAGGATTTTGGGTAGAAAAACTTACTTATAATGTCTATTTTGGGAGCATCAGATAGGAAACCTTTTTTTTGTTTTTGTTTTTTTAGCAATTTTTTTTTTGTGGTAAAAACAAAGTTTAGGGGGAGATTGGCTACTCTCACCAGGCAAAGCCAGGGCATACCGACAATCTCGAGCCGGAAGGACTTACACGTGGCACCCAACTGCCAGTGAGGACTGCTGGTAACAGGACTTGAACACTGATAGGGTTGCACATAATGCAGGGATCTTACTAACTGAACCAACCCTCATTATTATTATTATTTTTTAGCGAAATTTGCACGGTCCTTGCTAGATTTTCTTCCTTTTATGATTGAATGATTTTGGTCGACAAAAATACTTTGGTGGGGGAATAAGATGGAATAACTGCGATGTAAATATGGGCAAATGAAATTTGATTGAATTTGGTACATGAAAAAAGAAAGACGGAATAATAAGATGGAAATGTGTGGGTGGAAACAAAAGGCGTACGCAGGACAGTGACTAAAAGAGTCACATGTAAACAATGGGAACAATCCAAATTCGAAAGTTAACAAATTGCATGAAGGAGTTTATGTTATGGTAAATTTTATTTTTCATCTACTACATGCATGGAATTCGCGCCTTCCCCCAATAGCTCAAGCTTAAAAGCAACTCCTTATCCCCATCCATTTTAAACCCTGAAGCTTTTCCTCTCTTGAGTATTTGTTCTTCAGCATCAATCCACCCCCGCTTGCATCTAGCTGTTTTACCAACCTCTTCAAATTTGGGAAACACAACCAACCAAGATCCCTTAACAAATTAAGGGACTTGATACACGAGAAGGTAACCTATATTGCCTTATAATAATAAAAAGTTGAGATGTTGGAGAAAACTAATAGTCTTGTGATCCAAGAACTCAAAAATTGTTGTGATAAAAAGAAGAAAGAGTTTGACGGTGGAGTACAAGTGTTATTCTTGGAAATTTGATGGAGCACGTAAAGTCGCTAATTTCAAATTGTGTAAAGGTCATGATGGTGAAAGATGCAATAACGAAGGAGCACTAGCTTTCTTCCTTCAGATATATAATTCAAGTTTTATGGCTATTTTATTTTATGTTATTTGCATTAGTACGGACATACAAATACATTTATCAGCTTTCTTTCTATTGTTTTTAATTTGGTACAATCGGTTCAATGTTGTTATAACATTATCGTCATGACTTTCTTCAATTCTACTTATTATGTTATTCAATTTCACATTGTTTAAATTTTTCATGATATTACGTTTATCACCGTTACTATGTTAACGAAGTATTACCAATTACATTTGTTTAATTATACTTCTTTTGAAAATCAAATTCCATAATCCAATGTAATTGACTAGGATATCCACTATAACAAATTCAATAATCCATTGTACCTTTAAGGTACTTTAATATTCTTCTACATTTGTTTATTTACACCCATCAAACATCCAATTTCCCCCACTATTTTTTTTTTTTCAAAACCTTAAATCCAACTATACCATTCATAATAAATTAAAAAATTATGTCAACACAAACCTACTCCAAAATTCGATCAGCCACCTCCCACGGCTACTCTCTCTCATTCTTCTCTCCCCACCCACCCACCCACCCACCCACCCATCCATACATCCAATCTCCTTAATCCTGACCAGATCAACTAAAAGAGAAAGAGAAATCAAGTTAATGAATGTAAAAGTGTTTTGACTTGCAAATTAGTGGTTTCAAGTTCGAACTCCCATGACACCTTAGTAGTTTGTGTGCACTGAAAATTAATCTCGGAGGATTTGGATCACTCAGAAATATGTCTCACTCAAATTACCAATTACGGCTTCAGAGATTGGGACATTCGCTTTGTTCTTCGTGTTGTGTGTAAACACTCCAAAACCTTGTCGTTAATGGACTATGCAATGACACACACACACAAACCCCTTTGAGAATAAAAGCACACACATCGAAGAGAGAAAGAAAACACACACAAGAGTACAATGATTTATAGAGGTTCAGCCTCGTGCCTACCTGCTCTTGGTGATCCACCCGAGAAATTCACTAGTATGTAAGTGGTTGCAATCTTGAATCCCCTTAGCTCTTACAAGAATCCTAGCTCTCTTTTCTCTCACTCTTTTGCTCAAACCCTTGATGCCCTTGGAAAAACAACCTAGAATTCCCTCTTGAAATCTATTGTGTCTTTCTCTTGAAAATTCTCTGTTGAATTTTCCTCTCCTTAATTTTACATAGCCTAAAAATCCTATTTATAATGCATAGGACTTAAGTTACAAGTTAACTAGGAATAGAAAACCAAAACCCTATTTAATTAGGCTAAGAAACCCTAATAAAATAAGAAATCATGTCAAAATAGGAGAGAATCACGCCAGCCACTTAGACTTGTTGCGCGTTTGGGAACTACCGCTCGAGCACGCTTCCTTGCCACTCAAGCACCTGGGTTCACACCAAAAACTGGGCTATGCTGCTCGAGCATCAATGCCTTCTTCTTCTTCATCTTCACCTGCTCCTCCTTGCAGCCCTTTTGGTTCCTTCTTTCCTCCCTCATCATGGTGAGCCAAAAACTTCAACACTTCGCTGGTGGTTGTTGTGGGACCAATGGTACAAGAGAAAATGAAGTTGAGCGACAATCAGAGCCAATATTTGAGTTTGGAGCAGACAATTATTCTTTGGAGCAGACAATTACCTAAAATAACCATTTTACCCTTATATTTGATAGAAAATGTAATAAGTTATGAGGGTACGAAACATAAATTCAGAGACTACATGAATCATTGGTTTCTTACCACAATAATAATTTTCTCTCTCCTGAATTTTCGGTGAGAGTCTACTCCCTGCCTAGGGTTAGGGTTTTTCTCCTAGTTTTCTTCTAGGTTTTTTGGCGGCTACTTGTCTGCCGATTGGGGGGTTTTTTCGAAACTAGTTATCTAAGTTGGATAACATGGATTTGATGGCTGAGAAGGAAGATGTGGAGGAAGTCGTATGTTCTTTTGATAAGGTGTTGTCATTAACTAAAGAAGAACAAGACGATCTTCAACTTGAACTAGATGATACGACAACGATGAATGAGCGGCTCCATCTCTGTTTGGTAGGGACGGTACTTACTGATCAAGGTTTCAACCGTGAGGCTTTCAAACAAACCATGTTGAGGGCTTGGGGTACGATGCGAGAGGTGGGTGTGAAGGACATGCGAGATAATCTTTTCTTATTCACGTTCAAAACTATGTGTGATAAGGAGATGATGATACGACGAGGACCTTGGAATTTTGATAAAAACCTGGTTTTACTAGAAACACCGAATGGTAATAGAGCACCAAACAGAATGGTTCTTCAGAATGCTGATTTTTGGGTTCAAGCGCACAATCTGCCATTAAATAGAATGACTGTTACGACAAGGCGCTAGATTGGAAATAGGTTGGGTTAATGCATTAATGTGATGGCAGGAGCAAACGGTGAATGTTTGGATAGGTATTTACGTATTAGGGTTTGGTTGGATGTGACCAAACCTTTTCGCAGAGTGATGAAGGTACGATTTGACCACTCTTTAAAGGCAGTGATTGAGTTCAAATATGAACGACTACCTGATTTTTGTTATGCTTGTGGGAAGATTGGCCATGTAGTCAAGGAGTGCAAATTTGTGAGTGCCATAGAGAAGGAAGCAAAAGAAAAGCCTTATGGTTCCTTGTTACATTCGAAGTTTAAAGTGGGGAGGGGAGAACTATCAGTCCAGGAAGCAGGAGGAAGAGAGGAATAGTTGATGATCTTGTGGGAATAAAAAAGGAGATGTCCAGGAGTAAGTGGAGATAGGGGGTCTAGAGGCGGGCCACATGTGTATTATTTTAAACATAAGGAACATGGTACTGGTGGTTCAATTACAATCAAGGATGATTTAGTTGACAACGCATCTTTGGCAAACAGATCGAAGTCCAAAAGGGGGTGGTGAAGGGAGGAGTAAATTCACAATTAGTGAAAGGGAATTCATTAGCTGAGAAATTGGTGGAGGCTGCTCGCCGACGGAAGGCAGAAGTAGATGAAATTCAACGAGCGCGTTAGCGAGGCAGCTTGGGAGACAGCACAAGCAGGAGCTGGTGATGTGTTATCTACCAAGCCTAACATTATGAGTGATCAGAAAAATAGAAAGGGAGGTGATATGAAAAGTAAGGGAAATGGAGCTTGTCTGATAAATCAGATAGACACTCAACAAGGTGAAGTTGGGTCCCTTTCGAAAGACAATGTTAAGACGGTTGGAGATTATTTTCATAAGATATTAGGCAGCTTAAAAAATAATGAGGACACTATTATAAAAGAAGGAGCACAAGCTGATGCAAAGAAGGAATTGAAAAGTGAACCGAGAAAGTGGAATCAGCAGATATGGAAAATAAAGAGTAACACTATGCACTTATGCAAATTGACAATGTCAGGAGTTCTGAAAACAAGGGGAGATGAATTGGTTAAAGCAGGTGGAGGCGCAAGGCACAACTGGTGAAACCGATTAGAGAAAATACAGGTAGTGGGCTGGATAACAATGTGGGAAAGGAGGGGGAAAAGAAAATGTGAGGAAGAGACTTTACAGATACATTTGTAACAAAAAGAGTGAAGATAAAGAAAGAGGTTAAAATTGTTGAGATAGAAACGTGGTGGGACTAGCGGGACTGGCCCACCATGAACAATGAGAATTTTAAGTTGGAACGTCCAGGGTTTTGGGACCCCTGGACGTTCCATTCTCTCAAGCGTATTTTGAGGGAGAAAAAACCCGAGCTGGTGTTTCTTATGGAAACGCGGATGACAAAAGCTCAAATGGAGAAAAGAAGATTTCAATGTGGTATGACAGGGGGAATTTCTGTGGGAATAGTGGAGTTAGGGGGAGGTTTATTATTGATGTGGACAACTGGTTGGGAGGTGAATTTGTTATTATACTTGACAGGTCATATACATGTATCAGTTAAAACTTCAGAGAATTATTGCTTCTGTTTGACGGGTTTTTATGGGAATCCAGAAACCCAAAATCGAAGATTTTCTTGGGAATTACTTCGACGTCTCTCATAGTCAGTGTATGGACCTTGGCTAGTCATTGGAGATTTTAATGAAATTTTGATGGCTTCAGAGAAAAAAGGTTTGTGAGATCGCCCTACATATCAAATGAACTCTTTTCGCCAGGCCTTGTTGGATTGCGACTTGTGTAGTGTCCCATACCAAGGATATATATCCTTTCACTTGGGGTAGAACATACCCGAGTGGGGATATGGTGGAGGAATGGTTGGACATGTGTGTGGTTAATGGGAGAATTAGTGCGAATTATGGTCATATTTTGACATATCATTTAGTAGCATCGGGGTCAGATCACTATTCGATACTTGGCGAATTATTGAATGAAACCCCCATCGTGGAGGCAAAGAAAAAAATGAAAATTTCATTTTGAACAAATGTGGACACTTGAGAAAGGTTGTGAAGATATTATTCGTGAGGCTTGAGATTCAACTGATGTTAGGGGAGGCGTGAAGGAGGGAATTAAGAATTGTGCAGGGAAATTGGCATAATGAAATAAATTAACCTTTGGGCATGTGCAAAAGCAGCTTGCTACTGCCCATAAGGAACTGAGGGTTTACAAGGGCGAATGGGACAAGATCAAGTGTTACTAAAGAAAAAAGTAGAAATGACCATTGTTGTCTTACTTGAGAAAGAGGAGGTAATGTGGAGGCAGCGTTCCAAGGCTGCTTGGTTAAAGGAAAGGGACAAAAACACCAGGTTTTTTCACGAAAGAGCCAACACAAGGGAACATAAAAATACAATAAAAGGGTTGTATGACGACGATCATTTTTGGCAAACAGATAAGCAAGTTATTGGTTCGATGTTGTGCAATTTTTTCAATCATTTATTTTCTACTTCAGGTGGCAAGGATATGGAGAGAGCTTTAGAGGTGATTGAGCGAAATGTGACACATCAGATGAATTACCAGTTACTCCAACCTTTTACTAGAGCAGATGTGGAGACTGCTTTGTTCCACATGTATCCTACGAAGGCACCGGGGCATGATGGAATGCCTCTCTTTTCTATCAACGCTCCTGGCACATTGTAGAGGACGAGGTATCGCCCAAGTGCTTGCAGATATTGAATGGAGAAAGCAGTGTCCAAGAATTTAATCATACTCTAATCTCCTTAATTCCTAAGGTGCAGACACCTTCCAGAGTGACTGAATTTCCACCAATAAGTATGTGTACAGTGATTTACAAAATTATTACAAAGGCTTTTACAAATAGACTCAAGTGCTTATTGCCTTCCGTTATCTTCGAGTCGCAAAGTGCTTTTGTGCCACAAAGTTTAATTCTTGATAATGTGATGGCAGCCTTTGAGACAATGCATTTTATGAAAGGCTTGAAGAAGGGGCAACAAACGAAGATGGCCATTAAACTTGACATGGCTAAGGCCTATGATTGAGTAGAGTGATCCTTTTTGCAAGCAATAATGTTGAGATTGGGATTTGCTTCAAAGTGGGTAAAACGGATAATCGACTGCTTCACAACAGTTACTTTTTCGGTGCTTTGGAAAGGTAATCCATTCGGGCATGTTGTTCCTCAGAGAGGGTTAAGACAAGGGTGTCCCCTTTCACCATACTTATTTTTAATGTGTGCTGAAGGCTTTTCAAGGTTGTTGCAGAATGTTGAAAGGATAGGGAGTTTGCATGGGATTCGAATTGCTCATGGAGCTCCATCGAGTCAATCATTTATTCTTTGCTGACGATAATATTCTCTTTCTGAAAAACCAGGCCCTAGGCTCTAAACGCCTACAGAGGGGGGGGGGGGGGTGAAGTAGGCTACAGGTCAAGGGCCAACCAATTAAAAAGTTCTTGTTAATACAAACACACAAACACAAATAATTAGGTGATTAACAAGGTAAGACAAATAACATATGACAGCAAGCAACACACAAGAGTTGTTTACCCAGGAAAACCCAAGTGGGTAAAAAACTGGGAGCACCAAGCTAGGAGAGATCCAATCCACTCATTAAGAAATACAAGAAATGAAGGAAGACTTAACTCAATCTATCAATTAATTCAACATCATTATCACTTCCTTCATCAGATTTAGTGGACAATTTACCAACAAGAGCAACAATACTTTCATTATCATAAGAGTCATCCATAGAATCATCTTCACTATCACTTAACTGACTTTGCTTTTTAAGAGTGTTTGCACATTCATGAGCAATATGACCCATCCCACCACATTCATAACATTTAATTGACCTATTCATTTCTCTAGAAACAGATTGTGGAAAGTTCCTTTCATTTTTAAGACTAGAGCTTGATTGAAAATTGTTTGTATTACCTCCAAGTCTTCTAAATTTAAGGACTTTCTTAAATTCTCTAGACATAAGAGCAATGTCATCCGCAGTCATACAATTGTCTAGAGAGGAAGAGCATTCTCCCCCTTTTACAGAACTTAAGGCAATATTTTTTACTTTCCTAGAGGGGTTCATATTCATTTCCATTTCATAGGTTCAAAATGAGCCAATTACTTGATGAAGTTTCACATTTTTTAAATCTCTCATTTCAGAAAAGGCAGTTCTTTTAGCATCAAATCTATTAGGCAAAGATCTAAGGAATTTCTTTATTAATTTTATTTCGGGGATATTTTCACCTAGGTTGTGAGAGGAGTTAGCTAAGGCACTAAACTTTGCATAGAGTTCTTGAATGGTCTCTGAGTCTTGCATTTTAAGACTCTCAAACTCAGCACTAACCATATCTAACTTAGCTTCTTTAACTTTCTCATCACCTTCATGAGTAAGCCTAAGAATATCCCAAGCTTCTCTTGAGGTTTCACAGTTTTCAATGTAAGCAAACTGTTCAGGGTTCACAGCAACAAATAAGGCATTCAAGGCTTTCCTATTTGAGTTGGCAAGGGTCTGTTCTTCAATAGTCCAGTCATCCTCCTCTTTTAATTCACGTTCCCCAAAGGGATTAATGGTGGTTGGAGGATTCCAGCCATCTACAGTCATTTTCCAAGCCTTAGAATCTAAGGCAAGCAAGAAGGCACGCATCTTGTGTTTCCAAGCAGAGTAGTATTCACCATTAAATAATGGTGGGTGAGCCACAGAGCCATGAGCTCTATCTCTTTCCATAGAGATGAATTAGAGTCGGATCCACACTACTTAAGGTGTAGTGCCCGCTCTGATACCAATTGAAAAACCAGGCCCTAGGCTCTAAACGCCTAGAAGGGGGGGGGGGGTGAAGTAGGCTACAGGTCAAGGGCCAACCAATTAAAAAGTTCTTGTTAATACAAACACACAAACACAAATAATTAGGTGATTAACAAGGCAAGACAAATAACAGATGACAGCAAGCAACACACAAGAGTTGTTTACCCAGGAAAACCCAAGTGGGTAAAAACTGGGAGCACCAAACTAGGAGAGATCCAATCCACTCATTAAGAAATACAAGAAATGAAGGAAGACTTAACTCAATCTATCACCTATAGGCAGCTTCAATCAACCTTTCAGCAAGCACCATTTCTTTATCTCTTAGCAGAAAATCCTCTCAAGAGCACCAAGCTCAAGTTGCATGTAGTTTGATGTATGAAGTGAGTTATGGTTTCACAAATTCATCTATCTCAATCACAAAGTATGATTGAGCTAGACAAATGAAACCTAAGTGTTGTGATGATTAAACTAGAAGTAATAAACTTGAAGCATATAGTTTAATTCAAAATGACAACAATGAAACAAAACATTCAGCCACAATAAATATGAATCAACGTTGGAGACAATCTATGTGTATGCAATCATACACATACTCTCAAGTGTTCAAGTGGCTGAAAATAAATGGGGATGTTTTTGAATGCTCAAGAGCACATATGAAAATTCTTTTCAAAAACAAATAAACATATCTGCTTAAGGTGTCTATAGGAATGAGCAGAAATTGTTTTACATAATCTGGAAAATCCCTCACGGAAGAGAAGAGATGTTTTCAAAAAAAACTGTTCCAGCTTGTTTTTTTGCAGAGAGTATAACTTTGAAAAACATAAGTAAAGTTTCAATGCATGATTTTCTCCTCCTCCCCAAATCTGCCCAACCAGGAGCCTATATAGAGAGCTTCAACAACATATTTTATTTTTAAAGCTACTGTCCTAAGGATTTCAACCAAGGAGCTGTGCAAGACACAAACAGCAAGCTCAGAGAATAAAACAGAAGACATGTGTTTGTCTTTCTTAATAAACCCAAGGAGCTGTGCATGACACAAACAGCAAGACAGCAAAAGAATAAACAAAAGCATGTGTTGTCTGTTTACTAAACACAAGCAGCCGCACCTTGGACAAGGTCTGAAGAGAGGAATAAAGGTAGCTTATAACCCATCACTTGGAAAAGGTGGTAGACAAAGTGAGCTGACAAGATTAGGGAATGAGATAACCAAAGAGCATGGGTGTCGCAAGTTCCCATATGAAACAGAAAGTTTATTAAAATAAAAGACTTTTTTATAGGGAACAAGAGTATGGGTTATTAAATAAACACAAGCAAGCTTCCTAGAAGGCAAAGAGCCGTTTGGAAAGGGAGTAAAAATACTCTCAAGATTTTGTCAGATTTTAGGAAGGGAAGAATTATGAAATCTGTCAAAGCTGTAAAAGACTGACGCATAATGGATTAATACTTTCAGAGAAAGTATTAATACAACAGAAGACAGACAGCAGCATGCACGAATGTACGTTGGATCAATCCAAGTGAATATGGATTAATCCATGTGAACAATGCAAATGTTTTACCTTTTGATCTGCAATGAGGAGACTTGGAAGCCCTTCAACCCACACTGATTCTAACCTAGAATCTAATTAATATTACAAGGGTTTTGTTGGTTTAAGAGAAGAGCCAAAATACAATAAAGGTCCAAATAAAAACCTTACACTTTCTTGATTCAACTAAAGAGTCATGTGAAGCAGTGAAGAATATATTTCAAGTGTATGAGGAGACTTCTGGGCAAAAGATCAATTTCACAAAGTCGGCTTTAAGTTTGAGCCCAAATGCTACTGCTGTTGAAAAACAAATAGTTTTGGATGTATTGGAAATTCCTTTGGTGTCTTGCCATGAAAAATATTTAGGTTTGCCTATGGTGATAGGTAGGGGAAGAAAGTAGATTTTCGAGACTGTCAAAGATCGAATCGGAAAACGAATTAGTGGGTGGAAGGAAAAGCTCCTCTCTAGAGCTGGTAAAGAGGTCCTGACTAAAGCTGGGTTACAGGCTGTTGTGCGGAAGTGTCAACCAACTGTGAGTGAAAAATAAACAACAACTTTGCAAGAGATAAAAACATAACAAAAACAACAACAACAAGAACACCAAGATTTATACTGGTTCGGCAATGCCTACATCCAGTTTGGAGACGACGGAGTATTCCACTATAATCAAATGAGAGAATACAATAGTGTTTAACACTTAGAAACCCAAGCCCCAAATATACCCAAGCTCACACACTCAAGAATATAAAGGGAATACAAATTGAGTACAATTTAGAGAAAAAGGGAAAAATAACAAACGATAACAACAATTGTTTTTGCTACCCAACTCTAATTTTTCCTCTCTCACTTCTCTCAGCCAACTTCTGTCTCTACTTCTCTGGGCTGCTGCTGCTTCTCCTTTTAAAGCCAAAGGAAGTGGCTTCTCAAAGAAGCCAACGGCCAAAGGCCTCCCATCAAGTCAAAAGTTAGCCATAAATGCTAGCCTTTTGTCTCCCACATGCAGCTTGCCATTTAATGAAGCCCACGACTCAAAGTATAGGCAAAGCCTAAAGCTGCCCATAATTAATGTGCCCATGCAATTTGTCTTGCCAAATACCAAGACAAACAACCAATCAACCAATTAATAGCCGAAAGTGATTTCCACCTTTTTGACTATTGGTTTGAGCCAATAATAAACAATCTCCACCTTGGCTCAAACCCTCGAAATAGAACTCCCTATAGTCGTCTCCCAATCCCCCACAGGGCAATCAACAAATTTTACAAATGCCAATCAAGTCTAAGCAGTGCTTAAACTTGAGTAGCGAAACTGGCTTTGTCAACATATCTCAGGATTGTCGGCGGTCCCAATCTTCTGAAGAAGAATATCTCCCTCATCAATAATCTCATGAACAAAATGGAACCTCACATCAATGTGTTTCGTACGTGCATGATGAACTTGATTCTTTGCTAAATAAATAGCACTCTGACTGTCACAATGAACATCCACATGGTCCTGTTGAACCCCTAAGTCATCAAGCAACCCTTGAAGCCAGATGGCTTCCTTTATAGCTTCTGTTCCTGCCATGTATTCAGCCTCAGTAGTCAACAAGGCAACTGGAGATTGCAGAATCGACCTCCAACTCACTGGACCTCCAGCCATAGTGAATACAAAACCTGTAGTGGACCTACGCTTGTCCAAATCACCTGCGTAATCAGAATCCACATATCCTACAACACATTGACCATTAACTTTATCCCGCTGAAACAATAAACCAACATCCACAGTACCCAGAATATACCGTAGAATCCATTTCACAGCTTGCCAATGCCCTTTTCCTGGGTTATGCATATATCTACTGACAATACTAACAACTTGTGAAATATCAGGCCTTGTACACACCATAGCATACATCAAACTACCGATTGCACTTGCATATGGAATTTGAGCCATGTAATGACTCTCCTCATCAGTGCTAGGAGACATAGAAGCACTAAGTTTGAAATGAGGGGCAAGAGGTGTACTTACCGGTTTTGAATTTTCATTCATCCCGAAACGTTGTAGTACCTTCTTCAAATACTGCTTCTAACACAGACTAATCTTGCCCTTCGCTCTATCTCTTTCAATTTCCATACCTAGTATCTTCCGAGCTTCTCCCAAGTGTTGCGTAGATTCAGCTGCACCAAAATGGGTTCAACTGCATCCTCAACTTTTGATACTCGCAAGTGCACGAACCGTTGGTAGTTTAGCGTATGTAGGTGAGAGGTCGATTCCACAGGGATTGGTGATTGAATGATCCAATTCAGTTTTCCTACACAAAACAAAAATGAAAACAAAAGAACATAAAACAAGGATTTTGTACAACACTTGAGAACATGGAGAGTTTTTGGAGAGAAAGAGAGAGGTGTTTGAGAGCTTGAGAATTTGGAGGAAGTTGTTTGGGAAGCTTGAGGATTTTGGAAGGGAAAGGAAGGTGTTTGTGAAGTGTTTGAGACATGGAGACTTTTGGAAGAGAAGGGAAATGTGTTTGGGAAATTTGGAGAAGGGAGGAGAGATGTGTTTGAGAAAGAGAAGGGAGGAGTGTTTGAGAATATGGAAACTTTTGGAGAAGAAAGGAAAGTGGTGTTTGAGAACTTTGTGGATTTTGGAAGAGCATGTGTTTGAGAGCTTTGAAAATGGAGAAGAAAGTGTTTGGAAAGTGTTTGAGAATTTGATGAAGGGATGTGAGAAGTGTTTGGGAACTTTGAGAATCTTGGAAGAGAAAGTGTTTGGAGAACATGGGGAATTTGGAAGGGAAGAGACATGTGTTTAGGGTTTGGAGAGTGTTTGGAAGAGAATAGAGAAGTGCTTGAGATTTAATAAAAAGAAAATTGAGTAGAATGATCTTATTACAACAATTGAGAACTACAAAGGGAAACTAAGAGAATTTAAGGGAGAGAAGGGAAGGGGGCTCTAGAGAAGTGCTTGAGAGCTCCCCCCCTTGGGGTGTTTTTACAAGCTTAGAGAACTTCCCTATTTATAGGCCTAGGGGAAGTGAAAATCTGAATTCAATATGGCTAATGCATACAACACTTGTTTTATAAAATCTGAAATGGTTGATGCACTTGTATTAGAAAATCTAAATTGGGTGATGCACTTGTATTAGAAAATCTTGAATGGTTGATGCACTTCACCAATTAATCCCACCAGCAGCCCTAGCTCATCTTCATGTCACCATGACCAAGCATCCAACCAGCACATGTTGAGGTCAGCATGACCAACAACTTCAAGGGCTTACAACTTGGGCTTCTCTTAATCAAATTAGGACTTTAAGCACTCTAAATTGAAGTTCAGAATGTCTTCTTTCCAGCCATATGTTATTTGGGCCAATCCAAGGTCGGAGGAAGAAGTTAAGGCCGAAACAAATTGCTAACTCAATTTCCGCGCTGATAAGATCCATCCTGAGCATGGTTCTGTGTTTGCTAGGTAACGGACTCCAGATTTATCCAATGGGGCTGAATTTTGGATATGTTATAGTACACACCCATTGGAACAACTGTCATGAAGAATGCGGCCTCATTAGAGTTGTGTAGGTGGCTGAAACAAAGCTTGCAATATGACCTACGGAACTGGACTGGCAGGGGGGTGTAGCCATAATGAATTTGTCTTTAAGCTCTTCATCAATTCATTCAAATTAGGCCTTAACTTGCTTGAATTGCATGAATTATGCTCTCCAAAGCCATCATTGTTACCTAAAGCTCAATTAACTGAAAGATAAACACAAAAAGGATTAAAAGCACAAGTTTAACTCAAAAACATAACCAAATCATAAGCTAGAAGGGTAAGAAATAATATACAATTATGAACCGATCACCAAGTCCTTCATCTCAAATTCATTACTCAGTTGAGTCTTCAACCTTTCAATCTCCACTTTGCTCTTACATGCTATCAGCATATCATCAACATAAAAAAGCAAATAAATGAAGGTTCCATCTTGTAGCTTGCGAAAGTATACACAATGATCATAGTGACTTCTTGTGTACTTTTGCCCGATCATAAACCAATCAAATCACTTGTACCATTGTCTTGGAGACTGCTTCAAGCCATACAATGATTTCTGCAATTTGCAAACCCAATTTTCCTTTCCAGCAACCTTAAAACCTTCTGGCTAAGATATATAAATCTCTTCCTCCAAATCACGATGTAAGAATGCAGTCTTGACATCAAGTTGAGCCAACTCAAGGTCAAACTGTGCAACCAAAGCCAACAAAATACGAATAGAAGAATGTTTTACTACATGAGAAAATACCTCATTGTAGTCAATGCCTTCCTTCTAAGCGTAGCCTTTAGCTACCAATCTGGCTTTGAATCTTACATTGTCTTTTCCCAAAGATTCCATCTTATTGGCATACACCCATTTACAACCAATTGCTTTCTTCCCCTTTGGTAACTGAACCAGCTTCCAAGTCTCATTTTTATGAAGAGATTTCATCTCCTCATCCATAGATTTCTTCCACTCCACGCTTTCTGAACTTCTAACAGCTACTTTGTAGGCGGATGGAATATCATCTTCAATAACGGGAAGTGCATATGCCACAATATCAGGAAACCAGCAGGCTTCCGAATTTCCCTTCTCGATCTTCTGTTTGCAATGTAATCTTGTTGATGTGGAGACTCTTGGGTAGGTACCTCCTCTTCATTATCCTTGTCCTCATCATCAGAATCAACTGTAGGACTAGTGTCTGTAACATCAGACCTTACCTGGAACAACTGGAGTCTTCAGGAACTCCACCTGCTTTGAACTACTCATAGTCTTGGTTGCTTCAATTTCACCTTCATGCTTGTTCTGATTAACCATAGCAGCCTCATCAAAAGTCACATCTCTCTTACAACAAATTTCTTCTCATCTGGACACCAGAGTCGGTATCCCTTCACGCCAGTGCTAAAGCCCATAAATAGAGATTTCTTTGCTCTTGGATCCAACTTGCTTTCTCTGACATGATAATAAGCAGAACAACCAAATATGTGCAAATACTTGTAATCAGTACAAGGTTTACCAGACCATACCTCCATGGGCGTTTTGCCCTCGTTCGCAGCAGCATGCAACCGATTAATGAGATGGTTTGCATAAGTAATCGCCTCAGCCCAAAACGCCTTGCCTAAACCAGCATTAGACAACATACACCGGACTTTCTCAAGCAAAGTACGGTTCATGCGCTCCGCCACCCATTCCCTTGCGGTGTCTCCCTAACCGTGAAGTGCCTCACAATACCCTCATCTTGACAAACTTTCAAGAAAGGATCAGACTTGTATTCACCCCCATTGTCTGATCTAAGAGTCTTGATCTTTCGACCGCTTTGCGTTTCAATCATCTTTTTCCACTTCAGGAATATTTTCAAGACTTCATCTTTACGCTTCATGGTGTACACCCATATTCTTTTAGAGAAGTCATCAAAAAAGGACACAAAATAATGGCTACCTCCCCAAGATGCATTCTTGGAAGGTCCCCAAACATTAGTGTGAACATAATCTAGAATGCCTTTAGTGTGGTGAATAGCGGTGCCAAATTTCACTCTAGTTTGCTTACCCAGCACACAGTGTTCACAGAATTCCAATTTGCATGCCTTTACACCTTTCAATAAGCCTTGCTTCACCAATCCTTGCAACGCTTTTTCACCAGAATGCCCAAGACGCATATGCCATAACCTCGTGGTGTCTGTGCTGCTCTTGCGTCAGGCTTCCGGTGACAGCCTCCACCAATAATTGTACTCCCCTGCAAGAAATATAAGTTATTTCGTCTTGCGTCTTGCACCCAATGAGATGAGATTCTTCTTCATATCCGGTACATACCGAACATCACTTAATTCTCTGACTGTTCCATCATGCATCTTCAAACAGATTTTGCATATCCCTTGTGTTTTGCAGGCATTATTATTGCCCATCAAAACAACTCCACCATCAAGCTCCTCGAAGCTAGAAAACCATTCCCGAATGGGACACATATGATAGGTGCAACCTGAATCCAAAATTCACTCATCGGAGTGACCATCAGCAGATGAACTAGCCAAAGCAAACTCGAAATCATCATCTCCAGATTTTGCAACATTTGCTTCAGAACTCGCTTTCTCCTTCTATTTGTTCTTCAATTTGGGGCAGTCTTTCTTCCAATGACCCTTTTGGCGACAAAAGGCACATTCATCTTTAGCAGGAAACTTCCCTCGTGACTTTGAACGAGATTTTCCCCGCTTCCGGATTTTCTTTCCTCTGTTTCGACCCCTTACAACAAGTGCCTCGGTTTGTGAATTTTGAGTCTTCAATTCCTTCTTACGACACTCATGATTCACCAACGCCGCAGACACCTCCTCAAGTTTCACCTCGGATTTTCCATACAACAAAGTAGTTGTCAAATGATCATAATCATCAGGCAATGAATTTAACAAACATAGTGCCTTATCCTCGTCAGGAATTTTCACATCAAGGTTTGCTAAATCAGCAAGTATTTTATTATAATCATTGAGGTGTTCGTGCATAGAAATACCTGGACGATCCTGAAATTTGAAAGAGTCGCTTCTTCAAGAAGAGCCGATTTCCTGCGCTCTTGGTCATATACTTCTCCTCCAATTTCGTCCAAAACTCCTTAGCAGAAGTTTCCTTCATATACGGGTATTTCAACTCCTTATCAAGGAACGATCGAATAGCAGCACAAGCATGAAGATTAATTCGCGTCCACTTGCTTGTCATCAATATCTTCTGGTTTATCCTCCAGAACCATATCCAACTCTTGTTGATACAACACATCCATAACTTCACATTGCCACATACCAAAATTATTAGAGCCATTGAATTTATCAACCTCTAACCTTGTAGTAGCAATAGGATGTCTATTGGATGTAGGTGCCGAAGAAGACGATGTCAACTCCTTCTCCTTCACAAGTTCGTCTTTATCTCCAGCCATCAAATCCACTCGACACTATTCACGGTCCTGTAGCAACACTGTTCACACTCCTGTAGCAGTTCACTGTTCATGGACTATAGCACCAACACTATTTATGACTGTAGCACAACACTATTCACGACACTGTAGCTCAGCAAATTTTTCACTCCTACGAACCCCAGTCGAAAAGCTGGAGCTCTGATACCACTTGTTGTGCGGAAGTGTCAACCAACTGTGAGTGAAAAATAAACAACAACTTTGCAAGAGATAAAAACATAACAAAAACAACAGCAACAAGAACACCAAGATTTATACTGGTTCGGCAATGCCTACATCCAGTTTGGAGACGACGGAGTATTCCACTATAATCAAATGAGAGAATACAATAGTGTTTAACACTCAGAAACCCAAACTCCAAATATACCCAAGCTCACACACTCAAGAATATAAAGGGAATACAAATTGAGTACAATTTAGAGAAAAGGGAAAAATAACAAACGATAACAACAATTGTTTTTGCTACCCAACTCTTATTTTTCCTCTCCCACTTCTCTCAGCCAACTTCTGTCTCTACTTCTCTAGGCTGCTGCTGCTTCTCCTTTTAAAGCCAAAGGAAGTGGCTTCTCAAAGAAGCCAATGGCCAAAGGCCTCCCATCAAGTCAAAAGTTAGCCATAAATGCTAGCCTTTTGTCTCCCACATGCAGCTTGCCATTTAATGAAGCCCACGGCTCAAAGTATAGGTAAAGCCTAAAGCTGCCCATAATTAATGTGCCCATGCAATTTGTCTTGCCAAATACCAAGACAAACAACCAATCAACCAATTAATAGCCGAAAGTGATTTCCACCTTTTTGACTATTGGTTTGAGCCAATAATCAACACAGACTATGCTCACCTACTCGATGAGCTGCTTTCGGATGCCTAAGAGGATGTGTAAGGAACTTCATGGCTTGATGACTAAATTCTGGTGGTCTAAAAGTAAGAATATGCTTTTCTATGCTGGGATATTTGTTATGACAGAAACAATCTGTTGTTTCAAGGACGAAGTCTTGAGAGTGTATCAGTGTTTAACAAAGCTTTGGCTTATCAGACGGAGTTTTACTCTGTAAATCTTGCCCCTATATGCTCTCATAGTAGGCAAGGCCCAGTAAGAGTTCTATTAATCGGCATGCCCCATTGGATGGTCAATACAAAATTAATGTTGACGGGGCAGCCAAACTTGCTGGATTAGTGCGGGGAGTTGGAGCAGTGATTCGTAATGGAAATAAGGAGTTTATGACTGCTTGTTCTCGACAAGTGGTAGGACATTTTAGTGCACAAGCTATGGAACTAATTGATGCAAAGGAGGGTCTTCAGTTCACATATGATCTTGGCTTTCATGACATAGTGCTAGAAATGGATGCGCATGGGGTGGTAGATAGAATCAACTCTAATGAAGAGTGTTTTGAAGCTGAAGGGAATCTAGTGGAAGATATCAAGGAGATGCAGGGGTGGTTTAGATCTTTCTCCTTTAATTGGCAACAACGAGATGGTAACAAGGTTGCCCATGAGCTAGCTCAATATGGCACTAGGAATGCTGGTTTTTTCACATGGATTGAGGAGGAGCCATTATGGCTAACTCCTTTTCTTTATGCAGATCGAGAAGCTAATGGCTGATCTTTATGTTTGATGGCAAGTGGGAGGTGCTCTTTTTCCTTTGGTGGATTTTCCTTCCTTTTTTAGGGTTTTTTTTTTATGCTAAAGGATTTTTTATAGAGGCCCAAACTTGCACATCCTTTTGTTTTCTTCTCAATGTATTATGCTATCTGGTTATTGAATAAAATTCCTTTTCATTAAAAAAAAAAATACAACATGAATTATTTATCAAAATGCAAATTTGGCACAAGTTCAAAGACTATTGCTCTTAAAAAGTCTGTCAAAACTCTTGAAAAGCTAGATAAGTTCAGGGACTGCATGAAAGTCAGATTAATGACATGTGTCACATGAAATCCATATGGGGGTTTATGTAAGAAAAAAATTGGCTTATCAAGTCGGGGAAAAAAAAAAGGTTAACTTGATAGTTTGACTGACGGAGGAGGGAAGTTGATTTTGCAAGATTAGTGCAAAATGTAGTTGACCTGCACGTTTTCCGATCAAAAAACAATTGGTAAAGATCACTTATCTCAATGCTAATTGTCAGATTTATTTAACTAAAAGTCAAATAATGGAAATATATAATAGAAACATAAAAACCTTTTTTTTTTAAGCGGAAAGATTAAAGATAACTTAATAAAATATTTTAACATGTTTAAATAAAAATTAAAAATAAATATATGGAGTTCTCTCCTGATGCCGGCCGGACCTAAGCAAGTGGTGTATATATTATATGTATGTGAGGGCGCAACTTGTTGCATTGAAAAGAATCAGTAAACAAATAACTTTTGCGTCCCCGAGAGCTAGGTAGCAATGGTGGGTACTTGCCCAGCCTAACTCCTCTCTTCATCCTCGTCCTCAAAGCATTGGACTTACGACGTGTTCTTGAGTTTCAGGGGCGAAGACACACGCAAAAACTTCACGGGTCACCTCCACATGGCACTAAAAGACGCCGGAACCAATGTCTTTATTGACGATGACGAGCTTAGAAGAGGGGAAGATATATCAGCGGAGCTGGTGCGGGCAATCGAAATGTCCAGGATCTCTGTCATCGTATTCTCGAGGAGCTATGCCACTTCCAGTTGGTGTCTTGAGGAGCTTGTGAAGATCATGGAGTGTAAAAGAACACTAAGGCAAATGGTTTTTCCAATATTCTATGATGTTGATCCTTCAGATGTGAGGAAACAGACTGGTAGTTTTGGAGAAGCATTTGGGAAACACGCTGACCGCTTCCTGTTAGATATGGATAAGGTACTGAGGTGGAGATCTGCTCTTACTGAAGCTGCAACTTTGTCTGGCTGGGATCTCAGAAACACTGCTGATGGGTAAATATATATTTTATGCTCCCTGGACAATTATTTAACTTCTTTTACTTTCTATTACTTAACAGAATTTGAAGAGATTTTGATTATTCAATTTCTGAGTATATGTTGAACTTTACGTTCGTAACCGAAAAGGAAAAAAAGTTGAATTTTACTTTCTTGTACAGAGGAAAAGAATAAGTACATAGTTATTGATTCAGTTTAATTTTGTAGATGCTTACTGTTTCTGAATACAATTTACCTACCAGGCATGAGGCAAAGTTTATCAAGAAAATTATTGATGAGATTACTAGGCACCTGAACAGCACATACTTATTTGAAGCGGTCTACCCAGTTGGAATTGATTTTCGCGTAGAAAACATGAGCAGTCATCTATATGTAGGATCAGATGATGTTTGCATAGTCGGAATTTGGGGGATGGGTGGAGTGGGTAAAACAACCGTTGCCAAAGCCATCTATAACCGATTTTATCATATCTTTGAAGCTAAAAGTTTCCTTTCAAACGTTAGGGAAGCTGCAAAGCAATATAATGGTTTGGTTTGCTTGCAAGAACAACTTCTGTCTGATGTCTTGAAACCAACCAAGATAAAGGTAGATAGTGTTGACCGAGGGATCAATGTGATCAAAGAAAGACTTCGAGGTAAAAGGGCACTTGTCATAATTGATGATACAGATCGAGTGGACCAACTAAATGCATTAGCTGCAGATCGTAATTGGTTTGGCCCAGGAAGTCGAATCATTATAACCACAAGAGATGAACATTTGCTGAAGCAACTTGAAGTTGATGCAATATATTTGGCTCCAGAAATGAATGAAACAGAAGCTCTTGAGCTTCTCAGTTGGCATGCCTTTAAAAATAGTTACCCTAAAGAAGGATATTATGAACTCTCGAAAAGTGTAGTTGCTTACTGTGGGGGTTTACCTCTAGCACTACAAGTTCTAGGTTCTTTTCTTGTTGGAAGAAGCGTACCAGAGTGGCAAAGTGCGTTGGAGAAGTTGAAAAGAAGTCCTCACCACGAAATTCATGAAAAGCTTATAATAAGCTTTGATGGGCTAAATGATGATAATGAGAGGGATATATTCCTTGATATATCTTGCTTCTTTATTGGTATGGACAAGAACAATGTCAACCAAATATTGGATGGTTGTGACTTTTCTGCAGAAATAGGAATGAGTGTGCTCCTTCAAAGGTGCCTTGTAACTGTTAGTGAAACAAACAAGCTAATGATGCATGATTTGATTCGAGATATGGGAAGAGAAATTGTCCGTGAAAAATTCCCAAAGGAGCATGGAAAACGTACAAGATTGTGGCATTATAAGGATGTAGCTGATGTATTGACAAAACACTCTGTAAGAACTTTTCCAATCAGTGCTTTTTCTGTTCCACATACTCATATATTCTATGCCATGTGTTGCCATTAGGGGATGTATCTTGCCAAGATTATGCAAAATCAACAACTACAAAATTTGTAATGGTATTAAGTAGAACCATGCAGTAACCAGACTGTTTGTCGTGCATCTCTCTGTGATCAATTTAGAGCAATCTTCACACAGAAACTCCTTTCCTAATTATTATTTATTTTTAACAGGGAACTGAAGAAGTAGAAGGGCTCGTGCTAAAGTTACCAAGATGTAACAAGGTTAGTTTCAGTGCAAAAGCATTTACGAAGATGCAGAGACTGAGATTGCTCCAACTCAACTACGTACAGCTCAATGGAGTCCATCAATGTTTTCCCAAAGAGTTAAGATGGCTCTGTTGGCATGGGTTCCCTCTAAGGTTCATACCGAAAGACTTTAGTCTACAAAACCTAGTTGTTCTTGACCTGACGTATAGCAACCTCTGCCAGGTTTGGAAGGATTCTCAGGTAAATACAGCTCAACCAAATTATTATTGATTTGATTTTGGTGTTGTGCATACTAACATGGTGCTTTCTGTTTTCTTTTATTTGGACTTTGATTTCCTCTTCCTTTTGGGTTTACGCAAACAGTTGCTTGAGAAGTTGAAGTTTCTTGATCTAAGTAACTCCCATCACCTAACACTGTCACCAGACTTTTCAAAACTCCCGAATCTCGAACAATTGATGCTCAAAGGCTGTGTGAGTTTGCCTGAGATTCACGAATCCATTGGACATCTTGGAAGAATTTCTGTTGTAGATTTGGAAGACTGCAATCTGCTCAAGGATCTCCCAAGGAGTTTATACAAGTCAAAATCTATTGAAGTTCTTGTTCTTTCTGGCTGTTCAAGATTTGAAAACTTGGCTGAAGACTTGGGGGAGATGGTATCCTTGACAACTCTTCTTGCAGACAGAACAGCCATACGGAAAGTACCATTTACTATAGTAAGACTGAAGAACCTTAGAAACTTATCTCTATGTGACCGGAAATGGTCTCCGTCCACGAGATTCGGTCTTAAAAGGTCATGGGCCTTGCCACGAAATATTCCTAAATCGCCTGATTTATTGCTCCCTTCATTGCGAGGCTTGAACTGTTTAGAAAAGTTGAGTCTTGCAAACTGCAATTTAACTGATGGTGCAATTCCTAATGGCATTTGGGGTCTACCTCATATAGACCATTTAGATATAACTGGAAATCATTTTCATACCCTACCAAACGTCAGTGGCCTTTCCAAGCTGAACTTTCTATCCTTGGATCATTGCACAAACCTTCGAGCCATCACAGATTTACCAAAGAATTTGTGCAAACTGTCGGCAAATTACTGCACTGCACTGGAAAGATTGCCAAATTTTTCAGAAATGACGAGTAACTACATCACGTGTATTACATCTGATGGACTACCTAATCACATTTTAGGCATGGGTAATCTTAATGAGGAACTAGTGTGGATTTACATGCAAGGGTGCAAATCAATCACTGTTTATCTTAAGAAGTTTTTGCTAGAGGTGCGCTCTCTCTCTCTCGGAGCAGGATCATGTATTAATTTTACACATTGCTTTAACAAATGTTGCTCCTCTAGGGATGGAGGCCGGTTCCTGGATTTGGTCATACTCTCAATGCAAAGGATATTCCAAACTGGTTCCCCTACATCGGGGGTTACTCTCTCACTTTTGAGGTGCCTCAAGCTATTCATACTTTATATGAGTTCGTTGTTTGTGTCGCTCAACGTACTCTTCGTGAGCCGGAATCTATAAACACACATTCAATTGTAATGCTTAATTTAAGTAAGGACACTGGCCACGGCTGGGTATTTTCAATGCAAAACCGCAAGTTGGGAGATCACCTTTGGATTGCAGTTGCAGAGCCAGTTGAGACGGGTTTCGAGGCCGGCGACAAAGTTTTGGTTGTTGTATATGCTACACCAGAGATCTATGTGAAGGAAATCGCGCTCAGTCTATTATGGTACAGATTTATTAATGGCAAAAAGATTCGATATCTCTCAGTCTCAACGAATAATGGTGTACGGTTCGAATCATCCGAGGGCATTGAAGAATTTTCAATTGGAGTTCAACTCCCCTGCTATGAGGCAGGGCCAAGCGATTAGTGTTTCTTGAGCAGCAAGCCATTGCTAGTCTAATCATGATGGTGACGATGAGGATTATGTTTACTTTATTTAGAAGATTATCACGCAGACTCAATTTTTGTTATGCTTAACTTTATTTAGAAGGTTATCATGCAGGCTTAATTTTTGTTTTATCTACTTCTTTTGTGGTTATGCTCTCTTGAATTTTCTTTTGTATTATTTTATTTTATTTTAGGTATGGAAAAGAAAAATATAATCATAGCAAATATATAATATCTTTTTCTTTGCTGGGAAGATTGAAGATAACTTATTTAAATATTCTAACATGTTTAAATAAAAATGTTGACTTTTAATTAGATAACTAAACAAATGGATCATCATTTGCGTGTTAGAACTTGTGTAATGTTAGTATTTAAAATGTTTATTAAGAAAAGAGGAAGAAATAAAAAAATGTTAGCTTGTGTAATGTTAGTATTTAAAATGTTAGCTTTCACTCCAAGCTCGCTTCCCTCTGCAACACCCCAAACGACGTCATCATCTTCAAGTACCAGCTCCCTGGTGAAGATCTCGACACCCTCAACTCCTTCACCAACGACGAGGACCTCGACCACATGATGATTGAGTACGCTAAGCCTGCAGGGCTCAGGCTCTTCCTCTTCCCTCTCAACAACAACCCTCCCATTAGCTTAGGCTCCAACGACACCAAGTCGGAGCACCAATGGTTTGTCGACACTATGAATTCGGTCAAATCAGGTCTCCCAATAGTTCTTCTCCGACTGCTCCGGTCACTGCGTCGCCAACGAATTCCAATCGGGTGGTTGTGGTGGAGCCATCAAATAAACACAAGACATAGTGAAATTATTATCTAACTTACTGTATTTCTTTTTATGACATGTGTGTCGCTAAATTGGAAATATTCCATATTGTCATTCTATTTATTGGATGATACCAGAATCACGTGGTTTTATAGGAACATCCAAAAATTACTTGTGAGAGTGGGACTCGTAAGGAAGGGGTGAGAAAAAAAGGAGAGAGTTTTTTTTTTAATAAAATGTTATTTAATTATTATTATTATTATTTTTTTTAATTTTAAATACTTAAAAGATTTAAAATCAAAGATTGTTACAAATATGGTGACAACTGTCAAGTTATAAGTGGTGAGAGTACACAATGGTGATAAAAAATGCTCCATTCTGTGATGTCGTTTCAACGCTCCCTGGTATTTAACGACAACACCGATAATTCATCCCACCGAGCGCTACTTGTCTGTCCCTTTCTCGCCACACTGTTTTCGGCTGAATTTTCTACTTTTCTCGGGGAATTTTCTTTCCCTATAATTTTTTTTTTCCAGGAGAGTTAGTTTTTCCGGGAAAAAAAAAAGTATCTAGACCTGCTATTGTTTCTATCGACGCTTTTCTTTGGTAGTTTCCATAAAAGAAACTCAAATAAAAAAATAAAAAAACTCTTCTGGGTTTTGATCATGGGCGGTGATTCTCCAATATCAGGTGGTTTTCTCATCTGTCTTCTAAATCTGATGTTTTATAGTCGAATTTTGTGTTATTTACGAATCTGATGATCTTAATCATGGTATATGAAACATCGATTACGTTGTGTCCTGGCTCAACTACTTTGCATATATTTTCTTGGGAAAGCTCTCAATGTGTTGAGAATTGTTCTGTTTTGTTAATAAATTTGTGATGTTTTTGAAGATTAGTTGTTCGGGGAAAAGAGAAAAAGGCAATAAATTCCACAAAAGAAACCTTTAGTCTGGATAATTTTGTGTAATATAAAAGGTATATATGAAACATTTAATCATATGCCGATATTAGAGCGAATTCCGAAATGATATAAGCAAGACAAGAATCTGAGATGATGTGCGTATCAGTAATGAAATGAACCCCTCTGGTATTTGCTCAGATTTTGTGAATGTGATGCATGTTCCCTTGTATAACTCTGTTTCTCAAAGAAACGTTTTTGTCATTCAATGCCTATTGTATTGGCTTATGATGTCTTTCCTCAAATTTTCATGAGACATTAGTTTGTAGTCTTGTTTTTTGTATGAGGATGCTCCTCAATGCTTCTTGTTTCTTGGTTGTAGAGATGAGAGCATTAAATAATCAATTTGACTGTGAAAATGGAAACAAAGTGTCTTCGAAGGAAGGGAAGGGAACGAGGCTATGGAAGAAAGTGAAATATCAGCTTATTGAATACCATGCATTGCCTAGCTTTTTAAGGGACAACGAGTACATTCTGGGTTATTACCGATCAGAATGGCCATTGAAGCAGGTGTTTCTAAGCATCTTCTCCATTCATAATGAGACTCTCAATGTGTGGACGTAAGTACTTTTGCTCAAAAACTTATTACGTTTTTATAATCCAAGTCCAAGGCTTATTATGTTTTTATTTTCTCTCGTTCTTATTTATTTTACATCTATGCGGTCAATACTTGCGCTGTGATACATGATTTGCATTATATTTGAAGCTGTGCCTCTCATGAAAATAACATTGATTGCCGAGAAATGCTTTTAAGACCGTTGCTCTTAAACTTTGTTTGCGTTTTTTGTTCGCAGGCATTTGATCGGGTTCTTCCTTTTCCTTTTCCTAACCATATACACAGCAACAAAAGCTCCAGACCTCATGGATCTTTCTTCCTTCCAACGTTTGCCTGACATGATTAGAAGAGCTGATTTGTACAAAATTCATCCAGAACTGTTGAATTGCCTCCCTTCACTACCCAACCTGTCTGATATTTATAGATTAAAAGACGAGTTTAAGCACTCTTTGCCCTCTATGGATTTTATCTCCTCAGTGTCAGGGAATATAAGGGAACTTCTCGCCAAGTGCTTGCCTGAGCGATTCTCCCATGCCTATCAAACAGAGAATTCTGTTCTGGTATTGTCCTGCATCCTTGATATTGAAATGTAACTCTGCTTGTAGTATGATGCAAAACTGTCATTCAGTACTTTTCAAATTCTTTCACCACATTTGTTTTCCTTTTATTCAAGAATTTTTCTCCAAGCTACCTGATACACGCCATTTTCTATTAATTTACTGTATCAAAGCCGTTCTATATACCTATGGGAACATAATATTTAATTTGATGTTGTCCTTGTGTTTCCATGTTTCACAGCCTGATTCCTTTGTTATTTGTTTAATAACTGCAGCATGGAGTTACAGATGATGTGATGAACATGGTGGCCCCCCATATGTATCGACCTATTACAAGATGGCCCTTCTTTGTCTTCCTAGGTGGAGCCATGTTCTGCTTGCTAGCCAGCAGCACATGCCACCTCCTTGCTTGCCATTCAGCTCGCCTTTCCTACATAGTGCTTAGATGTGACTATGCAGGCATCGCTGCACTCATCACAACCTCATTTTACCCTCCTGTTTACTACTCCTTCCTGTGCAACCCTTTCTTTTGCAACCTCTACTTGGGCTTCATAACAATACTAGGTATCGCCACCATTGTTTTCTCCCTCCTCCCACTTTTTCAAGGACCCAAGTTCCGTAGTTTTCGTGCTTCTCTCTATTTTGGGATGGGTGTGTCTGGTGTCGTTCCTTTGGTTCATAAACTCAGTGTTCAGGAATCAACCAGAAGCCCTTCAGACAACCGGCTATGAAGTGCTAATGGGGGTTCTTTATGGACTGGGGGCTTTGATTTATGCTACAAGGATACCGGAGCGGTGGAGACCGGGGAAGTTTGATATTGCTGGCCAGAGTCACCAGCTTTTCCATATCTTGGTTGTGGCGGCAGCTTACACACACTATCGTGCTGGGCTGGTGTACCTAAGATGGAGGGACTTAGAGGGTTGTTAACTTGTTACTATTGAGACTTTGGGGCCAGAATTTGATCATAGTAAGTGGGTCTTTTCTAGCCCTTCTTCTGTATTGGGGTTGGGTTCTTTTTGTCTTTGAAAACCTTCTTTGAAAAATTGAATCAAGGTGTAGCATTACTTTTTCTCTTTGGCCATAATGAAGTTTGTAGTGTAAAGTCTGAAAGTTTGGACATTTTTCTTTTATTGATCAAAACCTTCCAGCTATGTAATTACAAGTGTACCTGTATAGGCTCCACCTGGTTTAGCAGGTTAGGACAAATCCCCTCAATTTGCATCCAAGGGGCTTGCGTGAACGGGCAGCCTTGAAGTAAATGGTTCAAGTTTTATTGAAGGTGACAGTGCTGTTGATACTTTGGAATGAGCTGAAAGAGGGAAATAAAGGTGAAATTATATATATACTAAAATTGAATAAAGTCACTATTCTTTCTTAGACTGTTCCTTAGGAATAGTTAAATGACGTTTGTGCCCCTGCTTAACTGGTTGTCCTCTTAATTATGTTCACTAATGAACAGTACAATGGCATTTTTGCCCTCATGACCGGCTACGTAGCCCTTTTTCTCAGTTCGCTTCTTTTCCAAACTCAAGCCCCTTCAGCCCTCAAACCCGCGTTCACTTCTCAAGCCAGAAAGAAAGCCGCGTTCACCGAAGAGAAGTGGGAGAGAGAGAGGCCTCAGAGATCCTAGTCGTCTTCTCTAATTCTCGGGCACGGGTACTTTCAAGGTAAGCCTGCATAGTTCTCAGTGGGTTGGGTTTTAAATTTCCCGTCAAATCATTTAGGATTAGGGTTATTTCTTACCCTCCGTCCATTCCTGAATCTGGCACAAATTTTTGTTATTTTTTTGCCTGCATAGTTCTCAGTGGGTTGGGTTTTAAATTTCCCGTCAAATCATTTAGGATTAGGGTTATTTCTTACCCTCCGTCCATCCCTCAATCTGGCACAAGTTTCTGTAATTTTTTTATTCACTTAATTATGATTCAATATGTATAATGGTTGATTGTATTATATGTTTTTCTCTATGCTGGAAATTCTGTTTAATGGGTTTGTCAGAAGTTTCTGGACATGATTGGTTGATTTTGGTTTTTCTTTCTATAAGAATTTGGTTTTATGCTTTTTTGTTGGGAAAATCTGACTGATGCAATCAACATCTGTTTAAATATGGAATGCAAGATGAAAGTAAATAGAGAAATTACTCGACAATTTGTAATGATTTTGCTGTTGTAATGGGTTATTAATTTGTTGTTGTGATGCTAGGTAGAGTATTAACAATACTTAATCCAATAATATACATAAAAAACAATACTTAATCCAATAACAATACTTAATCCAATAATATACATAAAAAGGTTAGAACTAAAGAATCACTTTATAATACTTCAACTTATCTGCTACTTTTATTGGATTCCTGGGTAATTTTGTCTTCTTCTTTTTTTAACTTTCATACCATATTAGTACATTTTTTCTGATTAATTAAGGATCAAGATTATGAATGAGGACTTTGTGATGAGTTTTTGAAATTCTCCATTTTTTACTTTACAGGAAAAAATGGAAAATTGTTATTGATTATATTAGTATAATTTGTTTAGGCTGTCTTTCTGGGATTTTGTTGCTTGCTGAGTTTATTTTCTATGTTTTTCGTTTTGAATCATTAAAATATGCCCAACGTTTTCACATAACAAGCAGCACATAAAACATGTTATTAGTTTATTTTTTGTAACTTAAGCTTGCTAGACTAAGCATGATACCACTATTTAGATCTCCATGTTTATATAAATAGTACCATTTTCCCTGCATATTTTCACGACTTTATACACATTTCACACAATTTCAAAACCCACAGTATCGCGCGGGCACCATTACTAATATATATATATATATATATATATATATATATTACAAATCTTGTTTTAGCAAACGATGTCGTCGCTTGAGATAATAAAAATTAGGTCAGTCGATCTTCTTCTTCTCTCTCTCTCTCTCTCTCTCTCTCTCTCCCTCTTCACACGCAGCGCCCAGGGGCTCCTCAACAGCCCCTCAACGGCAAACTTCGTCTGGAGGAATGTATCCGAAAAGTCAGATACTCGTGTCTAGAATGTCGGATACACGTATCCGTTGACTGCGATACGTATCCAATGCATATCGTATTCGTATCCGAAGCGTATCGTATCCAAACGAGTATCTGATACGGGATACACCACTAAATTGGCGTATCCATGCTTCTCACTCATTTACCGCACTCTCCTCTTTTCCCTCCTATTCTTCTTCTCCTACTTCTCTCTCACTCCCAATTCTCTCCTCTCTAACAAGACCTCAATTTCCGATTCCCCAAAATGCCCCTCCCTTGTAGGAGGAAAGTTCCTCTGGTACGCTCCCCACAGTGGCTTTAGCAACCAACTTTCCGAGTTCAAGAACGCCGTTTTGATGGCTGCCGTTTTGAACCGGACCTTGATTGTCCCTCCGGTTCTCGGATCACTATGCTGTTGCTCTTGGTAGTTGCCCCAAGTTTCAGGTTTTGAGTGCCAATGAGATCCGAATTTCAGTCTGGGATCATATCGGAGTGGGAGGTATACTGGTTTCCTCCGTTTCTCATTTTGTTGGTCTATTTGGGGTAAAGGTGTTGAATTTTGGTGGAATTGGAATGCGGGTTTGATTGGTTTGCTTTAGTTTTCATGTTAATGGCCCCAACTTGTTTTTGCTTGACCCATTGTTCGGTTTGTAAAATGATGCTAGGCAGGTATTGGTTTTTTCTTTTTTGGTAGGATTGGCATGTTGGTTTATTGGGTTTGTTTTGATTTCCATGTTAATGGTACCAAATGTGTCTTATCAAACTCACTTGATGTATACTTATGATATTTATTCATTGGTTCCAAATTTGTTTTGATATTTTTATATTTACAATACAACTATCTTTCTCTCTTGTTGCAGGTATGCTTCCATGGGCTAACATTGTTGATATATCATCATTAGTTTCTTCTTCTTTAGTTCGAGACATAGATTTCAGGGTTTTTATATCCTTATGGTGCAATGTGAATGTAGATTTTGCTTGCTACAATGAGTTGGATAAGCATGCCTCATTGCTTGGATTTTGGTGGAATTGGAATGTGGGTTTGATTGGTTTGTTTTAGTTTTCATGTTAATGGCCCCAACTTGTTTTGCTTGACCCATTGTTCGGTTTGTAAAATGATGTTGGGAAGGTATTGGATTTTTCTTTTTTGGTAGGATTGCCATGTTGGTTTATTGGGTTTGTTTTGATTTCCATGTTAATGGTACCAAATGTGTCTTATCAAACTCACTTGATGTATACTTATGATATTTATTCATTGGTTCCAAATTTGTTTCGATATTTTTATATTTACAATACAACTATCTTTCTCTCTTGTTGCAGGTATGTTTCCATGGCTGACATTGTTGATAGGAATGGACCGGAATTTTTTGGAATTTATCTTCAGTGCAAAAATAGATAGGAGTGGTTAGAGGAAGCAA
This sequence comes from Prunus fruticosa, assembly GCA_018703695.1. NCBI lineage: Eukaryota > Viridiplantae > Streptophyta > Magnoliopsida > Rosales > Rosaceae > Prunus > Prunus fruticosa. The sequence goes on from CM031921.1 coordinate 16,665,500, forward strand.
CAGACTTCTATTGAGTTACTCCTTGTAATGGGGAGGGGCCACATCAACCTTCAGGTGATGATCTTTAGCTTTGGCAACCAATGTCGCCTTCTTGCTGGTAGTTATATTCGCGGCTCCTGCAATTTGTCCTTCCCAATTTGTTCCACAAACCAGCTCCGCCACGAAAAGCAATTCCTCGGACTGCTCCACAAATATGCTGTCCATTTCTAGCAGGTTCTTCTTGTGCAAGGTGATCTCTTCTGCCACCTTCTCACTGGCTTAGCCATGAAAAGGAAGGCACTGAAACGACTTAAAAAATGAAGGGAAAAGCCAGTGAGAAGGTGGCAGAAGAATCGCCTTGCGCAAGAAGAACCTGATAGAAATGGACAGCATATTTGTGGGAGCAGGATGAGGAATTGTTTTTCGTGGCTGAGCTGGTTCGTGGAACAAACTGGAATGACAAATTGCAGGAGCCGCGAATATAGCTACTAGCAAGAAGGCGGCATTGGTTGCCAAAGCTAAAAATCATCACCTGAAGGCTCATGTGGCCCCTCCCCATTACAAAGAGCAACTCAATAGAAGTCTGTTGCTTCCTCTATCCACTCCTATCTATTTTTGCACTGACGATAAGGATTTATTTCTAGACTTTGCATTTGATTGACACTTTGCTTAGACCCGCTACTGAAAATTGCCTGAGTTAAAATTTGAAAGAGCAGTAGAGAAACATAGCAGTGTGATAGTTCAATTCTACTGAACAAGGTAATGTCATCATATGCATATCCCCTTCAACTCAACCTAATCTTTTATCATACATAAAAGCTTAGTATAGGCATAACAAAATCTGATTGACTTTATTGTATAACCAACTCACTAATTGGACGAAAATATATATTTTAGTGTCAATCAATGCAAGTTGAATTTGTCTCCAATAGTTTTCAGGATAGACTGACTGAAAATTAACATGAACAAGATTTCATTTTCATCTGCAACAAATTGCCATGTACACTACATATACCTAGAGGATAATCCACTTGCTATAGCAAGGATCTGTCCCCTCTTTTCTTCTTGCTCTTCTGGCTAATTTTTGAGGGAGGGAAACCTATCATATGTGTATTTGGCACCTGATCCTAAAATCCATAGAAAATGAGGAAAAAATTAACACCATCTGAAGCTTAATATCTGTAATATCTTATTCTCTGGACAAAATTTTCAATCTTAAATAAACAGCAAATCAAATTCACCTGATGCTCCCGCATCAGTATCTGCGGTTGTTATAATCTTAGGCTCTACCAAATTTGAGGGCATTGTTAAAGAAGGGTGCAAAGTATGTTGTTGTCCAAGGTCTGCCAATGTCAGGGTGCTTGCCATTGGCCATGAACTTAGCTTCCGAAGATGACCGATACGGTATAGGATGTGTTAAGAGCGCAAACAACCAAACCTGTGGCCATAACCTTGTCCTCCAAGCCAAGTTGCAACAACTCAGGACACAGTTTCGACATGCTGTCATCACCTATGCTGATTACTGGAATGCCTATTTCACAGTCACGAAGAATCCAAACCAGTATGATTTCAAGGAGAGCTTCAAGGCCTGCTGTGGGACAGGTGACCCCTACAACTTCGAGGTGTTTGCCATGTGTGGCACGCCGTCTGCTAGTTGGTGACTAAAAGTCATGAGTTTTGTACTTGTATCCACGAACTTATTGTTCACCACTCTGTGCAAAAGACTCGTACTTAGTGTGTGTGCTTATATGTACGTGCATTTCTAATGTCTTCTTGCTTTTATAAACCAAGTTTCTGAGATGAATATATGTTCACTTTAATGTTTACTCCTTTCCGATCAAATCTTTGAGATATTTGAGGAAATTAAAATATCCTGAAGACGATGGTCATTCCTACGTTTTCTATTGGTGTGTCATTGGGTCGTGTTGGGTTAGCTGTGGCGATTCCCTTAATTCGTTTTTTTCTTAAATTGTACTCCAATCCAAATTAGCCTCACCTCCAATGAATTGTTAATTCCCTTAATTATTTTAGGTTTAGACACATAAATTAATTGATTATTATAAATATATCGTAATTTTGTAATGAGATAAAAATTTGTTGGGTTTGTGCAAGGAGCAGAAGAAGAATACGCAATAATATATTTTGTATTGTTATCTAGTGTACTTCAATCATCTTGTAACCAATGTAGCATCACGAAGACTCTTACATCCCTCTTCTTATAAATATACGCAAGAACTGATGATATACCATCACTAAGACTCTTATATCCTGTCTTATAAATATATGCAAGACAACCTCATTCACTCCAAATCAGAAATTGTTTGGTCATTGAATTATATCACTGTGAAATGGCACACTTTTTTTTGGTCAAACAAGTTGCAGATCTTTAGTTTCAATTTTATAGTTGTTGAAATCCCTTTTAACATTTCTATCATATTTTGGCTGTTGGTGATAACTAATGCGTATCTCTCGTTCAGATTATAGCTGTTGGTTTTGACATGTTAGTTACTTGAAAATTTTAGAGAAGTTATTGGGCTGTTAATCATCTACTGCCTATACAAGTAGTCTGATGTACTTTTGCAGAACAGACTATTTTTCTAACAGATGATGTAGAGGAAAGGACAAGTAATGGGGTGTTAGTTGGATTGACGCAGGCCTCTGGTATGCTCCCAAGTGTTCTTGGGTTCAAGTCCCATGGTAACGTGTGTGAGTTTCCCCGGACAATAAATTAGCCACAGGGTCAATACTGAAAATACAAGTTATAACCAATTACCATAGAATAGATGAACCCAAATTGCAGAGAATCCTAAAACCCCAAACACTTTCAGCAATCTGGCCAAAATACAAATCGCACAACTGAAAAACTAATTGCTGATTTTTGCAGAGGGTTTAATTGGATCAGACTGCAGGTCTTAGATTAGAGGTGCACCCATTGGAGGAGGTGGTGGGCTTTGTTGCTTCCGAAAGTTTCCTGCTGGAGGAGGGGGTGGGCTTGGTCTGGTTTTCCGGCCAAATTTGCTCACCTTCAAATCTGTAGCCAAATATAAAGCACATAACATAATGTATCCTTGATCAACAATTGCTGAATAAAAGTACAAATTAAAGGAAATGAGAAAGAAAAAAAAATCAGGGTACAACTCAAATTCTCAAAAGGAATTCTAACTTTCAGAAACTGTTTCTGAATCGCGAACCGAAACTGCATGAATCTGAGATCGATGCATGAGCAAGATGGATCCAATGAACATAACCATAATGAGAAAGCGGACGAAGGAAGAGAGACCAGCCATTGATTATATAAAATTATCTCTTGTTTGGAACTTAGTTCTTACCCCTTGATCACAACTATGGCCTTTATGATAATTATATAGTGAGTGTGAGTGCCTGACTTGAGTAACTTTGAACGATTTAATTAATTACAAAGCGTGTTGAAGGGGGTTGACTGGAATTAGGTCGAGATGCATATTTTAAAGGTTAGTCCATGGAGAAATGATGTTACAAGTTGACTTTAATTTCTTTTAAGGATGCCATTTAGGTATAAATATTCCTTGAAAGCACATGGATTCTTGCTTGAAAGTCTGCAAACTTAATTAACCTAGTTTCATAAGACCTTATATATTCCTTTAATTGTTTGTACGTAATATTATAGGAAAAAGTTCTCTAGCCAGACCACACATCAATAGAAGATGCATTATATTTTTGGTAAATACCACGAGGTGTCCCCACACTTGAAGGGTGGGATTAATCCCCACTCGGAGTTTGGCTTGCCTCTAGCCACAAAGTGCTTCCAACGAGTTTCATACCCCTGTCATTGAAGCACCAGATAGCTCGCCAGTGGAAGTGGCAGTTTGCCAACCGCACCACACCTTGTGGTTAGAAGATGCATTATATTGTCATACTATAAATCTGGACTGTTATCATGTTGATCGTTTTGCGAATGCAAAGTCTAGATTCACAGTATATTGTGTGACAACATAAGTCTGGAATGTTACTAGGTACACTCATTTCCACTCTTAAGTTCCAATGACCTCTTAAGAAATACATATGACCCTCACAATCGCTTTCAGGTGAGATAAAAATAATAAAATTAAGCAAGTAAAATGGTGTCACGCTTGATACTATTATTGTGAGACTTATGTTAGAGTTTGTATCGGAAAATACACTTTCTAAGATTAAAGTAGGTACACGCTAGATTCACAATGGAAGGGAGTTATTTCCTTTCATGGTTTATAAGCAACAACACTTTAGTAGAAGTACTAAATAGGGTATGGGACTAGGGGAGGTAAAGTTGGGCCTCATTTTGGTTTGGGCTTAAAATATATATATATATATATATATATATATATATATATATATATATTTGGCTAATAAAAATGGGCCTTGGAAATTTCATTTTCAGATAAAATCATTATCTGAAATTCGTATTCAATAATTTCATTTTATTGTGCTATTGATTTGATTATATCTGAAACACACATAACACTAATTTTATACTTATGATTTTGTAATTTTAAACATTACTATAAGGGCTCTACACTCAAGTTTGCAATCTCCTGCAATGTTTACCCAAATTATAAAAGTAACAACAAAAATTCACAAATTAGAATTTACGTAGAAATTTGTTTTCCCAAACTTAAAAACGAACCAGAAAAAAAGGCTACTTTTGAATCGTTGAAAAATATGAGAACAACAAAAGCGTAAACATTTCATAAATTTTCTTTGACCATGGTTTTATGTAACAAACCGTCCCGAGATTTCCTTGAATTTTCAAAATTATAGCATGAATTGACCGTTTTGCCCTTTTTATTGTAACTTTTGTTCGGAACAAGTTATATAAATTTTCTTTGCACTATTACATAGGCCCAGTTTTGGATTGCCTGTCACTTTTAAAAAAAGTTGCTTCTGCTATGCTTTGAAAATAATTAGTTGTAAAGTAAAGCAGCTCCATGTTTGGTAAACAATATTTTTAAAGTGCTGTTAGTACAAAAAGTAGTGTAAAAAACGTTTGGTAAATTTTAATATAAAATTATTGTAACTGTGAATAATGACTAAAATAGACATGATGTTAAAAGCGTTATGTACTAATCATGTGGTGATAGTTGTAGGGATGGAGTGGAGGTGGTGGGGTGGTGGCAGGAGCAGCATGGTGGTGGTGGTGGTGTTGGTTGTGGAGGTGGTGGTGGATTTGGAGGTTTTGGAGGAGGTGGTGCTGGAGGAGGAGGAGGTGGTGCTGGAGGTGCTGGAGGAGGTGCTGGATGAGGTGGTGGTGGAGGTGATGGAGGAGGTGCTGGAAGTGGTGGATGAGGTGGTGGTGGCGGAGGATGAGGAGGATGAGGATGTGGTGGTGGTGGTGGTGGCGGTGCTTGTGGAGGTAGTGAATGTGGTGGTGGAAGTGGTGGAGTTGGATCTGGAAGTGGAGGTGGTGTCATTTTTTAAAATGAATGATGGTATTTTGGGAATTAAAAAAATTCATTAAATGTTCATATTTGCTTCTTTCGAAAGTAGCTTTGAAAAGTAACCTAGAGTCCTTTTAAAAGCTGCCTCAAAAGGCCATTGCTTTTAAAATAATCGGGATATTTTCTTTTTACCAAACACCTTAAACCTCTTAACTTTAAAGTGAAGCAAGTTTTTGGCGAAAAAAGGCAATCCCAAATGGGGCCATAGAAATAGCTAATTCCAGGTCCTTGTCTCCTTGACTTGAAGCTCTAATGGTGTGTTTGGATGAAGTAATTCTAATTTTCATGGAAATTGTAAATGACGGAATTTCCAATTACATCATTTAAAAATTCCGTCAATTGCAAATTTCAGCGTTTGGATTCATATATGCGGAATTTAAGAAATGACAGAAATTACAATTTCACATGTTTGGATAGTCATCACATAATTAGAATTTACGTAAGAACTTTTTTTTTATTTTTTTTATTTACAACAGTCTTGTATATAAAATATGATAGGAATAATTAGCATGGTTCAACACATTATTATTATATATATAATTTGAAAGACTTGAGATGTACGAAAATGTCTAACAGCACATACCTCAATTGTTACTAATGTAAAGAATTGCAACTGTAGCTTGTCTAATTTAAAAAAGCATAAATCACGTAATTGAAAAAATAAAGCTAATCATCCCAACCAATGTTTCAACAAAATAGCAAAAATTAAAAATGTCAACTGAATATAAAATGTGTCTACGCTTTTGGTGAAATAAACATCAACACCATTCCCTTCTTTCTCTAAGTTGGAATTGTCTTTAACATGAGAAACTGTTTCTCATTTTCTATAAACCAAGAGCATGCCTTCAGTTGTTCATCTGGACTAAGATCTGGAATTGCAATGACTTCATTATATACTTCTGTTGGATCAAGCTTTTGTGTAGTAGAATTGATAAAGTGTTCCAAAGATGAAGCCATTTTAGCCACTGAATCAGCAAGAACATTAGTTGTACCTCTTTTTTTGGGTGGGGGAATATCAGAAGGTTTTTGATTTCTTCTCTTTGGACAACTAGAGCTGGGTGAAACATCATCAACCTGACAACTCCCAAAACCTTGAGTATCACTTTCCAAATCAACAATATTATTGGGATCACTCTCAGGAGTCATAACCTCAGGCTTCTGCACATGTTTCAGCACCCTCTCCCGTAGCTCTATCTTTTCCACATAAATCCACTATATCATCCCAGTTTGCAATCACTTTAAATCAAAAAGTTCTAGCATCTTCATGAGACTATCAAGCAAAAAATCAAAGTTAACCATTTATTTACCACAATTTTAGTCATACAAAAAGATATAATTGCATTATAAATTACCTTCACATACTCATTCCAAACATTGTCTTCATCTACACTGATCATCTTCTTTGTTGCATCCCAATTGAATCCACTTTGACTTAATATATCACTGACTATACCATAAAACCTTTTCCAAGTTTTAACACGATTTCTTATGTTATCAACACTTACTTCAATATCAAATTGCGCAGACAATATGGCAGCAGCGGTGTTATAAGCAACTGCTTTCCAACCACCATCTCCTTTGTGACCGATCTGACGTTCTTCTCTAAGTATATCCGCCAATGAACGCTCCATTTGTATATTCCATCGAAAATAGGCTTTGTCATCTCCTTCACTGTCATTAATTTGCTTGTCTTTTCTTCTCCTCTGCTTTATTTTGTTTACTTTTTCTGCCATCTTATGTATTTAAAATGATTATAACAACAATATTAATAAATATGATCAACATATATTTGCATCCAAAAATGATCAACATATATAACAAAATAGACACATAAAACTGAATAATAGGAAAAAAAACGATCAATAAAGAGGAGTACACATTTATTAAAACTGATAAGAAAAAACATGATTCAAATGTTTACAACTCCATACATAAATTTAACTTGAGACAGTTCCAACTCAATTAATATATAATGACTGAAAATCATGAATTAGTGGCGCCTCGTGCTTGATAATCAAGAAACATCTGCATTGCTAATGTGTCACGAAAAGTAGTCCATTGATCAGTGACTTGAACACTTGTAATCCTATTTGTGTTACCCTCTCCTGTAGAATGATTTGATAACTCATGATCCACAGAAGCTAAAAACTCCAGATCTTGATCTTGTAACATATGGTCATTCTGTTGCTCAATTTGGAATGAAGTTATGCAACACAAAGCATGCATTTATAATCCTAGTTTGTGTTTTTATGTTGAAAAATGAAGGTGTACGTAGTATACTCCATCGCTTTTTCAACAACCCAAATGACCTTTCAATTACGTTCCTTGCAATTGAATGACGCAAGTTAAATAACTCTTTGTAATTTTCAGGAAGATTGTTTCCAGTCCATTCATTTAAGTGATATCTAGTTCCTCGATAGGTGCTAAAAAACAAGGTCCATTAGCATAGCCGGCATCCACAAGATAGTACTTATCTACAATATAAAAAGTTTAAAAGAAAAGTTAGTTATTTATACCTAAGTTTTTGATTATTTAACTAGTAGTATAAAAAATTACCACTTGGAACTTGAAACGAATTATCCCTGGCCAAAGCATCTCTCAGAACACGAGAATCAGAAGCGAGAACCCTCCCATCCAGATAGTACATAGATGAATTTTAGATCTGGATCACAAACTCCTAAAACATTGGTGGAAATATCGCCCTTTCTATTTCGATATCTTGGTCTATCCTCAGCGGGCTGTTCCTGGAATGTGAGTTCCATCAAGTGCTCCAATACAATTCTAATGACATTGAAGAAGAAAAAACAGAAATAATTTTAAGATAAGTGGTAACATTATAACAAGAACATATTTTCCTAAAGTTATAAGATTACCTCAAACCACTTCCACTTGTCTCTTTCTGAACCACCAATATCACATGGCTGAAGTTTCAAATATTCTTGACTAATTCCCATCATTGCACGCAACACACTATTAAATTGCCGGCTAATTGTTTCCTTAGAACGATAATAGTCAAAACCAATGACCCTAAACTTCAAGTTATGAGCAAGTATATTTAAAAAGGTAGCAACGGATTCTTCAATTGAAACATTTCTTGTCCGAACCAATCCACTCTTTTCATGCAAAATAGTGCACAAGCTTTGAAATGCTTTCTTACTAACTCGTAGTTGTTCAATACAATCAACTTCCTTCCCATTATACAAACGATTCAAGCAACATCGCCTTTCTTCATCCCAATCATGTGAGGGCTCTTTAACCAAATAATTTTCATTATACCATGCTCCAACAATGGCAATGATACATGTAATGGTACTAAGAATAATTGTCATTTTCTTCTTATTTTCTTCTTCGTCTCTAGCACGCTTGCGACTTAAATGGGCCAAAAAGTTATCTACATCATCACTAGCCATGCCTGTTTATATGTGTATAATTTTATTATATAAGTAATCTACTTCACCTAAAAAAATATGACTCGACATCAATACACATAAAAAAAGAGGCCAGCAAGATACCATAAAGGAACAGCAGGTTCCAATAAACCGTGCAGATTTTCTTACCCTCCTTTTCAATCCATACTTGGAATTATAGATAGTTGAAAATTTTGATTCCTTAACCACAATCCCAATTTCATAGATACATGGATAAAATACGAACCAAATGATATCCAGTACTCATCATCAAATCAGAAATACACTTTAAGTTTTCTGTCACTGTTTTCAAAAGAAAAAATTATAAAGATTCCAGTACACACAATGTTGAAATCCACAACACCAAACACAGAAAACACTAACAACTCTCCATTTTGACGACAATTAGCACGAATCCAACACGGTAACAATTGCACAAGATCAAGCTCATGATCAACAAAGGATAAAACACAACCTTGTTACTAGAGCTCTTATTTAGTTTGCAGTGAAAAGAAAAGAGAGAAGAAAACAAACAAGAATGCACCAGATTATTCTATCTCTCAGAGATCAGTTTGTTGCAAGCAACAAATAATAAAACCACTGTCCTCTATCATTCTTCCACACATGTCCAAATCACAAAAATACGTTCAATTCATTCAAACACCAAGCAATGACACAAAAATACAAATGGAGGCAACGCCTCTTTTGAGAAAGAGAGAGAGAGACTTTTCAGCATAAACAAATAAAAACATCCTAGAGACAAGAGAATCCTAGAGACAAGAGAGCACACTGTCGACAGCATGCTTAGTGCAAAATTAGCCACAGTAGCATCACTCCTTGAGCCAATAAACAACACATATCCTACATAAAGCATGGGCATGCTTTTACAAAGTGAATAAAATATTAAATGTGATTTTGAATTCGGTGGACTTGGTTTAACTTCCAACAAAAACTAAACAGCAGATATAAGAACAGAAAATTATTATCTTGTGAATAAAATTCAATTAACTGAAAAAGGAAAAATAGATAAAATATGCAAAACCCATGTCTTGTTTTCGAGAATGATCAAGAAACAAATTCAGTTCAAGGAAGAATCAGAGAAAAAGCAAAGAGGAATTCAAACAAAACAAATTTTGAATATGGACATCGATTCAGAGAAAAAGAGAAGAGAAGCCAGAAGAAAACACTTGAGAGAGAGAGAGAGAGAGAGAGAGAGAGAGAGAGAGAGAGAGAGAGAGAGAGAGGACTTACCGAAAAGTCGGAGGCGCTTGAGGAAGAAAGGCGTTTGGTGAATGGAGGTGAGAAAGTTTGACCTTGCGTATGAATATGTCTCTAGACTCTGTCTTTCTTACCTTTATTGGAAGAGCAAATATTCTTGTCAGATTGAAAGACAGAGAGGAGAAATAAAATAAAAGCAAAACCCTGGTTCCACCGCTGAAAGAATCAATATAGCAGACAAAAAAGAGGCACAAGGAAAGAAATTGAAAATTGAAACTCACCAGAAAACTTAGCAGAACACCATCAAGAGAATACCCATGGCGCGCAGGCTTGTTCTCTTTGAAGAAGATAGGTTATTCCTGAAATTTTGGTAGGCAGAAGATGAAAATTTTGGCGGGCAGAAGATAGGTTATCGCGGGAAGAAGATGAAAATTTTGGCGGGCAGAAGATAGGTTATCACGAGCAGAAGATGGAAATTCCCTCTCTGTTGGGAATTGTACAATTCTGCCTATTACCATGGAATTTCAACTCGGGATTTTAGATGTGCAATTCCCACGATATTTTCCGCGTGTAATTTGGCAAATCCTGAGTTGATTTTGCCAAACGCTGAACTTTCCCTTTTCCACGCTCCAAATCCCGACTTTTATTAAAATCCCTAGTTATTTTACCGCATCCAAACACACCATAACAACTTCTCTGACAACATCCCTAATCAGATTTCTAACCTCACCAACTTAGAGAGATGAACTCTCTCTCACAATCTGGTCAAATCCCTGGTTGAGTTTACATTTCCTCTCCTCTTTCAGTGTGACATACAACGACCTTCAGGGCCTTGTACCATCTGGAGGCCAGTTTGATAATTGTACCAATCTCCAGCTTTGAAGGGAATCCAAGATTATGTGGCCCTCCAATTATGCATCTCTCTTGCTCTCAGTCAGAATTAGCAGCTCCTAAAAAATCTTTCAGATACAGTTGTTTTAGAAATAAATAATTTAGCGAATTTGACCCCAATCTATGAACTCCAATTCATTTTGATAGAAGACCCATGTTTAAAACTCCATGAGCTCCAATTCATTTTGATAGAAGTTCAATGTTTAACACTTTCACATACGATTTGCAAGGAACTTATAACTCAAATTATTAAAAGTATTTATTATGTACTTTTGCATTAATTCAAGGTCATAGGTGACCTCCAGACTGCCCTCTTTAGGGTCATAACCTCTGGCTATGGGGAAGCTTTTGGTATTGACTCCAAACTCTTGTATCTCTACTTTAAGTCTTATAAATATATGCACTACAGATTGAGGAATTCAACAATATTTCTGCTTATTTCTACATGGCAGGATTTATGGTATTCCACTTCTCGAGTATATCATTTTCGTGTACATCCACAAGTTCAATTATATGCAGCATTGCACTGAAATTCCCACATAAACAGAGGTCATGATTTCATTTCTCGATGTAAACTGGGACAATGTTTCAACAGGGAGAGCTTTAGTTCCAATGACCTCTTAAAAAACATGACCCTGACTATTGCTTTCAGTTGAGATAAAAATAACAAAACCATGAAAAATGGTGTCACACTTGATACTGGTGCTGTGAGACTCAACGAAAGCATATAGCAGAACAATAGAGGTAAACCCAGTTTTATCAAGAAATAAAGGCCTTGTGGGAGGTGAAACCATATCTCAGAAATAGATGTCAAAAAGGCCATGGTGTTAAAAGCCAAGAAAGAAACGCATGCTGCAGCGGAGTGAAATGCAAAGTTTGATACTACATTTTCTTCAGTGCTACTGTTCGTGGCTGCGGCGTTCCTTTTAAAATCATGAGGAATTTCAGAGTAACCTTTCTGGATACCAGCAGGGGGACTGAGCACAGCTTGGAATGTGGCTGTTGCAATCAGCACAGCTACCACTAGTAGAGTGTTGCGGTTTTCATTTGACATGCAACATTTTGAGAGGTAACTACATAGTATCCATTTTTCGGTCAGTGACATCTCTTTCCTCAAAGAGTCTGCAAGAGAAGATACTCTAGGAAGTGAGGAAGCTCCCAAAGCTCCATTTCGGCATAATAAATTTATCATCTCTGTATTGTTAACTGGTCCTTGCAATGAGATGTCCAGAGCTGTTAAACCCACCAAATTCTTGGCATTTAGGTCAACCCTTTTCATTAACAACCTCACCACCTGCATAAAATTAGCATGCAAAAATCTATAATTAACTTCTTGCAAAATAGTATTTGTTTTCAAAAATGAAAACATATTCTTCAGGAAAATCATACCGGAAAAGGTCAAAGATACCGGTTAGAGTATGACTTAAATAACTGTCTTCTGCAATTTGGTTCTTTCATCTTTGTAGAAGAGCTAAATGCTTACCATTTAAAGTTTGTAATCAGCTCTACCATATTTTTGACGCTTATTAGTAGAAAACTAACTTCTAAGGCTACTATCCTACTATCTCTGTAATATGAAGCCTATGAGACAAAAGAATTTCTCTAAAAACACTCTAAATTTTTTGTGTTTTGTGTTGGTAATAAAAAAAATTAGACGACAAGTAAAGAAACAAATGAAAGAGCAAAGGGAAAACAACTGAAAAATCAATCACATATATGTTTGCTTACAGGTTGAGTAAATTTGGGACATCTACTAACCTGAAGCAAAATATTACTCTATCACAGTTAGGGAGTGAGGGGACAAAAGCTTGCCTGGAATTGATTTCTTGCTGTTGCAATGTGCAATACAGTGTTGCCTTCAACATCAGTCCACTGCAAGACCTCATCCATATCAACATGCTGAATCCATCCCAGCAAGAGTTCGAGTGCTCCAGCCTTGTCATTCTTTGCAGCAATATGCAGTGCAGTTTCTTTCTGATTTGTCAGATCAATGATAGATTCTGGGCAAGCTGCTAGAAATTCAGCCAGAAGATTCAAGTTTCCGATTTCAGCTACACAGTGCAAGAGAGTCCTACCCTCCCTTCCTTTGACTCGGACAATGTCTCTATAGGCAGACAAGACAGAAAGCACTGTCTGTGTTTTCCCATGTTTCAAAGCCAAGTGCAATGCAGAGAACCCTTCTTTGTTTTGCTTCCTTGCAAATTGTGGCTTTAATCTCATCATCTCCAGGGCAAAGTGGGTATGCCCTGCAGATGCAGCTACGTGCAAAGGAGTATGAACAAATGGAACCTGATCGATGCGCTCTAAAATACACGAATCCTCCTGTATCAATGCATAGAAGCCATCAATATCTCCCTCATGAGCAGCCTTCATCAGCCTCTGATCCTTTCTGAGAAGTGACAAAAGTAGGCAGCTGAGAGTCTTATATACTGTTATCAATTGAGAGCAACTATTTAACCAACAAAGAATGAAAATCTTGAAGTACGGTATGCCAAAGCTAGAAATTAGAAATCACCTAAAGTTACTCTGAGATTTTCAAAGTCCATACTGAGTATTGAGGCAGTGATGCATGTTAATGAAGCTATGTATCTATGTTAGAAGTACTAAGAGCACCAATTTTTCATCAAATTGACTTCTTCAACCTTAAGTAGTGTGTGCTTAGACAAAAATATAAAAAATATAAACCTTAAGTAGTGTGTGAAGCCAACATGAGGAAGTGAAGCTCCTTCCTGAGCTCCAACACAACATAGCATAGTCCTTATTCTTATGTTATCCGATGAGCTTTGGTGCTGTATGATGTCCAGGGCCGTCAAACCAGCCGAATTCTTGGCGTTTACGTCTACCTTAGAGTTTAATAACAGCTGAACTTCCTGCATAATGGAATGAACCAATTCATTAAAAAATCATTGAGTAAGCTGCAAGCTTCAACCAAACTAAAAATATGAAGATTTTATAAATTATGAACAAATTATTGCCACGGTTTGACAGAATGCAGTATAGTTCCTGTAATTTTCACTCTATCAGTTCTGAAGCCCAAATTCAAACATGCCAAAGATATATCTGAAATTAACATCAACCATTGGCACAGCATCTTATTTCAATGAAAAATAAATACAAGAGAACTCACCTCAGGTTGATTTCTAATTGCTGCAATGTGCAGCAAAGTGTTGCCATCATCATCCTTCCAGTTCAATATCCTTTTTTCCAGTTGATGAACCTCTTCATAGCAAGCATATGTTAGCCATCTCACCAGCACTTCAAATGCTTCAACCTTGCCATTCTTCAATGCAATATGCAGAGCAGTCTCATTTCGAATCGTCACATCCTCAAAGGATTTGGGGCATGCTGATAGAAACACAAGCAAGAGTTCAATATTTCCTTCTTTGGCTACATGGTGCAATGGAGTCATACCCTCCCTCCCTGACACACGAACGAGCCCTCTATCAACGTCTAGGAGACGAAGCACCATCTGGGTGTTCCCATTTTGCAGAGCCAAGTGGATGGGGCTGAACCCATCTTGGTTTGACTTCCTAGCAAATGATGGCTTCAATCTCATTATCTCCATGGCAAACAATATATGCCCTTCAGATGCAGCTACATGTAGAGGAGTATCAACAAATGACACCCCATTAAGGTCCAAACGTTTAGCATCCTCCTTAATTAAAGTGTACATGACGTCTATATCACCTGCTTGAGCAGCCTTCTTCAACCTCGGATCCATTCTAAAAGAACGATATTGTGACAGTCAAGCTGCTCAAGATATTGCTGTCTAATTTCTTATGCTGAAAGCAACCATATAGCATCTAAGATTCTAGAGGGACGGGTAAATTAATTTGTTGAGGAAACACTAATAACTTAGCCATACAACTGGACTAAGATATTACACAATAATTAACAAATATATTAACACCAAACAAAAAATGCACAAGAACGCAAAATTTTCAGGCAAAAGGGGGAGGGAGGGAGGTTTTGCTGCTTGAGCAGCAAAACACAGAGAAGTTCATATAATACACAAAAGACAACTGACTCACATATTTGTGTAATTAAACACTGTATCTATATATTAGCTACCATGAAGCCAATCTGCTACATGTAAACTTAGAAGCAACTTCATAGTATATTGCTGGGAAAGCAGGAAGAGTCATCAAGTCAATTGTCGTCAAGGTAGAAGTCGACTGTAACTACAAGAACCACAAAACAAGAAACATAAGACAAAAAGAGATTTGTTTGGTGGGATGGAAGAAAATAGGTAGGGACAACTCCCTAGTTCTCTGTGGTCCACCCCATGACTGTAAGGTCTTGTAGTTCCGCTTCCCCACGTGGATTTGAATTCTTCATTTGGCATAAAATTCTTTGTTTAAGTTATTTTTTATCCGTTTCCCATTACCAACTTCTTCAAGTCCCAATTATGTCAATATCTACAGGGACATGAGCTGCAGTTTCTTTCTCAGTTCTCCGATATTCAAAGGACTTTCCAGGCAACCACACGAAAAACACTAGCCAATAAAGGACCACCCACATTTAAATTCGTTTAGACGCACTGTTACTTGGAGTTGGAACTGAGAAGATGTTTGGTAATTTTCTTTGGAATGCTGAAGTAGGATCTGTATATTTTCTATGCTGCTACTACGCAATTACCTGGATGGCATTAAGACTTTGGCATGGTTGATAGCAGGAGAAACACAAGCATGAAACAAATCCAGGGGGAAAAGACAGCCATATAAGTTGTAATTGAAATCATGCTGACGTGTCGCTTAGCATTGAGCTTATACTACTACTATACACTGCTAACAACTACTGTAGTAAATGAAATCAGGCTAATGGCTAATCCACCTAAAGTCATACTGCTTCACACTAACAAGAGTACTGAGAAATATATAATATCATACTTCTTTGTTCTTTTTTCGTTTATACAAGCCATAAGGGGAAGAGGGATTTGAACACAAAACCTTAGAACTAAAGATTATATCAAAAGTAGAAGTGAAAATTTAATAAGCTTAATTTCAGTAAATGATACATATGCTGCTTAAAAGCTTAATTTCAATCATCCACATATACACTAGTTTTCACTTTCAGAGCAGAGCAGAAAACAGAGAATGTTTCTAGCTACCTAGCTTAGACCTAAGGGTATTCAAAAAATATAATTATTTCAATATCAAATGCTGCTTAATTATGAGAGAGAAAGCTCAGGAAAATATATATATCTACCTAAGACAGACAGGGAGACAGACAATATCCCATCTCAGTAGTGCACAGAAACTTGGTTACTTATTAATTAAAATTCTACCTGCAAACTATAAAAAGCAAGAGATGATGGATGATCAGATCATGGAAGAGAGTGAGTCAGTCGACCACAGCAAGAGTTTGATACTCTTTGTCAGCGATGGCTGCTTCCATGAGATAGTGCGGGCGAAAATCCCCGCCAATGTACAAGAAGGACTTGACCAAATTGTTGGACCACCCACCCAACAGAGTCACCCCTGGACGAGGCGAATCAATCAAAGGCAAATCAATCGATGGCGAATTCCAGTTGGAAATATTCCAGTTGTCCTTAAACATTCTCTGTATGGCCCCATATTTAGTCTCCCAAGCGCAGCTATCATAAAATCTTGAGGGTATGCAGTAGGTGAACACAACCAGCTTCTTGATCATCTGCTCTGGCTTCAAATCTACATTGACAGCCACTCGGAGAATCAAATCAAATATCTTTACCAATTCCATCGCCAAGTAACGAATACAGGTGAGGAGGCTGAGGCAAAAGAAGCTGATGCTGCTGCTGAGCTTGAGAACCATTAGGCGAAAGAAGAACTGAACTGATCACCTTTCTTCTCCATGCCGGCTCTTTACTCAGTTGAGACACCAAAAGTCCCAAACTCACGGAATGTTCTCTGCTTCCTTTACCCACGATTCCGTCAGCGAACTTACATATTGACCAAAAAAAGGGCCAAAAAACTGTGTTGACTAAAAATCAACAAACTGGCACCGAACTAAATCGGATTGATTCAAACTGGTTTCGGTGATAGTTTTACACCTTACAAAATGTGACTGAACTGGCTGTGCATTTATTTATTTATTTTAAAAATATTTTAAGTTCAATGCTAAATTTCTAAGAGATTTTCTATTTACAAGTAATTAGAAAATCTCTTTTTATATACAAGTAATTAACATTGCTTTAGTGGATCATGCTGTCACAAGGGATGTGGCTTAACTTAATTCTAAGTCAAGCCTACACTTTTGTCTCATTTCTAGTTAACAATTGGCACCTCAAAAAGTCATCATGATTCATACACTCTCGAAATTCTAAGTCAAGCCAACGCTTTTGTCTCATTTTTAGTTAGCTCGATTGGCACCTCAAAAAGTCATCATACACTCTCGAAATTCTAAGTCAAGTCAACGCTTTTGTCTCATTTCTAGTTAGCAATTGGCACCTCAAAAAGTCATCATACACTCTTGAAGTCCATTTTCAAGTGGGTTTTTTTATTTTTTTTATTTTGTGGTCATCCAAGTGATGTTAAACTTTTAGTTAATTTGTTCATGAATAATTTAAACTTTTAGTGAATGTTATTAGTAGGATTTCCTGTTCTGTGCATGAGTTACCAAGTAGCGTGGAAGCTACCTGCCTAGTAAGGCTTCGTTAATAGGAAGTTACATTAGAGATGACCACTTTGCTAAGACATTAATTGTGTGGAAATTTCGGGTTTATACGGGAGACCGTGTGGGGTCTAGGAAAAACTTGTAAAACATTAACCCATTCACCACTTCTACGGAAGCTGCAGCAAGTCAAGTCGTGGCCAGTACCATATCAATTATCCACCATATAATTGATATGGTACCGGCAATTTTTTTCCTTCCCCATTTACAGACTTTGCCCCATTGATCAATTAATTGTTAATATATAGCCCATAATTAGTATTAATGAGAATTCACGTCTTTAATAAGTAGTCATTGATCAATAGTCTCAATTCACTTCACATTTCTCATATTCTAAAACTATAATGCTTCATTTTATTTTCTTTTCAAATAATTGAATTAGCGATAACCATGAAGAAACTTTCAGATTTGTGTAAAATGAAGTTAGGATTGATGTCGTTGAATAATCGTGAAATAGAAAATTCTTATGAAAATTCATTTATCGTATTTTACTAGGGAACAAAAATCTACTGAGTTTTTACCCCAAAGCAAGAGAATTCATTGAAATTGTCAGAAGGGAAATTACATGGGCTCAATTGACTTGGTTCGTTTCGTTCATGTAGGTGCAGCAGCTCTTGCACGTATGTCATGTTGATGACATGTTCTACACATAGTTAACAATTATGACCAATTTACTTTGACTTTTGTGGAAAATTTGGCCTGCATTTGAAAGACAGTGGGTCTGCGGAAGGCTTGTAAAATACGGGGGAAGACTTGGACATGAATATGACTATACAATAGCAGAGTTGCTATGATATTTTAATTAAAATAGCAGAGTAACTACACAGATTACGATATTTCTTGACTGAGTAATGCTAGAAAGTGAAGTATCACAATATTTATTTAATCCCATTAGCTAATAAAATATATTATTAGTACTGGAATGGTTTGGTATACATATCTTTGCTTCAGGCTAACTAATCACTGTCGAAACTACAAAAGAGTCGAATGTGAAATATATTATGTGCACAAATTTCCCATTGATATAATATTAGGCTTCAATCCATTGATATAATATTAAAAGTCTAATTTTATAATTTAAAACCATAAACATAAAATTAAAATATAAAAAAACTCGATAATAATAAAAATCCCCAACAACTATACATATTTTAAAGAGGTAGGCTCCTCAACGTTTTACGTCTTTAAAGAGAAGAGTAATCTAGCAATATGATGTAGATGAGTTTGTATTTTTCTAAAACTTAATATGAAGAGTGGTGGGGTGTGTGTATAGATGTACTAGGATTAAGTATTAAGTTAGATGACCTTTTTTGTCTTTTTACATAATAATAAAACTTATAGCTTAATGATTTAAGTATTAGGGTGAACAAAGAGAAGTGTGGGGTTTAAATAGAAAATCTCAATTTCTAATCCCATAAGTAATATTTCCTCAAGCCCAACTTCAAAGCACTTCTATTTTCTAGGTCCAATCATCTCTCATTGCATGAAATTTGGTCATTTGTGAATTTTTAAGCCTAAAAGTTAAAATTTTAGTTAGAATTTGTATTTAAAAAATTCAAAAATATATAGAAAATCCGGTCCAAAATCCAAAAACCAAAAACCACATCGAAAGCAGTTTCATAATTTTTTTTCCCAAAATCATATCAAATTGTACTGGTTGAAAAGTACCGATTCCGATTCCAGTGTGAGTTAAAAACTAGACCAGACCAAGCCAACCCCTAGGTGGTATTGACTAAGGATGGCAATGGGTCGAATCTGGGGTAGGTTAGGTATGCCATTTCCATCCCCATTCCCATTAAGCATTTTTCCCCGACCCGTTCCTTCAGTCACATAATATTCAAATTGGGGATTCCTCATACCCGCCTTCATTGGGAAACGGGTTCCCCAACCCGACCCATTACCGGAAAAAATAAAATAAAAATCTACTTTGTTGAATGAAAAAAAAGAGTATTATGAGCACCATATATGTATTGATTCTATTTTTATTAACTAAAAATATAGACTATTTAAAATGACTTGAACATGATCATCATTATAGAGATAGTGTCACCATATCACACATCTAAATAATATATTTATTAGGAAAATAAATTATATATATTCTAAACGGAGAGGGTTAAGGTTGGGGATTAGAATATTATCCCCGCCTTCCTCGAACATCATACTCGAAAATTTCTTTGAACCTACACTCATACTCGTTTCTTAATCTTCATATCCGACCCATTAAGATCAATTCCTCGTGAAGACCCTTACCCATGGTGAAAATTGTCATCCCTAGTATTGACTCCTTCAAAGTTTTATTCCATGCTATAAATTAGCAATATCAAACCCTATTAAATTTGTCCCAAAAAAAACCCTATTACATTAAAAAAAAACGTATTAAATATGGTCTAAAATTGTTTTTTTTTTTAATCAAAGTTATTTTGCGTGACTCTAATAGCAAAGGCTCTATCATCCGGTATAATGGGGGATCGGAATACATCTCAACCTTCTGCCGCCACTCTGCTCACCTCGGTCAAGATGCTGAACGAGTTCATAATTGTATATCATTTTGTACCCCTCTAGCTTATGATTTGGTTATGTTATTGAGTTAAACTTGTGTTTTTAATCCATTTTCTTTTTATCATTCAGTTCATTGGGCCTTTGGTAGCAATTGTGGCTTTGGACAGGAAAAGATGCAAAATGGTGCAAAGACGAGGGGCAGACTGAGTTACCAATTTGTTTCGGCCTTAACTTCCTCCTCCCAACTTGTATTCGTCCAATTAATATGTGGTTGGAAAGAAGAGATTCTGAACTGCAAGATGGACTGCTCAAACGTATCAATTGATGAAGCCACCAACCCGTGGGCCCATCAAAATGCACAAATAAAGTCAATTCCAGTCTATTTTCGGCAGTCAACTTGCAAGGCCCAAAACGTACACTTGTACTGCTTAGATGGGAATACATTCTTCATAAAAGTTGTTACAATGGGTGTCTATTATGACATATACAAATTTGAGCCCCATTGGATACATATTGAAACCTCAGGCCTTCCTACACCAAGCCTGGTTCAGAAGAATCTTTTTTTTTTTCCAGCAACCAAAAGAAAACCCATATGGGTTGGTAGTAAAAGGCAGCCACAATTGAACACCTTTGAAAACCCATGTGAAGAAAGCTTGAGGTGCAGCAATGTTGTGTAGATTCAGCTGCACCAAAATGGATTCAGCTGCATCCTCAACTTGTGATACTCGCAAGTGCACGAGCCGTTGGTAGTTTAGCATATGTAAGTGCGAGGTCGATTCCACAGGGATTGGTGATTGAATGATCCAATTCGGTTTTCCTACACAAAACAAAAATGAAAACAAAAGAAACAAAACAAGAAGAAAGAATGTACATTACAAGAAAAATAAATTACAACTAAGAAAACATTAAGGAAACTAAGAGAACTTTGAGGAAGAAAAGAAGTGTTTGAGAACTTTGAGGAGGGAGAAGAAAGTGTTTGAGAAGTGTTTGGGAGCTTTAGAGAAGGGAGAAGAAAGTATTTGAAAACTTGGAGAAGAGAAAGGTGTTTGGGAAGTGTTTGAGAACTTAGAGAATTTGGTGAAGGAATGGGAATTGTGTTTGAGAACATGGGGAATTTTGGAGAAGAAAGTAGAGAGGTATTTTGAGAATTTTGTGGATTTTGGAAGAGAAAGGAAGGTGTTTGGGAAGCTTGAGGATTTTGTGAACTTGGAGAATTTGAGAACTTAGGGAAGGGAAAGAAAGGTGTTTGTGAAGTGTTTAAGACATGGAGACTTTTAGAGAAGAAAGTAGAGAGATGTTTGAGAACTTTGTGGATTTTGGAAGAACATGTGTTTGAAAGCTTTAGAGAATTTGATGAAGGAAATGAGAGAAGTGGTTGGGAAATGTTTTAGAGCATGGAGAACTTTGAAAGAGAATAGAGAAGTGTTTGGAGAATTTATAGAAGAAGAGAAAGGAAAAATGCTTGAGATTTATAGTACTAGAATCTTGTTACAACAATTGAGAACTACAAAGGGAAACTAAGAGAATTTGAGGGAGAGAAGGGAAGGGAGCTCTAGAGAAGTGCTTGAGAGCTCCCCCCCTTGGGGTGTTTTTACAAGCTTAGAGAACTTCCCTATTTATAGGCCTAGGGGAAGTGAAAATCTGAATTCAATATGGCTAATACATACAACACGTGTTTTATAAAATCTGAAATGGTTGATGCACTTGTATTAGAAAATCTAAATTGGGTGATGCACTTGTATTAGAAAATCTTGAATGGTTGATGCACTTCACCAATTAATCCCACCAGCAGCCCTAGCTCATCTTCATGTCACCATGACCAAGCTTCCAACCAGAAATGATAGCTCATGCCTAGCTCACCATGACTAAGCATCCAACCAGCACATGCTGAGGTCAGCATGACCAGCAACTTCAAGGGCTTACAACTTGGGCTTCTCTGAATCAAATTAGGACTTTAAGCACTCTAAAGTGAAGTTCCGAATGTCTTCTTTCCAGCCATATGTTATTTGGGCCAATCCAAGGTCGGAGGAAGAAGTTAAGGCCGAAACAAATTGCTAACTCATTTTCCGCGCTGATAAGATCCATCCTGAACATGGTTTTGTGTTTGCTAGGTAACGGACTCCAGACTTATCCAATGGGGCTGAATTTTGGATATGTTATAGTACACACCCATTGGAACAACTTTCATGAAGAATTCTGCCTCATTCGAGCTGTGTAGGTTGCTGAAACAAAGCTTGCAATATGACCTACGGAACTGGACTGGCAGGGGGCTGTAGCCATAATGAATTTGTCTTTAAGCTCTTCATCAATTCATCCAAGTTAGGCTTTAACATGCTTGAATTGCATGAATTATGCTCTCCAAAGCCATCATTGTTACATAAAGCTCAATTAACTGAAAGATAAACACAAAAAGGATTAAAAGCACAAGTTTAACTTAAAAACATAACCAAATCATAAGCTAGAAGGGTAAGAAATAATATAGAATTATGAACCGATCAAGCAAAAGAAGTATGAGATGGAATTGATTCCAACCACACAAACATAGACAAGATGAAGTGGGAGTTATGGATTGTATTAAAAGAGGAATGGTGGTGTTGTTATTCATCATGATGTTCCTCCCTCTTAGCCCTATAAATAGAGAAGTCTTCAAGCTTCAAAAAACACCCCCAAAGGGGGGAGCTCTCAAACACTTCTCTAGAGCTCCCCTCCCTTCTCTCAAACATTTTTAGACAACCTGAAAAATGGAGATTATAAAGATTAGTCTAAACACAAATTATACTCGCAAGTGCACAAGGTCAATCGTAATATAGTATGGCAAATACGAGGTCATTCCCACGAGGATTGAGTTCAACTTCCAATTAGTCTAACCTAATTTCCTCACAAAATACTTTAACTACTCTAATTATATAAACAAGAAATTAAACACGTAGCATACTCACATAAACCCAAAAGGATTTTTTTTTTTTTTAAGAATGATTTAATCAACAACGAAATTAAAAGACAAAATAAGTAGAAAGTCACGAAACACAAGGATGAGAGATTCAAAATGATAAAAGCGCTAGGACAATGAATTCACCACTAGTAATCCGATCTAGCCTCTTATTCACCTACCTATTTACTAACTATTTGATGTCGCCGCTTAGTTTTCCTTTTTCATGAATTACCTATGGTATTTAGGCTAACTCGTATATTCCTACATGCAATTCGCCTATGGTATTTAGGTCAAATATCAACACATAGAAACTCATTAAGATCAATGAAAACCTTGAACAAGCATGTAAACCCTAGGAGTATGGTATTTACCCTAGACGAATTACAAATCCTAATCACATGAAGCAAGCCTCAAATTAAGTATGGTATTTACTCTAATTTGCATTTGATTACTCAATTAAAAGTCTAGATGGTGATCAAGCATCAAGATAATCAACCAAGTTATTAAGCACAGTGATTAAGAATCCAACATCAAACGGCAATCAATAGATGGGTAAAATAAGAAAACTAGATTATCATACTAGGGCTACATCATGCCCTAGCAAAAGAAAATTAGTTACACATAATCATAGAATTCGACATAAACAAAAACATAAGGAAGAAACAATAAAACTTAGCCAATGGTGGTACTCTTCCGGCGTCTCCAATTTCTCCTCGTCTTTTTCGTCCTCCCTCAGGAGTTGTTTCTCATCTTAAATAAAACACTCCCCATGTCTATTCCTACCCTATCTGGGCTTTTACAGCAGCCCAACAATAAGGAAAAACCTAATTAAAACATAAATCCAAAATGGGTAAGTAATTGACTCCTCTTCCTACTTGGACTGGGATAACACATCAGTTACTTTGCTTACACGTTTGGGGTTGTTCCTCTTCCAAGAAAATTCGGGAAAAATATTTAAATTGTAGATTTTTGTCTTATCTTTCCATCCATATATCGCACGCCTTGAGGCAGAATCAGGAAATTCTTCAAATGGTCATTCTTCCACAGCAGCAAAGTTTTGACGGGATTGCATCTTATGCTGACTTAACTTCAAAGACTGCTCTCATTGGCTGCTCCGAAAATTCTAGAAAAATTCCAAAATCATCTTCAAGATCTTAACTTTCATCTCCAACTGGTCTCGTACTAAAACTCCACCAAAAAGTTGTATTTCCGTTGAAAACAAATTACTTGCTCTGGAAAGCTGAAAATTGAGAAAATAAAGTAACAAGTCCTTTTTAAACCAAATTCTCCTACAAAAACTAAGTATAAAGAGTACATAAATGTGTAAATTTATGAACTTATCACTCTTAGTTTCTCTTTCTAGTTT
Organism: Prunus fruticosa; assembly: GCA_018703695.1. Classification (NCBI taxonomy): domain Eukaryota; kingdom Viridiplantae; phylum Streptophyta; class Magnoliopsida; order Rosales; family Rosaceae; genus Prunus; species Prunus fruticosa. The sequence continues at coordinate 16,689,899 of CM031921.1, forward strand.
TCAATTGTTGTAATGAAATCTTTGTGCTGAAATTCTCCTTAAGTTTTTCTTAGTTCCACTTTACTTTTCATTGTTATGTAAATTCTTTTCTTTAGTTTCAAGTTTGATTAGTTTCCAAGTTTCAATTATGGTTTTTGTTCTTATTCATTATGCTTGTAAGTTAATATGCTAGTTTGAATGATTGATCACCATTTAGGCTTGCATGTTAGCTATCTTGGTTTGAATTAAGAGTAGACACCATGCTTTAATTCGAATTGAACTATGAATAGGAAGAGTATGTATGGTCATTCGACAATAGGGATTAAATACATACTTGGTTGTTTAAAATGTTCTTCTATGCTTAATGGATTCCTAATGCTTAGTTTAGGTTAGACAACAAATGAGCAAATTAGGGAATTAGGAATACAAGGTTAGGACCAAACACCATGACTCAATCATACTTTAGCTATGTTTGTACCATATCTAACCCTCCACTCATACGGCGACACGTGGAATGGTTAGCTCTCCCAGTCGCCTAAGACAAGCGATCAATCGGCATCAGCTACCGATGGCTCCTAGTAAAGTCCACAATCGGTCCTGGCGGACGATTCTACGAACAAAACCTCGAAGGCCCCGCCCTAAATATCCAAAGACTTGTGTCAACCTCGTAGGACCTTCCCATGAGTCCCACATCAAAATTAAGTACTAAGAGCGTACCAAATGCCCTCTATAAATAGGCCTCTTACTACAACCCAAGGGGTGAGACTTTTCAGCTTGACTTTTATACTAAATACATTGTCAATAGCAAAAGCTCTTAGAAAGAAACTTACTTCAGCATCGGGGGTTCTTAGGCTGGTTCCATACCGGTGCCATAGACCTCACGAGCCTCGGCTTCCTTTGATTTAGGATCGGCATCCAAGGACGGGAAGAACCTGCGTCAAACACTCAATTTGTTCAGTTTTAATGCCAACGAGTTATTTTCTTTTCTTTCTTTCTTGTTTTATTTATTTTCTTTCTTGTTTTTCTATTTTGTGTAGGAAAACTGAATTTGATTATTCAATCACCAATCCCTGTGGAATCGACCTCGCACTTACATATGCTATACTCCTCGAACAGCTCGTGCACTTGCGAGTATCATAAGTTGAGGATGCAGCTAAATCCATTTTGGTGCAGCTGAATTCGACGCAACAGATGCTCAGATCAATCCGTTGATGATGGTTTCACGCAACCATGAGATCCTGCAGAATATATGGGAGATGGAGAACTCTCTACGCGAACTTTGCGAGAGAAGGGAAATAGAGAAATCTTTGGGCGAATTGGGCAAGATATCGAAGATGGAGAAATCTCTAGCGGCGCTTTGGGCCCAGCAAATCCAACTGGTCAATTTGACGAAATTAATGTCGAAGTAGCTTTGTTCACTTCAACGTAGTCAGTGGCGGTTCCATGATCAAAAATTCGGTTGGGCAAAAATTATATACTAAACTCGACAGTATGAGTGAATTTCATTAATAAACATAAAGAGATACACCTAGTCAGAGGGGACATAATGAGCCTTACCCTCAAATGCATCTCTATCCATAAATAAAAGTTTGACAAATACAAAATCTAAAACTAAAATCAAAAGTAAATGAAATGCAATACAAAACAACATTATTTAAATCTAAATTTTAACCCTACGAGGCTTGGAACTCTTAAATTCCTCAATTATCGATGCATTATCGATATTATTAGCAAACTCTCTTTCAATGTGGAGGATCATACAATCAGCAAGAAATTCATCAGCTAAGGTGCTTCGAAGTCGATTCTTAATAATTCTCATACATGAGAAAGCTCATTCTGTTGTTGTTGTAGAAACAGGAAGAGTCAACACCAACTGAATCAACCTGTCAACGAAAAGTAGTTTTCTGCCAAAGTAGTTTTCACCAATTGTTGACATAATTGAGGAAGAGTAGTGGTTTCCTTAAAGCAAGGAAGGCGATGTATATCATTTTGAAAATACATTAGCTTTGTTTCTAAAGCTTTCAACTCATGTGGAAGGAAATCAACAGGATAGAATTTCTCGGCAAGTTTACATATATGCTCAATATTGAATGACTTGAAGGAATTACGAGGATCCAATGAGGAGCTTGTTGTGTCGGATTCACTTGCACCAAAATGGATTCAGTTGCATCCTCAACTTGTGATACTCGCAAGTGCACGAGCCGTTGGTAGTTTAGCATATGTAAGTGCGAGGTCGATTCCACAGGGATTGGTGATTGAATGATCCAACTCAATTTTCCTACAAAACAAAAATGAAAACAAAAGAAACAAAACAAGAAGAAACAATGTACATTACAAGAAAAATAAATTACAACTAAGAAAACATTAAGGAAACTAGAAGAACTTTGAGGAAGAAAGGAAGTGTTTGGGAAAAGTGTTTGAGGACATGGAGGCTTTTTGGAGAAGAAAGTAGAAGTAGAGAATTGTTTGAGAAAGTGTTTGGAGAATTTGATGAAGAAAGTGTTTGGAAACTTGGAGGATTTTGGAAGAGAAAGTTTGAGAACATTGGGAATTTGGAAGAGATGAGAGATGTATTTGAGAAAGAGAAGGGAGGAGTGTTTGGGAAGTGTTTGAGAATATGGAAACTTTTGGAGAAGAAAGGAAAGTGGTGTTTGAGAACTTTGTGGATTTTGGAAGAGCATGTGTTTGAGAGCTTTGAGAAGGGAGAAGAAAGTGTTTGGAAAGTGTTTGAGAATTTGATGAAGGAATGGGAGAAGTGTTTGGGAACTTTGAGAATCTTGGAAGAGAAAGTGTTTGGAGAACATGGGGAATTTGGAAGGGAAGAGACATGTGTTTAGGGTTTGGAGAGTGTTTGGAAGAGAATAGAGAAGTGCTTGAGATTTAATAAAAAGAAAATTGAGTAGAATGATCTTATTACAACAATTGAGAACTACAAAGGGAAACTAAGAGAATTTAAGGGAGAGAAGGGAAGGGAGATCTAGAGAAGAGCTTGAGAGCTCCCCCCCTTGGGGTTTTATTACAAGCTTAGAGAACTTCTCTATTTATAGGCCTAGGGGAAGTGAAAATCTGAATTATACATTTGAATTTTCTAAACACACTCACTTCACCAACTTACAACACTTAATTCACCTAACACACTATTGCATTTGAAAACAATTCCTCTTGTCTTTAGGCTTAGTGTTTAGCTCCCACTTCATCATCTTTTGGCTGCTGCAAAATTCCACTCAAAAATAGGAATTGAATATGCTTCACCAAACTTTCCCACAATCAACAACAATTCATCATGCATATGTCATGCATGACAATGCATTGCAGCCAGTTTGTGGGCTCGTTTTGGGCTTGTTCATCCATTCTGAAAAATATGAAAAACTATGGATCTTCAAGCTATGTGTCTTATCTTTCCAAGCATATGCAGCCCAGCTCAAGGAAAAATCGGAAAGGCCTTCAAATGTGATTTTTGGCCCAGTAACGCAGATGCTGCCGAATTTGACCTTAAGTTGCCAAAACATGTATAACTTTCTCTAGAAGACTCGGAATCATGAACCGTAAAATTATACAGAAACTAGACTTCCGTATCTTTCCAATGATGTATGGCTCATCATCTGGTTCTTCTTGAGCAAGTACAGTCCAATCCGTGAAGTTGACTGATCTGCAGACACTGTTTTGAGCTAATTTGTCTCCAAAATGCATTTATTGAGTCTCAAACTTAAAACACTGAAACAAACACAAAACAAATTAAAAGCACAAGTTTAACTCAAAAACATAACCAAATCATAAGCTAAAATGGTACAAAATGATATGTAATTTATGCACCGATCAGAGCTAAGGGTAAGAAGTTCAACTTTTTGCTCCGGAAATCTATCATTTAACCCCTTCAACATGCAATCTATAACATCATTAAATACATCAATGCGATAGGCATGCTCAATTGTAATACCATCTTTTGTTGACAAGAACGACGTGTGCCCGAGCACCCATATCAAGAACATCAACATCATGTAGTTCACAAAATGATACCACACTCATGAATAAATCATCTCAACCATGTTCCCTCATATCTTGAAGTTGAATTTTTGTGTTTTCAACAAAATTTAAAGCACTTAAAATGTCTTGAGTTTTAGTTTGAAATGCTTGACAAAGAAAATTGGTCAATTCCATAATTTTATCCATCAAAACCAATGAAAACACAAACTCAAAAGACATCATAGCAATATAGTTACTCTCTACATCGCCACGAAACTATTAGTTAGGTCCATGATCACTGATTTCCGAAAGGAGTAATTTAGTCTCTTTAAATAAACTCATCAAACTTATAATAGAGGCAAAATGAGAGCCCCAACGAGAAGATTTTGCTCATCACATATTGGAGTAGATAAAAAGTGCTAGAAGGCAATGTACTAGATGATGATCCATCATTCTTTTTCTTCAAAAAAGACAACAAATTCTTTGTTCTCTTGGGATTCTGATTGTGATCCGACATGATAAATGATAGCCTATGAATAATATTTAGAAAGAATTTTAATCAAACATACCAACAAAAAATCAAACAAATTGTCATAATAGCATCTCAACAAAACCAAACCAAGAATTATACTTCATCCATAATTAAACCCTAGAATACTCAATTTTAACAAAATCTCAAATCAAAGCTTTAGAATAATTCATCCCTAATCAAAGCCCTAATTGATTTCAACAAAATCTCAAAATTATAATTCATCCCTAATTAAACCCTAGAATACTCAATTTTAAATTAAAACTATAATTAAAGATATATAGCAAAGGAGAAAATGAGAATAATACCTTGTTTGTGACAAAAGGAGAGGAGAAGATGTTGTTGCCAAGTTGCCCACCCTAGATAATAGAAGAAGTAGCCAATAGAGGAAGAGTTTGACCCAAAAAAAGAAAAAAGATGGAGAAACTTGCTACTGTCTGTGGCAAAGAGAGAGAGAAAGAGAGAAACAAGAAATCTCAAGAGAATGAGAGAAAATATGGGACCACATGGATGGGCAACATATGGGTAGGGTTTGTTTTTAATTCTTTTTATTTTTGGGCTGGGCTTATAACATATAGGTTTTTTTTTTTTGAAAAATTTTGGGTTGGGCAGGCACAGCCTGCCCTTTGCATAGCCCCGCCCCCGAACGCAGTCGACCTGAAACGACGGCAATTCCAAATTCCACAGTGGATAAGGCCGTTAATCCTTACCCAAGGTCAGTGAATGACTTAGTGGATTTCATCTTCTTTTTGCTGTAGAACTGTTGATGTTTTCCTCTCTTTTTTTTCAAATTCTGCTTAAGTTTTCTCTTGTTGCTGCATGCATATTTAATTATTCAAAGATTTTTGCTTGAAATAATAACCAGCTCCTCTCTATTTCTTTGAGGCTTTTTCTTGCAAACTGTAGTGTGTTATGTTCTGAGGAATCGGATGTTATATTTTGCAATTCTGATCATTTATATATTCCATGATTACTCTTTAATATTTAATGATAATGATCTAGTTCCATTCCATTTGCAGTTTGTTGGAAAAATGGGCAAGGCATTTTTACTGTTTGTATTTATTCAATGTATATATGCTTATTAAAGTTGATAATGTAGCTGCGTTGACTTTTTTTTCTCTAAGTAGGTAGGTAGGTGTTTGAAAAGCTTAACTTGACTTATTGTATATATCTCTCTTCTCTGTCCAGCTTGCCTATGAATCATGCATCAATGACAGTAGATTCGGGGGTAGCTATTAGATCTGTATATTTATTTGTGTGTTTTGGGAGCTTAAAATTAACTAATACAATCTATGAAGTGAAGTTCAAACACGGAGGAGTCGCTCGTGAACCCCTGGTTGTTGAACTAGTTAACAGGTTCTGTGACGGTGAGAAGAATGAGAATGTTGGCATGCAGGGGGCTGTACGGATTTTCCACCTCTCCAATTTATACGTCCCTACAAAGGACGGTGGATATATTATTGACACAAAGACTATGTCAAGATCTTCATCTTTTTCTCCTACCCTAGGCTATAAATCAATTCCTATTTCTGTGTCTGCATATGACAAGCTGTATTGTCTTGCAAGTCCATTTTCCATCCCACCAATTCCGGAGCTCTCCTTCGAGAGATTTGATCCTGATACAAACATGTGGGAGAAAGTGCCGCCGTATCCATTTTATAATGATTATGAAACCCGCATGAATATAATTGGTTATGCTATTTGTTATGGCGTTATTTTGTTTTCATTGTGTAGCATAAGAGAAAATAATTTCGATGTCGTTGCATTTCACGTGGGTAGAAAACAGTGGAAGTTGATGATTCTGTGTATAATGCTCCTTTCCAAGGAAGGGCTGTGGTTGTAGGCAAAACTATATATTCCTTACATCAGGGGGGAAGTTATAGCATTCTCCTTGGGGCTGGACAAAGATGATAACGGTGGTGTTGTATATAACCTGAACCAGTTGTTTTTATTGCAAGACCTGGAGGTTGCGAATCCACAGTTCGCATTTGATATGTGTTGGAGTGAGTATTTGGTTCATTTGGGGAACAATGACTTTTTCCATGTCAAGATTGAATGTGGCAATGACACGGCTCCATATCTTCGTATCACCACGTTTCAAATTGTTGTTGGAGAAGGAGGAAGACATATGATCAAGACCATATATTCAAATGTTCATTCAGTGGATTTAGAGGACGTTGAATGGTTCAATCTTCTTTTCTGCTTCACACTGTAAGTTCCCATCACGTTTCTTGTGTTTTCATCAATAACATTAATTTGTCCGTTGGAATTCTGTTTTCATTTTGTATGTAACGAGGTTTCTCAATATGATGACTCAGTGAGTGCGGAGATTATGAACCTACAGAAGAGGAGAGCGTGACTAGTATGAATCAGCCAAAACAAGTAGAAACCAACTTGGATGGTATATAATTGTTCTGTGGTGAAACTGAGGAGATTGGCAAAGGTGAAAGAAGTGTGTTTACATGAAATCTTTTTGTTTATTTAATGACCAATGAATCAAGAGACTCAAAAAAATTCATGTCTATTAGTGTTTTTATTGGCCTTTGAGTCTAATTTCTTGTAATATAATTGGGTTTTGCAGAAAGAAGCTAGGCGTGGAATAGCTGCCAGGAAAATGGTAATAAATTTTAAAACAGGAAGATGGGAGGTTGGCTGCCGGGCATCGTGAAAGAGTTTATATGATAAGTAAGAAAGTTGTGATGTTTATTAGTTGGAAAATAGTGGGTGTTATCTAGAGAAGGCTAGTGACTTAGTGGAACTGAGAAGATGTTTGGTAATTTTCTTTGGAATGCTGAAGTAGGATCTGTATATTTTCTATGCAGTTACCTGAACTGCATTTAGACTTTGGCATGGTTGACAGCATGAGAAACACAAGCATGAAACAAATCAAGGAGGGAAAAGACAACCATATAAGTTGTAATTGAAACCATGCTGACGTGTCACTTAGCATTGAGCTTCTACTACTACTATACACTGCTAACAACTACTGTAGTAAGTGAAATCAGGCTAATGGCTAATCCCACCTGAAGTCATAGTACTGCTTCACACTAACAAGAATACTGAGAAATATATAATATCATACTTCTGTTTTCTTTTTCTTTCTCTACAAGCAATACTAGGGGAAGAGGAAACAACTTTGCCTCCACTAGGACCATACCCTATTTAGTATTTCTAAAGTGTTGGTGTTTATAAACTATGGAAGGAATCCCTTCCAATGTGGGACTAAATGAAAGTGTATTTTTCCTATACAAACTCTAACATCATCCACATATACAGTAGTTTTCACTTTCAGAGCAGAGGAAAAAACTGAGAATGTTGCTAGCTACCTAGCTAAGACCTAGGAAACAATAAAAATGAAGGGTATTAAAAAAAATGATTATTTCAATATCAAATGCTGCTTAATTATGAGAGAAAGCTCAGGAAAATATATATCTACCTAAGACAGACAGAGACAATATCCCATCTCAATAGTGCACAGAAACTTGTTTACTTATTAATTAAAATTCTACCTGCAAACTATAATGAGCAAGAGATGATGGATGATCAGATCACGGGAGAGAGTGAGTCAGTCGACCACAGCAAGAGTTTGATATTCTTTGTCAGCGATGGTTGCTTCCATGAGATGATGCGGGCGAAAATCCCCGCCATTGTCCAAGAAGGACTTGACCAAATTGTTGGACCAGCCACGCAACAGAGTCAACCCTGGACGAGGCGAATCAATCAAAGGCAAATCAATCAATGGCGAATTCCAGTTGGAAATATCCCAAAACAGAATATGTGGCACGCCATCATCCCCATACCCTTTGTCCTTAAACATTCTCTGTATGGGTATGGCCTCATACTTAGTCTCCCAAGCGCAGCTATCATATAATCTTGAGGGTATGCAGTAGGTGAACACAAACAGCTTCTTGATCATCTGCTCTAGCTTCAAATCTTCCTTGACAGCCACTTGGAGAATCAAATCAAATATCTTTTCCAAATCTATTACAATGCCGAAGTCCATTCTCTTCAAAAAGGACAAGTTGGACTTGAGATCATCGCCAAGTAACGAATACAGGTGAGGAGGCTGAGGCAAAAGGAACTGATGCTGCTGCTGCTGAGCCTGAGAACCATCAGGCGAAAGAGGAACTGAACTGATCACCTTTCCTCTCCATGCCGGCTCTTTACTCAGTTGAGACACCAAAGGTCCCAAACTCACGGACTGTTCTCTGCTTCCTTTACCCATGATTCCGTCAGCGAACTTACATATAGTCAAGCAGTTTTTGAATTTGCCCCCTTCCTTGTGCTTTTCCACCGTGGCCTTGAAACTCAGCCGCTTCCCTGAGATCTCCATCTTCCACATAATGTATGATCTGATGGGGAAGCAAAGCATCCGGCTTTATTATATTTATGCCGCCACCACTTAAATTCCCGGCTGCTACAGCTGCTACTGCTGCTGTTTTCACCTCCTTCAAATACCCCTTAACCGCACACCGCCTTTGCATGTTAAACATGCCTTGATGATTGTAGTACTTTTTCAAGGGCGCCAAGTACTTTTTCAGCAGCAGCCTCCTCAGGAGTAGGAAGTAGAAGGCCGTACAGAATGTTGACAAGGAAATACAAGCCGCCAAAGGAGTGGGCAATAGAGGCGGCGTTGCATGCGAGAGTCTTGGGGTGGTTGTGGTGGAGCCAAGAGGCGGCAGTTTCGAAGGCTTCCAAATAGTACCGTTTTCCAGCATAAAGGTTGCAGATGAGCTTGAGGGTGGTTAGTTGTGTGGGACCTGTTGTGCGGAAGCGTCAACCAATTGTGAGTGAAAAATAAACAACAACTGTCAGAGATAACTGGAACACAAAATAACACCAACAAGAACACCAAGATTTATCCTGGTTCGGCAATGGCTACATCCAGTTTGGAGACGACGGAGTAATTCACTATAATCAAAGAGAGTATACAAAGTGTTTATCACTCAAGAAAACCCAAAGCCCCAAATACACCCAAGTCTCACTCTCACAACAATTGAAGAGAAAACAATGATACAAAGCAAAGAACAATTAGAGAGAAATGTTTCTCTCTTTGGCAAAATGCCTTTCTTGCTATTTTTCTCTTCTACTCAACACTTGGTGGGATGCTTCAAATGGAACAATTTGCTTCCAATTTATAGCCAAAAATGCAAGAGTGTGAATGCAAGCTTCAACTATTCATTTGTTGGCTACCAAACTTACCAATGGATGGCTACCAAACAATCCACCCTTTTTGACCTCATAGTAAGCCAACATTTACTCACATGGACAACTCAAAAATTCTTCTACATTTGAGCCAATTTCCAACAATCTCCACCTTGGCTCAACATGTAACAAACTCTCATAGTAACACTCCCAATAGTCGTCTCCCAATCCCCCAAGGGGCAATCAACAAATTTTACGAATTTCAATCAAGTCCAAGCAATGCTTAAACTTGAACAACGAAACTGGCTTCGTCGACCTATCAAATTGCTTGTACCATTGTCTTGGAGACTGCTTCAAGCCATACAATGATTTCTACAATTTACAAACCCAATTTTCCTTTCCAGCAACACTAAAACCTTCTGGCTTAGACATATATATATCTCCAAATCACCATGTAAGAAAACAGTCTTGACATCAAGTTGAGCCAACTCAAAGTCAAATTGCACAACCAAAGCCAACAAAATACGAATAGAAGAATGTTTTGCTACATGAGAAAATACCTCATTGTAGTCTATGCCTTCCTTCTGAGCATAGCCTTTTGCTACCAATCTGGCTTTGAATCTTACATTGTCTTTTCCCAAGGATTTCATCTCCTTGGCATACACCCAATTTTGTTGTTGTGGAGGCTCTTGGGTAGGTGCCTCCTCTTCATCATCCTTGTCCTCATCGTCAGAATCAAATGTAGGACTAGTGTCTGTACCATCAGACCTTACCTGGAACAACTGGAGTCTTCAGTAACTTCACCTGCTTTGAACAACTCATGGTCTTGGTTGCTTCAATTTCACCTTCATGCTTGTTCTGATTAACCATAGCAGCCTCATCAAAAGTCACATCTCTGCTTACAACAAATTTCTTCTCATCTGGACACCAGAGTCGGTATCCCTTCACGCCAGTGCTAAAGCCCATAAACAGAGCTTTCTTTGCTCTTGGATCCAATTTGCTTTCCCTGACATGGTAGTAAGCAGAACAACCAAATATGTGTAAATACTTGTAATCAGTACAAGGTTTACCAGACCATACCTCCATGGGTGTTTTCCCCTCGTTCGCAGCAGCCGGCAACCGATTAATGAGATGACTTGCATAACTAATTGCCTCAGCCCAAAACGCCTTGCCTAATCCAACATTAGACAACATACACCGAACTTTCTCAAGCAAAGTACGGTTCATGCGCTCCGCCACCCCATTCTGTTGCGGTGTCTCCCTAACCATGAAGTGCCTCACAATACCTTCATCTTGACAAACTTTCAAGAAATGATCAGACCTATATTCACCACCATTGTCTGATCTTTTTACACTTCACGAATATCTTCAAGACTTCATCTTTACGCTTCATGGTGTACACCCATACTCTTCTAGAGAAGTCATCAACAACGGAGACCAAATAATGGTAACCTCCCCAAGGTGCATTCTTGGAAGGTTCCCAAACATCAGTGTGAACATAATCTAGAATGCCTTTAGTGTGGTGAATAGCGGTATCAAATTTCACTCTAGTTTGCTTACCAAGCACACAGTGTTCACAAAATTCCAATTTGCATGCCTTTGCACCCTTCAATAAGCATTGCTTCACCAATCCTTGCAACGCTTTTTCACCAGCATGCCCAAGACGCATATGCCATAACCTCATGGTGTCTGTACTCTCTCCGCGTCAGCAGCTTCGGTGACAGCTGCTCCACCAATAACTGTACTCCCCTGCAAGAAATACAAGTTATTTCGTCTTGTACCTTTCATCACCACCAGTGCCCCGTACACAACTTTAAAAACTCCACCGTCCATGGTGATCTTGAGACCCTTGGATTCCAAAGCGCCCAATGAGATGAGATTCTTCTTCATATCCGGTACATACCGAACATCACTCAATTCTCTTCGACTGTTCCATCATGCATCTTTAAACAGATTTTGCCTATCCCTTGTGTTTTGCAAGCATTATTATTGCCCATCAAAACAACTCCACCATCCAGCTCCTCGAAGCTAGAAAACCATTCCCGAATGGGACACATATGATAGGTGCAACCTGAATCCAAAATCCACTCCTCGGAGTGACCATCGCAGATGAACTAGCCAAAGCAAACTCGAAATCATCATCTCCAGATTTTGCAACATTTGCTTCAGAATCCGCTTTCTCCTTCTCTCTGTTCTTCAATTTGGGGCAGTCTTTCTTCCAATGACCCTTTTGGCGACAAAAGGCACATTCGTCTATAGCAGGAAACTTTCCCCGCTTCCCAGATTTTCTTTCCTCTGTTCGACCCCTTGCAACTAGTGCCTCGGTTTGTGAATTGTGAGTCATCTGGTCCTTTTTACGACACTCATGATTCACCAATGCCGCAGACACCTCCTCAAGTTTCACCTCGGATTTTCCATACAACAAAGTAGTTGTCAAATGATCATAATCATCGGGCAATGAATTTAACAAACATAGTGCCTTATCCTCGTCAGGAATTTTCACATCAAGATTTGCCAAATCAGCAAGTATTTTATTATAATCATTGAAGTGTTCGTGCATAGAAATACCTAACGATATTGAAATTGGAAGAGTCGCTTCTTCAAGAAGAGCCGATTTTCTGCGCTCTTGGTCATATACTTCTCTTCCAATTTCGTCCATAACTCCTTAGCAGAAGTTTCCTTCATATACGGGTATTTCAACTCCTTATCAAGGAATGATCGAATAGCCACAAGCATGAAGATTAAGTCTCTTCCACTGCTTATCATCAATTTCTTCGGGTTTATTCTCCAAAACAATATCCAACTCTTGTTGATATAACACATCCATAACTTCACATTGCCATATACCAAAATTATTAGAGCCATTGAATTTTTCAACCTCTAACCTTGTAGTAGTGATTGGATGTCTATTGGATGTCGACGAAGACGATGTCGACTCCTTCTCCTTCACGAGTTCATCTTTATCTCCAACCATCTCCTCGGCACTGTTCACAAATACAGCACTGTTCACGACTGTAGCAGTTCACTGTTCACGGGTATGTAGCACCGACACTATTCACGGAACTGTAGCTCCGACAAATTTTTCACTCCTACGAAACCCCGGGCGAAAAACTGAAGCTCTGATACCACTTGTTGTGCGGAAGCGTCAACCAATTGTGAGTGAAAAATAAACAACAACTGGCAGGAGATAACTGGAACATAAAACAACACCAACAAGAACACCAAGATTTATACTGGTTCGGCAATGCCTACATCCAGTTTGGAGACGACGGAGTAATTTACTATAATCAAAGAGAGTATACAAAGTGTTTATCACTCAAGAAAACCCAAAGCCCTAAATACACCCAAGTCTCACTCTCACAACAATTGAAGAGAAAACAATGATACAAAGCAAAGAACAATTAGAGAGAAATGTTTCTCTCTTTGGCAAGATGTCTTTCTTGCTATTTTCTCTTCCACTCAACACTTGGTGGGATGCTTCAAATGGAACAATTTGCTTCCAATTTATAGCCAAAAATGCAAGAGTGTGAATGCAAGCTTCAACTATTCATTTGTTGGCTACCAAACTTACCAATGGATGGCTACCAAACAATCCACCCTTTTTGACCTCATAGTAAGCCAACATTTACTCACATGGGCAACTCAAAAATTCTTCTACATTTGAGCCAATTTCCAACAGGACCAGGCCACCGGGGGCTGTTGCTTTAGGTAGTTAAGGGAACGGGAATTATTGGAAGCCCGCTTGGCGTCGTCCTCATCCTCATCCACCATGTAGTTCTTGACGTGTGGTGTCAGTTTGAAAAACGGATCAAGGCAGAGGTCACCGAAGCCATTAATCTATATATGAAGCAACAGAGCATCATAGTACTTTCCAACTACTACGTACCAATCATGTGAGATAGAATAAACATTCAATATTATGTTATATCATTTGGGTAATGATCCATCAACCTGCTAGTTCCTTTTGTGAGGCACAAACGAGAGAAGTTATCTTGAGAGTGGAAGAATTACTAAAGTTGCCATGGATTTGTTGATCTTGTACATACTACATATATAAACAATTTCATACGAATTCGTTATTTGAGATACTAGATTTAATATTTTAAAGGGGAAAAGGTATGATGATCGGAGTGAAAACAAAGAGTTTAAACTTTACAGTTCTATTCCATGAATATGATCATGAAGTTAAGTGCAATTGTTGCAAGTTTTGAGTTTAGGACAATGTTATGCATACTTGCAATTTACGTATTGATTAAGAATGTGACAAACGAATGTTCAAATTAGGAAGCAATCCAATAGTGAGCAAGTTGTTAAAGAAAATTTTCAAATCTAAAAGTGACCAAAATAAATAAATCTATCGCTTTTACTTCAAACGAATGGAAGCAATGTAAAAGGGATCTCGAGCCTCCGCCTTTAGAGATTGTGACCAAATTCAAATTGAAGATGTGATGATTTCATTTTTAGGTCCAAATGAATGCCCTAATAAACATATATTGGGCTGGAGCCTCCCTCTTTTGAGGGCTCAAGATTGTTTTAACCCGAAAACCGAAAGCCCAATCTATTTTGTTTCGATATCTTCTTCCATTTCTCTCACTCACAGTTGGCCACAGCCTTCTCCAGTTAATGACCGCTCTAAACCATCAATGCAAGTCGCCACCACGACTTCAAGCGTCGCGCTTCACACACGCATGTTAGCAGTGCCAACCACTCGGCGAGACCTAAACTCTAGCCGCACCCAAACGACGTCGTCCCCTACCCTTCCCAGAGCTTCCCTCTCCACCAATTTTCTCTCTCCCTTCCCCGGCATTAGCATCTCCGCCCCTCAAGCCTCAACTTGGCGTCGTTCCATGGCTCCAAGCCCAAATGCGATGTCGTCGCCATGGTACTCCCCCAATTAGGCCTCGTTAATGGGCCGGGCCGAGGTAGCCCGACCCAAATTTAATGGGCTTGGGCCGGGCCAGGCCAAAATGGGCCTACTTCATTCAAAAAGAAGAAGAAGATGATGAGAAAGAAACAATATGCCATTCAAAAAGAGGCACTCGGCTGCATCATAATTAGACTATAGCACGTTTTAAGAAATCATTTTAAAAAATAATAAGTATCAAAAAAATATTTTTTTTTAAGGATGGTATGAATAAATATGCAAATGCTTGGTGTTGGGTTCAAGAAAAACATGATTATATTTGGTGGTATGATTATGTTTGGTGATATGATATGTTGTTTGTCTTACTCTTGATATATATAATTGTTGTATTAATAATTTACACAAATTAATGTGCTAATCATCCAATTATAAACTAGGAATGAGTAAAGAAAAGTAAATGAAATGAAACAAAACAAGAAACCCAAAATATAAAAAAACAGCAGTTTCTATCACCCCTTTATCACCACTTGTATCGCTCCTCTGTATCACCATGGTAGATCCAGTGTATCACGTTTTAGGCATAGATATGCATTATGAACTTCCTCTATTTTTCAGTTTCGACATCTGTCCAGTTTTTTACTTATAACTTTTCAACTGTTTATGCAAATTTTGTGTTCTTTATTTGATTGGATTCAGCACAGAAAAATGAAGAACTCATCGCAGACCAAATGTAAAAAATAGATACAAAAATGAGCAAAATTCAGTGGAAACAAACACAACATTCAAATAAGTAACACACACACAAAAATGAAAGAAGGGGGTTTGTGATTCAAGTGATATAATTCTAATCCTAAACCTTTATTTATACATAATTATATATGTATGCAAGCCTAACGGGCTGGGCTTTTGTGGGCTGGATGGACAGGGCTTTCTTGGGCTTAATCAGGCCGAGCCTATGGGCCGGGTTGGGCTTCATACACCCAAGCCCAAGCCCATAACGGATTGGGTCCGGGCAGGCCCCCATTGGCCCATGAACCCGCGAGCCAAATGATGAGGCCTACCCCCAATTACCTTCCCACATTTCACTCTCAATTTTGTTTTTGTTTTTTATTTTCATTTTAAATATAATAAATTTAGGCTCAATTTTAATTACCCTCCAATAAATTTGAGATTTTGGGTAATGGGTAATGTTGTTATTGATTATTGTATAATGAAGTTCGAAATTTGTGTGTTTAGGTTATTCCGTTTCAAAGAGGAAGTGCACGGGAGAAACCGCCCCCAGACCTGGCATCATATCTGTACAAAAATTGAATTGTGTACTTGGGCATGTCACTTGTTCCTTCATTTACGGAGTTGATAATGGCGGAGTTTCTCTACCTTCAGGATTAAGATGAAACCAAGCCCATTTACTTGTACGTAAATTCCATTGGAACAACCAAGGTTAACATTCAGGACCTTCTTTTATTTTTCACTAGTTCTAGTGTTACTCTCTGCTTGTTTAACATATTGGCATGATTGAAGGACGACCTAACTTAATAATCAGCACCCTTTTATTATTAAGTCATGATAGTACCTGTTCATCCGTTTTGATTTGGTTCCTGTGATGGTAGGGTAAAATTCCCCATTAACTTGAAAACCATTCGTAGTCAACAAGTCAACTTTCTTTGGCGTGCGAGCGTGCCACTGTTAGCAGTAAGAAACCCTAACATACTTATAATGAAATAACTTACGCCCCAAGTTACCTGACTTCAAAAACAAGTGATTGTGAATTTGGGTGAGAAATATCTCCCAAGTAAGTTCTTTTCTTACCTCAGACTGGCGAGGACTTCACAATTTATCACAGTAACAAGAACTTATAGTTCTGGCCAAAATACAAGTTGTAAGATAAATCAAACTGTTTGAAATAAGAAACTACCTATTGCACGATATTAAAACAAAAGAAAAGTTGTCAAATCTGGAAAAGCAGAACATTTCACTTTGACTTCTGCTTGGTTTGGTGACACGGGCTGGACTGGATACATCTATACTGGAATTGTACATCAATACATTCAATTGATGAGGTTCAGCTGGAAATTGATACCAATGTCGAGATTGGCAGAGCTTTAATCCGTTCTGGCCATGGAGAGGCTTGCTGGATGGGCAGAATTGATATTCCTTCAGTCTTGATTGGACTAGAAATGGTTGGATTGACGATTGCTGATCTGGGGTTGCACCACAATGTCTGCTTTGTTTGATTATGAATCAACCAAGAGCTATTCTGGCGATTCTGAGTACTCGAGGCGCCCCTGAAAATTTATTGAGGTTTTCATATTGTGAAAAACCCAAATTCTGTTTGATCTGGCCTATGCCTAAGCCAAATTTGTAACAAAAGAAGTCTTGTTTTCTTTGTGAATTGTTTCTTTGAATTGAAATGAACCAAGTTCTGGCTGTTTTGCTTGAGGGTTGGATGAATTTCCAAACTGAATGGCTTGATTTCTTCAAAGTTCTGAAGGCTTTTGAGATTTGAATGACTTTATTCTTTTGAATTTGTCAATATAATTTAAGAGTTTTGTCTTGATTGATTTTTTTGGCTATCCCTGAATCTCCGTTTACCTCCTCTCATATTTATAGAGAACTTCTGGAATTAGGGTTTTTATTTTAATCTTTTAATCCTGGGCGGCAGATCTTTCAAAAAGATTTTCCTTTTCTAATGCCACAAAAAGGGAAAGTTTTTGTTCTGGTAGAGCAAAACCATCAACGGTCAACTTCTATGATGGTCTTTTCCTTGCTTTTCTGTCGAACAACTCCCTTATCTCCTGTTTTATTTCTTGAAAAACACATCATGTTCCAATGTAGAGCCCTCTATGGATATAGAAGGGCAACTTGGCTGTCCTTTTCTTCTGGTCATTTTGAATGGTTTGTGGGGAGTGTTCTTCAAGTTAACCTGCTTTCATTAACTCCCCATCACTTCTTTAGTTGAAAACTTTGACTTTCAACGTCACAAGGGCCTCCTTGTTTTGAGAAAGAAATCTTTCAAAATATCTGCTTTGATTTGATTTAAGATCAACAGTGGTGATCAATTTCTTTGGGCTTTTGGAGATCTTTGAAACTGGGTTCATTTTTTGCTAATTGGTCTTCAAGGGTCTGGGCTTCTAAAACTATCTGGGTTGATCTCTGTCTTTTTAAAAACAAAGCCCAAAACTCCTTCTTCTAATATGGGCCAATTTTACTTGGATTGGCGTGTGGAATTTTAGGCCCAAACAAGTACGATATAACTAGAAGATGACCGGACCAATGTTTGATCATAGATGATAGGTCGATGCTGGATCACCTTTGTTGTCAATTTTGTATGCATATCTATGGTTTTACATTTTGATAGTATTGGTCAATTCACCAAGCGGTAGTAGCTACAGAGTGCAACTATTAAAATAGCTGCCAGAGGTAGTTATAGTAGTGCTAATGGGTGATTCCAACTTGTGGTGATTGCAAAGGAGAAGGTTTGTGATTGATTCTCATGGTGGTTGTAAGGATTTCATAGTAATATCTACATTTGTTGCAGCAGTATTATCATAAGGTAACCTCCTTTAGAGAACTTAGTTAAAGAATGTATGATTTGTAACTACACTTCTAGTTTTCTCTTGTGTGGTAGTTTTTGGGCTTCTTCCACAGTCGTAATTCAAATTCTTTTCCGGCAAGTGCTACATTTTTAATCAATTTTCTGGCAGGTGTGTTAGGACTTATTTGAGAAAGGGTATAAAGTTCTTGTTATTTGAGAAAGGGTATAAAGTTCTGGTTTTGTACAAAGTTCTGGTAGTTGAGAAAGAGTGGAAAATCCCCTTCCCTCTCAGCCACACGAACCCCCTGGTGAGGCTGGAAACCCATGTTCTTGGATAGTGTACTGTGTACCACAGCACATCATTCCACAACATTGACATTTAGTGTAATGTTAATCTGGAATTGGGATGTAAATGCCACCTTTACCACTATTTTGCCTTACGATTCTGTAAAGCGACACCTGGAATATGTGCTGTCTAAAGTTGTTGGGTTGATATGGTTAGCTTGCTTTACAGCTTACATTTGCCTTTTATTCTTTGTTGATTGCCAAAATTGGGAGTGAAGATGACTAATGAAGGCCATTTTAGTTGGTGGTATGCCCTCTTCCTGTCATCCCAAGTTACAAGTGTAAGAGAGGGATGTGTCAAAAGATATGAACCTTACACATATTTCAGTGCACTCTCTACAGTTTCTCTTCCATTATTTGCTCTAAGTGGTTGTCCCATTTATGGATATGTGATGTCATTTTTTAGCCCCATTTATTGTGAAAGTCTCATTCCTGGAATTATGATATAATCAGTATGTGAATTAGTTAAGAGCTGCAGTTTGTTGATCTGTTATTAAATGAAAACCATATTTTCGATGGAGGACTCGCCCTTGGCCGTACAATTATGGTATTTCTATTGTTTATGCCTATTCAATCTTGAAGAAAATACTTGAAGGTATACACATATTCCTTGTGCCTGGTTTGCTTGGAAGCAACCAAATGGAGGGCAGGGATCAAGATTCACCTACCCCAACATCAACCTCTTTGGCCAGGACGAGGACACACACAACTTGCGATTTAAACGTGTGACTTCACCCCATTACATTAACTTTTCCAAAAAAAGGTTCTTTCTTTTGGTTGGTTACATGTTTCTTTTGCTCTTCTTCTAATCTAAACTTTGACACGAAGAAGACCTATATGCTTTTAGTTTTATCTCACAATCTAATAGGCCTCCTCAGTGCGTTACAACCAAACCTGGTGGTGGCTTTGGTGGGTTTCAATTACTCCAGTTGTTTATATCCCATAGCTCTTGGTATTTGGCTAGTGACTTAGTGGATTGAAGTAGCTCGGAGCTAGTAGAATCCAAATTGAAAACAACCATTTGAGTCATTACAACGCCAAATGAGAGAGTCGTTTTCGGAAAATACTTGCCTTTTCTGTTGGAAGTACAGATTTCTAGTTTTTGCCAATCACATTTTAATACGTGTGCAAAAAAAAAATCTTTGTGTTTTGCACGGGTGAAGAATATTTTCTTCCAAAAAAGACAAACGGTGTCCACCGACTCTTGATTAAGTTCATATCAAAAGAAAATGCAGAAATAACATTGATTATCAAAATAATCTCTTCTTTATCTGGCTTTGGTGGGTTTCAATTCAATTACTCCAGTTGTTTATATCCCATAGCTCTTGGTATTTGACTTGAAAGCCCAATTAAATTTCAGCAGGATATATAGTAATACGCGTCTTTTAGATAAACTAGAGAAGGCTAGTGACTTAGTGGATTGAAGTAGCTCGGAGCTAGTAGTTTCCAAATTGAAATCTACCATTTGAGTCATTACAACGCCAAATGAGAGAGATAGTTGTTTTCGGAAAATACTTGCCTCCTCTGTTGGAAGTACGGATTTCTAGTTTTTGCCAATCGCGGTTTAACATGTGTGCAAAAAAAATTCTTTGTATTTTATACAGATGAAGAATATTTTCTTCCAAAGAAGACAAACGGTGTCCACCCACTCGATTAAGTTCATATCAGAAGAAAATGCAGAAATAACATTGATTATCAAAACAATCTCTTCTTTCTCTTGCTAAATGTGTCCACACGTGGTGCTGTAATTAGAGAGAGTTATTATTATCACCGGTTTCATACAATATTTTTTTTTTTTGTCATGTTATTAGTTATGTACTGAGATAACTTATGGGAAATTCACTAATATATCCAATATAGGAGTTCAAATTATAAAAATACCATATATGAAATGGACTTTAGAAACACACCCAAAACTCATTTATAATATAACAAAAAGACTTTTAACTTCTTTTAAATTACAAAACTGTCATTGATTTCTCAAAACAAACTCAACCTCAAAACATATAAACAATCTCAAAATACTAAATAGGACATCAAAGTAATTTAATAATTAAAATTAAATTCAATAGGGCCAATTGTCATTTTTTGGGTTTTTGTTGGGTTTGTTTATAGAAATTAAATGGTGTGGGGTTTATTTATAATTTTAGTGCTAAGAATTGGTATTTGACTAAATATCTCATAACTTATTGCATGTAGCTAAGATTTGTCATTGTTTATCGACAATAATTTGTACACAAAATACAAAATGGTTTTCTTCCAACCTGTGGAAGAATGGTCCCGATTGTAATGATAACCTAAGAACACCCTAATTTAATCAAACTTGTAGATTCAAAGAACGAGAGCAAAAGTTAGACTACACTTCTTGTGAGTATGTATTCTATTCTCTCCAATCTCCATTAACAAAATATTTTTGTTTTATATGATAAGGGCTCAATAAAGGGGTCCCACATAAATGTACACGTCATCAACCTAATCCTAATAGCCCCAGCTCTGATTTCTTTAGCACCCTGTATTTCCAAAGCGGAAGAAGAAGGAGAAAAGGTATTTACCATCTCAGCATGCACTAACCCCAGCCTCAACTATAAATATTGAACTCGGATATCTTTGCTCTCACAACCCTCCTCCTTAACGACCAAAAAAAAAAAAAAAAAAACCTCCTCCTTAACCCTTTGGCTTCATCTACTTGATCAGCTTCCTTTTTCTATAATTAACCTCCTCTCATTGCTTAGGAAACTTTGTCATCACTGAGACATGGAATTTTCCCTTAAGCACAAAATTTATTTTCTTTGTATCATGGTGCTCTTGCCTGCACTGTGTACCTCTCAAGACACATTTACAAGCTCTAGAGCAACCTATTATGGTAGCCCAGATTGCTATGGGACCCCAAGTATGTATAACCTTTCCTACTAATGTAAACATTCTTTCATGTGTATGTCATGTTGCTAGACTGTTAATCATGAGCATTGTTATAAGTAGAATATTGTTTGAGCACGTGATCTTGATTGATCCAACGTGGCAACTTATCTTGCAAAAACAAATATTCTCTAGTCATACATATGTTTCGAGTCGAATACTTTCGTTACTAGACGGTGGACTTGGCCGCATAGTCTAGATACAACTAAACTCATTAATGATTTAGATTCACAATTTGACAAGCATCTTATGATGTCAAATAGTATGAAAAGAAAACATTATCATGCATGCATGTAGAAGACTACATATTAAGTTAACTATTTGGTAGCAAAATGATAGTAGCATCCACTAAAAGTTCCTAAATAGTATTTATCATCTTGAAAATGGGGTAATTACTAATTGCAATGGTATGCTCATGTAGCTGGAGCTTGTGGCTATGGAGAATACGGAAGGACAGTCAACGACGGCCAAGTGTCCGCAGTTGCTAGGCTGTATCGGAATGGAACTGGCTGTGGTGCATGTTACCAGGTACTCTTGAATCTACTCAATCATTTTTCAAAGTTGATGAACACTAATTATGTTGGTTAGCACTAAAAATATTAAACAATTAAACAAGTGGCTCCATTAATTTAATTGTAACCGTAATTAATTTGCTTAATCAAGTCTTTGCTTGTGATTCAGGTTAGGTGCAGAGAACCTCAACATTGCAGTAGTGATGGGGTGAATGCGGTGGTGACAGATTATGGGGAAGGAGACAGAACAGACTTCATCTTCAGCCGAAGAGCCTATGCAAAGTTGGCAAGTAACCCAGCTGCAGCTGAAAGGCTATTTGCTTATGGTGTGGTTGAAATTGAATACAGAAGGATCCCCTGCCGGTTCTCTGGTCGTGCCAACCTTGTGTTCAAAGTCCATGAAAATAGCAAATATCCTGAATACTTGGCTTTAGTGATTCAATATGTAGCTGGCCAAAATGACATCACATCTGTTGAGTTGTGGCAGGTAAACTATACTTCACTTTGAATGCTGCATCAATTTAAACTCAGAACGTCTTCAAATAAAGCTAGGTCATTGACAACCGAATATACATCTCTAACAGAGATGAGACTTACTTGTTATCTCTATACAGTGTGATTTATTGATACGGTTTATAATGTGGTATGTAAATGTGATACACATAGCCTTACTCGTCTAATATAACGTGTTTTTTTGGGCAGGAGGATTGCAAACAATGGAGGGCCATGCGCAGGGCATATGGAGCAGTTTGGGACACTCCAAACCCACCTAGTGGCTCCATTAACTTGAGGTTCCAAGTGAGTGGCCGTGCAGGGGTGAAATTCGTGCAGGCAAACAACGCCATCCCTGCAGATTGGAAAGCGGGGGTTTCCTATGAGACAGACATTCAGCTCAATTAATTGCACATGTTTTGAGATCATCCCAAACTTTTATCCAAATATTAGGACAGAAATTTCATGTTGGTTAATATATTATAATTATTCCATGTAATACTAGTTGCTTGCTTTTCATGACTAGGAGATGTATGCTGGGTAGGAGCACTTCTTGGCTTTCCCCTAGATTTAGTGGGATGGTGTACTTTCAATTTGTAAGGATATAATAATATGAATAAAGTTCCAACTTTTTGGATCCTTCAATATGTGCTTCACAACACATACAGTCACGAACCTAATATGATGATTAAGGGTTAATTATATTTTCCAACATTGCCTCTTTTGAAAATTGGCAAAAAATTACTTTAAAGTTTCAAATTGTTAACATCATTAACACTCAAGCTAGCTCTTTTTTTTAAAAAAAATTCTATTGAGAAGTGCGATAATATACTAAACTCACACAAACTACACGGACGCTATGACTCGAATTCAGGACCTAACATGGGGGAGCAATCACTCCAAATCACTACACTAGTGGGTTATTTGCAATTAATTCTTATTTTTAAGCGTGCCCATTCATTGGGATTATTTTTTACTTATATGAAGACTAGTTTAATATCACATGAGACTTTTTTCATCTATCTCTTATATCTAGTAGGTTAGGGCTTTTTTCATTTTTATTTTTAAAGAAAATTTTTAATTGGTTGTCCATATAACTCTGCTAATCCATGTGGCTACGTGAAAAAAAAAAGTGTTAAATCGAATTCAACACTTTTAACCCAACTCACTAGAAGCATGCCACTAGGTAGGCAGAAGAGGGACCAAGCAAGAATGCAACATCTCCACAGGCGTAGGAAGAGCGCCGCCCCCACCAAGAAGAATGGCTCTACCACTCAACTTCCCCCTCATTGCTTGGGATTTATCGTTGAACTCAATAACAATAACTTAGCCCTAAATCCTAACTCTACGACAGCTGTGATTCTACCTGAAATAATCCACCATAAGATTTTTCTTAAACAACCACTCATTTTTTATACTATAATGATACTTCACTTCCCAATGTTAAGTTCGAATTCACTGTATTGTCTCAAGTAAATCACAGTTTGTCCACTAGGAGTTGTTTCGGTCTGATATGTCAATTGCCGTCAAGGTAGAAGTCAACTGTAACTACAAGAACCACAAAACAAGAAACATAAGACAAAAAGAGATTTCTACGGTGGGGTGGAAGTAAATAGGTAGGGACAACTCCCTACTTCTCTGTGGTCCACCCCATGACTGTAAGGTCTTCTAGTTCCCCTTCCCCTGAATTCTTAATTGGTTTGGCATAAAATTCTTTGTTTAAGTTTTTTTTTTTTTTCCGTTTCCCATCATAGAGTTTCTAGTTATGAAAAGGTCGCTAGAAGAATTGTCAAGTGCTATTTGGGGCACCATCCTACCAGCTTCTTCAAGTCCCAATTATGTCAATATCTACAGCGACATGAGCTGCAGTTTCTTTCTCAGTTCTCGGATATTCAAAGGAGTTTCCAGGCAACCAACCACACAATAAAGGCTTCATTTAGACGCACTGTTACTTGGAGTTGGAACTGAGAAGATGTTTGATAATTTTCTTTGGATCTGTATATTTTCTATGCTGCTACTACGCAATTACATGGACTGCATTAAGACTTTGGCATGGTTGACAGCCTGAGAAACACAAGCATGAAACACATCAAGAGGGGAAAAGACAACCATATAAAGTTGTAATTGAAACCATGCTGACTTGTCACGTAGCATTGAGCTTCTACTACTACTATACACTGCTAACAACTACTGAAGATTATATCAAAAGTAGAAGTAAAAATTTAATAAGCTTAATTTTGGTAAAGGATACGTATGAAATGATATTTATGATATTTATTACTCAAATATATATATATATATTCCAAACTCAAACCATGATGAGGCCCAACTTTGACTCCATTAGACAATGTGGAATTAAATGAAAGTGTATTTTTCCTATACAAACTCTATCATTATCCACATATACAAACTCTATCATTATCCACATATACAGTAGTTTTCACTTTCAGAGCAGAGCAGAAAACAGAGAATGTTGCTAGCTACCTAGCTTAGACCTAAGGGTATTCCAAAAATATAATTATTTCAATATCAAATGCTGCTTAATTATGAGAGAGAAAGCTCAGGAAAATATATATCTACCTAAGACAGACAGAGAGACAATATCCCATCTTATTAGTGCACTGAAACTTGGTTACTTATTAATTAATATTCTACCTGCAAACTATAATAAGCAAGAGATGATGGATGATCAGATCATGGGAGACAGTGAGACCACAGCAAGAGTTTGATACTCTTTGTCAGCGATGGCTGCTTCCATGAGATGATGCAGGCGAAAATCCCCGCCATTGTCCAAGAAGGACTTGACCAAATTGTTGTGCCACGCAACAGAGTCAACCCTGGACGAGGCGAATCAATCAAAGGTAAATCAATCGATGACGAATTCCAGTTGGAAATATCCCAAAACAGAATATGTGGCACGCTATCATCCCCATACCCTTTGTTCTTAAACATTCTCTGTATGGCCTCATACTTAGTCTCCCAAGCGCAGCTATCATAAAATCCTGAGGGTATGCAGTAGGTGAACACAAACAACTTCTTGATCATCTGCTCTGGCTTCAAATCTTCCTTTACAGTCACTTGGCTGCAACTGCTGCTGCTTTCACCTCCTCCGAATACCCCTTAACCGCACACCGCCTTCGCGCGTTAAACATGCCTTGACGATTGTAGTACTTTTTTCAAGGGCGCCAAGTACTTTTTCAGCAGTAGCCTCCTCAAGCCGCTAAAGGAGTGGGCAATAGAGACGGCGTTGCATGCGAGAGTCTTGGGGTGGTTCTGGTGGAGCCAAGAGGCGGCAGTTTAGAAAGCTTCCAAATAGTACCGTTTTCCAGCATAGAGGTTGCAGATGAGCTTAAGGGTGGTTAGGGGATTGTGGGACCAAGAGCTGTTGCTTCAGGTAGTTAAGGGAACGGGAATTATTGGAAGCCCGCTTAGCGTCGTCCTCGTCCTCATCCACCATGTAGTTCTTGACGTGTGGTGTCACTTTGAAAAACAGATCAAGGCAGGGGTCACCGAAGCCATTAATCTATATATGAAGCAACAGAGCATCATAGTACTTACTTTCCAACTACAACGTACCAATCATGTGAGATAGAATAAACATTCAATATCATTTGGGTAATGATCCATCAACCTGCTAGTTCCTTTTGTGAGGCACAAACGGGAGAACTTATTTTGAAAGTGGAAGAATTACTAAAGTTGCCATGGATTTGTTGATCTTGTACTGACTATATATATAAACGATTTCACACGAATTCATCATTTGAGATACTAGATTTAATATTTTAAAAAGGAAAGGTATGATGATCGGAGTGAAAACAAAGAGTTTAAACTTTACAGTTCTATTCCTTGAATATGATAATGAAGTTAAGTGCAATTGTTGCAAGTTTGAGTTTAGGGCAATGTTATGCATACATGCAATTTATGTATTGCTTAAGAATGTGACAAACGAATGTTCAAATTAGGAAGCAATCCAATAGTGAGCTAGTTGTTAAAGAAAATTTTCAAATCCAAAAGTGACCAAAAAATTAAATCTATCGCTTTCACTTCAAAAAAGAGAAAGCAATGTAAAAAGAATCTCGAGCCTCTGTCTTTAGAGATTGTGAGCGAAGATGTGCTGATTTCTTTTTTACGTCCAAATGAATGCCCTAATAAACATATATTGGGCTGGAGCCTCCCTCTTTTGTGGGCTCAAGATTGTTTTAACCCGAAAAACCAAAGCCCAATCTATCTTGTTTCGATAACTTCTTCCATTTTTCTCTTTTCCAGTTCTCAGACTCACGAGTCACAGTTGGCCACAGCCTTCTCCAGTTAACGACCGCTCCACACCATCAATGGAGGTCGCCACCGCGGCTTCAAGCTTCGCGCTTCACACGCGCATGTTAGCATCGCCAACCACTCGCCGAGCCCTAAACTCTAGCCGCACCCAAACGACGTCGTCCCCTAACCTTCCCAGAGCTTCCCTCTCCACCAATTTCCTCTCTCCCTTCTCCGGCACCAGCATCTCCTCCGAAATTTCCGGCCACAAGCTCCGCCCCTCGAGCCTCAACCCGGCGTCGTTCCGTGGCTCCAAGCCCAAACGCGGTGTCGTCACCATGGTACTCCCCCACTTACCTTCCCACATTTCACTCTCAATTTTGTTTTTCTTTTTTCTCTTCATTTTAAAGATAATAAATTTAGGCTCAATTTTAATTACCGTCCAATAAATTTGAGATTTTGGGTAATGGGTAATGTTGTTATTGATTATTGTATAATGAAGTTTGAAATTTGTGTGTTTAGGTTATTCCGTTTCAAAGAGGAAGTGCATGGGAGCAACCGCCTCCAGACCTGGCATCATATCTGTACAAAAATCGAATTGTGTACTTGGGCATGTCACTTGTTCCTTCAGTGACGGAGTTGATACTGGCGGAGTTTCTCTACCTTCAGTATGAAGATGAAACGAAGCCCATTTACTTGTACGTAAATTCTACTGGAACAACCAAGGTTAACATTCAGGACCCTTCATTTATTTTTCGCTAGTTCTAGTGTTACTCTCTGCTTGTTTAACAGATTGGCATGATTGAAGGACGACCAAACTTAACAGTCAGCAGCCTTTTATTATTAAGTCATGATAGTACGATATAACTAGAAGATGACTGGACCAATGTTTGGTCATAGATGAAAGGTCGATGCCGGGGAGGCAATAATGGGATCGCCTTTGTTGTCAATTTTGTATCCATATCTATGGTTTTACATTTTGATGGTATCAGTCAATTCATCACGTGGTAGTAGCTACAGAGTGCATGCTTATTGCGTCATTGTGCATATATGGTGAGATATGAGAAAAGAAATTGTGTTTGGTAATTGTGCTGATAGCTCATTCCAGCAGTTGCTTCGATGTTGGTGTTAGTGCCAAAGGTAGTTATAGTAGTGCTAATGGGTTGGTTCCAATCTATTAAAATAGCGGTTCTGATACAATCATAGGTGATTCCAACTTGTGGTGGTTGCAAAGGATCGTTTGTGATTGATTCTCATGGTGGGATAGTGGTGGTTGTAAGGATTTCATAGTAATATCTACATTTGTTGCAGCAGTATTATCATAAGGTACCCCCTTTAGAAAGAACTTAGTTAAAGAATGTATGATTTGTAATTACAATTTTAGTTTTCTCTTGTGTGGTAGTTTTTGGGCTTCTTCCACAGTCGTAATTCAAATTCATCTCTGACAAGTGCTACATTTTTAATCAATTTGCTGGCAGGTGTGTTAGGACTTAGGAGAAACAGAAATTCTTGTCTTCTTTAGCTGTTAGCCCTTTTTTTCTGCTCGTCCCTTTTCACTTTGACCAAAAAACAGTGTAGTTGCTTTATAACTACATAAGTAAAGTATAGTAATTCTCATATTACGCCCCTTCTGCATCTACTGTTAATAGAAAAATGAAGATTGTTAAAAAATTGTGTCTTGTTTGTTTTTCTTCTTTTATTTCCATATAATAGTTGTTCATTTTATATGACTCTTCTCTTGTATTCTTCAGGGTGGTGAGAAGTTGGGTTACGAAACAGAGGCTTTTGCAATATATGATGTCATGAGGTCATCCATCTCTATTCTTCTGTTAGGTCATGTATTCATGTTGATCAATACTAGTTTCCATTCATTGCACTTTAGAGATGATCTGAATTTTTCCCCGAAAGATTAAAACTAATTTCTAACCGCTGCAGGTATGTCAAACCACCTATATTTACTCTTTGTGTTGGTAATGCTTGGGGAGAAGCTGCCTTACTTTTGGCTGCTGGTTCGAAGGGAAACCGTTCTGCTTTACCCTCATCAACAATCATGATGAAGCAGGTTCTATATTTATCACAAATTTTTTTAGCTCTAAAATTGTGTACTATCTGGCATGTTTCTTACATTTTATTGCAAGGCTGGAATTAGTACTTTTTATCTCGTTAAGTGGAACTTATACATGGATTAAATTTTACCTTAACCTTTTGTCTTCTTTCTTTATCTATATGTAGCCAATTGCAAGGTTTCAAGGTCAAGCAACAGATATTGAACTTGCAAGAAGGGAAGTGAGGAATGTTAAAGACGAGTTGGTAAGATTGATGGTCACCACATGTCTCCCGTTCTTCACTCTGCTCTCATTGACTAGTTTGAATGCTGGTTAGATTGCTTATGATTTTTTAAAATTTTCAAAGAATAGCAGACTTCTTCTTTGGTGGTTGAGCTCATTTCTGTTCTATTCTTCCATTTTTCTCTTTTCTGTAGCATGTTTATTAATTTTGCAGAATTTACTCTCTTGAATGTTGGTTGAGTTTGGGAGTATTTATATTTTACCATGAAACAATTTACTCTCTGTATAAGATTACAGAATTTAGTTTAGGTGTAATAATTAATGGGAAAGTAAACGAAAAGAAGGAAAAAGGAAAGACTGGTTTCATTATTTCTTCAGCTTCTATTTCAGTCCTCATTGAGGAATAGACAAATAGATGAAACAAATCCGTTGATTAAAACAAGCAATAACAAAAAGAATCTTCTTTACGGAGAGCATCGCCCTCGTTCCTTTTCAAATAAATATATTATTAAATGTTCTTTGAACATACGGTGGTATGTTAAACATCTGTGTGTTGAGTCCAGAAGTGAATAATTCTATGAACTTTTCATTTGAATGTGCATTTTGACATTCATGCAAACAAAAAAGTGCATTTAAACATGAGGTGACTTATCAACTCAATGTTTATTGTTTAATTTGTGTTCTAGGTTAAGCTCTTTTCAAAGCATCTTGGAAAGTCAACTGAGCAAATTGAAGCAGACATTAGACGTCCGAAATATTTTAGTCCTAGTGAAGCAGTTGAATATGGCATCATAGACAAGGTACTTCCAATAGAAAGAGTTATTACATTTTTAGTCTAATTCATACCAAACCTATATTTACCCATTTTCAATTGTTTTTTCCAGGTACTATACAATGAAAGGACTACTGAAGACAGAGGAGTTGTCTCAGACCTGAAAAAAGCACAACTTATTCCGTAGGAAGACTTTGAATGATCGTCAGAAGGAATATTCAGGTACAGGGAAATAATGAGTTATTGTCAGATTGTAAGTTAGTGATGTTCATATTTTTTTTTCATTACATGAAATTTATAATGGCTAATATTTGAGTATGAAAATCAACTGGAGTCAGAAATTGTCCTAAACTTTCTGAACTTCTATCCAGTGCATGTTTTCTGTTCAATAATTTTGACGGCTTCATGGGAGTCCAATTAGTTGGGTTGTCATTCAGAACTACTGGATTTGACTTTGTTGTGCATTAAGTTCTTGTTATTTGAGAAAGGGTGTAAAGTTCTGGTTTCATAAAAAGTTCTGGTAGTTGAGAAAGAGTGGAAAATCCCCTTCCCTCAGCCACATGAACCCCCTGGTGAGGCTGGAAACCCATGTTCTTGGATAGTAGACCACAGGACATCATTCCACAACGTTGACATTATAGTTCTTTTTAGCATATTTAGTGTAATGTTGGAACTGCCACATATGCTGTGGTATGATGGCCTTTAATAAACTCAACAGGCTAGTATGGAAGAGGAACTGGGTTGTTTGGATATGTACTTTCTGTTGACTGAGAAATTTGCTCTCTCTAGTGTCGTTTTTATGCCTTTCAAAAATTTAGTGCTCACAATCACTCCCAGTTTCAATTATTAACCATTACGTTGCTTTAGTATGAGGGTAGGTTATTCTGGAATTGGAATGTAAATGCGTGTTCTTTTCATGGCCAGACCTTTACCACTATTTTTCCTTACGATTCTGTAAAGCTTGGAATAGGTGCTGTCTAAATTTGTTGGGTTGACCATATGGTTAGCTTGCATTTGCCTTTTATTCTTTGTTGATTGCCAGAATTGGGAGTGAAGATGACTAATGAGGCCATTTTGGGTTATGGTATGCGTTGTGGCTTGTAGTTTTGGTTTCATTATCCAACGACATTACCTTTTGCCCTTTTCCTGTCATCCCAAGTTATAAGTGTAAGAGAGGGATGTGTCAAAGTAGCACATCTGAAGATATGAACCTTACACATATTTCAGTGCACTCTCAACAGTTTCTCTTCCATTATTTGCTCGAAGTGGTTGTCCCATTTATGGATGTGATGTCATTTTTTAGCCCTATTTATTGTGAAAGTCACATTCCTGGAATATGACAGTATGAATTAGTTAATATGATAGAAAGTCTTCGTCGTTTGTAGTTGATTCAAGTATGTTATTATGGCGTAGATGAATTTAATCTTGGTAATAGTTATGTAATTTTATTTTAAAATGTGGATCAAGAAACTTAAGTTAGAAAAATTCTTTGTCTACAGTTGCTAATTAAAAAAATGCTTTTGCTGAGGTCATAATTGTGTCTGCGCACTAAATGCTAATTACTTTTATTGAAGACTAGTGAATCTCAAAGTGCAATGTTGATATAAATATAAATAGGATTTCTACATGTTTGTAAAATGTTGCTTAAAGGATAATATTGTAGTTATGCTCCAAATTAGTGAGGTCTGTGATGTCTCATTTTTCATTGCCAGTTGTGCATTTTAACTTGTGATTTCAAACCAACTTTTTCAGATTGAAGTTTATGTGGCAATTAGCTTTCGAGAGTTCTGGAACAAGAGTTGCACTAATATTTCCAGTCAAGAGCTGCAGTTGGTAACACAAATATTTTCAGTGCAGCAAAGGAATGCATGATACATAGCCTAAATTTGTATCAAGTACAAATAACTGTCATTGTATTCTTCTTTGGTCAAAGGTACATCTAGTTCTAGCATGATTAAGTGTAAAACCAGTTGAAAAAACGAAAGTGACATGTTCTTTTCTGTTCTTTTCTTTTAATTTACACTTGTTAAAGATGTTTATTGATTTGTTATTAAATGAAAACCATATTTTCGATGGAGGACTCCCCCGTGGCCGTACAATTCTGGTATTTCTATAGTTTATGCCTATTCAATCTTGAGGAAACTACTTGAAGGTAGAATGTTCGTGATAATGGTTAAGATAATGAAGGCAATAATCCCTAACTAAGCTCATGTTCCATGTGCCTGGTTTGCTTGGAAGCACCCAAATGGAAGGCAAGGATCAAGATTCACCCAAATGGAGGGCACAAAACTTCGTTTAAACGTGTGACTTTTAGACATGTCAAAGTCCTCCCCATTACTTACATTAACTTTTCCTAAAAAAAGGTTCTTTCTTTTGGTTGGCTACAAGTTTCTTTTGCTCTTCTTCTAATCTAAACTTTGACCCGAAGAAGACCTCCTCAGTGCGTTACAACCAAACCTGGTGGTGGCTTTGGTGGGTTTCAATTCAATTACTCGAGTTGTTTATATCTCATAGCTCTTGGTATTTGACTTGAAAGCCCAATTAAATTTCACTAGGATATATATACACACGTGTCTTTTAGATAAACTAGAGAAGGATAGTGACTTAGTGGATTGAAGTGGCTGGGCCCAATTAAAATTTCTTTGCGTTTTGCACGGATGAAGAATATTTTCTTCCAGGGTCAGTCTCTAGCAAGAACCTCTAAGTGAGGACTTAATATGAGAACACCGTTGGATATAATCCAACGTCTCTCCAAAAAGCAATTGTAACTGGAATGAATGCACTGGAACACTCCCATACGCATGCTTTCCTCCCTCCAAAAATATCCCTCACTCCAAAGAGATGCTGTCTTCAAGAACACAATTTTATTTTTTCTGGTTTGATATTCTCCTCCCTCATTCCTTACGGTCTACCCCTCTAATTCTCTTTTATCATTCTTCTTTCGCATGTCTGTTGAAGAACACTATTTTTTTTTTCTGGTTTGATATTATCCTCCCTCCCTCCCTACGGTCTACCCCTCTAATTCATTTTTTCTTCTTCTTTTTGAGCATGGTCTGTTCTCTCTTGAAGAACACCATTTTTTTTTCTGGTTTGATCTTCTCCTCCCTCTCTCCCCCACGGTGTACCCCTGCAATTCTCTTTTCTTTTTTCTTCTTGTTTGGTCATTGATACCATACAAAGCAACTTACATCAAAGTGGCCTTCAGTTCATTGCTTGATGATTGGAGACCACAAGTTGAGCACGTTGCTCTGGTTCTATCCTGTTGGTTTTCAAATCTTTGAGTTGAAATCCACATTTGTAGAAGCTGTGTTGTTGCTCTGTTGTGATACTTGGGGTTGAAGTGGAGCTATATTGCTGCTCCATTGTTATATTTCTACAAATTTGGAACGTCTGAATTCTAAGGTAAGAGATAACCTGTATTTGTGAAATTGAGTATTTGACCAAGTATATATGGCCGTTAGTTACACAACATTTCTTTTGGTTGAATAGTGTTGGTTGTTTT
Source organism: Prunus fruticosa (assembly GCA_018703695.1). Lineage (NCBI taxonomy): Eukaryota > Viridiplantae > Streptophyta > Magnoliopsida > Rosales > Rosaceae > Prunus > Prunus fruticosa. The sequence continues at coordinate 16,722,995 of CM031921.1, forward strand.
ATGGTTTCACCATAGACTTAGAAAGGCTTCCTATGTGGGGCAGCACGGTGTTTGAACAAATTAAGTTTAACTAGAAAAAACAGAGTACGAAGAAACTATAGTAGTGTTTATTAGGGCAAGCATTTCATAAGAATGCCACACATCAGGAGTGCATAGCACAGATTAAGAATAAACAATGCTAAAAAGAATCAGTGTTCAAGGTTTAATTTGCCATACATTAGAAGTTGATAAATATTTTTCACATATCAAGAATAAACGATGGTAGCAAGAATTTGTGTTCAGATTTCATTTGCCATACATGACAAGCTCATAACCGTGTTTTTATATTTATTATGCATATAGTTATATAGTTAATATATATTTGATCGTTAGTTGAGAGCATATGCCAACATTATTATGGTGTTTATGTGATATTCAGGGTTAAATTGAAAGAATTCTAAAATGGAGTCTGAATCAGAGGTGACTCCAGGAAGTAAGTGTGGAGTTCAAACCACAAGTGGGACTTGAATTTGATTCCCTTGAGGATGTGTTAAAAATGTATAATTTGTATGCAAAAAAAGCAGGATTTGGCGTTCGGTGTTATACGACCAAAACTTCCAGAGTCACAGGAGAGGTAGTAAGGAAAGAATTTGTATGTTGTAAACATGGGCATACAGAGAGCAAGGTTGGTCGGAAGAAAAGAAGGCGAGGATGTGTTAGAACTGGTTGCATGGCTAAACTTGCAGTTTTGAAGCCATATGAAAAGAACAAATACATTGTTGTAAAATTCAAGGAGGAACACAACCATGAAATGATAGCATACGACAAAATTCATTTGTTGAGATCTCACCGTAAACTTAGAGATTCTACAAAAGTGTATAATGCACATCTTTCCAAAGTTAACATCCCAGGACATCAACAGATAAGCCTTCTTGAGGTGCTAACAGGGGGATTGGAAAATATTGGGTTTTTAAGGAAAGATGTCTATAATTACCAAAGGGACATGCGAGCAGAGGTGACCGGCCATGATGCAGATCTTCTTAAGGAGCATTTTTTGGGAGAGCAAGAAAAAAATGAATCCTTCTATTTCAAGATGGAGTTAGATTTGGAAGGAAGGATGGGTAATGTTTTTTGGGCAGATGCAAGGTCAAGACGAGCTTATGGGATTTTTGGAGATGTGGTGGTATTTGATACAACGTTCAACACTAACCGTTATGGCATGGTCTTTGCACCTTTGTTAGGTGTTAATAACCATCATCAGACAATATTGTTTGGTTGTGCTTTCCTAACAAGTGAAACCACAGAAGCATTTGTTTGGTTGTTTGAGGAATTTAAGAAAACCATGCCACATGGGGCTCCCAAAATGATCATTACAGATCAAGATGCAGCTATTGCAAAGGCGATTGCGATAAGCTTCCCGACAACATTCCATAGATATTGCATATGGCATATAATGAATAAATTGACAGAGAAAGTGGGCATTAGAGAGTGTTTTTCAGAACTGTGCAATTGCATATGGGATATAGACAGCATAGAAGAATTTGATGCCAAATGGGATGAAGTTATCACAAAAAATGGGCTGAAAGAACATATGTGGCTGAGCGCAATTCATGCCTTGCGGGAGAATTGGGTTCCATCATATGTAAAACATGTGTTTTCGGCTGGGATGTCAAGTAGTCAACGGGCCGAAAACAGTCATTCTTTTTTTCAAACAATATATTAACAAGAACAACACGTTGATGGAATTTATAGTACGTTTTGAAAGAGCTCTTGCTTCACAAAGGCATAAGGAGTTATTGGCTGATCATGTTGATCAAAATGAAAAACCTCCAACTCCATTTCTCACACCAATGCAACTTCAAATGGGAGGCATTTACACAAGAGGGATTCTTGAAATCTTTGAGCGAGAGGACTTCGAAAGCCTTTTATGCTTCTTTGAAGTTGTAAAGGAAGATGAGACTCATTGCACGTACAAAGTAATTGAGAGGGTACAACCGGGGGTTACACGGATAAAAGAGCTTGTGCATAGTAAAGATATCGATCTAGCTTGTTGTAGCTGTCGGGGATTTGAATTTCGTGGTATTCCGTGCCGACATATCATATCATTTTTAAGAATGAAGCAGGTTGCGTATTTACCAGAGAAGTATATATTGGAAAGATGGATGAAAAGTGCAAAGTTAGGTGTAGTTTTTGATAAGGATGGAAAAGAAGTTAAGGATAACGTTGATGGTTGTATTTTGGTTAAGAAATCGACATTATGCAAAGTTGCAGCTGATTTGATTGATTCGGCGTTGTTGTCTGCTGAAGGTGCTGACCTACTGCAAAAAAACATTTGACGACATTCGTGGGAAGCTTACTAGCTTAGTTTCATCAATCGCTGATGTTGAAGAACCCAATGAAGATGGGGAAGGTAGTTCTGCCCAAGTGAGAATAAAAGATCCTAATCGAGTTAAATCAAAAGGTCGTCCAAAAAGATTTAAAGGACAACATGAGAAGCCGCAGGACGATATAAACGTCGGTACACTGAGTGCAGGAAGAGTGATCATAATAGAAGGAAATGTCCAAGACTTACTAGCATGTAAGCAAATATAACGTATATATTACTTCAATATATTTACTTGTAATGATTTGTAATTATGTATAAATTTTGAATTGCAGTTCTTCATGTCCTGACGCCGATATTGCTGCTCCAATTGTTGAGAATATGCAGCCCAATCAGAGTGCGCAGAATAGTGAAGGAACTCAGCCAAGTATGACCCAGGCATTTATGCAGGAGTTTGATTTAATGCACGACCCAAGCATTTGAGTATTTCCTGATACCTATTGGCGTTGGTTTTTATTGTATGGAAAGCTTTTGTGACACTTTACGGTTCATGTCTGATTGGTTTTTTTTTTGCGGACCCTGAGTTTGAGTATGTACTGATACGTATTTATGTTTCCTGTGAATGCTCGACAAGTATTTATGACACTTCTCTGATCGGTATCTCAATGCTTGCGATCGGTATCTCAATGATTGCGATTGGTCTCCCATAATTGCTGTTTCAACGGATTTATGGCACACACAAGTGCTTTGATACTGTACTCTCACTATGTATGGAACAATCTGAAAATATCAAGACCAGCAATCCAAATGATAGCTGGAAGCACCAAAGCCTACATGATCGAATTATGTTCATCCAATAAGTGATGGCTGCCACCTCTATTTGTTTGGCAGCCAGCTTTTAATTGTTAAATGAGTTTCATCTTTACAACTAGACTAGAAGATATCTCAGAAGAACATTTTTTATTTATTATCAAGCACAAGAAGATATCTTGACAACTGGACTAGAAGCCATTTTTTGTTTCCACCAACTCTTTTGTTGCTGCAACTAGTTTTCTCACCTCTTGTTGCAGCGTCCGTGAGGCACTTTAGACAATAATTTAGCATGGAGTTTGATTTAATGCACGGACCCCGATTTTGAGTATCTAGTGATACATATTTATGTTGGTTTTGAATGCACGACAAGCGTTTTTGATACTCTTGTAATTGGTTAATGTCTAATACCAAAGTATTTTTTCCTTTGTTGTTGAACATTATCGCTAATGATACCATAGATGTGACATTATGTGCGTGGAAGCCAAGCCATTCTATTTCAATAAACTCCAAAAAGGTGATGTTCATGTTGGGGTGAAATATTTTGCATGCATCATTTTTCTACAGAAGTTTTATGAAAGTGAATGTTCAAAATTTAGGAGCCAAACCCCTTGGAAATGCACATAACACCTTTTCCAAGACATAAAAAAAAAAATTCAGCAGTACAAAAGCATGACCCCAGGATACCTCCACTCGTATTAGTAGAAAAGTCCTGAATAGAAAAACGACTGAATACATTTAATCAAGGATTCATAAAGAGATCACTACTCATGCATTCTCATTCGCTGTTAAAGATGTGTATTCACCACTTGGTTGGTGGCTGTGTTGGGTTGGGTCCACACCGCCATAGGTGAATTCTTGGGCAGCAGATCCTCTGTTATGACGTCCCAATCAATATCTTTGTGGGCATCAGCAGCGATGCGTCTAAATTTTTCGAAACCTTCTTTGAAAGCCGCGTGCATGGCCTGACGATGCATGTTGCCTCCTTTGTGGATGGTTGTGGTTTCAAACATGAGATCCTCCTCTGTCATTCTGCAAATCCTCAGCTAACCACTTTCTTCTTTGAGCTCGAAGTCTGTGCTTCTCTCTTCTGTAATGAGCCTTGTTAACTTGCCTAGTCACATAAGCTAACTTTCGCTCAGCTTCTACACACTTTTTCTGTCCAATAATGGACCATTGAGGAATTGTGGGCCAATTTGTTGTTTATATCATTTATTTCCATAGCGGGATCATCGGAGTCCCCTCGCTTGCTGAGGAAGTTGGAAATGGAAGTGGTGGTGGAGGAGACTTTGGAAATTTGGGGACATACTCGAAGGACCCATCAGAGTCCCACTCGGTCGCATGTCCACTCGAACTAGCCATGGATATTCAAAATGGAAACAAAGAGTTTTCTGCACACAAAGTCTCTGTTTTTAAGCTTGTTGATTACAATTATAAATAGCCAGATTGTAATCTCATGTTCCCAAGATTTTGAGAGACCCAAAGCGAATGGAGACACGACACCCAACTTAAACATGAAAACATATTAGAGTAATTTTTTTTTAACTACACTTCCTGTCCCCGGTCTAGTGTAAGTGTTGTTTTACCATTTGACCCTATATTAATTGAAATTTTGTGAGCTTAATTACAAGTTTACCAAACGTCACTCATTTTGTAAGATGAAAGCAACTATAATTTTCCTTTCTAGAAGCATCCCCTCCTATTAATGACCCCATTCAGAAACATTTATGATATATTTAGACATGGGTAGTTAACATTATCATACACATTATACAACTAAAACCATATTCAGATCTAACATCACTGACACACGTACGACTTTATAGTGACTCCAAACCAACCATTTGTACATTGCAAAACAAAGATATTAAAATAAAGCAAAACATATTACAATTTTGGATTTAGTTCATGGTAATGGCATCCCAATTATACTCCGGCACAACCCTTTTTGCATACTTGCGGAATAGATCAAAACCTTTACGTGCTTCAGCTTCCCTCATCTGCATTGCCTCATTGGAAGCACAAAACTTTTTAACACCATTCTCTTTCGCAAGCTTAACCCTTACTTTCAGTGTTTTTACGGTGCCCAGGTAGAATTTTGCTTTTTTTTTTCTCCGATGTCAAGGTTTCTTGATGCCAATTTAGACGTAGCTGTTGGCGTTTGATGGCTAGCATCAACGCCTCATACCTAGATTGCCCGATATCAGTTGCATCCTCAATGTCATAAGAAAAACGCTAGCACTTGGCTACACGTTGAACATCATCTTCAGCTTCATTCTTCCTTCGTGACAATGCTTCCGTACATTTTTGTGGTGGAGTATTTATAAGTATTATGGGAACTTTGGTAGGTGAAGAAGACATTATCAGTGTTGGGAATTTTGTAGTAATTGCTTGCTGTTGGAGGGGGTATAAATATCCTCAGTCGTCACTTTTTTCCCGCCAAAATGAACGTCCTATTACTCCTGATGGATATGGATCTCTTTCAGATTTGTCAAATATTATAAACTATTTCATCCACTCAATCTCCTTCAACATCTTAATCAGATATATGGTACATTTATTTAAGGTGTATATATCCCAATCTATGCCTAATCTACGTATGTATGGTAGCCTTTGAATGAGGTGGATACACATGAAAAAAGGCGCCATATCCGTATGTTATATTTACGGATTGTTCTGACGATGAAACTTTTGTTTAATTACACCATTGCACCGTTATCCTCCATCACTGCATTCTTGTAACTTGCTGCTATATGAAGGACTAATCATAACAACTTTACAGTATAGAGGGTGTATGCAGATTATTTCATGAACTCGTCAACATTGCAAAGGTTTGCCCAACGTTGTCAATGGAGAAGTTCCTATTCCAAAACCAAGAACACATGCATGCAGGGTAAGGATTTTGTAGTACAACAACTACAAAACATAAATATTAGTATGATATTTATGTACGACTGGACCATGCTCAATTTTATATATATTTCAAACTCACTAATTCGAATTATGCTCAATTTTATATGTATTTAAAACTCACTCATTCAGACAAATCCAAATAACATTTTCTCGATTTTGCTGCTATTTAATTTTTTTGTTCCCCTCTATGTTGAATGCTCAATATTATATGTAGTTTCCAACCAAAACTAATTATATTGTATATCCACTTCGGCTGGGTGTTAATTGGAGGGCCAACCCCGATGTTGTTTCAACTCCTAAGGGATTAAATCACTGTTTCTGATAACTTTACAATGCCTTGGGGGAAGTATTTTAAAAAGAGAGTTTCTAATTATTATTTACCAATTAGACTGGGAATACGATGTATGTATTTTTGTGACAAGTACGTATATATTGTTGTGTTATTGTATTTTTCCTATGCAATGAATTATTTCATTTTACTTAGAACTTATTCAAAAATCGATCATAATTAAAAAAATGCCCAAACTCTATTTGTCGGGATTGGTACGACATTTCCTTCGATCACATACTTCAAATCTCATCATAGTCATCAAATTTCGATCCCGTCCTTATGTGATCAAACATACAATAGCTTAGGGTTTACACAATTGTGGTTATGTTATCATTTGCTTTGCATAATTCACATTTATGGTTGTCCCCCAAATTGTACTTCAAAATTTATTTAGGTTTTAAAGGTTTGGGGTTAAGAGTTAGGGTTTAGGTTTTAGGTTGTAGGGGTTAGGGTTTAGAGGTTTGGTGTTAAGAATTAGGGTTTAGGGTTTCGGTTGTAGGGGTTTAGAGGTTTGGGGTTAAGAGTTAGGGTTTAGGGTTTAGGTTGTAGGGGTTTAGATTTTAGGGTTTAGGGGTTTGGGGTTAAGAGTTAGGGTTTAGGGGTTAGGTTGTAGGGGTTTAGGGTTTAGGGGTTTGGGGTTAAGAGTTAGGGTTTAGGGGTTAGGTTGTAGGGGTTTAGGGTTTAGGGGTTTGGGGGTTTGGGGGTTAAGAGTTAGGGTTTAGGATTTAGGATCATTAAACTATTTCTTTTTCATTGGATCATTATAAGGAGTTTGTAGTTTAGATGTATGGCAAGATTTAAGACTAAAAGGAAATAGGGTCTTGATCTGAATACCGTCTATTTAGGAAATTGAAATAAAAGTATAAGGACTATATTGTTAGCTATTATAACATGAAATTAACCAAAACCAAAACTGACCACTTATGAAAAAGAGCATAAGAGAGACAACAATCGAGAGAAGGGAGAGAGAGCAGAGAGACAACAATCGTTTGTGTATCCACATGTCTACCAAGTAATGGGATTCTGAATAGCATTCCTTTGGTCAGGAATTAGGGTACTAAAGAATAACTTGAGATGAGTGCTATCAACAAACAATAACTTGGGCTTGGTATTAAAATGATATTCTGCATGCTGTGTTCAAAAACCAAGGTAATGTATTTGCCTCTTGCGATTATGTTTGTGAAGATATATTTTCCTTTTTTTTGTATGTGTACAAATGAACATTCATAAATAAAGACCAAAGAGAGGTCAAAGAACCACAAACAGGACAAAACCAGTCAAACAACATGAAACAGGAAAAATACCAAAGCAACAATATGTTGATCAAACCTGTCATCTTGAGTATCACGCTTAAAGGATAAAGAAACCGAAACCAACTCCAAACCCACCACTGAGATACGTACGGATTCTCTTTCATGTTTACCAATGAACACGTGCACCATCACCCAATGACAAGTTTCCTTATCGAGGGCACACGTTGTCCTATTCTGTATTCTCATTTTGTTTATGTTTAAAAATAAATTTTATTTTATTTTATTTGCTCAGTGTTCTATGAATATAGTCAAGACATCCACGCATTTCATTTTATGCAATGTCGACTTCCTCAGCCAACACTCAACGAAAGAGGTGTCCACACTGCAGTGCTGAGATGGTGTTGCATTCCTAAGAGGACACAAATTAATGTGCAAACAACCAATTAAAAATACCCGCAAGTGCACGAGTCTATTGAAGTATAGATTATACAAGTACGGGTTCAATCCCACGAAGAACTTGTCGGTTTCCTATAAGTTCTAATTCGAGTACAACGAGAACACTTATTTAACACACCACAAATGCAAAATGGAAATTAAAAATGAGTAAAGAAATGTAAAATAAACAAACAAAACAAAAGAAGAAAATGTGCTGTGAACAGGTACCAGCGACCGGTCGTTGGATGCTGAGCGACCGGTCGTTTTCGAGCGGAATCGAAATGTGAGAATTGTGTGGCGTGCGACCGGTCGTTTGATACTTGCGACCGGTCGTGAACAGTGAAGCGACCGGTCGTTACCTAAAAGCGACCGGTCGTTTTGCGAGAATCGAAATGTGAGAATTGTGTGTTGAGCGACCGGTCGTTGAGATACTAGCGACCGGTCGTTTCTTCACAGAATCATTTTTCTCTATTTTTCAGTTCCGACCTCTGTTCAGTTTTCAGTTCCGGTCGTTTGATACTAGCGACCTATAACTTTCAGTTCCGACCTCTGCATCTCATCATCATTTTGAATCACATTTTCAGAATTATCAACCTCACCAATTACCTTACCAGTTCTCAAGGTAACTGCTTGAACGTGCTCACGCCCACTTGGATTAATCACTGGTTGGCTAGGCATCATACCAGGTTCCCTTTGACTCAAAGCTGTAGCAATTTGCCCCACTTGATTTTCTAGATTAGCAATGGCCTTATCCGTTTTCTGCATGTGGGTGTCATTCCTCTGCATGTAGCCTTTTGTCTCAGTGATGAAACTATCTGTGTTTCTAGCCATTGAAGCAACAAGTTCTTCCAAAGATTTTCCTGTAGATTGTGGGTGAGATGGATTTGAACTTGATTGGTTAGGTGGTGGTTGTGGTGGATTGTAATAGTGCATTTGACCATGAGGTGGACGAGTATGTTGTTGGCCTTGAGGTGGTTGGGATGGCCCTTGTTGAACATTCGAATTGTCACTCCACCTGAAATTCGGATGATTCTCTCCACCCGGATTGTATGTTTGTGAGAAAGGATCATTCTTTTGCCACTGATTTCTCTGAAATGAGCCCACTGCATTTGCTTCCTCATGTGCCAAGGGACAATCCTCAGTGTCATGACCAATTGTGGAGCAAAATGCACAAACCTTGGATGATCCGGGTGCCAATTTCTTCACCATGTTGGTTAGGTTTGCTATCTGAGCTTCCATACCTGGAAAGGGTACTTACATCATAGGATTCCCCTTTTCTGACTGGTTTTTGCCTTGAATTATATTGGCGAGCATTTGCAGCAACAAGATCAAATATCGCTCGCACTTCTAATGGAGTTTTGGTCATTATAGTTCCTCCTGCAGCTGCATTCACATTACTTTGATCCGCTTCAAAAAGTCCTTCATAGAAGTGTTGCATTAAAAGCCAAGCTTGTATGTTATGATGTGGACAAGTGATTAGAAGTTTCTTGAAACGGTCCCAATAATCCTGGAAGCTTTCTCCCGGCCTTTGCAGAATTCCTGTAATTTGGCTTCGGAGTTCATTTGTCCTTTGCGCTGGGAAGAAATGTTGCAAGAACTTTGAAGCAAGGTCCGTCCACGTTGTGATGGAATTTGGAGGTAGATAGTGAAGCCATTCCTTTGCTGTATCCTTCAAACTAAACGAGAAAAGTCTCATTCTTATCTCGTCACTATTCATGCCTCCGATCTTTATTGTGGAACACACTTCCTCAAAGTCTAGGATATGTGCATTAGGATTTTCTCCGGGATTTCCCAAGAACTTAGGCAATATGTGTATCATGCCCGATTTCAACTCAAAGTTTTCCAAAGTGGATGTGGGATATACTATGCAAGATGGTTGTCCAGTTGTTGGCGATGAAGAATATTCTTGCATAGTAAGTTCCGCATTTGCAGCTGCCGTCATTGGTGAAGGTGGAGGTGACTCGACTTTTGGTGAGCTTGGTGATGATGAAAACGGTGAGAATGGGAGAGGCAATGGAGTAGACACAGCTATTCGGATGTTCCTTTCTCTCAAAGCTTGAGCTTGGATATCTTCTATTGTGGAATCTAGTGAAATATCAAAATTCAAAAAGGACATAAGCAAAGTGTTCCTGCAATATGAAGAAACAAAATCAAACTTAAATAAAATGAAACGACAAACAAAGAAAAAATGAAAATAAAATTAAGTACTCTAAATATACTCAAACAAAACGGGATAAGCAACCGTGCCAGTTCCCGGCAACGGCGCCAAAAATTGTTGCATTCCTAAGAGGACACAAATTAATGTGCAAACAACCAATTAAAAATACCCGCAAGTGCACGAGTCTATTGAAGTATAGATTATACAAGTACGGGGTCGATCCCACGAAGAACTTGTCGGTTTCCTATAAGTTCTAATTCGAGTACAACGAGAACACTTATTTAACACACCACAAATGCAAAATGGAAATTAAAAATGAGTAAAGAAATGTAAAATAAACAAACAAAACAAAAGAAGAAAATGTGATGTGAACAGGACCAGCGACCGGTCGTTGGATGCCTAAGCGACCGGTCGTTTTCGAGCAGAATCGAAATGTGAGAATTGTGTGGCGCGCGACCGGTCGTTTGATACTTGCGACCGGTCGTGAACAGTAAAAGCGACCGGTCGTTACCTAAAAGCAACCGGTCGTTTCGAGCAGAATCGAAATGTGAGAATTGTGTGTTGAGCGACCGGTCGTTGAGATACTAGCGACCGGTCGTTTCTTCAGAGAATCGTTTTTCTCTATTTTTCAGTTCCGACCTCTGTTCAGTTTTCGACCTATAACTTTCCAACCGTACGTCCAAAATTTACGTTCTTTATACGGTTGGATTCAGCACAGAAAATTCAAGAACACAGCGCGGACCAAAAGTCCAAAACAATTACGTAAACAACCAAAATTCAGCAACAAAGACACATAACGTGTCGAACAAGCAACTCACACACACATTTGGGGGGGGGGGTTTGATTTGGTTCAAGTGATCTATTTCTATTGCATGTAAGTAAATGGACTTTGAATTTAAATGAGAATGGCAGAGATGAATTATCAAGATGTGAAATTCAAATGTAACAAACACTAGGGTTTCGGAATCCACCCTAAACAATTCTACCAAAGTTCATGAATACTCAAGTGATGAACTCTAAACGTGTTGATGAAAATGTTCGCAATCAAGACCAGGACGAGTGACTCAAGACGCATTGATTCTCTCTAATATACGTAAAGTGCAGTATGAGTGCTACAATACTTGTGCCTTCCCTATAATCGAATCTAGGTGTGCTTAGTACTTTGATTCAATTACAAGAAAAACCCATTAAGTTCAAAGAGAATATGAACATCACAAGAATCCTAATAGCATGGTGTTTACATTAGGTATTCAAGAAACCAATTCACATGAATGATTCTTACTTCATCCATTTATTGCTTAGGATAACATGAAGATACACATAACCTCAACAACCTCAAGAAGCATGCTTTCAAAGGTGATCAATCAAAGAAGAACATACATCAAGGATAGATTAATTTGGTGAATTGGAATTCATCAACAATATCTAGAAATTCATACACTCAAGCATCAAAACAATAAGGTAATCATGTTTAGGGCTTCAACCTAAGCCCTAGCTATGGAGTTTAGTTGCTCATATTTATTCCAAATACAAACTCAAAATGAAAATAGAAAGAGTTTACAGATTTTCAGAAAATGATGAAAGCTTCAAGATCATCAAAGGTGGAAGTCTTCTTCTCCACTTTTCTTGGCTACACCTTGGCTTTCTCCAAGCTCCAAACTCTCCAAAATCTGCTCTCCAGTTGTAGAATGATTGAATGGATCAGCTACCCACGTTTTTAAGCCTCTCATACTTCAGATTGCACTCACCTATCCCTTGCCCATCAATTCCAGCTCAAAGATATCATATAAAACTCATGCTTTAGTTAAAGCCTTTGCCCTTGTCCCCTTGCCATGATGAAGCTTTGTCCTCAATAAGATGCCAATTGCTTCAGAAAATATCTCAAAGCTAAGGTAACTTCTTGTTACCAAGAGTTATGGTAACAAGAAAATCAAGATAACACAAAGGAGGTAAAAGCTGGCCAAATTCGGATTTCAGAGCTGTGGTAACATGCAGGATTGGTTGGATGGGCAATACTTGTCCAATGGAGCTCAAATTTGGATATGTTGTAGTTAACATCCATTGGAACAAGTCTCGTGAAGATCATGACCTCATCCGAGCACCAGATCATGTTGATCCCAGGCCAAGAAGTTGACCTACGAAAATAAGCAAAAACAGAATTTATAACAAATAATGCACTTTTAGCTCATTTTCAATCTAACCAAGGTAAAATCTAAGAAAACACAAAAAGGAAGTAAAAAGCTATAAAATGTCAAGAACTAACTCAAAATAAAAGGTGAATAACATGAAAAATCATGTGTAAAAATGAACCGAACAGATGGTCATGTTCATTTCCAAATCCGAAAGGAATCTGGGCAAGCCATATTGGAAGTGCTTCACCTCATATGTAAGTGTTTAGTTTCCACAAATATTTTCTTCCCAATCTAAAAATTGTAATGTATTATATTCGGTTATTTTGTAGGGAGCTACTAGGTGTAGTGGATATGAATGGGTGACTACAGCCAACATGCCAAGTGAATCTCACCTTCAGCGGCCTACCGCTATGCCTAATGCCAAGGAACTGAAAACATCTGCTGACATAATCCAAATACTGAAAGCCATTCAAGATATGTTTGTAGTGCTGTTAGTTGTATCCATTGTGAATTTAGCTGTGAATTTCATGAAAATGTAATCACTGTTTTGACTTCCTTGTAATATGAATATCTTTTAAAGTTTCCATATTGTAATAGGAATCTTTTGGTTTCAATATTCTGTTTGTAAAATGATCAACCAGTAAGGGATAAAACCCAAGCGACTTGGGAAGTGCTGTCATGGTTATGAACATGATCATAACAAAGAGGGGTCACGAAAAATAAAAAAAGCAAATTTGAACCCAAAACCAGTAATGAATGAATAAGAAAACTAAAAACTAAAAACTAGAGCTACCCAGATGATAAAACAAGGGAAAAAACAGAGGAGGACGAGGCTACGGATGTGAGAAGGAGAAGAAAAAGAGAGACAAAGAGAGAAGAATAAATAAAAAAATAAAGAGAGTGGCGACCGAGAGAAGGTACTAAATAGCATTCATCTGTTGAGGAATTTAGGTACTAAATAATTATTTGGGATGAGTATGTTTTTATGCTATCAACAAATAATAACTTGAGATGGGTACTAAATGATATTATGCATGTGCCGTCTTCAAAATGCTAATATTATATGTGGCAAAAACCAAGTTAATGCTAATATTATATGTGGTTAAACCAAAGCAACAAGAGGACAAAAAACCACAAAGAGGACAAAACTAGTCAAACAGCAAGGACAAAAAAATAAACCAAAGCAACAAGAAGATATGTTGAAATCAACCCTGTCGTCTTGAGCCTCACGATTAAAGGACAAAGAAACCGATATTAAGGATAAAGAAACCGAAAACCAACCCCAAACCCACCACTGGGATACGTGGGGAATCGCTTTCAATATTCTGTTTGTAAACTGATCAACTAGTAAGGGGCAAAACCCAAACGACTACTACATTTTGTTTTCACATATGTACATTGGGAAGTGCTTTCACGGTTATTGTATGACAATATGGCATAACATCCTTTTATCCACCCTTCTCATATTGTATCACGGTTATTGTGTGACAATATTGTATGTACATATTTTCTTCGGCTTCTGAAGTTTTTAAAAAAAACTTTCTAATTAAACAACATGCACCTCTGTGTTCAGAGTGAATTGCTAATATATTCACATCACCGTAATCAAAACAAAATAGTGTTGCATGTGTGTTCACACGGTTGGAAATACCTCTCAAGTTCAAAACTAAGGCAGTTAAACATTCAGCCATAATCATACAACTATATATTGTAGCATCCCTGCAACAAGTCTACCAGTAAGCTTTAGACGGAATAAATGCATGGCCTCATTTGAAATTTTCCCCAACTCCACATTCCAGCTCAGAAAGTCACAATATTTGATGACAAACATCCCGCAGTCACCGCTGAAAATAGGTAATAAACTGTGAATCATTCCACATTCGCAAATAACATATGTAAATGGTTAGGTAGAAAGTTACTCACCCTCCAACTTGTTGGGCAGAATCCATTACACGATGAATTGGCCACTCACCTTTTCACAGAGGAAAATCACCAACATACCCAGCTTCATCTAACAATGGAGTGATCAATTTTGCAAGTGGCTGCACTGCCTTTACCAATATGTGGGTCCTAAACAAATCTATTTTTGAATCGTACACAAAAATTTCACAACTTGTTAAATCTAAAACAAGTCCCACCCAGTGCTTTTGCCTCACATTGTACGGCATAAAAACTTTTTTCACGGAAGACCAAGGTTTACCCAACGTAGGCAGTTTGCCATTAACCATTTTCACCAAAGCATTGCTATGGGTCCTATCTTCCTTTCCACCATAAAGCCGCATATGTTGCAAATCTAGTGCAGCATAAGTCTACATAATGGCATACCAGTTATGCATCACTTCAGATACCAAATGAACCAATTTAGCATGCATAATATATTATGGAAGATACATACCTGGAACAGAGTATCTACTATTGCCCAGTCGGAACGCACCAAGTTTGCATACATTGTCTGCCGTACCCTTAGCAAATACAATTCCATGTCGATGTTCTACATCAACAAATTTCCAATATTACCCCAATAAATCGTATAACAGCAGTCATTTGGGCACAATGCAAAATACCATAAAACAACATTAATACAACAACAATGAAGTTTCTATGTATTTATCTGCAATCTTTTATGAAATTTATTTTAATCTATAACATTATTTACTTCTTATACTTTGACTAATGTCATTTTACCACCCAAACAAATATTATGTTTCAGTTGCTCTATACTTACTGTGTCATTCAACCAACCATCTTTGGTCAAAAGGCGAATGAAGAAGTCATGCGAAGTGTCCACACCGTGTTTTCCACATAATCTCACATGCGTACTGCAGGTGTCACCAAATATTAAAATCAAATCAGTTTCACCAAATTCCTTACCAGAAAAATAAATCAGATTCACCAACAACTCAATAAGTTCTCATAATATAGTCATTTGAATTCCAATAAGTACCAAAGCAGGGAGAACCTACTTTTCTTTTTGTCCCCATTCCCAGGAAGAATTTCGCTGTCTCTAGAAGCAAACCACGACAAACTGGCCTCAGGGGGTCAAAAGTAAGACCAACTGTCTCCTCCCCAATATTCGGAATCTCCTGCCTTTGCCAAGGAGTTTTGCATTCCACAGACTTTGGCCGCTTCATGGCAGGCTCAACAATTGAACTCTGTGCTCGACCCCGCTTTTTTGGACCTTACGCACAACTACATCATCATCAAGATTATTATCATCATCGGCATCACCCTCTTCCATTGCCACTTTCCATTTTCGACAAGGGTTTTTAAGAAAGTTAACAAGGGTCACACAAACCAATGCAGGATCATCCCAGTTAATCTCTGGGGTTATGTATTCCACGTCTCCCTTGTCATTTTCTACTGCATGTACCTTCTCTCCACCCTTCTCATCTTCATCCTCTCTCTCCTCTTCGTCATCTAGCTTTTCATCTTTCATTTCACTGTCTTCAACCTCTGCCTCACATACACTCTCTTCTCTTTGTACTCGTTTCACCTTTACAACAGATGGCACAACCACAGTTCCACCTCCATGACCTATCATTTTTCTCAATGCAGTCAATTCTAACCTCATAACTTCCATCCCATGATTGGTTGCGTTCTTGAAATCTACAAAATTTGCCCATTGCTCACTCTTTTCACGATGCAAAATTTCAATCTCATCCCTCAATCGCTGCACAAGAGAGCTTACTTCAGCAAGGTCCGTACATACTTGAGGACCCATACTAGGTGCATCCTCTTCATGAAAATTAGTTCCCCAAGTCCAGTACTTTTGCCTCAGCTCCAGTGCACTTGGTCGTATGAGGCGTAACGAAACATGCTATCACAAAAACACAGTTCACATGTCATATACAATACACTTAACAACTTGAGTCATGAAATAAACATATTATTTACTGAATACCTGTTTGCTTTGAAAAATATACGCATTCAACTTTCTGAACTCAGGGGTTTTATCAGTAGATTCCCACCGGCAAATACGAGGAACTAATTCAGTTTTGTCCTTCCTCTTACAATATCTCAGAGGCGCCATTTCCAATTCAGGAATCAATTCATATGCCCAAACCTGCTCCAAGTTAATTTCAAAGTCAATAATTATTTATGAACATGACTTTACAAAACAGAAATTATGAACTCAACTTTAGAAAACAGAAATTATGAATTAAACATTACCTGGAAAGCAAAGCTCAATCCCTTTATAGTCCACGCCGGTCTGTTAATTCTTTTACGCTTATTCTCCTCCAACTTCTTCTTCCTTTTCACCTCTTCTTTTCCTTTTCTCTGTCGTTTCTCTTTCTCATCACTCTCTCTTTTTCCAGGACTAAACAACAAAAAATCCTGGAGCTGCTCAAATGATATCGAACCCCACGGAAAGTTGTTTAATTCCTCCATATTATGTACCAAGTGTAAATACTCCTCGTTTATCCTAACATTGGGGGCTTTCCCCAATATCACAAACTCTATAAAGCATAGCATTCCCAATTTGAACACGTCCTCACTTCCAAATTTGGCGCTTAAGAATGCTTTTTCTATGTCTTGTAATGTAATGTGATTCTTATTGCTAATATGAGCATCAAGTAGCCGATTTACACCTTCATCCTGAGCCGTTATGTGAGGCTCTACTCCAAATTTCAGACCACTAACTAGACAAAATACTTTTGCACTGAATTGCACCACATTGGACCCTATTGCATAACTAAGCCCCTGTATGTCCTTCACACCAAGTCCAGCCACGCGCCGAAGGGCCAGACCATGCACCATTTGACCACTAAATGAAAGATTATCCAGCTCCATCAAGTGCCCAAAGAGGTCTCTCTAAATCTTCTCATTTGTTCATCATTAAACTTCAACGCAAAATTAGAGAGTACTGTACTCGGCACACATAGATTATTCACCCTCGCCGAATACACATCTGATTCAGGAAAACAAAGCTCAAACTTAGATTCCATTTTTGACCTGCAACATACACCATTTACCCAACTTAATATATACTCATATTTATACTGCTCACATTACAATAAACACATTATAATACAAAAAGGATACCTAAATCCATTCGAATGACATATAATCAACACATTCAATACAGACTATGATACCAGTATCCATACACTATAATGAACACATTAAGATACTCATATGATACTGATATCCAAACTACTCACAGTATTATCGTGTTGGTTCTGATACACATCCACACTATTATCGGTGATAAAGGAAGACTGGATTGTTTATGTGGCCAGTTTAGACTTAAGAGTATTCTTTCCATTAAACATAAATGACATAATCCTAGCCATTATAATAGTTTCCTATTGCATCTTTCTAAAAAATATACTCATATGATACCCAAATCCGTATTATTCACACTGTTATCAAGACATTCAAATACACAATCGGATACCTCTTTCTTAAAAAAAGAATACAGAATAAGATACCCAAATAACCCACTTATTTGCAAGATACAAAACAGACACCCATATCCATACTACACACGTTATTATTAACATATTCAGATATCAGAATCTAACTCCGATAGAAATTCAATATGTCTTGTCAGATCACCCATATTCAAGACAAAAAGATAATCACTTAGCATTGACCCCTATGAAATAATCACCTAAATCATTCAAAATCAAATTTTTCGTCTTTGTTTTCTATACAACCAAAAACAATTAAATACTAAAGATATCATCATCAGCAACATCAGAATCATCCTTACTTTCATCCTAATCAAATTGGGGCAGCAACGTGAATGGCTATCTTTCAAGTTTCTCGATACAAAGTATCTTCTACAGCAAAGAGTGAGGAAGACAAAGAGGAAGAGAGAGAAACAGTACCTCTGGATCTTGCCTTTCACGTTGTCGATGGTCTCAACCTCAAGAGTGATGGACTTTCCAGTTAGGGTTTTCACCCAAATAAAAAAACGTCTTTCTGTTTTCTGCCCAGCAGAGAGAGAGAGAGAGAGAGAGAGAGTGTGTGTATGTGTGTGTGTGTTTTGGTGTATCTAAAACGCGTGATGTGGATGACCAACGTGCTGTTTTTGCTTTCTATTCTACTACCCTTGCCTCAAAATCCAGATGGAAAACGGAATGAGATTTTGGGTTGTAAGATTTTGCACAGAGCTTCTGGGTATTTGGGTTTTCAGATTTTGGGGTTTGTAGTCATAATTCACAAAACAATTAAATGCAGAAATGAAGGAAGAAGAAAAGGCGCGAATGCCAAAGGAGGGAAATTGTAGCGTACACACTTACATAGTAAGCTTGCTTTTTCTCTACACCCGTTGAGATTAGATTGGATGGCTGAAATTGATCCTCACATAGTATCCTCATTTAGGAGTCCTCGTTAGAGCCCAGCCATTTTCTTCCAAAGAAGACAAAATGTGTCCGTTATTTTCACCCACTCTTGATTAAGTTCATATCAAAAGAAAATGCAGAAATAACAATCTCTTCTTTCTCTTGATTAAGTACACATGGTGATGTAATTCGAGAGAGATATTACTATCACCGGTTTCATACAATAATGTATCTATTTTTTTCGTGAGATGTCTCATTGTTTATTGACAATAATAAGGGCTCAATAAAGGGGTACCACATAAGTGTACACGTCATCAACTCAATCCTAAGCTCCAGCTCCGATGGTTCCAAAGTGGAAGAAGAAGAAAAACTATTTACCACCTCAGCATGCACTAACCCCAGCCTCAACTATAAATATTGGACTCAGATATCTTTGCTCTCACAAGTCTTTTCCTAAAGATATCTTCTTTTCCTAAAGATATCTTTGCTTTCACAAGTCTTTTCCTAAACCCTTTGGCTTAATCTACTTGATCAGCTTCCTTTTTCTATAATTAACCTCCTCTCATTGGTTGGGAAACTTTTTTTTTTGGTGAAAAGGTTGGTTGGGAAACTTTGTCATCACTGAGACATGGAATTTTCCCTTAAGCACAAAATTTGTTTTCTTTGTATCATGGTGCTCTTGCCTGCACTGTGTACCTCTCAAGGCACATTTACAAGCTCTAGAGCAACTTATTATGGTAGCCCAGATTGCTATGGGACCCCGAGTATGTATAACCTTTCCTACTAATGTATGCATTCATTCCTGTGTATATGTGTGTTTGTGACGCCCGCCATCAGTGGCGGATCCAGGATTTAAAAGTCAGGTAGGCGAAATTTACCTTAAAAACTCGATGGTATGAATGAATTTCATTTATAAAAATAAAAAGATACACTTAGTCAGGAGGGACGTAATGAGCCTTACTCTCAAATATGCATCTCTATACGTAAATAAAAGCTTAACAAAAAAAAAAACAAATAAATGCAATGCAACACAAAACTAAACTATTCAAATCTAAAATTTTACCCTACGAGGCTTAGAAATCTTAAATTCCTCAATTATCTTTGCATTATCGACACAAGAGTGTGGGCTGGTTATAATTGTTTCCCTTTTATTTTTACGTTTGAGTGGGCTATAACACATATGGGTAGTTTTACATGGGCTTGGTAGGTAAAAGTTTATACTATCACATTTGATGGCTAGAAATAACCTTTTTTATATATAGGTTTTTTTTTTAAGTGAAAAAATTTGGGGTAGGCAGCTGCCTACCCTCCCCTGCTGTAGAACCGCCACTGCCGCCCATGTTGCTAGACTGTTAATCATGAGCATTGTTAGGTAGAATACTGTTTGAGCACATGATCTTGATTGATCCAACATGGCAACTTGTCTTGCAAAAAAAAATATATTCTCTAGTCATATTTATGTTTCAAGTCAAATACTTTTGTTACTAGACTGTGGACTTTGGCCACGTAGTCTGGATACAACTAACCTCACTAATGATTTAGATTCACAATTTGACAAAATAAACATCTTATGATCTGAAAAAGAGAACATTATCATGCATGCAGTGGCGGTCCTACGCCAAGGGCAGAGTAGGCTGCCGCCTACTCCAGTTTTTCCCAAATAAATAATTACCCATATACAATCTGTGGGGCCCACTTCAGAAGTACACTGACGCCTACTCTATTATTAAGATAAATGTTTTATACCCCACTTCAAAAGTACAATTATGTGGCTGCTAGACTAAACAAGTGGGAAAGAAAAACATACCCCCAAGGTTTATACCTATTATTATTATGTATGACCATTTGACATAAATTGTTAAAAATGTATCCTTTTTTGTTTCTCTTTTCTTAGTACGGACATATATCACACTTTTTTACTGCTTGTGTGTTTTTCTCTCAAACTCCATATCAAAGTTTAATTTATGTAATTACAGTTTGTTAATCTTTCTCTTGTCTTCTTTCTACTTATGTTTCTTTTAGTTTGTGAAATTTTGATTTCTTCTTTCTATTGATTTTATTAGGCTTTTAGAGATATTTTCTAAATCACTATTCAACTCTAAGTAGGTACTTGTCTATTTCTTATAAATTTTCTTGCTTAATATGTAATTGTATGTCCATTTGTTGCAATTGTGAACTTGTGAACTTGTGTTGGTGAATTTTAATTTTATTTTATGATTTCAAAATATGAAAACTCGTCGATAACAATTATGATTATAATGAATAGATAATATGATTTTTTTGGGTTTTTGTATGTCTTGTGAGAATTTGAATTTTTATTATTTATATGTTGTGAGAAGCCCCCACACATATGAAAACTTTGTTTCGCCAATGTGTATAGAGATGCATATTTGAGGATAAGGCTTAGTATGTCACTCATATCTAGTTAGGTGTGTATTTTTATGTGTATTAATGAAATTCACTCGTACCGTCGAGTTTTTAACATAAGCTTCGCCTACTTGACTTTTGAATCTTGGATCCGCCACTACATGCATGTACGAAGATTACAGATTAAATAGTATTTATCATCTTGAAAAGGGGGTAATTACTAATTGCAATGGTATGCTCATGTAGCTGGAGCTTGTGGCTATGGAGAATATGGAAGGACAGTCAACGACGGCCAAGTGTCCGCAGTTGCTAGCCTGTACCGGGATGGAACTGGCTGCGGTGCATGTTACCAGGTACTCTTGAATCTACTCAATCATTTTTCAAAGTTGATGAACACTAATTATGTTGGTTAGCACTAACAATATTAAACAGTTAAACAAGTGGCTCCATTAATTTAATTGTAAACCTAATTAATTTGCTTAATCAAGTCTTTTGCTTGTGATTCAGGTTAGGTGCAAAGACCCTCAACATTGCAGTAGTGATGGGTTGAATGCGGTGGTGACAGATCATGGGGAAGGAGACAGAACAGACTTCATCTTCAACCGAAGAGCCTATGCAAAGTTGGCAAGTAACCCAGCTGCAGCTGAAAGGCTATTTGCTTATGGTGTGGTTGAAATTGAATACAGAAGGATCCCCTGCCGGTTCGCTGGTAACAACGTTGTGGTCAAAGTCCATGAAAATAGCAAATTTCCTGGATATTTGGCTATAGTGATTCAATATGTAGCCGGCCAATACGACATCACAGCTATTGAGTTGTGGCAGGTAAATTGTACTTCATTTGAAACACTGCATCAATTTAAACTCAGAACCTCTTCTAATAAAGCGTAAGCTGGCACGGTGTTATTAGACCAGAAGGTCATTGGTAACCGAATATACATCTCTAACAGAGACGAGACTCACTTCTTATCTCTATACAATGTGATTTATTGAGTATGTAAATGTGATACACATGTCATTACTCGTCCAATATAATATGTTTTTTTGGGGCAGGAGGATGCCCAACAATGGAGGGCCATGCGCAGAGCATATGGAGCTGTTTGGGACACTACAAACCCACCTAGTGGCGCCATTATCGTGAGGATCATATTGAGTGGCAGTGCAGGGTTGAAATTGGTGCAGGCAAACAACGCCATCCCTGGAGATTGGAAAGCGGGGGTTTCCTATGAGACAGACATTCAGCTCAATTAACTGCACATGTTTTGAGATCATCCCAAACTTTTATCCTAATATTAGGACAGAATAAAGTTCCATGTAATGCTAGTTGCTTGCTTGTCATGACTAGGAGTTGTATTAACTATTGTTATTGTATGCTGGGTAGGAGCAAGTGCACTTGGCTTGCCCCTATATTTAGTGGGATGGTGTACTTTCAATTTGTAAGGATATAACATGAATAAAGTTCCAACTTTTTGGATCTTTCCATATGTGCTTTCACAACACATACAGTCACGAACCTAATATGATGATTAAGGGTTAATTATATTTTCCAACATTGTGGTTTGACACTGTAACTATTAGGTTAACGTCTTTTGAAAATAGGCAAAAAATTACTAAGTTTCAAATTGTTACACCATTAGCCCCTATGTAGGTCTTAACACTCAAGTTAACCCTTTTTTAAATGACATTTTTCTATTGAGAAAAGAGATAACATACTAAACTCACACAAACTACACGAACGCTAGGACTCGAATTCAGGACCTAATATAGAGGAGTAATCGCTCCAAATCACTACACTAGTGGGTTCTTTGCAGTTAATCCTTATTTGTAAGCCTGCCACTCATTGGGATTATTTTTTACTTGCCTTAACACCAGTTTAATATCACATGAGACTTTTTTTCATCTATCTCTTGTATCTGGTAGGTTAGGGCTCTTTTCATTTTTATTTTTAAAGAAAATTTATAATTGGCAGTCCATATAACTCTGCTAATCCATGTGGCTACGTGAAAAAACAAAATTTAAGTGTTAAATCGAATTCAACACTTTTAACCCAACTCACTAGAAGCATACACTAGGTAGGTAGGCAGAAGATCTCAATCAACTTGAGTAGCTAGTGCCACACCAGGGAGGTACCAAGCAAGAATGCAACATCTCCACAGGCGTAGGAAGAGCGCCGCCCCCACCAAGAAGAATGGCTCTACCACTCAACTTCCCCCTCATTGCTTGGGATTTATTGTTGAACTCAGTAACTTAGCCCTAAATCCTAACTCTACGACAGCCGCGATTCTACCCGAAATAATCCACCATAAGATTTTTCTTAAACAACCATTCAACTTTTATACTAAAATGATACTTCATTTTCCAATGTTAAGTTCAAATTCCTTTTTTTCTTTTTTTTTCTAAAGAACTTTCCTATTAAGAGGGACGATGATATACTAAACTTACATACACTATGTGAATGTTAAGACTTGAATTCAGGACCTTACTTGAGGGAGCAATTGCTCCAAACCACTACACTTGTGAGTCTTTGCGCTGTTTGTTTTTTTTTTAAAGTTGCTTTAAAGAATGCTAAATAAAACTTTTAAAACAAATTACAGCCGGTTTTGCAATTTTTTCAGGGAATGGAATGAATGACATGGAGAAAAGCTTAAATCCTACAAGCGAATTGAGCTTCGCCAATTTGACTTGGGTGTTTTGAATAGTTCCCGATAATCTTTCCTTCTTATTTGGGGATAGGCTGGGTGGGATATAGCCTGTTCCGCCATAGCACATTCAATTTCCATGGCTGACAGATGTGAAGGGAACTTTAATATTTCCATCTGCAAGAGCTATAATTATTCTTCATCTGAATGGCCACGATTATAATAAATAGAGATATTTAGTCATATACTCATTATTAGCACTAAAATTATAATTAACTCTACACCATTTAATTTCTATAAACAAACCCAAAAAATAATAGCTTACCCTATTGAATTTAATTCTGATTATTAAATTATTTTGATGCCCTATTAAGTGTTTTGAGATCAATAGCAATTTTGGAATTTAAAAGAAGTTAAAAGTCTTTCTGTTATGTTACAAATGGACTTTGGGTGTGTTTCTAAAGTCCATTTTATATAAAGTTTTTTTATAATTTATACTCCTATATTTGATATAATAGTGAATCTCCCTTATAAATATAACAATTTTTTATTATTATGCACATGAGGGAGGGAAAATACCAACACTGCCAGCATGAAGAAAAGAATAATTCACTAAATGACCTCTAAATGAAGATACAATCTACAAGCAGAGAAAACAGTCGAAACAGAAAGAAAAATCATTGCTTAACCTAAAAGAGTAACATCTTGTAATATGGATTTAAAAAGAAATTGAAAAAAAAATAGGAACATAGTTCATTCCAATGACTTAAGGAGCCTAAAGAGTGCCGCCGCTTCCCTAATCCGTGAAAACTCTATGCAAAAAGCTTGGACTTCGATGAAAAGATCCTTAACTGCAAAGACAACCATTGACCAAAAGTCAGCAACATAACGTTGAGATTAAAATTTGTTCAAATGGGACTTCAGGTGTTCATACAACAAAAAAAATCCTTTCAACTTCGAATTCCATCAACCATTTCAACATTTAACATGCAATGCAAGTAGATAATCATGAGTAACACACTTCAAGCACATATGCATATGCGGATGGGCATGATTGCACATTAAATCACAATCATACGGCCAAGATAACAGAACACACTGCAAATAAAGAGTGATGCTGACCATTGATAATGTTGTTTCGGATAAGGCTCTGCAGAAACACACAAACAAGCCTCACAAGTCTGTTCTGCATGTACTTGTCCTGGAAGGACGAAATTTAAAATTTCAAGTCGTTAGTAAATACTAAAAAGAGTTTGGTAATAAGAGCAAACAAAGAAAAATATTATTTTAATGGCTTCTACTTAAATATTTTGTATAATTGAACCCTGGCATGCAATATTTCACTACATAGCTTCTTAAATGTTATCATAAATAAACACTATAGCTCCTATACACATGGCAACGGAAACTGCTGATAAGGAAGGAGCAACTATGAGTTCGTATGAGCTCACACATCACTGCACGTTCGCAGCTTCCTATATTTTGGATGAATCCAAACGACAAGCAGAACATGTCTATCACTTATTTGACAAGGAATCTCCAGATAATGCTACTTCAGATTTTAAATTGAAGACAACAAACAAAAGAAAAATGCCACAAAAATCCTAAGGCCTACATTATATTCAGGAACTGAAAATAGCACGGGTAGGGTACAAACCACAATGCATTTGTGATTGCATGAATTCTTTAAAACTATTTAGTCAACTGAAAATTACAGAAGCTATATCATTTATGGTCAAACTTGTATTTGACATTCAAAGTATCACAAGCACTCCGGTAAAATTAAAAAAACATATAGCTAGTACAAGTAGGCAAACACAAATTGCATGAATTTCATCACTCAAATAGTCTCTTTCTCATTTTCGTCCTTAAACTTCAGTATGCACCAATCTATCCTTAAGCATCCTTGTCATGGTCATACTTCAATCCTTTCCATTGACAGACCTTTAAAAAATTAGATGGAATTTGCTGGCACATCATATTTCGCATTGAAACAATAAGCCACATGATTTTCTTCCCAAACCCACACCACTTCAACTTCACTCAGCAACCGCCACCACCAAGGCCACTGCACAGATTAACCTACAAAAGCCGCTCACCCAGAGTGGGGAAAAAATCCCCAGAACCTACCACCATGCTCATCCCTATTGAATCTAGCGAGTCTACTAACTATTTCTTCTCCTAACAAGCTCCTCTCACTTTTATTCATCTTAGTCTTGCATGCACGGAACCACCAAAGGAGACATTAAAAACCCATTATAACGTGACTGTTTATATAAACATTTGAATTGTGCCTTTGCATCTCAGAATGTAGTCAGGAATACTAGTAACCACAGGCAATGTATTCAGAAATACTAATAACCGCAGGCAAGGTGAAGCAAGTACCTTGATATTCTCACACGATGATATACAATTTGTTATGTACATGTGTATGAACTCAGAAGGAAGTTCAACTGCTGTTGTAAGCCTGTTTACCACTTCCATAGAGTGTAGACTCATGTCCATGTTGACAAGCACTGTAAAGTATCTGTGGCCAAAATAAAATGTCAATAAAGCATAAAAATCTATAATGAGGAAGCAAACAGGCTTACAAAGTCATCTCTGATTCTCTGTATATTAGACACAGAAAGTATATCATAGAAACCATAGACATACTCTGCGATTTCAGGGGAATTTATCAACTTGGTGAGAACTTCAACTGCAATGAGGGGATTATTTTCCACCAATTCCTGAAAACAAGAATTGAGGAATTATAAAAGAAAAATTGGACAAAAAATTACTTGCATTGTTGACCAAGAGTTATATTACAATAACACATACCGGTAGCTTTCTTGGTGTCAACCCACAGTGATATACAAGTTTCGGGTCATTTGCCAACTCCAACAAGACTTGCTGGACAATGAAAGGGCAAGCATTGGGTCATCTCTTCCTTCAAAATGACTGATGTAACACGATATAAAATAAATAACATGAATTACTCAGTTTTTCTTTTGAAAGTAATGTAAAAATGAAGGCCTCAACAAACTCTATTTTTTATAAAATAATTTATTTTAACTATTACAATATTTCGTAGAGGGAAATTAGAACTTAGGACCACCACTTAAGAGGACGTGTGAAATTACCAACTGGACTATACATCAGCCACCAATTAATCGCTAGCAATCACTGAAGTTAAACATTACTAAATTCAAAGGTGCCCACACAGTGTCAGTTCTAATTGGACTCCAAAATTCCCTGGGCCTACCACTAGCTTCAGCTCTAGTAGATCCATACTTCATATGAACCTTGGGGTCAGAAAGGGATGGACCTCCTTTCAGTTTTATCTGTGTTTTGTTCAAGACCCAATATCACTATGATTTTAAGCCTAGCGCAAATCATTTTACCCCTACCAACAAAATAGATTGGGGGCTCCGAGGCCCAATATCAATATCTACAGACTCTTCCACCTTCTAATGAAGGTACCAAACCACCACGATTATCAGAAAGCTTTGAAATTGCCCAAAATTTTCAAGTTAAAATCTCTTCCCATTACAATTGATCACCAACTCCCATGGGGTGAACCCATTTTCTATACTCCCATATTTAATTATTGCTTCAAACAAATTTGGCATGACCTCTATCTCATATGTACCTCTAAAGGCCTCCACATCGCTCAGAGATCTCTCAAGACAAAAGCATAAATGAGCAAATCCTACAATCCCAATCAACCTCCCAAAGAAGGCAAATTATTACTAACTGAAATGTACCAAAGCTCTGATATCTGTAATGATACAGTAATCCGTACTATTAAAAAAAAAAAAAAGGGGGCCATAATCTTTGAAACCCCTCTGCCTCGAGTGGGTTTCTACACAAGAAAACAGCCTTGTCTGCATCCAGTGCGGTCCTAAATCGACTTTGAACTCCAACAACTTGGATAGGGCTGCTTGTGTTTATCTCCGTACAAAGCTATTCTATCTATAACCACAGACAATGACACAAAAATAAGGAAATGGCCTAGAAGATGAATAACTTGCAACTACTGACCCATGAATAATGAGAATGGAATATCTCTGAACTCATTAAATAAACAATGAAGACCAAAAAGGTACTCTCCCACAATGAAACCACTTCCTTCTGCGACATTATGTTACTTTGTAACGAACTACACACAAAATAGTCAAAATACAACAATTCCACAAAGCATTTGCCCTTTTTCCCCCAAAAGTGTTTCTCAACAAATAATGAAACACAAGAAGCCAGAGTGCCCAGTTCAGTCTTCCCTCAAAAAAGATTATTTCACAAAAAACCGACAATTGGGCAATGGAGGAAAAGATGATCAATATTCTCCACTCCTATTAAACACATAACACACCAAGAGAGTGAGATAAAATCATTGCGCCTTTTTGTTGAAACAATATCTTAAGTATTATCTTCCTGTGAGCAATCATGCAAACCAAAATATGAACCTTGCAATGTACCTCTCAGCCTTCCGAATCAAATAGAAAAGGTTGAAAATGGGTCAAGATAGTTCATCAATATTACCGCAGTCAGTCATAATATAGTATACTATTTCATTCATGTATGTACCCGAACCATATAAAGACCAACCAGACAGTGGTTCATACACTAAATCTTAAGACCGCATCAGCCAATTGCCTAGACACATGACACATGACAACTTGATATGGGAAAAAAAAAAATCATTCAACATTTTGGACTGACAGATAAAAATACACATGTGTACGTATATTTAAACTGATTATAAAGCAATTAAATATATGTATCAGCACCTCTTGTTGTGCAGGCGCAAGTGGTCCCTTCAAAGCTTTTGCAATCAAGTCCCTGACAGCTGCCCCTCTGCTAGTATCAACACACATACCATCATCCCATAAAAGTTCATGATTGTCAACAGGGTTGAGCCACACTAGCTGAAACATGTTTTGCAAGAAAAATCTAGTAAACAAGTAGGCCCTACAAATTATCAATATATAAAACTTTAAGTCTTACTTCATCATCCTGTACTGGGAGCCTAGGTGGAATAGGCCTCTTCCAGTGAGGACCTAACCCTTCGAGCGCTAAATTGGACAGCAAACCAAGCACTGTCTCATCTCTATCTCCAGAACCAAGCTTAGGATTTGCTCCTGGTTGTACATCAAACCTAGAACATGATCCTCGATGTCATATAGAGAAGAAGAAGCAAATAAGAAAGAAATTGTCTATTGTCAAGGTCATACTCTGATGAGTTAACATCAAAACCGCGAGGAACATCAGGATCTGCGACCACATTTCTAACTGAACTATCCTTTAGTGGAGAATTATATCGTTCAGGATGGACTTTATCAGCATACTGCTGCTGCAACTGTTCATGTTGCGGGAAGGCCTGTCAAGACAATTGAAAAATATCTATCATGGGCATGGACTAAGAATTTTTCTCAACACATTGGTAAATAAAATCCCTGATCCTTTGTAGGCTTGAACAAAATTACCAAATCATGAGCATATTTGATCTTAAAATACACTTAGGGTATAACTTACATGCACTGAAGGATCAAAACTTTTGATGTAATCTGCAGCAGACTGTTTAAGTAGCTGAAACAGAAGATTCTCCTTCAGATATTCATAATATTGAAGAGACGCATTCAAGATAAGATGATGAGGCAGTAACAAAATGAAGTAAAATAATTACAGCAGCTGGTTACAGTTCACACTGGTGTAGTAAATTGTTTCTGATAGAAAGGTTCTTTTTAATCTTCTTTTTTTCTTTATACTCTTATACCATGGGTATTCTTTTAGGCCTCCAAAGGGGATATTACATATAAAAGTACCAAATACTACAGGCTAACCAAAAAAAAATTCATAAGCCGTAATTTGCTGCTAATTTCCCCCAAGAAGCGCATACATCCAATAGGTTAGGTCCAATTAATTGTACTGATCTTAATCCACAAACATTCCTAGGAGAAAAGACCAAAAATACGAAATTGACGTTTGTTTGCAGTTGTATTCGCAGTACAAAAGGATAAGGAAATTTTGGTAAAACTAAATCAACAACATAAATCCACTTCACGGATCAAAAGGTTAATCAAGAATGAGAACCTCTTTGCCACCACTAGAGCCATCAGAGCCGAATAGCTGTAAAAGCTGAAGAATAAGTGCCCTCTCATATTTTTCAGCTTCAAAATCACATGCAGCCTGTAACCCAAGAGTTAAAAGCAGGCATTAGAAAATACTGAAGTTCATTTTTATTTAAGAAAACAAATGATGAAGCTATTATACTTTGAATAAAGAAAAAGAACCAGCATCATATCCATTGCAGAAATATGAAAACATGTCTAGATGACCACAATGTTTGGGAAAAAGGAGGATTTATCATATATTAGGCAAAAGAACTGTTTGGAAGATATTGATATTCCTTACAACTTCTCATATTGATTGTGACAAGCATAGTAACGAGACATCAAGAAGCCAATTTCAATCAGGTACGGATCATCCATTGCGAACACTAAAGCAACCAACACTAATGAACTACCAATGCTAGAATGACAGCGGCGCAATGCTTACATTTATTAGTAAACTAATGAACGGATTTGCAGAAGGTTTCTGGGAAGAATACGCCTGCTGAAGAATAGCGAACGCAATCAAACGTTGAATGGAACTCAGCATCTTCTTATCCTGAGAAGCATAGCATTCAACTAGTTAGAATTGCCCATCATAACACATACGTCAAAGAACCAATATTTTTAACACATTAGAATTATAACTACCAGAACAGTTAATACCCAATTGAAGTCTTCACTCAATTATACATGTTTATTATATAAATTTCATACCCAATTTCACATAAACCCTACCACAGGGGTGATGATAAGGGATCTAGGGTTTTCCTTCATTTTTGTAAATTTAAAAAAAAAAAAAAAGGGCAACTCTCAATGTTTGTTCTAAAGCAGGCACAAGGAAGAAGATAGAGAGAGAGAGAGAGAGAGAGAGAGAGAGACCTGTAAAAGAATGGAGATAGAAAAGCAGGGAATGAATTGGCGGCCATGGGAGAAAAAGGAGTTGAAGTCTGAGACGATCTCTTCGAGTGGACGTTGCTCTGCTCTCAGCAGACCAAACACGGCCTTCGATTCTTCGAACCCCAGCGTCGCCCTCTTCTTCATCTTCGAGCTTTTACCAAACTCTGATCTCACACACACAGGACAGAGAAGAGACTCAGACACGAAAAGAAGAAGAAACAAAAATTTCTCTGTTCTTTTTTTTATTTATTATATTTGTTATTTTATTTGTGTTGTTCAAATCAAAGGAAGAAAGAAGTCTTATTGCTTGTGCACTGTGTAACCTAGCAACTGGACTGGTTCACTTTTCAACGGGCTACCCATTTTCTATTTGGGTGAGGCTCTTTCGGTTCGGATCTCCCCCCAAAAAAAAAACCAATGTACTCTACCCTTCAACTTTTGTTTGAAGAAAAAATTAAACAAAATAAAAAGCACCATAATTCAGTCCTTAAGAGCATCCATAATGGGCTCCCTAAACCACTTCCTTAGCTAAAATTTAGGGAGGAATTGAAAAAACTCACCTCCAATCATACTCCATATCCAGTTCCTAAAATATGGAGACCTCTAGGAGCTTCTAAATCTGAAGAGAGAAAGAGTTTCTAGTAACTCCCTATAATTAAATACTACTATATTTTATTATTATTTAAAACATTTATTTAATGATGTCTTTAATTTTAAGGAAAATTAGGTATTAGACATAGATAACTTTACTTATTAGTATTTAAGACATTTGATATTTTGGTTTGGGTTTTAATACTTAGAAAAGAATTGTTATTTTGGATTAGGCCAAAGAGGAAGACCAGATTTGTTGATCCACCTTACATTAGTCATTAAAAAGACAATTATACCCTTTTTCATTTTAAACCCTAACCCAAATTCGTTAGTTTCTAGATCTCTCTCTCTCTCTCTCTCTCTCTCTCTCTCTTCGCGTCTTCTCCCTTTCTCCCCCCCTGTGTTTAAACGAACAGACAAAACCCCCAGCCACTGTCACGTCGACCACCCGGCCACGGACCGGTCAAGTTTTGATCGACGTCCCACCCCAAGCCAGCTCTGACCTTCCTCCTACCTCTCCTCCTCTTTTTCCGGAAAACCCGATTTTCCATTCTAGGTTTCTATCTCGGAGGAATATCGTAAAACTCTCTGTGGTCTCTGTTGTGCGGAAGCGTCAACCAACTGTGAGTGGAAAAATAAACAACAACTAGGCAAGAGATAAAAAAACATAACAAAAAAACACCAACAAGAACACCAAGATTTATCCTGGTTTGGCAATGCCTACATCCAGTTTGGAGACGACGGAGTATTCCACTATAATCAAATGAGAGAATACAATAGTGTTTAACACTCAGAAACTCAAGCCCCAAATATACCCAAGCTCACACACTCAAGAATATAAAGGGAATACAAATTGAAAAAGGGAAAAATAACCAATGACAGCAACAATTGTTTTGCTGTCCAACTCTTTATTTTTCCTCTCTCACTTTTCTCTCTGCCAACTTCTGTCTACTCCCTTTGTTGCTGCTGCCATACTTCTCTATTTATAGAGAAGCCAACGGATGAAGGCCAACTACTGAAGTCAAACCAATTAATTTGCCAACGTCCAACACTTAATGTGCCCATGCAATTTGTCTCCCACTTGCAGCTTGCCAATTAATGAAGCTCACGGCTCAAAGTATAGGCAAAGCATAAAGCTGCCTATAATTAATGCATTTCCATTTGCTGCCAATTAACTAAGACAAACAGCCAACTACCACACAATAAGTAGCCAAAAGCAACCAATCAACCAATTAATAGCCGAAAGTGTTTTCCCACCTTTTTGACTATTGGTTTGAGCCAATAATCAACAGTCACTATCTCGGAGTCTCATACCCTATGTTGCACGGACACTCCAAAATGCTGGAGTGTCGGAGTGTGAAGTGTGGCCACACGTGGACACGCCGACACGGCTCCGACACGCCCCCCCCCGACGCTCAACGGTTGGGACCCGGTCAAGACACTGCTCCGAACACGGTCAAGACACGGCTTCGACACGGTCAAGACACGGCAGGGACCAGTTTGAAATTCTGAAAATAAAATCTGGGGTCTAAACATGATTTTTGAAACTTTGGTGGACTAATTTGAAATATTTAAAAAAAAAGAGCTAAACGTGGAAAAAGAATTTTTTAAACCTAAATCTCACCACTCTTCTCCTCCCCTTCTTCTAGTTTTGCACAAGGTAAGTCTCTTTACAATTTTTTTTTTCTCTATTTTCAAACAATGGCGGAACCAGGAATTTTTGTATGGGTGGGCTAATATAATTTTTTTTTCCTCTTAATCAATTGAAATCTTGAATATATAATTATTGTTGTCTCTTTTCTTGTTGCTCTAAGAATCCCCAAAATTTAATACTCAAACCTTAAAATTTGACAATAACAATTCAAATTTAGAATTAAATCAGAAGAAAGAGATAAACCTACCAAAATATTGAAGAACCCACTGAATGATTTTGAAAAGGAAGATAGCAGATGTTTCAGTGTACTTTTCTCTTTTACTTTGTTCGAAGCCCTCTTCTTTTTGGGGTTTACAATATGTTGATGTGCTTGTGGTGATTTTGTTTACTGTTTCGAATCTCTTGTTTTTTTAAGGGTTGAATGATATGCTATTATGTTATTGTTGTTGTTGCCCTAATTGAATAATCCACCGAACATCATGTGGGCCTTATTTTAATGATATACTATTATATACCTTTCTTTTTAAAAAAAAATATTGTTGTAAATGTGTTTTTGTCTTACTTTATTCTTTTGTGTGGGCTGAGAAAAACGAAAGTATTGTTTTGTGCTAATGGGCTAACATTGAATTATAGTAGTTTGTAAATATATTGAAGCTTAAACAGAAAATTTTGCCCCAGGCTACAGCCCATGTGAGCCCCTTACTAGTTCCGCCCTTGTTTTCAAATGCATTTATTTATGTTTTCTATTTTCTTTTCTTATCTCCCTCCACAATAGTAGAAGAGTTGGACTTGGTGGTGAGGTGACAATTCTTTCTTTTGTTTTTTTAATATAAACACAACAAATAATAAAATGAAATCGTGGCCAAACTTGGGTTAGGCTTTACAACTTTTTTATTTTGTTTCTTTGTTTTGATGTGTATTTTGTGTGGGTATCTTTGTATGATTGTATATGTACTTGTTTTTTAATTTTTAATAAAAGTCTTGTTACTTAGTTGTTGAGTACATTTGAATTTGGTTTATTAATTGGGTATTAGACATAATGAATGTGAACCATGCTGAATTTTTTTTTTAGGGAAAGATGAATGTGAATCACTTGATGAACCGGAATTAGAGAGCGTGTTGTTTTCTAATAACAACAACAATGAATATATAGATGCTTGAAGAAGATTGAGAGTTAGATTATTTATGTTTTATTTTTGTGGTGTATTAATTATTATGTATGGATGATGAACATGAGTTATTTGTTTTGTTTTATGGAATTATGTGACATTGAAGTATTGAGAATAAATTATTATTCTAATTGCCGTGTCCTAGTCGTACCCGTGTCCTAATTTTTTTGAGATTTTCCGTATCGCCGTGTCGCGTTCCCATGTCCCCGTACCCGTGTCCGTGCAACATAGCTCATACCCTCTCGATATCGGAGTGTTTCTGAAGCTGCATTTGTTCCGGTAAGCCGATTCTTGAGCCATTTCGTCACCATCGACTTCTTTCTTTATATGTTCATCACTGGCATCTACCAAAAGGTTCTCAGAAAAGAGAGAAAAATACATTTATATATATATATATATAACAAATAACAAATACGGTTTTGTGTTTCTGATTCCTCCTTTTTATGTTTTCTTAAAACATGCTCTGGTTTTATGCGAGTTTTTACTCTATCAAATTGGACATGTAGTATTTTTTTTTTCTTCTATTTTTGTCGGTGAGGCTTCTATGCTGGTTTCGACCAATTTCTTGTTCATATTTTTGTGTTGAATAATTTTTTTCGAGCTCGGTTTCTCAATTATGGCCATTTATTTCCATTTTGAATCAGATTTTGAGCTTTTTCAGTGTCAGTCTTTTACTGTTGCTCAGCATATCAATTTTGGGTTAAATTACAAATATCACTTGTCTTTCACATTAACAGTCTACAGTTGCACATATATTGTCTTTGTTCAAACTGGATCGAATATATCAGTTTCTTCATCATTATAATTTTTTAATTTAATTTATATACCTTCAATTTTAAGTTACGGTTGTTCTTCAAATATGTAGGATCTCCAGCTCAAAATAGCTCAGTGTCGAGATCTCGGCATATTCCCTTCTACATTAGTTGGTATGTCCTTTTTTATGATATGTATCTGCATTTCTGTCCTCCCAATGCTCTTGCAGGTTGCTAAAAGTGTAGGTAGAGAAATGAGACTTCAGATTCTCTTACCATTTTTCCGATATTGTCAAGACCACAGAAAATGGAAACTGCAATGCAGAAAACGGAATGTACAATGCAAAAAACAGAAACATGAATAACCTATTTTACATTCTAGATGGTTTTCAATCTGATTCCCTCTCTCCCAACATGTTTTGAATATAAAAAAACTATTGTTTTGTTTTGTTTAACTTTAGAGCTGAGCATTTTTTCCCAGGCTCAGCATTTCATTTCTATTTTTGTATTGCAGTTTCTGCTTTCTGCATTGCAATTTCTATTTCTGCATCGCAGTTTCCATTTTAGTACTTTCATCTTGGTTCCTCCATTTTGCTTCTATAAATTTTATTTTATTTATATATATATAATTGATATCTACATTGTATTTTTGTTGAGTTTTCTTTTTTATTTGCAGTTTTTGTGTGAATATGTGGTGAAATGAATTTTTTTTAATTTTTAAAACCGTTGATCATTTATATAAATATTGTATAATTGAATAAATATTACAAAATCAAGTTTGGTGTAGTGGTTTGTGAGTGAGCCCTCTTCCATTGAAGGTCAAGGTTCGAGTCCCTTTAATGACACAAAATTTTCTTTTTTAAAAAAAAAAGTGAATAAGGAGCAACGAAGTTGATCCCATACAGACGGTGGCGGTCGGTGACAGGCGGTTGCTGGGCTGGCGGCGCTGGAGTCCTGGCGGTGGTAGGTGGCCGCGGCGAAAGGTGGTCGGAGGTGGCCAGCGGCGGTTGGTCGGAGGTGGCCGGTGGCGAAGGTGGCCGGCGGCGAAAGGTGATCAGAGGTGGCCGCGGCGAAGGTGGTCGGAGGTGGCCGGCGGTTTGGTCGAAGGTGGCCGGCGGTGGTTGGTTGGCCAGCGGTGGTGGTTGGCTGGATGTGGACATGTGGCATAATATGCTTGCCTTAGAAGGAATGGCATTGTGTGTAATTTTTATATTTTTTAATGATATTTTTGTAAAATTGGTACTCATTTTGGTCTTTTGCCTTATGTTAATTAGATGAAATTGTATTCCTATCTTCCAAATTAGTGAACTATATTGTGTTTTAAAACTAAAGCTCCCTTAATTTTATCATTTTTTTTTCTGCATTTTATATTCTTAATCACCTTTCTATTTCACGCTGCCTACATCATGCACCATCTTTTCTATTCTTTTTGCTATAGGTGCAAAGCACAAGCAAATATTTTTTCTTTAAATTCTTTTCTCCTGGAGACATTTAGCAGCACACAAATACCCTTTTTTTTTAGTTCTTTTCTCTGTAGGTATTTTGCAAAACACAAAAACCATAGAATTGTTTTTGTAGTTTATTATTTGGGAATATTCAGTATTTGAATATGAACATTTTATTGCAAATCATGAATTAAATTTAAAAAGAAGTAAAGTATTTATGACAAAAAGAAGTAAAGCATTTATGACTCTCCAAATTAGGGAGTATATTAAGAGTTGAAATTTTTTAGAGAGCTTATAAAATAACTTTTTTGTGTTTTTAGCTAAATTTTAGCTAAGAAATAGGGAGCATGATTGTAAATGCTCTAACAATGCTAGCCTAATAAAAAATAGCCTTGACTTGTACAACAGTGGCAGGGGCGGAGCTATATTAAGGCCAGGGATGGCCTTGGCCCCCCCAATTTATTTAGGGAAATACCGCTTAATGCCACTGTTTTTTTAGTTTTAAGTGGAAATACCAAGCCTCCCCAAAATTTTTGCAAATACCACCTATAAATATATATTTAGTGTCCACTTATTGCCCAAATAACACTTTTTCTGAAATTGACTTCTCTCTCAGCTCTCTCTTTCTCTCTCGCTCAACTCTCTTTCTCCCTCTCTTTGCTCAGCTCTCTCTCTCTTCGCTCAGGTCTCTCTCTCTTCACTCTTTCTCTGTCGCACGCTACTCTCTCTCTTGCGCAGCTCTCTCTCTCTCTCTCTAGTGTAGCTCTCTCTCTCTCTCTCTCTCTCTCTCTCTCTCTCTCTCGCAGTGCTCTTCCTTCTTCGCGGTGTGTGTTCATCAAAGCTCAACTCCATCTTTCACCTCCATAAGGTCCTGTTCATCGTCATTTTCTTAGTCTGAAACTCATAAACCCTAAACCAACTTCAGACTAAGAAAATGACGATGAACAGGACCTTCTGAGGTGAAAGATGGAGTTGAGCCTTGATGAACACACACCGCGAGGGAGGAAGAGCACTGCGTAGAGAGAGAGAGAGAAAGCTACACGAGAGAGAGAGAGAGCTGCGCAAGAGAGACTAAGAGTAGCGCGCGACAGAGAAAGAGTGAAGAGAGAGAGAGAGAGCTGAGCGACAGAGAAAGAGAGAGCTGAGAGAGAAGTCAATTTCAGAAAAAAGTGTTATTTAGGCAATGAGTGGACACTAAATATATATTTATAGGTGGTATTTGCAAAAATTTTTGGGAGACTTTGTATTTCCACTTAAAACTAAAAAAAAAACAGTGGCATTGAGCGGTATTTCCCATTTATTTAACCCCATTGAATGTATATATTGGATGTGGTAACAAATGCACAGAAAATTTGCTATACTTAAGCCTATGGCACCCTCACCACAAATCAATACTTGTCAAAATTGTATTTCAATATAAATATAATAGTAAAATCATACTACGTTATGAAAGAAAACCACTCATTTCAATTTAGTGCTTTTGTAGGCAATAGTTTACTTAATAGGCCAAAAAAAAATATACAACTAAACTTTTTGGCCCCCTCAAATATAAAATCCTAGCTCCGCTCCTGAACAGTGGTTTTAGTTTCAAAATCCACGTTACCAATGTGTGTGAGAAAAACTCCCCCCCTTTCTTAACTTTACCCTGAAAATAAACATTAAATTAGATTTAGTTTATTTTTTTTGGCGGATTGGGAAGGTTGGCTGGGTTTTGGGGGGGGGGGGGGGTGCTTCGAATGGGAATGGCGTCGTGATTAATGGATGGGCTTGGGTTTTTTTTTTTTTTTTTAGAACTTTTCTTAATTTCAGTTAACAAAACCTTAATGTAGGTGGATAGAGTAGCAAAGAAAAAGAACAAAAAAGAATAAGATTGATTTAAAAGTTTTAAAAAGCAAAAGAGTTTAGGGAAAAATTAAAGAAACACGTGCCATGGAAACTTATTTCCTTTCCTTTTTTTCTTTGAATTATTCACATTTTAATATTTTTATTTCCTTGCATAAAAGGTAGTAGTAGTACAATGAAATTACCACAATTTTTACTTATTATCTGTCTGAGAGTGATTTTAGCGATGATAAAAGTAAAAATCTCCATAGCTTTGACAGCAATAGTTAAAAGTGTATTCTGAGTGAGTTATAGAGTGCTTCCAATGGCATTTGCAGGAACCATGTACAAATTTTTAACAATAACTTTCATGTCTTTCTAGCAATGCAAGCTCTCTATGAATCCGCCTTCAAATGCCCGTCCTTCTCATTGTCCCCGGAAGCTCACTCTTCTGTTTTTCAGGTCAAAATCGTTTAAAATGTAAATCTTGCTACTGATATGTGTCGCCGTGTCGAGATACCCTGGACCTTCAAAAAATGCTGCTGCCAAATCCTTCCAACTCGAAGTTCAACTTCCTGCTCTGCATTAAAATTAGGTTATCAATATCCTCCTTTCAAGCAAATTCTATTCCCACCAGAACTTTATCTACAGATGGATCACAGAATGCTCTATTAGAATGCATTGTAACAACTAAAGTAATTAAAGAAATAATTATGCCCAGTGAGTTCTAGAAAATGTTCATATACCATACCTCAACCATCTGAAACAATACAATAAAAGCTGCTTTATTATATAACAGATTTATAACTTTCACAATCAATCTATGTTTTCTTTCTTCACTGTCAGTAACAAATATTTCACCAAATTTCCTTGGTTTCTATCTATTCTATTTCTATTTCTATTTTTCACTCAGATGATCAGAGATGATGAGGAAAAATAATAATAATAGTATCAGAAGAACCAAAGGAATAATAAGAATAAATATACGATACAAATGACTCTATTGAAAATAAGAAAAATAAAAACTAAACTATTACTCCAGTTGCATGTTCTGTTTGAAGGGCAGGACCCACATGCTTCACAAATGCGCACACACAAACACAGAAGAATTACATTTACATGCATGTGTGTGTGAGTAGCTGCATACAAAATAGAAGGCAGGAATCTATCCAGAATCTAAAAACATGGGAGCAAGAAACCACCTCTTGTAAGTAACTCACAATTTTCCTCTTAAGTCTGACTCAATACAGTCTGCCGGTACACTCTGCAGAACCACAATAGCAACTCTTCTTCTTTATATTGCCATCGGAATCACGAACCTGATCTATCATATAATTGTAATGATAAGTCAACTCTTGCAAGGGAGGAATGTTCTCGGCGGCAAAGAACATAATGTGAGGAATTCTAGTATCATCATGATCATAGAGGACATTTTGGGCATAGAGATTAGGGGAACAACTATGGTTGACAAATCTTCCCACATTGCCATATTGTGCTGCATCAATGGTAAATCCACCATCCCCCACAACTTCATAAGAACTTGATTGTGCATCGGGTATGAGGGTTGAAAGTCCATCCCAAAGAGAACCGTCATTGTAGTTATTCCCAATATCAAACAGATACTCATCATTACCAGTTCTTTCTTCAGCTTCCTTGTCTTCAAGGAGCTCTCCTATATACTCACATATAAAACTTCCTGAAGGAATGGAATTTAGGGATCTCACTCCCCAACCCCTTGATTCAGTTTTAAAAATTTCAAGTGGAAATTTGATACCACGCTGGCTAACTCTATTGTAACAAGAAGGAGGACACTTACAAGAAGGACCACACTCATACACAAGGGGCTTTACTTCAACAATAGCGCCATTAAAGTTATATGGGATCTCACCTCCGTTGTTAACTGCACAAGAACATTTCTCAGAATCTGAGCATGCAACAGTACAGCTACAACCCTTGGGAGGGATTGGGCGGCACCAATCAGGATATATCATGTTGGTTATGTATACAAATTCTGGAGGTTTCTCATCATCTATGGTATTCACAGCACAAATAGGAATTGACTCTTTCCCCAGTGAAATATCATCACTGCAGCGACCTACCCGTACTCGAGATTTTTTGGACTTCTTGACTTCTTTCAAGGCAAGCTCTGGTTGATCTCGAATTCTGTCCAGTTGAAACTTGAAAACAAGCTTACCATGAGACCCCACATCCTGCCAACATTTATCTACTAAATATAGTCCATCATAGACATATGTCTTACTTTTTCCATCAGAAGATTCAGAGCCACGGATCACTCTAACAGGATTCTTTTCATGCAGACTGTTCTTCAAAGCAAGGTTTCCCCGTTCAAGCTTCTGATCTTCAGGTTCCTTATCAGTATTCATCACATTTCCTCCTTGGCCCGTATAAATCAAGGAATCTGAATGATCCAAATCATCAGCATAACCACCAGATGCAACTATACTAGTTGCAAGGACCTGGCCACCATGCTTCACATAATCTATACCACCTTGATTCTGGCGATGAAGGCCAACTATAGTAAGTTCCACTCTGTAATGAAACTCATCACCAACTTCAACACCCGGGACAGGCCCCAAGATTTGTTTGCCTATATTTACATATTTTCCGTTATCCTTGAGAATCTTCGCCGCTGCATAATCAATCCTCCTGCGAGAACTTCCTCCTTCCTTTGACTTACCTTCTTCCTCCTGCAAGAACTTCCTACAAAGAGCTTGGAACAGACGCAATGTCTCCCTCACCTTGTTTCGGGTGACAGTTCGGTCATTATCATGAACTTTGCTAGTTGAACTACTAAGACCAAAAGGAGGAGGGCATACATCAGAACAACATGATCTTGGAGTCCTATGAAGGTCTTCCTTCTGGTCACTCTCAAGAGAATTCTCTGTATCCCAGATAACAAGCTGATTTGAGCCTTGGTAAGCATTCTTTCGTGCTATAGGAAGAACCTTCTTTTTAGACTTTCCTCCAATGTCCGAGTCAACTTTTTTCCTGGACGCAGTTTTAGATCTTTCTAGCTGACATTTAAAATCAGGTTTCTTTTGTTTGCTTCCACTCATACCACCTTCTGTTTTACGCTTGCAGACCTCTTTTCCCTTCCTCCACGGACAATTTGAGGCAGCCATCAAACCCATCACCATCACCCTATCCGATGTAAGTTCTGAACTTTCAAAATCTTCTTCATGCAATTGGTTATGAAAATTAGATATATCTAAACATTTTTCACTTGGACTTTCCTTTGCATGGTATACCACAATTTCCTTCCCCACTAGCTCCTCTAAATGTCCAACATCCCCCAGGCCTTGACATCCATTGTTTTCTTGAGAAGGTTCAATACACTCTTTTCTTGTATCTTTTGGAACCATCTTCATCTTAGAATTTACCTTACATTCATCTAAACATTTCTCACTTGGAATTTCCTTCTCATTGTATACTACCATCTCCTTCCCCACTTTCTCCTCCGAATATCCAACATCCCCCGCGCCTTGACATCCATTGCTTTCTTGAGAAGGTTCAATGCACTTTTTCTCTGTATCTTTCGGAACCACATTCATCTTAGAATTTACCTTACATTCATCTTGTTTCTCCATTTCTTGAACAGCATTCTCCTTACAGTTGGGTTGAACCTCCCCAATTACTTTAGACACATTCACTTCCAAATTGCTCTTGTGAAACTCGTCATCCTGAACATCCTCTCCTGTTTGTTTCACACTAGTATTCGGTGTGTTCGATGATGATGGTTTGTCACCTACAGCCAACCTCTCTTGACCAAAATTCCTTTCTTCCAGAGAAACATTTCTTCCACAGAGAAGAGGGAAGTCCCGAAAGGCTGATACTCTTCTTCGAGGAGGATATTTTTTAACTGCAGTCTTGTCCACACCATTGTCATTAGAAACAGGTGGTGAACAAAAAATTATATCTGGTAGAACAGCAATCATATCTACATTTGGACTAGCCACACCAAGCTGATTTGGGTTCTTCAACAAATCAGATACTTCATGCTCTAAGGCTGTTAAAGATTCAACTGCATCCACAGTACCAGCAGCCTTACCATTCATCAAGACAATCTCATCCACCTGACCAGTAGAGACCATCGGCTTTTCAATCCCTTGTCCATCACCATTCTTACCCCTGCTAATCAAAGCCTCAGCAGTAACAACAGAAGCGGCCTCTTCAACAGATCTCAAATTGTTTAACTGATGTAGATTCTTCGGAGAATCAGATATTTCATGCTCTACGGCTGTTACTGATTCAATTGTCTCCACAATTTCGATGTCCTTGCGATTCTTCAAGTCAGTCTCATCTTCCTGACCATTTGAGAGCATCAAGTTATCAAACCCATGTCCATCGCCATTTTTATCCCTACTACTCGAACTTTCTGTTGGTACACTCTCAGCCACAGAAGTCGCCTCCTTATCAGGTCTCAAATTGTTTATCTGAGCAAATCGTCCACATCCAGGGGGGAAATCACGAACAGCAGAGATTCTGCGCCTCTTTAACTTAGGTGACTGGGAATGGAAAGAACACTCTCCATTTTCCACGGGCAATTGTCCCAATCTTACATCAGAATGACTGCCATTAAGTGAAGCAATTGTTCTCAACGACTCCAAATGTTGCATTGCCTCTACGACCCCCATTCCAACTCCGAAACCAATGTAGTGAAATGCTCAAAAACCTAAAATCATAGTAATCATTAGGAACACAGCTATCCTCAGTGTGCTAACAACAAAATGAATCAAGTAAAAGCTACAAATCTCATAATCCACGAGACTATAAGACAATGTTTAAACCACCCAACAATCCAAACCCTAATTAAATCCCAAAGTGCTAACAAAAGGATATAACAAAGGGGAGATTTAGAGAATCAGTGGTTGCCTTCTTCATCTTCTCTGTACATGAAGAGTTGGAGAATTGTCATATTTCTTCACCCATCTCACCATATTTCAGGATATCTGATAAATATTGCCGAAATCACCCCCATCAACTACGTTAACTATGCAAACAACTCAATATTGATGCATAAGGTAATCTAGTTCATTTTCCCACTACTTTCTCAGTACCCAAACAGAAACCAAAATCCAAGGAACCCAATCTAATTTACAGATTGAAATAATCAGATGAAAAAATAAAAATACCTGAATATCTTCTTCGAGTATGAATAGTTTCAAAGCGTCCAGCTGAAATAGAAAATTCATATATCAACGAGATGACGATGAACACACATAATCGATGAGTCGATTCGTCTTCTGAGTGATGCACAGCTCCCGATGGTTGAAGATGATGGTACAGTTCATAAATTTATTGCAATTGGAGGTCAAAATGGAGATTTGGAACGTACACTGGTAAAAAAGTTAGGACAACAGTAAGACAGAAGTATGGCGAATGGAAATGGAAGGCATGAACAGCATCAAAATGGGTTTTCAAGTAACGGTTAATGGGCAAACTTGGAAACTTGTAAACTGCGTTGCGCCAGAACGACGTCGTTAGGTGTGAGCAATGGAATTTGTAAAGGACAAACCTGCTCGGTTATGTTGAATTTTCATTTTTGTGGATTTCATGCAGGGACTTACAATTTCAGGTGCTAATTTAAAATGACTACAGTTTTTTGGGGTTTTATGTAATTAACCCAATAAAAATAGA
Organism: Prunus fruticosa; assembly: GCA_018703695.1. Classification (NCBI taxonomy): domain Eukaryota; kingdom Viridiplantae; phylum Streptophyta; class Magnoliopsida; order Rosales; family Rosaceae; genus Prunus; species Prunus fruticosa. The sequence goes on from CM031921.1 coordinate 16,766,701, forward strand.
GATATTTAGTTATATACCCATTCTTAGCACTACTGATATAGATAAACCATATACTATTTAATTTCTATAAACAAACCCAAAAAATAACAATTAACCCTATTGAATTTAATTTTGATTTTGAAATTACTTTGATGCCTTATTGAATGTTTTGGGTTTTTTTATGAGGTTTTTGGGTTGAGCTTGTTTTAAAAAACCAATGGCAAATTTGTTATAGAAAGTTCGAAGCTTTTTTGTTATATTATAAATGGGCTTTGAATGTGTTTTAAAGCCCATTTAATGTATGATTTTTTTAAAATTTGGACCCTATGTTAGGTATAATAGTGAATCTTCCATAAAAATATTCATGCTTATGTGAATGACTAATGTCTTAGCAAAATTCTCTACATAATATCCGAAAAATTACGTACAATAAAGCTCTTTATCTAGAGATACTTCTTCCCATTATTAGGAGTTCTCCAAGTTCACATTTCCTATATTAATAAAGAAATATAAAAGACTAAAGTGGAAGCTTGGGGTATTGTAAGGTTACATTGTCCAAAAAATAATCTATATATATAAAGCAAAAGGCAGAGAATGATAAAACATTTAAAATACCAGAAAATGTCATTGGTTAATGCAAACATTAAGAATTGAAATTATTAATTAAATGAGGATAATATGGTAAATTCACACTTTTTCATATTTAAAAACTTAAAATTAAAAAAAAAATCAGATAATGGATCATATTTTTATGGAACACGACTACTCTTTATCTTTTTTAATTCTAAAATAAATTTAAATTTTTTTCAAAAAAGCCTCTTACAGGCGCAGAAGCGCATGTGGAGAGGCTAATAATTACTTAAATATGAAAGTTCAATTTAAAAATAAAAGAATAAGATATAAACAATAACTAAAAAACAGTTAGTCCAAGTAATATTTGTGTTTCTATTTTTCAATGTTTAAAAAAAATTTATATCTAAAACATATTAGTATATTACCTTAATTATAATTTTGGGCCTAATTGCTACAAGTAGTTAATTTTATGTACTAGATTTGAAATTATTCATAGACAAAATTGAAATCATGATCAAACTAGGTAACCAAAACTGTCGTTTCGCCATACAATTATCAAATTTTCTTTGTGTTTTAAATAATAGAGATATTTAGTCATATACCTATTCTTAGCACTAAAACTATAAATAAACCTTACACTATTTAATTTCTATAGACAAACCCAAAAAATGATTAGCTAGCCTTATTTTATTTAATTTTGATTATTAAATTAAGTTACCGACCTATTGAGTGTTTTGAGTTTTTTTATGAGGTTTTGGGGTTGAGTTTGTTTTAAGAAATCAATGGCAGTTTTGTAATTTAAAAGAAGTTAAAAGCCTTTTTATTATGTTGTAAATGGGTTTTGGGTATGTTTCTAAAGTCCATTTCATATATGCTTTTTTAATAATTTGGGCTCCTATATTAGGTATAATTGTGAATCTCCCTAAATAATAACGATATATTTAGTATTTCATGGATGTAGAAATTTTTAGATACTATATGTAACTTTATTAATATGACAAAAGGATCACCCCATAATGTGGTTGTATGATCAGAACCTTCTACTTTAGGCCTAATTGCATGTTTAATTACTTAAAAGGATGATATTCAAGACTCAAGAAAAGTCAGGAATAAGCCAACGAGGTTGAGTCCGGAAAGGGCCTTGACTTGTAAACCAAAAATCTCAGGTTTGAATCCTGATGGTATCATAGTTGTGTGTGCATGTGAGAAATCCACCTCCCCTCTAGTTTAGATTATCGCTCGTACTAAAAAAAAAATCAAGAATAGGTATGGAATCAACTATCTATTCCCGCATAATCAATCTAATTCCTAGTTTTCTAATATTGGATTACAAATTTTTATGTGGAATTCACATCCTCTTTTATTTTGTATGTGTAAGTAAACGAATGGGAAAGTTAAGAATGAGAATAATTCAAATACCAATAACATGTAAGGGCTCGTTTGACAATGATTCTGGACAGACCAATAAGAGCATATGCAATGGTTAAGATCAATGCAATTTTATTGCATGAAATTGAACTAAAACAGTAAAATCCCACTTGCAATGGTGTGATTTAGTTCATTGCAATAAAGGGTGTTATGTGATGAACCCTCTATTGAATTGCAATAGGCTAATCATGAGACTCGCGTGCTAATAAACTGAAGCTATTGAACAACCATTGTAGATCTTCTAATGTAACACCTGAGGTGAGGGTGTTGAGTCACACATCGGTAAACTACTGGGTTGATTTGGCTTCATAGGCAATTGCATGGGGCCTCGATAGTGACTAGTCCTTTTAGGATATAGTGTTGAGGTGGCGTGCAACTAGGTTGTGACATATGGTATCTGAGCCAACCCACACTGGTTTTACCATGTGGGCTCAAGGGGCACATGTGTGGATCTTGACAAAGATTGTCAAGCTGACTATGGCCCTGACGAGGACATCATCCATTGAAGTAGGTGAGAATGTAACACCCCAGGTTGGTGTGTTGAGTCCCCTATCAATAAAGTACTAGGTCGATATGAGCTTCATAAGCGATTACATGGAGCCTCACTAGTAACGAGTCCTTAAGGGTATATTGCTGAGATGGCATGAATAATTATTTGGAGAAGCACGTGGGAGTTGCTTCTCCTCATAATTGCTTAAAATCACTTAAAGTGATTATATGGAGAAGTGATTGTCCATATTAGTGATTATTGGCCTATTCTGAATCATTCCCAAACGAGCCATTATATGTCATAATTATAACCAACCCCATCCTTTTTCACCACCATCGCCTCGCTCTTCTCCCCGCCAATACCGGCTGTGGCTTGCATAAAGCTGGTCTCCCATGAGCGTAAGATCTTATCGTCCACACATACCTTTCTTTCTCTTTCTTCTTATCTAATATTGTTCCTTGTTTTCTCTATATATCTTTTTATTCCTCATGCGGCCTCGAAATTGTGTCAATCGCTAAAGTCGGGTGAGTGTTTCCAACGACATAATGAGTGTAGCAAGAGAGAAAGAAAAAGAAAAATGATGAAGAATGGGTAATTTGGAATATTATTTGAAAAACAAATTGGGGGTGGGGATATAGAGCAATTGGTGGTAGTATCACTATAATATTCCTCGTGTAATTTAGTCCTAAAAACAAGCAAAACACAAAAGGAACTAGACTTAGACTTGCAAACCAACTCAAATATGCATTTGTTTCACATTAGGGTTTTCATTATGGTTCACTAATGTAATGCATAGACACATGTAATGAATATAAACACAAGAATCACAACTTACCTTAGGACTTGTTGATTGTTGCAATGGAGAATGTCAAGAACAAATCTTGTGTTGATGCCGAAATTTGGACAAATACCTAAATGCAAACTATAAGATCATATCATTATAGAGTACTAGAGTGTTCACGGGAGGTGTTTGGTGTTTTCACTACCGAATAGAAGAGAATTATCACGAGATGTTAGTTGATCAATAACTCAAAAACCAAAACTCAATTCCACCAAAGCACTCAAAAGATAATATGATAGATGAACTAGGTATTCTAAGAGGCCTTGTTGAAACTTGTTGACTTAAGTATCCTATAGAGAATGAATTGAATGAATTGAATGAATTTGAGGCCTTTATATGTGCAAGGTGGAGAGTTTTTGTCCTTGTAGGAATACTCTTTATTGTTAGAGTTGGGGTATAAGTTAAGTTTTAGAGTCTACTTGATCCTTAAGAAATCTATTGTGACAAAACTTCCCTTTCTTGCTGGGATTGGATTTTTTTTTTGTGGAAAGTTCAATATATTAAATAAAGTGAACTAAGAGAGTATCTTTTTATTTTTTTAATTATAAAATATTAAAAAAACTATCGCTTATATTAAAAAACCGGAAGATTATTGTAGTTGCCTAGTTATGTTAATGTGTAGGACACGCAAATCGCCTGTAATCCGGGCCTACGACGGAAGCCCATATAGAATTAAAAGCGGGCATCGGGCTTCGTTTTCTTTAGCAAAGTGGACCGTTTATGGGTTCGAGCGTTTTCGCAGAAAGACGTCCAAAACGACGCCGTGGAGATGCGAAACCCTTTCATTTCGAGGTGGTGAGGATGCCGAGAGGGGCGTGTTTTGTATTTGTGAACATTCGAGACTCGCAGTTTTTAGTTTTACAGTAAACACCTTCTACTTCGTTCTCATTCTCTTCCTACTTGGTCCAAAGATCCGATCTAGGGTTTATCTAGGGTTTCTACTCTCTCTCTCAAGCCAAGCACAAATGACTATGTCCTCACAGACCCCTGATATCTTGGGCGACCGTCAGTACGGTCAGGACGTTCGCACCCAAAATGGTACTCTCTCTCTCTCTCTCTCTCTCTGAGTTTTCATTTTTAGGTCTTGTACTGAAATGGTGCTAATTTGTTCGGCTTCGTTTTGGTGAACACAGTGATGGCCTGTCAAGCTGTAGCAAACATTGTCAAATCCTCACTTGGCCCCGTTGGCCTCGACAAGGTATTCCACCCCCTTCTCTCTCTATAAAAACACACATACATACCAGAGATATTTGTATACGCATGAGATGTTATGTGTTTATGAGGTTTCAGTTCAGCTACTACTATTCTATACTACTATGAAATGGTGGCTCTTTACCTCTTTGCTCCCTTTCTCGTGGGGTTGTGTGCGCGAAATTATTTAAAAAAAACTTCAAACTAAGTTGCTTGGTGTATTTCACTACTTAAAAGTTTCAACTTTGCAGTTAATATATGAAGTTTGTCTTTGATAATTACGCCATATAGTGGAATGGAACTCATTGTTTTTTGTCTTCTTAAATGAATTGTAAGATGGTGAATTAGTATGCTTACACTTACTGGTGGAGTTTACCTTTGTCTAATGTGGCACTGAATCTATAGCCCTTTAATTGTACACTGTTGTAGATTATGTATGCAAGAGTTTCAGCTAATTTACTCTGTTTATTGATTGGTTATTTCAGATGCTTGTGGATGATATTGGTGATGTGACTATTACTAATGATGGAGCTACTATACTCAAGATGCTAGAAGTTGAGCACCCTGCTGCCAAGGTGGGTAAAATTTGGTTATTTCTTGCTAATATGATACTATAGATGCATTTATCAGAATGCTTGTTCCTATCAAATATATCATATAGTTTCGTTTAAGCTGTACAGGTGCTTGTGGAGCTGGCTGAGCTTCAAGATCGGGAAGTTGGAGATGGGACGACATCAGTGGTCATTGTAGCTGCAGAGTTGCTTAAGGTAATCTTTTCTGCTTGTTCTTCTCACTTCAAATGCTTTTTGGGAAGCTATCTGATGTTCTAAAGCATGGTGACTTGGAAATCTAACTTTTTTACTCTAATTCTACAGAGAGCAAATGATCTAGTAAGGAACAAAATTCACCCAACATCCATAATCAGTGGTTACAGAGTGAGCACTTTTTCTTTTTTCCTTTTTTCTCTTGTTTTAATATTTAGTAACTGCATCCACGTATGCTCATTGCAAAATGTTTTGTGGCTTATAACACGTTAGTTTTCTATTGTAAACGACCCCTTATGTTTGACCTGTTCTTTGCATTGTGTACAGCTTGCTATGAGGGAAGCTTGCAAGTATGTTGAGGAAAAATTAGCTGTGAAGGTGAGGCTCCTCAAGTGAATTATTCTTTTGAAATTTGTTGAAAAGTAGAAGTGTCCCTTGTTATGGGAACAAGTGTCCTTTTGGTTGTACAGACTGTAGTGCTTCTGTTATATCGTGTAATCTCTTAGAGGTTTGGAAGTATAGTAATGGTGTGGAAAGAAGTTGATAATTTTGGATGTTCAATTGGCTCTTACCAAGAAGGCTTACTGGTCATACACTCATAGTCATGATAGCACCAGGCCTTATGCTTTGACATAGACAGAAATTTTATGGTAAAGTTGTAAAATGCATGATATATAAAATGTTCCTGTTTGATTAATTGATACTTTCTTGATTTCCCTAGGTTGACAAGCTTGGAAAAGATTCTCTAGTAAATTGTGCAAAGACAAGCATGTCCTCAAAGTTGATAGGTGGTGACAGTGACTTCTTTGCGAATATGGTATGCTTATATGTTGGATATGCTGTTCGGAATTTGTATTTTCTTAGGAATGAAATCTTATAAATACTGCTGGATTTGTCATTCATAGAATTATTTTTCTCATATAAAATTTGTAGGTATGTCAGGTATTTATTTGTGATTTCTGGAGCAGTAGAAACCCTTAATTTTCTTTTTGTACTTATGTGTTTTGATGATATTAGTATATAATTGGTTTTTGAAGGTTGTAGATGCAGTTCAAGCAGTAAAGATGACAAATGCTCGAGGGGAAGTCAAGTACCCAATCAAGGTCGGTACTTCGTAGTTATGTATTCACATGTGATTCATGAAGGTTCCATCATGAGCCATTATCTTTCTTTTTATATCATTCTATCGGTTTGTTATTGCCTACATACACTGTCTTAATTGCACTTTTAATTTTCAGGGGATTAATGTTTTGAAAGCTCATGGGAAAAGTGCTAGAGATAGCTATCTCTTGACTGGTTATGCACTAAATACAGGCCGTGCTGCACAAGGAATGCCACTTAGAGTTGCCCCTGCTAGGATTGCCTGTCTTGACTTTAATCTTCAGAAGACAAAAATGCAAATGGGTGTCCAAGTTTTAGTTAGTGATCCCAGGGAGCTTGAAAAAATTCGCCAAAGGTGATAAGATAGTGGACCCTAATTTTCCTTTAACTTGTATATTATGCAGTGACCTATTTTGCAGACCCTATCTTTAGCATGCCAATGGACACATGCAATTAGTCATATCTATTATATAAGGTTTTTACAGTGAGATATGTTGAGGGCATGAACACAGTTTAGCATACTGTGGTGATATTATGTAATCTGTTCTCCATGCTGCTAAAAATAACTTGCTCAATTACACTTTCATCAGTGAAATTGATAGGGCAATATAGAATTATGGCACGTGCCTATGATTTCCATATTGCTATGATGCCTCAGACATAATGGTAACTGCCTCAAATGGATTGGTTTGGGAAATTAAGGATGTCACATATGTTTGGTAATGTACTAACAACACTCATGTCTCTATAGAGAAGCTGATATGACGAAAGAGCGTATTGAAAAACTCCTGAAAGCTGGAGCGAATGTTATTCTGACTACAAAAGGGATTGACGACATGGCACTCAAGGTAAGATTTTTAGTGATTTGTTTTATCAACTGCTTTAGCTAAGTCATGCCTGATATTCGATTTTGAAGTACCAGACTCGGTCAGAAAAACGTTGTTATTGTAAATTATAGTTACTGTTAGCTTGTTCATAACTTTTGACGTGGCTGGAATTTGTATTCCTGAAAGCTCCTGGATAATTTTTTTCTAATTACCATTTGTAGGTTCTCTTATTGAAAATTCTGCAACACCTTCTTGAGGATATGTTACTTGTATCCATTTCAGCACCTCTGAGTTAATAAGATATGCTGTAGTTTAATACAAAAGCGTAAAAGTTTGAGGTTTCAACCTAATGATTTTAGGAAATGAACAAGTAGGTGTACTCTCTTTATTTTAACTCCCTTTTGGTTATTTCGCAATACAAAGGGAGATATACAATACAAATGTGTTTCCCTTTAAATATTGATGATGTGGGTATATGCTGAGTCGGTCTTGTGGGTTCACTGTTATTACAGTGATCTAAGATGTGCAATCTGTTTACAATGAGTTTGTGTATGAATGGTTATCCCATGCACTATAGTAAGTTGTTGGTTATATAAATTTAATATTGGTGATTGTTATTTCAGTATTTTGTGGAGGCTGGTGCTATTGCTGTAAGACGTGTTCAGAAAGAAGATATGCGCCATGTTGCTAAAGCTACCGGTGCAACAATGGTAATTTCCTCTTGTGCTTCTTTAATAACATAATTATCTCGCAGATTTATTTTCCTTTGGAAATTGACAACCAGATATTCAGATGACTAATGATGTTTAGATTTTAAAATAGTTAAAACTTATTTTTCAATTTTGCATCTTTCTTCAATCAAGTAGATCCATATGTATGTTTCCAATGATAAACAAGTACAACCTGTATATGCATGTCATCTTGTTTCTTATTTTATCCCCTTTTTTTTTTTTTGGATCTGCAGGTTTCAACTTTTGCTGATATGGAAGGGGAGGAAACATTCGATTCTTCACTGCTCGGATCCGCTGATGAAGTTGTGGAGGAGCGCATTTCTGATGATGATGTAATTTTGATAAAAGGAACCAAAAATAATAGTGCGGTGAGTGATTTTAATTAAATTTAATACATTTTTCCTCCTTGACTTTGGGGTCTAATTTGTTCTGGTGAAAGTTATGCATTTATCTATATGACATGACTTGGATAAGTGCATAACCCTGACCAACCTATGTTAAGAACGAATGAAGTTACACTAGTATTACATTTACTATGTTCATATGGTATGGTCTGATTTTCTCAATATATTATTTTCAGGTTTCTTTGATCCTCAGAGGTGCAAATGATTATATGCTTGATGAGATGGAAAGAGCTCTTCATGATGCTTTGTCCATTGTCAAGAGAACCCTAGAGTCAAACTCGGTAAAATTTGGCACTTCCTGTTAATGTTCTGCATTGTTTGGCAAAATTAATGATATTTTTGCCTTTAATTAGTATGGTTGCAGGAAAATTATGGCATGTAGTGGCACTTTGATAAGTTATGGTCTGTTTTCTTAACTGTCATCATATCACTGCAGGAAACTTTGTAAAAGTTATATTTGAGTTTTGTGTTGTTTTGCTTAAACATGGTGAAATGGAAAGCAGAAGCTTTTGTCCCCTTTTACTTGGGCATTTCCGTAAGAAAACACCTCACATTTCTTTCATATATTAGTGATAGGAAAAGGATCAGAACCATTTTAAATTTACTATCTTCTAAACTAAATCATCTTTGCCACTATTTGCTATTAATCAGGTCTTTTGTCATCGAAACGGATTACTACGGCTGTTCACTTGATTTATATTAAATTAGAATTTTTTATCAATGTTTTTCTGTATATTATTCCAATCATGTGTGTGGTGTGAGGATATGCAATGCATTTTTCGATGGAAAGAAGAAAAAAATTGGAATGTTTCACTACAAAGTTTGGTGTCGTGGTTTGATTGTGATTTTTCGTGTTACTTATATACCTAACTCATTGATATATTAACCATACAGGTGGTAGCAGGTGGAGGTGCAGTTGAGTCTGCGTTGTCTGTGTATTTGGAGTGTTTTGCTACAACATTAGGATCGCGTGAGCAGTTGGCAATTGCTGAGTTTGCTGAATCTTTGTTAATTATACCGAAGGTTCTAGATTTCTGTTGTATTCCTGTTGTCTTCTGCTATTGTTTTCTGTTCATGGTGTTTATATTGTCACTTTTTATCTGGTTTAGGTGCTGGCTGTCAATGCTGCCAAGGATTCTACAGACTTAGTTGCAAAACTACGGGCCAATCACCACATTGCACAAACCAAGGCACAGACCAAGGGTGATCAGAAGGATTATTCTAGGTATTATGATTTCTGACATGGGAAATTCCGCCTGATTTTCATTTTTTATTTTGGGGAGCTCTTGCATGAGTGACAGTCTAAATTCGACATGTGGGTTTCCTTTTTGTTTCCATCGTCCTAGTTGTTTGTGGTGTGTCTGTATATTGAATTTAGTGGCATTGTGATTATACTTGCTCATATCCAATAGGTGGCAAAGAGATGCCAACGTGATAATAATGGAACTGAAATTATTCTGTCTTGGATGCATGGAAATCCTTACATATTATGTGACTGCTTACTTACGGTGATTGCTCTAAATTATTGCAGCATGGGGTTAGACCTTTTAAAGGGAGAAGTCCGCGACAACTTAAAAGCCGGAGTCATTGAGCCTGCAATGAGTAAAGTGAAGATAATTCAGGTACAATATCCTAGATACAAATTCAGTAATAATTTATAGGATAAATCTTGTTTAATGACAGTCTTGTGACGTTTGTTAACATGAAACTTTTTTGTTTGGCAGTTTGCAACTGAAGCAGCTATTACAATTCTCCGAATTGATGACATGATCAGACTAGTCAAAGATGAAAGTCAAAATGAGGATTAAGGTGCGCGGAGTAGCATTTGACATTGTCCTTTTCTTTTTGTGTTCGAAGTAGAAGGAGCGGGAAGTGAATCCGTGCCAAACATGACTTTACGGTTTATATTCCTTCCTTGCACCGAAGAGGATTTGTTGATGTCTTTTGTTTGGGAATTTGTATCAAACTCTTGTTTTAGGGTGAAATGGTTTTCTAAGGTTTGGGTGAGAGGTGGAGTTTATTAACCGATGGTGGTTTCCGGCTAGCACTTGAGCTGGAAATGTTTTGTATTGATTAGTGAGTAGATGTTTGTAATGGCCATTTTGGAAACATAAATGTGAAACCTTTTTTTGGTGGCGAAATGGCAGTGTCCTTGTTAGCTTTTCTTACTTTTTCTTATTGAATGATTTGGGTCGACAAAATATGTAGTGGGGAATAAGATGAAAATATGGGCGAGTGAAACTGATTGAATTTAGCCCATGAAAAAAAAATTGGAAATATGCAGTGCTAATACAAAAGGCGTACCCAGAATAGAAAGAAAAAGTTACAGATCGAGACTCTGGCAGCTGAAACTGAACTTGGATTTGGAGAGCTGGTACATGGAAAAGGATGAAAAAAATGGCCTGGAATTCGGTTTTCAAATTTCAGAGGCCAAGAGAGCATGCAGTTGAATATATAATTAATTGCAACCCAGTCATCATCTTCTCTAACATTCAATCTTCTCACCTAAACTGCTAGGCTAGCTAGGGGAGTGGACTGGTATTGCACGTTGCAACACCATTCCAGTAGCTTTGACTATGAGCTTCTTCTCCCCACTAATATTGTGTGATGCGTTGAGTTCAAATCAAAAACTACCCTCTGAATATCGACGACGATAGACGACTCAAAACACCCTTTGAAACGTTGAAGCCTGCCAGGCAAGAAACAGTGTACTCCTGCAGAATTACAAGCCATGGAATGCAATAGATTTGATTTGATTTTTAATTTTTGAAAAATAAAAAGAGAAAAAGATGCAGAACTTTTCAAATTCAAGACAAATGCATCAGCAGCTTCTGTTGATTGCAAAAATTATGAAATAAAATAAAATTTTCGCCCACCGTGGGGCTCGAACCCACGACCACAAGGTTAAGAGCCTTGCGCTCTACCAACTGAGCTAGACGGGCTTGATGCTGAAGTTGCGTTTAAGTTTTATTTCAAGTAAAAGTAAAAGTAAAAAATTCAAACACCCGCCTTACCAAAATAACTATAACGGAATGCGCGCCTAAATCCAATTTCATCACTCATCCTCCACCGTTGATCAGAAAATGAGCGGGAATCTCCCAAATCAAACCCTTCAAAACAAAAATAAAAAATATATGCAAACCCTTTAAAAGGAGAAGACTGAAAGGAGCAAATTGACGAAGACGAAACCCAAACAAACCCCATCTCATGGACGACGGCGACGACAGCTACGAGTACGAGAATGACTCGTCGTCTGAGTCCAGCTCCGGCTCGGTGGCCTGCACCGGCATCATTATGGTCTCGCCTCCGGAGAGCTCAGAGGACGACGAAGCTCACAACAACAGAGCCTCCCAAGACGTGTTCCAGACCCCATCCGAATACTCGTGCCCGCTAACCTCCGAAGGGAAAACTCCGTTGCTGGAAGTTAATACGAGCGACGAAGATCCTTCGTATGAGGATGTTGGAGACGGGCGAGGCGTAATCGTGGCCTTCAGCGAAGGTACGGGTGCGGTGGATTTGGGAGGGGACACGGATCTAGGGTTTGCAGAGGCTGCAGCGGTGGAATTTAAGTTTTTGAGGAGGGAATTGTCCCCGGAAGGCGGTTTACTGGAACCCCCATTGAAGAAATTGAAGGATTCCGAGCACGATTTGGGAAAATTTGAGCCCTCCTGTAGTTCCACTGAAAGTCTCGAAATTAACGGTTGCGATGAGAGTTCGGGCAAGGAAGGCTCGGAGGAGAGGAAGCTGGACTCTTCTGACATCGAGAGTGAGAGTGCTGTCGAAGAAACTCAATCGAACAGTGATGAAAAAGACAGCGTTGTGGAGATGGAGGATGGCGGCGAGGAATGCCTGGATGATGTGATGAGGAGTACACCAAATGTGACTATTGAGGAATTGCGGCGAATAGACAGCCCGTGGAGAGGGCGGGCTCTGCCACGATCGATCGTGCAGCCTGGGTCTAGTGCTATAGATGGTGAGGATACGGTGCAGAATGAGGTTGCTATATTGGATGTGTTGAAACTTCTGAAAGACAAGTATGATGGTGATGGTGATGATGTGGTTGGCAATGGTAGTTTTTGGGAGATAAGTAGGCGTCGAGGCATGACTTTTTCCGGCCATCGTGGTGGCCGGAAGGCAGGTTCTGATTTGAAGAAGAAGAGTCAAGTTTGAAGAGCAGCAGCATTGCAACTGAGGTAGGACTTTTAGGGTTCAGGTAAATGGGGGTTTTATTAGAATAGTTAAGATGAAACAGCTACTTTTAGTATAGAAAAGTCTTGCTTGTGAATTGGGTTGCATCACCTTCTTGTATTACATTTATGCCTAACCTTCTTGGTCTTTTGCTTTTATTTAAAAAGAACATATTGCTCAGGCTTTCTTCTTTTGAAGTTTCACAATTTGGAAAAATATATCTTTTGAAAGGAATTGGCCTATGGTTTGAATATTAATTATTTCTTTGATATTGCTTTTTTATGTCAATAAATTTTTATTTTGGTTTGATATATAAACCTCCCCCCATCTTTAGTTTCTCAGTTGATCAACTCTGCAAACAGAATTACGCCAAAAAATAGATTTGATACTTGATGCTCCTAAAAAATTTAGAATATCTCAGATTCTACCAATATCTTATAAAATGTTTGAGCTTAGTTGAAGACATGTTGAACCTTAACCCCACATGAAGGAAACTCATATCCTAATTCCTACATCTTGGACTTTTAAGAAAAGTAGCAGACCAACAAACCTTAGTATTCTTGAGTGGATAGTTGGAAAAGAAAGACCTTATCGTTAAGATATTAGTCAACAATTTGAACAATTCTAGCATCCTAGAAAAAGGCATAAAGGGAGGCTAAATGTCCACTACCTTCACAAGCATCACGCAGAACTTTTTTTGTTTTTTTTCTTCTCTTTAATAAGCAACAAACAAGCCACCAAACGAGTATCTGGCTTATTGTGAAAGACAGAAACTAAAATTCATACAAAATTATGGAACTTACCAGTTGTGCAATATAAGCTTATATTACAACCTGTTTGTCAACCTATACAAAAAGCCCCACCCAAATTTCATCCCTTAAGAGTTCAGGTTCAAAGAGGTAAAGGGAAAAGAGAGCAACCATCAAACCTCATTCACATGTCTTTACCATTCAAAATACATGAACCCTGTCATCGCTTTAGGCAGAAGGTGTGGTACCTATATAATTCTATTGATCAACATAGCATTCGACATTTTCACATTTGTCACGGATGGAGTACGTGTGGGTATATTGAGCTACTACTAGTGCTTGCCTGTTGGGCACCAAAACTCATGGCTGGGTGAAGAAGCTCTGCTTGTGCGAAAGATCCATTGCATGGCAAATCCAGTAGAAGATCCTGATCAGAACTTTCATCAACAAAATTCATAGATTCCATCAAGAGAGAGCTACCATCTGCAGGCAAAGCGAATAGGCTTCTTGGACTAAAGCAAGAACCATCATAGTCCATGAGATCCTTGTTTTCATTGCTACCCTTCACGATTATCCTTTTGGGGCTCTTCATCATCATCTTTACATCTGAAAGATGCAAGATAGTTAAGAACAGTTACAATGTACAATAAATTGAAGAAGGGGGAATTGTGAAAAGATGATAGACTATTTCTCAAATGTTGTTCCATAGGTTTTGAAGTTCGAGTAAATACTAGCAGCTGAAAGTGAAAAGATTGATTTTAGCCTCTTAAATTGTGTAGCTAACATTTCACTATCATGATGCAAAGAATTAATCTTATCTTTTGCAAATGCTCTTACCAATATTGCATGTTACACACGGGCGAAGAGAAGTAATGTTATGGTACTCAGATATGCACTCTTGTTTCATCTTTTGCATAATGTTTCTGTTTCGAAAAGACATACACTAGCAGAAACTTCACCATTCAACTAAATATAAGAGAGAACTTTCAGCTAACCTGGAAAACTTTGAGTCTCGCTGTCCCGCAGTCTCTTGACATGTCGGAAATTACTAGATGCCAGGGCGTTAGGCCCAGAAATAATAGACTTTCCAGGGCTAGTTTTACATTTCTGTAGCAAAAAATGGATAGCGACTATTGTAAATTCACTTTGAAATTTTTTCTAATAATATTTAGATTTTAGAATAGCTCAAACCTTGAGAAGATGATAGCGTTCAACCCATTTAGATTTCAAAGAATTGGACAATACAAGCCTTTTCAAAGTCTTACAGTCTTCAGTTTTTGCCCCTAGAAAGGAGATATCAAAGACCCCTTCTGCTAGCAGTTGCTGAAAGGAAGTCAAATTCTCCCTGAATTGAGGACTATCAAACATGTTTTTGAGGCTGCACATACAAAACGAACAAACCACCATGAATGTCATATATCATGTCCAACTTCTTAAATTCTCTTATGTAAGGTTAGACTTGATAGCTAATCTATCCTTAAAACATACCATACTGACATTCCAAAAGAAATTGTATTCTATGTTTTCAAGCACATATGGTGATAATTTAACATGGCTCCATGTTCATTATGGGCCTCTGGGCAATTACACTATGTGCAAAATAGGATGGCTCATATCTGTAGGACTAGATAACATATCAATCCTGCAACTGTGCACCCAGTGACATATTGCTTAAGTAATCCAAAATAATAGCATGAAAAAGTATATGTTCACCGCCACAGTTGTAAACTTCTCTTGGAATTCAATATTCACCGGTCAACGATAAAATATTCTATTAAAACATAAATGACAAGGCTTCTAACCTATAAGGAAATTTAACAACATCAACTGGAGATAGATGTTTCAGTAATTGCTGTTGTTCCTCATTTGTCAACTGCCTCGTAAACTCTTCAAAATTTAAAATATCCTACACCAAACAAGAATTGAAACTATGTTAAGAGCTCAATATTGAAGGAACAACTTTTCAAGCAGACCAATTATGACTGAATATACTTGAACTCCAGATCAGACTGTTGAAGTAGCAGAGAATTAGGTAGAACTTTGAAGTAGCAGGAAATGACTAAGAAAAGAATAATAAACACAAATTAAAGAAAATAATATCCGCATTGAAAAGCATATACTGTTGCCCGAAGGAAAAGTAGTTGTAAGTTTTACATCCTAAAAATGTTTGGTAAATTTGGATATTGGGTTGAGTGAAAATTTTGGCATAAATGGAATAATTCACATTCTGCAATAACTAAGCATTCATTAACTTGTTGAAATTAGGGTCTATATAGATAGCAGAGAATCTTATCAGAGGGAATTGCCTTCTTTAGTAACATAAAGCCATGGAATTGAGGGAATTGCCTTCTTTTATAACATACAATTCAACTTACGTTTAAATCTACATGACACAGTGGTGAATTATGGTTTCCCAAGATCTGGAAGTTGTCATACTGAGACTTATCCCTGCAAATACAAACAACAACACATATTAGTTACAGCGAGAGAAATCGATTTTACTTCACCTTTCTCCAATAGTATCTTCTATTTTTAACCGCATGCAGATACTTCATTATAGCTTTGTATCACAGAAAAGTAAGTATTTCCATCCTACTACCAGCTAGTTAAAAATGATCCATGACTCACATAAAGGTTGGATATTTTGTATTTCTAAGATATGTGCATAACAAAATGGTCCTAAATTTCTATCTGAGCCATGTTGGGCCCAGTACTCATTTTGAATACAAACAGTTATGTGAAAAAATTATACAGCACATTAAATACTTTGTAGATCAATATGTGCATTGTACAAAGCATCCTAGCTGAGCAATAATACTCATGTTTGCTGATTTGGCATATAATTGACAAGAGTGCATATCACCTTGTTACATAGTTCAGGAGAGTGTTACCTTTTCAGTGGCTCTTGTTGCATCTCTTGTCCTGCAAGGTTATTCATCTTTCCAGTTACAGTACTGGTCATAATGGCACCCTGAAGGGCTGCAGGATGGGAATAAGCCTCATTTATGTGGCACTGTTTGTTATCAACTGAAAGGGAGCTAGCTTCAGATTCCTCTTCTCGTGTTATTGAGCTGGGATGCCTCATGAGAACACTTCCATGTCCTATTTCAACAGAAACCATTGGTGTTTCACATTCAAAAAGCAGATCCTCTTCAGAAGACCCGGAAAAGTACGAAGACTGTTGCTCATGTAAAATAGTATATAGATCCTTTGTAAGCTTTTCAACAGGAGATGGCTTAGGACGACCGATACAGGTCCTTTTCCTAGAAGGAACCATTGAGTCCCATACCATTGACTGAGCAGGACCTGAAAAAATCAGTCAAAAGAGTGAGAACAGTAAGAATTATTTGGCTACTTTATGAGAAATAATTCCATGAAGATGGTGAAAATCAAATTATTTGGAAGGTGTCAATCTTCATAAATATAAAATGATTAGCCAGATATATTATTGATCACTGCATTATATGAAAGACTAAGATGTGCACAAAAGGCTTCGAAGCGAACTGCTTGAATAAGAGATTCTGAAACACCAATGGAACTAAGGAAACCACCCGACTAGCAAAATTTCTTTTTTTGGTCCAAAGGGCTAAGGCCTAAGGAAGGAGGATAAGAGTCGACCTCTGATAGTGGGTGTGGGAAAGAAGTGCTCTACCATTAAAAACTACATTGGGCATAAGTTCCCTCCTTTTTTTACACATAGAACTAACAATCATTTCCTGGTCCACTCTTCTTCAACCGCAAATGCATCTCCAAATTTTAATCAAAATGAGCAATTTATAAAGGAATTTGCAGCTCTTTATCTAGTTAATTTATCAACAATTTTGTCACCTTAAGTGTAACAACATAGAAGTAGACGATCCTTTCATGGATTGAAAAAGCAGAGGAATATTTCAAACATCTATAATTGACTATTAATTGTCACAAGTGTCCAACCTGTCAAATCACTTGCATCTGCACTGCCAAATTGTGCACAGCTCTCAGAGTTAGACACAGCAGACCCAGAACTGGACCTATTACTTGTATCTTCATCAGTTACCTTTCGGAAGCCATGGGCATAATCAGCAGCAACCCCTCCAACCATCACACTGTCAGGATTCTGCTTTCTTTTAACCAGTTTTATTTCTTTGTTTTTGTTTATAGATATGCTCTTCACCCTGGCAACCCTATGATCTTCATAATCATCAGGTTCAGCTCGAGCATGTAGAGGTGTATAATTTGCAAGTGTCCCCTTAGTCCTCCATCGAGATCCACATGCATTGCAAAGTACTGGCTTGTCAGGTGGCCCGTTGCGCCAAAGGGGAGTGCCTGTTGCAATGCTTGGTTGTCAGCATTTAATATGCAGAATTACTTAAGCCAGAAGAAGATGTAAAGCAGATAAACATAATTGAACAAGACTAATTGTTTCTATTAAAATGGAGAAACTAGTGGTTGCCACTTGCCACTACTCACAGCTTAACTAAGCCAAGGCTTAATTTCTGCACTTAAATAACTGTAATAAAGACAAATACACAGCAAACGCTACTTTAAATAATTTCATAACAAAGACAGATAGGGACTACTGATGAGTGATGACTATTCTGCTTGTAGTGTACTGGCTGAAATTCAACTCTTAGGCAGGAGTCTAAACCAAGGCACAACAACCGAAGTAACAATCAACAATCAAAAGGAGTTGGCATTGATCTTGAGTTTCTAATCAAAACCCTCATTCTGTGTTTGCAATGAGTAAAAGCCCCCAACATTCACTTGGCTACCCACAAAAAAGAGAAAGAAAAAAGAAGCTAAAGCTACTGTACTTCCCCACACTACTGATTATACATGATTAGAATAAACACAGATAGAAGGCGCTTTACAAGTTAAACAATGATTTCAACCACAGAGAAAAGTTGGAATTTCAGAAACAAAATGGATGAGGATTAAATCTCACAAGGCTGAGGCGAGTTGTTAATTTCAAGGGATGAATATCTTGGAAGCCAACAAATGCACTACACACTGAGTTCTGAAACTGGAACTAGAGTGTCCGGGAATGAAAAGGAATGGTGTCACTTCAACATTTAAATTTGGTACAAGTTTCTATTACAATACAAATAACTTCAAGTATTCAATTTATCAGTTTCAAGATTTAAGCTTCAGAACAAGTAGCATTCGATTAGATTGACTTCAAATCAAGAGTGCATGGAAGAACATTTTAAAACAATACACAAGAAGAATGGGATAAAACTAGACCAGAGAATACTGAGCAAAAGCTAGAGAAACAGTCCAATTAACATAAGGTGGCAATATGGTTCACAAAGAATGTGGGAAAGAAGACTGTCACTAACTTATGGAAGGGATGAAGGAACCGAAACACGGACATTGTGAAAGGTAAATTTGTTGGTAACTGAATCATTTCCTTAGATTACAGACACAAATTATTGCTTCAACACGGTATTTTCAGGATGATAAAGACCTCAAGAGCAATGAGCAAGCATACAAAATCAAACATTACTCTAGGAGTTTTCCAGTACACAACAGATACAAACTTAAATACGCATTCTGGGACATGTCAAACTTCGAATGACAGTCAAACACCAATCAAGAGAAAGTAAAGGGTTGAAAAAAAGTCATGAAACAAAATCAAACTCAAACCACTACAGAAATCCGAAGAAAATAGGATGCTGCAAGTAGTGAATTCAGGCGAACACAAGGCCCATACGTTTCAATTATTGTTTTTTACTTTTTCTCACTCTTTTCGCATAGTTGCTCTCTTCCATTTTGTGATTCAATTTTTTCCTTTCTGTGCATATAAAACCCAGTTACAGAATATTGATTCCGAACAAAAATTGAAATGAGGACCCAATTTTTTAAGTAGTCAAAATTATAATAGAAAAAATGGAGAAACAAGAACTCACTTGTAACTCCACAGTGATAGCAAGGTCCTTGCTTGCCCATGTCTCTCTCTTTTCTTCAAGTGAAGAGAACTAAATTCAACGAAAATTTACAGAACCAAAAAAAGAGAGAAAATAATTTATTGGCTAAAAAGTGGGAAAAAAGAACGAAAATTTGTGCAAAATAAGATTTTTCTCTTCAACTTTTTTATGGCATATACTAGTGAGTATACAAGGCTTTTCTGCAGCAAACCCAGAGCGAGAGTTTGCAGACGAAAGCAAAAGCCAAAAGACCCAGAAGAGTTTTATGTGTTATAGTCCCAAAAATTCACAGAAAACAGCCAAACATCACAGAGAAATTAAGGGATTGAGATGGGTTTTTAGCTGGGAATCTGTACAATCCAATAGAAGAGAAAAGACCATTAGAGGAATCTCATAAATGTGTGTGAAAAGGGAAGATGAAATGAGAGAGAGAGAGAGAGAGAGAGAGAGAGAGAGAGAGAGAGATGTTGTGTTGTGTGTGTGTGTTGTTGTATTGTATATGAAGTAAATGTTCAGCTTTCTCTGCTTTATTTTTGATGTCATTGAAAGATTTCTTCAACCCCTTTTTATTATTAATGTTAATGTAAAAGAATTTAATTAGTTTTTTAACCTGTTAATTTGTGAATGAGGTAAAGGAATATTATTGCATATGTCCTGTTGACTACAGACTTTTCTTCTCTGTGCATCATAAATTTTTCCAACTCCATAAAAATGAAGCCATTAAAATCAAAGCACTGAACCTGAAATTTTGAGAAAAGAATTTGACTATAAATAAAACTAAGGCAAATGGAAAAGATAAAGCCATAGCCAATAAGAACCAAAATTTGAAGAAGGAAACAAAGAGGGTTAGTTTGCCTTTTTATTTTTCTTCTTATTCCTTTTCATCCCTTTTCTTTTCTGTTTTTACATTATTTTTCTTCCTTTTCTTTTCTTTTTGGGTATTATTCTATGTGTATGTGATGACATGATGTTGTTATTGATAATATTTGTTGGTTTTTTCAACCCAAAAAAATAATATCAGTAAATTCCAAAAGTCACCTGTCACACAACCATTGGTAATGACAACAGTAATCTCTACCTTAAATTTAGGGGAAAAAAATGTTAAGTGGGGTCCTTTCAGATGTTTGCCACGTGGCATAATCTATGATCCTGTGGTGATCCAGAGTCTAGAGAGAGGGATGTCAGCTGTTTTTACTGTATTGTGATGGTCACAAAACGCAACCCAGACAAGCAAAATGCAAAGCACTCCATGAAAGGGAAATTTCAATTTCTTTCTTTCTTTCTTCTCTCTAAATTTAATTTAATTAATTTTTTTTAATTATTTTTATGAAAGAAAAATTTATATAGTTCCATGAATTAGACTCATTTGGTGCCATGTGGCCTCTTTTATTTAATTATTATTATTTTGTTTGCCCACCTAGGGCCCACCCAGACCCTATGAAATTTAGACCTTCATGGTCAGCAGAAGCATAACTGCATACTTTGGCCATCAGATTGCCTGGTCCTTTCTTCAAAAGATTTTGACCTGTAACCAACTAATACACAACTCACATCCTGTTCAAATCATGTTCTAATCCGACGGCTAAGGATCATCCATCTTCTAGGCTGCTTAGAGAATGAGAAATTCAACTCTTGAAATCTTAATGATCAATTCTACATAAAGTTTTCTCTCAAATCAAAAAAATCAACCATTCAACCCCTTCATCTGTCTTAACCCCCACAAAAAGAAATCACTTTCATAGACTATATAAGTATAAAGACATAGAGAAAATGTTAACATATGTCCTTTAAAAAAAAAAATATTAATCGTAAGAGTTACTCACAATTAATAATGTGTAGCGTCACAAATTAATGGTGTGTGGGTGACTGTGTTAGTAAATTTTTACATATTAAAACTTTCGGTCTTGTTGCCAACGTGGTCTCACTCATTGAAAAAGGGTATTGACTTGCATTGTTTGTGTGAGAAAACTCTCCTTCATCTTATAGTTTAAATTATCGCTTATTTTATTTTATTTTTTAAACTGACAATCTTGTTAGCATATGAATCTTTAGGTTTTATTTATTTTTCTTGTAATCAAATGTTTTTTTTTAGTCTAATACAAGGGGATGGTGTTTTCTCACATACACATCATGAATGCTTTTAACCTTAGACCACTGATCATTTTCTACTAGGCTAGACTATATTGGCTAATCATGTGTTGTTTTAGTTTAGTATACACCATCAACTTTTTAATCAATTTACACTAACTCTTCATTTAGTGGTAGTTCACTCCAAAGTTAGGAATAAATTTCAAGTTCGAATCTCATCCCCGTTGGTAAAAACAGAAAAAATGAAAAGAAAAGAAAAACTTTTAATCACTTTAACCCATCCATCAAGGCCGTTCATTATATCAATAGTATTTAAACTGTGCTCAATCAGAAGAGCCTTTCCAGCCAAGTCCGCAATCCTCACCCTCTAATTCTCAAACCTTCCCTCAACACAGACATCTTACCTACTCCACGTTTTTCCAAGTCCTCCCACAGTATAATTTTTTTATTATAAAAAAAGTAAATGATAACATAAATAAATAGCAATAATTCGCTCAGATAAATCTAAAAAATATATATCTCATCATTGACGGTGGAGATTGATACTTTATTCCACAAAAGCCACATCAACGCCCAACGCACCGTTGATAAAATCTCCCATATTGCATCATAAATAATATTAAAAATATATACAATTATAGAATAATAATAAATAAATAAAAGGGGAGAATATAGTAAATAAATATAGTCCAAGTCATTGGTGGATCCCAAGTAGAACGCTCGAAGCCTTTCTTTTTTCATCGACCAATTCTCCTTCTTTTCCTTTCCTTTGTTTTCTAGTTTTCTTTAAACGGGGCGTCGTAGGATGTGAACACTCACACGGCTAGACAGACTTGCAAAAGGGGAGATGGTGGGGCCCACAGAAGGATCCAAGTCTAGTAGATGTGGGCCCACGAGCGTGACTTATTGTACATGCCAAGTGTAAAGATGAGAAGTGAGGTGCATGCTTGGACCCATGTGATGGGTCACAGGTAAGTCTTTATATGAATTAAAGAAAAACAAAAAAGCCGTCTTTAATAATAGGGGGAGCATCCAGGCCTACTCTGATAATCTCCGGTATTAACAATGAGCACTTTTTTTTTGGTTGAGATTTTTTGTAGCGGCTAAAACAAAAAAATATCCACTCGAGGTTAATCACCTCTCTTCTAATATCGCATATATAAAAATTTAAAAAAAAATCAAAACAAAAATTCACATTTTCAAATTCTGCCGGAATTTTTACCCTTCTCCAAATAACCCACGAAATTTTTAATTTTTATTTGAAACTTTTTCTATTGAGATGGACGATAATGGCTAAAACAAAAAATATCTGCTTGAGATTTTGTGTTAAAATCACCTCTTTTATAATATCGCTTATATTAAATATATTTTAAAAAACCAAAAATTCACATTTTCAAATTATACCGGAATTTTTATTATTCCCATATAAAATGCTCATTTCATGCCCTTCTCCAAACAACCCACGTTTAAATGTTCTGCATTGGTGTAAGTGCTGTCGTTAAGGAGAGATTTTTGCATTAATTTTGTGCACATTTGTGCATCAAAGTCCTTTTTTTTAAGAGTTAACCAGATTACATTTCAGTGCCCAAATTCCTAATGGGGTTTCCCCACGTGTTCTTCAATGGAACTTAATGAATGGCCAAAGTTGGGCTACATTAAAATATACAGAAGATACTAGCTTACAAGAGCAACTCCAAAACAATACACAACACACACTTTTTTTAACTTATCAGGAACGATTTGACATGCTCAAGCACTTACACAAACACAGTTTTCTCAGATGCAACAGCAAGCTCTTAACCATTTGACTTATAAGTATATTATAATATAAATTTTAAACCTTAGAAAAAGGGTATAGCAAAATTTTGTTTCATTAAGTTTGGGTGAGAGTTGACAAAATCAGATGTACAAGAAGAGATCAGTTGGTGGCATCTCCTCAAATGAGGTGTTGTGAGCTAAATTATAGTGACAAAAGAAAGTCCATATATTATTAGCCGGTTAGATGTATCTTGTAGCCTTGTTTTTTGGCTTCATTGTAGTCATTTTTATTAATCTTGTGTGATTGTTTTATATTGCCTACCTTTAATATATTATGGTTATTTAAATTAGCGATAATTGTATCCAATAATTATGCACAAAGATCAAATATACATAAAGGGTTAATACAAAGATGGATGCACAGTAAGGGTTAATCCAAATATAGAAGTATATACCGGCAACATCACACAGCTTGTATCTCCACTAATAACCCTAAAAGACTAAATACATTTCAACGTAACTATTACATTACAAATATTTTTTGGTAATTAACTTACATTTCATTTTGGGGCATGTATATTGTCTTCAAAAGTTTGATTGTACTATCCTTTATATATTGCATTTAAATAAGGATATAAGTTGAAGACTTAACTTATATCAATTATCACATAAGATATGAACGAATGTTGATGATATATATATATATATATATATGTGTGTGTGTGTGTGTACGTCTCAACAATTCATATACGATTTTATGGTTGATGTACAAATTCTCAACGTAGACTCTATTATTTATTTTCTTTGTTAATTATTAATCTACCCAAACAATATAGATTGTTTTTTATTATTATAAAATTAATGAATATACATATATAGATGACTATCAAGTTAAATAAATATAAACAACTCATATTTAAATGAGAAGCGATAGTTATTTACACTGATATGTTTCTTACCCATGTGTGTGAGTTTTCCACCTCCTCTTTCCTAACTTTGGCAACAACAACAAATGTTTTCACATAACCTCATTCATATTTTATATTTTTAAAGGAACATCATAATAGTTAAATACATAAATATTTGCTAAATTAAATAGGTAATCTTTTTCTAAAGCATCGCAGTTAATTAAATACAAAAATTAGATAGTGATGCTTTTCAGAATTAAAAAATATAAAATATCTCAGTTTGAAGATATTGCTAAATCAAATTTTCATATCTAAAAATGTTGTTTGTGATTTAAAAGTGGGTTTTTTCAAATCCTTTATTACTTCTCCCACTTTCTCAACAACCAAACAATGACACAACCTTCAACCACATTTTACTCCCCGTAAAAACACTTATGGTGCATTTGGATGGGAAATAAACTTGAGATTTGAACAAAAGTCAAAATTTAGGCATACATCAATTCGTGTTTTGATAAAAAGACATAGAAATCTAGACATTTCACGTGGAAAAAAAACATGGAATTTGGAGGTCATGAATCCCAACTTCAAATTATTTCTAAATAGTTGTCATTTCTAAAATTTAAAGAAGGTGGAAGTTTTAAAATATTAAATTTCATATTTAAATCCATAACCAAACAAAAAACTTTACAAATATTCACTCCTTTTAAAATATTCACTCCTTTACAAATATTCACTCCTTTTAGTAAGCTCTAGGCTTTCATTGTAGATTCTTGACGTTGTTTTACTTCGGTTTTCTTTTAAACATTAAATTTCTTTAACATCAAGGCACAATAAACAAGGGCAGAACTAGAAATTTTTCAATGGGTGGGCTAGCTAAAGTTATTAGCTGATCGGTGCATATTTACATATCATTTTGTACCCTTTTAATTTATGATTTGGTTATGTTTTTGAGTTAAACTTGTGCTTTTAATAAGTTTTGTGTTTGTTTCAGTGTAATAAGCTTAAGGACTCACTAATTGCATTTTGGAGACAAGTTAACTCAAAACGGTGTCTGCAGATCAGTCAACTTCACGGATTGGACTGTACTTGCTCAAGAAGAACCAGAAAATGAGCCATATATCATTGGAAAGATACGGAAGTCTAGTTTCTGTAGAATTTTACGGTTCATGATTCCGAGTCTTCTAGAGAAAGTTATACATGTTTTGGCAACTTAAGGTCAAATTCGGCAGCATTTGCGTTACTGGGCCAAAAATCACATTTGAAGGCCTTTCCGATTTTTCCTTGAGTTGGGCTGCATATGCTTGGAAAGATAAGACAAAGAGCTTCAAGATCCATATTTTTCCAGATTTTTCAGACTGGAGCCACAAGCCCAAAACGAGCCCACAAGCTGGCTGCAATGCATTGTCATGCATGACATATGCATGATGAAGTGTTGTTGATTGTGGGAAAGTTTGGTGAAGCATATTCAATACATATATTTGAGTGGAATTTTGTAGCAGCCAAATGAGCCAAAAGATGTTGAAGTGGATGATGCAACACTAAGCCTAAAGACAAGAGGAATTGTTTTCAAATGCAATTGTGTGTTAGGTTAAGTTGGTGAATTAAGTGTAGTGTGTTAGGTGAAGTTAGTGTGTTTACATAATTCAATTGTATGATTCAGATTTTCAACCTCCTTAGGCCTATAAATAGTGAGGTTTCCTAAGCTTGTAAACACACCCCAAGGGGGGGAGCTCTCAAGCACTTCTCTAGAGCTCCCTTCCCTTCTCTCCCTCAAATTCTCTTAGTTTCCCTTTGTAGTTCTCAATTGTTGTAACAAGATTCTAGTACTATAAATCTCAAGCATTTTTCCTTTCTCTTCTTCAATAAATTCTCCAAACACTTCTCTATTCTCTTTCAAAGTTCTCCATGCTCTAAAACATTTCCCAAACACAATTCTCATTCCCTTCCAAATTCTCAAAGTCCTCAAACACTCTCTTCCAAAACCCACAAAGTTCCCAAACACCACTTTCCTTACTCTTCCAAATTCTCCAAATCACTCAAACACTTTCTCCTCCCTTCTCCAAATTTCCCAAACACATTTCCCTTCTCTTCCAAACGTCTTCATGTCTCAAGCACTTCACAAACACCTTTCTCTCATTTCCCTAAGTTCTCAAATTCTCCAAGTTCACAAAATCCTCAAGCTTCCCAAACACCTTCCTTTCCCTTCCAAAATCCTCAAGCTTCCCAAACACCTTCCTCCAAATTCTCAAGCTCTCAAACACTTTCCTTCCTTCCTCAAATTCTCTACTTAATATTTTCTTAGTTGTAATTTATTTTTCTTGTAATGTACATTCTTTCTTCTTGTTTTGTTTCTTTTGTTTTCATTATTGTTTTGTGTAGGAAAATTGAATTGGATCATTCAATCACCAATCCCTGTGGAATCGACCTCGCACTTACATACGCTAAACTACCAACGGTTCGTGCACTTGCGAGTATCACAAGTTGAGGATGCAACTGAATCCATTTTGGTGCAGCTGTATCTACGCAACATTAGCTTAAAATCTAAGGACCAAGTTTTGTTTGGGTACTTACTGTTTCTCTAGTTTTTCTAGAAATAAAAGTATATATTGGGATAAAATAGTAAAAGGTTGAGAGTTAAAATCATGAGTGTTTATTAAGAGATTATATTTCCTAATTGAGCAAACAAATTAAATATAAGATGATTATAGGCCTACAAAATTGAGTGGACAATGAGGTACAAGGCTACATTTGAGTGGACTACTAAGTTTTTATTGGATGAATAACATTAAAATACATGTAATATATTTTAATTTTATAAAAAAGCTACCTAGGCTAAAGCCCATGGTAGCCCTCTACCTAGTTCCGCCCCTGACAATAAAGAAATACACAAATAGCAAAGGACTCGCTAGTGTAGTTGTTGTGTCGGATTCAGTTGCACCAAAATGGATTCAGCTGCATCCTCAACTTGTGATACTCGCAAGTGCACGAGCCGTTGGTAGTTTAGCATATGTAAGTGGGAGGTCGATTCCACAGGGATTGGTGATTGAATGATCCAATTCGGTTTTCCTACACAAAACAAAAATGAAAACAAAAGAAACAAAACAAGAAGAAAGAATGTACATTACAAGAAAAATAAATTACAATTAAGAGAACATTAAAGAGAGAATTTGAGGAAGGAAGGAAAGTGTTTGAGAGCTTTAGAGAAGGGATTTTGGAAGAGAAGAGACATGTGTTTGAGAGATTTGGAGACTTTTGGAAGAGTAAGGAAAATGTTTGGGAAGCTTGAGGATTTTGTGAACTTGGAGAATTTGAAAACTTAGAGAAGGGAGGAGAAAGTGTTTGAGAAGTTTAGAGAATTTGATGAAGGAATGGGAGAAGTGTTTGGGAACTTGAGAATTTTGGAAGAGTAAAGAAAGTGGTGTTTGAGAACTTTGTGGATTTTGGAAGAGAGTGTTTGAGGACTTTGAGAATTTGGAAGGGAATGTGTTTAAGAACATGGGGAATTTGGAAGAGAATGAGAATTGTGTTTGGGAAATGTTTTAGAGCATGGAGAACTTTGAAAGAAAATAGAGAAGTGTTTGGAGAATTTATAGAAGAAGAGAAAGGAAAAATGCTTGAGATTTATAGTACTAGGATCTTGTTACAACAATTGAGAACTACAAAGGGAAACTAAGAGAATTTGAGGGAGATAAGGGAAGGGAGCTCTAGAGAAGTGCTTGAGAGCTCCCCCCCTTGGGGTGTTTTTACAAGCTTAGAGAACTTCCCTATTTATAGGCCTAGGGGAAGTGAAAATCTGAATTCAATAAGACTAATGCATACAACACTTGAATTATAAAATCTGAAATGGTTGATGCACTTGTATTAGAAAATCTAAATTGGGTGATGCACTTGTATTAGAAAATCTTGAATTGGTTGATGCACTTCCCCAATAAATCCCACCAGCAGCCCTAGCTCATCTTCATGTCATCATGACCAAGCTTCCAACCAGAAATGATAGCTCATGCCTAGCTCACCATGACCAAGCATCCAACCAGCACATGCTGAGGTCAGCATGACCAGCAACTTCAAGGGCTTACAACTTGGGCTTCTCTTAATCAAATTAGGACTTTAAGCACTCGAAATTGAAGTTCAGAATGTCTTCTTTCCAGCCATATGTTATTTGAGCCAATCCAAGTTCGGAGGAAGAAGTTAAGGCCGAAACAAATCGCTAACTCATTTTCCGCGCTGAAAAATTCCATCCTGAGCATGGCTCTGTGTTTGCTAGGTAACGGACTCCAGATTTATCCAATGGGGCTGAATTTTGGATATTTTATAGTACACACCCATTGGAACAACTTTCATGAAGAATGCGACCTCATCCGAGCTATGTAGGTTGCTGAAACAAAGCTTGCAATATGACCTACGGAACTGGACTGGCAGGGGGCTGTAGCCATAATGAATTTGTCTTTAAGCTCTTCATCAATTCATCCAAATTAGGCCTTAACATGCTTGAATTGCATGAATTATGTTCTCCAAAGCCATCATTGTTACCTAAAGCTCAATTAACTGTAAGATAAACACAAAAAGGATTAAAAGCAC
This sequence comes from Prunus fruticosa, assembly GCA_018703695.1. Lineage (NCBI taxonomy): Eukaryota > Viridiplantae > Streptophyta > Magnoliopsida > Rosales > Rosaceae > Prunus > Prunus fruticosa. Next base: position 16,795,205 of record CM031921.1, read on the forward strand.
AAGTTTAACTCAAAAACATAACCAAATCATAAGCTAGAAGGGTAAGAAATAATATACAATTATGAACCGATCAAATATCCCCGGCAACGGCGCCAAAAACTTGTTGCGTAGATTCAGCTGCACCAAAATGGGTTCAACTGCATCCTCAACTTGTGATACTTGCAAGTGCACGAACCGTTGGTAGTTTAGCGTATGTAAGTGCGAGGTCGATTCCAGAGGGATTGGTGATTGAATGATCCAATTCGGTTTTCCTACACAAAATAAAAATGAAAACAAAAGAACATAAAACAATGATTTTGTACAACACTTGAGAACATGGAGAGTTTCTGGAGAGAAAGAGAGAGGTGTTTGAGAGCTTGAGAATTTGGAGGAAGGTGTTTGGGAAGCTTGAGGATTTTGTGAACTTGGAGAATTTGAGAACTTAGGGAAGGGAGAGAAAGGTGTTTGTGAAGTGTTTGAGAGATGGAGACGTTTGGAAGAGAAGGGAAATGTGTTTGGGAAATTTGGAGAATGATGGAGAAAGTGTTTGAGTAGTTCAGAGAATTTGATGAAGGAATGGGAGAAGTGTTTGGGAACTTTGAGAATCTTGGAAGAGATGAGAATTGTATTTGGGAAATGTTTTAGAGCATGGAGAACTTTGAAAGAGAATAGGGAAGTGTTTGGAGAATTTATAGAAGAAGAGAAAGGAAAAATGCTTGAGATTTATAGTACTAGGATCTTGTTACAACAATTGAGAACTACAAAGGGAAACTAAGAGAATTTGAGGGAGATAAGGGAAGGGAGCTCTAGAGAAGTGCTTGAGAGCTCCCCCCATTGGGGTGTTTTTACAAGCTTAGAGAACTTCCCTATTTATAGTTGGGATGTCTATGTTAGAGTTTATTCAATCCTACGTGATCGTTAGTGGAGGCGCACCTGATTGTCTTAATTTTGTTGTTCGACCGCTCCGTTATTGTATTCGCCCTTTGTGGCCAGCTTGTTTTGGCCCCTTGTGGCTAATGGCTTTTTTGGCTGAATTATGAATGCAATCCTAGAATTTCTCAACAAAAAAAAACTGTAGATGCCCTTGAATTTTACCTCGAGTTTCAATTGAGTCCCGAAACTTTTTTATGAGGCAATTACATCGAATTTCAATTCAGTCCTTAAACTTTACCTCGAGTTTTAATAAAAATATCGAATGCCAAAAGTAAGTTCTCAAAGAGTAGGAAAATAATATGGGAGAATGCACTACAAAGATTTTATTAAGCTGCATTTGTTTCATTGAAAAGTTCAAATAATATATTTACCAAAATAAATATATAGTAATATATTAAAGTACAAAAGTTGAATCCTTCTCTTCCGTGGGTATATGCCTACCCTTTTTAAAAACTTTATTTCAAATAAAGGAGTTCCATTTGATTTTTCTTTTCTAGTTTTGATTTTGTTGTTTATACTTTAGTAATTTTTTGGGTTACATTAAAGGAAAGAAACTCCACTGGTTCTATGTGTGCTTGTATCTTTAAAGTTAATATTTAGAGTGTTCGACCTTTTTTTGGGTTTAAGCATAGATTGGTCGGTTTGTGCAAAGTAAAATAGGCTATGATTCAAAATGTAAGTTTCAAAATATACACATTGACATGATCTTAAGTTAATCCATCAATGCAGATGACCTATTAGTACAGTGATTTGGAGCAATTGCTCCCCTTAAAAAAGGTCTTGAGTTTGAGTCCTAAGAGCCTATTTACCATAGCAAAAGGCAAGGGGGGGGGGCAACGGCTGTTACTATTCACATAAATAGTGTTTATCATAGCATTTTTTTTGTTGGGTTTCCACCCATTGCCATAGTAACCCAATGACAACTACTATTCACATGAGATATGAGGAGATGAATTTATATAGAGTTTTAGTGCGGGAAGTGAATAATATGGCTGTATTTATAAATAATAATAAAAATCTAAAGTATTTTTTTCAAATTTTTTGTTATTTAAATTGGTTGTTGATGTCACAATGACTTTAGCACTAAGTCATCTTGCCTTGGGCCTTGCCCAAGTTGGTGGAGCCCAACGCAGGCAAGCCTTGGCTGCTAGAAACGGGATTGGGGGCCTATGGGGCCACTTGTCCGAGCTAGCCCCTCCCATCGGAAATGCTCCAACATCCTTATAGTGCGTTTGAGTTTAGTCTATATTACCTCTCAACAGAAAATGTCCTAAAAAACAAGTTTAACCCATCTGCTAGTGATTTGAACCTCTACAATTTTCCCCTAATACCAAAAGTTTCTGCATCAGCCAGTGGTCCCAGGTAAATAAATAAATATCAGAAGTTCATAAATTTCACTTTTGAATTTTGATTGAAATCTAATATCCTCGAACATTTTTTTTTGAACGTGGGTATAAAACTATTAGGTAAAAGAGCTGTGCGCACTAGAAGCCGACCTACTTTTTTTTTTTTCCCTTTCCTTTTCCCAGAATTAAAACCAGTAAGGAAGTATCTTTTTACTGTTTCAATCAAGTGGGCTCGTGACTCAAACTCTTGATAGCTTTAGGGTTCAAAGTCCACACACACACTGGTCGCTGGCTCACTCATGCGTGAGTGCTTTTACGCAACCCACTGGTAATCCGGAAAGATATGACACGTGGCATGTGATAATTGGTTTATGATGACTAATTTTTTTGAGATATTGAGCCACTAGATGCCAACCCACCCCCTTCAGATGACTAAAAGGCCCCATTGATAGCGCTTGGTTGCATCATGGTTCATGCCAGTCCACACCTACCCATGAGCATGGGCAACCCCAAACTCCATAGTTTATTCAAAGTAATAATGTTTGTTTAAATTAATGTAACTATATAACAACAGGTGGGTAGGTATAGATAGATGCGTATGATTAATTAATAAGTTGTGTTTGGGTCCGTCACTAACGCTAGAGCGATCGACTTCTAATTGTTGATGCATGTCAAGTTCTCGTCACTTGCATCAATGATTAGAAGTCCTCCACGTGCTCATGAGAATTTGCTCTTAGCATTAAATACACAAGCCTAGCTCATTTTTACTTATAAGAAATATAAGAAGTCATTAATCGGGAAACTTATAAATGGGGGAGAATTTAAGGAATTGAAATAAGATCAACTATTCCCCTTAGTTAATTCAATTCCTAATTTTGAAGGTATTGAGTTACAAATTTTAACGTGGAATTCAAATAATTTTTTTATTCATTATGTGTTCATAAGTACGGGAAAACATGAATTGAACTAATTCAAATACTCATTCTTGATAAATAAACATGTTATAAGTAGAAAATTATGATTTTGTTTAGCTACGGACCGAACACTATAACTAGAAAGGTTTCAATGAAAATTTAAGCACTTTATGGAAAAGAAAAAGAGGTTATATTTGGTCAATATTGTTTGTATATAATGAAGGGTTAGGAAAAATTATGCGTCCAATAACTGTCGAGAGCAAAATGCAAATTCAAAATGTGCCATCTTTTATCAATAGTGTAGAGAAGCCTAAAGTAAATTCATGTATGCCTTTGATGACTTCATCATTCATTCTTTATTTTTAATTTTTTCCATATGGAGGGTCAAAGACTCAAAGTTTTTTTCTTTTTTTGTTAAAGCATCTCCTACCGATATATCAAATTGCCATATTAACATGAAATGACAAAAATTGAAAGTTAAAGTTGCTCCAACTGAGTAGTTAAATTCTACATGAATTTGAAAGTTGGAAAAGATATGTCAAAAATAACATATCAAAAGCTTGATATCAAATATTATTTTAATATTTTTTTAGTCACGAACCCTACTATCATTTACTCTCTTTTAAAACTTTATACATAATATGAGCTCCATTTGCTTTTAAAAATATAATAAAACAATATAATATTTGGCATTTCAAGTGGAGTTAATTTTTTCTTCGAAGTGTCAAATTGCCACATAAACCATCAAATTCAAATTTAAGATTTTGCAAAATTTTGACATAATATTTTATGATTTTTATCTGAATTTGAACCCACCCTTCTACCAAAAATATCAGGCCTAGGATTCCAGAATTTGCAAAATCACTGAAAACCTGGTTTCAATTATTACACTAGGGGTTAGATTTCCTTGATCACCTCTTTGCCTTTTCTATAGGTCTATTTGCATTTTCTTTCCCCCTCTCTACGTCTGGCCCTGGTTTCATGTTCTGCAATTCTACTACTTTGAGAAAAATTATATCAATCACTAATTATTTGTACTTTGTATTTTTTTTATTATTTATTATTTCATACAAAGGACCTCACCAGTCATTAAAATCTCAAAATTGTACAAAATATAATTTATAACTCTATCATTGAATAGCACGTATATGTGGGGCTGGGTTGAGTTTCACTTGTCTTTGATGCTGTCTTTGTTGTCAAACTTAAGAAAAATTCCATGAAAGAACAAAATACTTCCCTCCTTACCAAGTAAGTAGGAGCTCATACATTCCTGCAAATAGCATTGTGATATGTGTGCAAAAAAATTTCTTTTTGTGTTTTTGATAAATTATTTTTGTATATATGTCAAATTATGACTTACAGGAATGAGGAGTATCTCCTTACCGTTAAGTAGTATCCATCTTTGTTGGCCTTTTACGCAATGTGATCTTTGTGTTAATTAAGAAAAATTCTTAAAGATATGGTCTAGCTTTTTAAGGAAATATTTTCTTTTTCTTTTGAGGTAATGCGGGCAAGTACTCTATGTATTTTTTGTCCAAGTTGTTGCTTAAATATGAAATTAGTTGCCAATAGCTCAGTAGAAAAGAGCATTGACTTGCATATTAGTAGATTTGAAAAGGGATTAAACTTCTATTTTACTATGAAAAAGTTTTGAATTCTTTTTAAAAATTTGTTGTGATTGTAGAAAGGTCAATATCAAAGAGACCCAATTCTTATTTTGTAAAAGCCCACTACTATGTTTTAAAAATCTTTGATAAGGAACTACTAAGTTGTAAAGAGGCCCAAACAAATTTTATTTTATTAAAAACCCATGAAAAGACATGCTTTATTGTATTGTACCCATCATTTTCACAAGTCAAAGTAAATTGAGTGTTTCTAGTTCATTCAACCCAACATTTCTCTTTTTTACCTCAATATTTCTCTTATTATTCATTGGAAAATAAATTAAAGGGAAGTTTTAGTGGTGATGAGAGAGTGCGTGTTCCTTTAGAGATTGTGAAAAAATGACATGATTTGATTGGTCATTCTCACCACGCATTATGGTGAGGTGGCAGGAGATCTCCTTTGCGTGGGAGTATATATAAAATAGAACAATATTATATAGAGGCTTCCAAGAAGGATGTGCGTATTATAATTAAATTAAGGCTTAATCGTAATAATGGTCCTTATATGTTCATACCTCAATTCTAAAAATAGTTGCAGAAGTTCCCCAAGTATGTATCGTGTTGCATCATTGGTCATTCCGTCAAATTCTGTTAAGTTTTCTGTAAAAATTGAGCTCACATGAAAAATCATGAAGTGTTTTCTCTCTCTACTCAATTCTAAAAATAGTTGCAGAGGTTCCCAATTATGTATCATGTTGTATTATTGGTCATTCCATCAAACTCTGTTAAATTTTTTGTCAAAAATGAGCTCACATGAAAAATCATGAAGTGCTCTCTCTCGGGTGGTGAGTTTGGTACAAGGGAGGAGAAGCAATCAATTTGTTTTTTTTTCCTTTTCTTTATTTAGTTTTAGTTTTATTTAATTATTTTTTGTTATTTCGTTTTTATAAGTATTTGGAATGAATTTCCAAGTTTACCCATGGATTTAACGAAAAAATAGACATATTTGACAAAAAGGACTAGTAGTGCAACACGATACATAATTAAGAGACCTCTGCAACTAATTTTAGAGTTGAGGGATGAAAATGTAACTATGGGTATAGTTCATGGACCATTGCTACAATTAAGCCTTAAATTAATGATATTTTATTTATGGGATGTGATCTAATGGTAATTTAGGTTCTTTTTCAAATATTATTCATGCAAAATATCAGATAAATGATAATTGTTTTATCCATTTATTGTTCACATTTTTTATTTCAAATTTTATCTAACGAATTGTGTTTTTTTTTACTAACCTTACAACTTCTGTTTTTTTATAGAGATAACCTTAAAGAATGACGTAAAATATAAATGGTTAAGATCGTCGAAATATATTGTGGAGGTAGCCTAGGAAGGATGTGTGCAATAAGAATATCCTTAACATAGATTAACTACTTACATAGAACTACTAGATCTTTTTTTTTTAAATGAAAAATATTTTGCTATTCCTCTTAAACATCGACCCTTATTTTCCTTTAAGCAAAATTACATTTTTGGTTCACATGGTGTGGCTTATTTATCACTTCGGTACCGTCATTTTAATTTTGACAATTTCAATCCTATAGTTTAGGTTGGGTAGCAATCAAGTCCTACAAGTGTAAAATTGTTAAGAAAATGAATGAAATTATTACGTTTTGAGTTGATTGCAAATATTTTGGATAGACCAAAATGTCCTCACATGGTGTAGTTGCATATTGCCACATCAAATATCATCAAATAATGAGTCAAACTACGATGACTGAAAATGTAATTCAATTTCGTATTTAGGAGGATTAATTATGCTATGCTAATCTTCCATTGAATTCATGATTCAAATAAACGAAAAATAAAAGGGGAAAAGATTTATGAAATAATACATTTACTTTTCCAAGAGAATACTTACAGACAATATAGCAATTTATATAATAATTGATGAAAATCAAACAGTTTTTAAACTTTTGTTTTTTAATACAAGTGATAGTCTAAACTACAAGAAGATGGAGGTTTCTCACACACACTACTACGGTGTCATGTGGGTTTGAACCTTAGATCACTAATTTACAAGTTAAGACTTTTTTTCATTGGACTATACCCCATTGGCAACAGTTCCTAACCTTTTGAATAAGTTCAAACTGAATACATACAAGCTTAAGCTAAACATCCATTAGCCCTAAATGCGTGGTGATTAAGTCAGATCACAAGGGCCCTGCTTATTAAAAAAAATATATGAGTATGATCACTAGAAATTAGAATAATAAAATAAAATAAAAAATAAAAAGGATGGTGGGCTCCCATCAGGATTTGCAGATTGATGAGACGCATGGTATATGGGGACAAAGCATATATTAGGATTGCAATCTTTCACAAAGAAATGGATCCTTCTGGCTTCAGAATCAATGCACAAATCTGGTAACTAAGAAGCCCCTTGTTTTTGGACAGTCCTGATTCGAATACATTTTGGGAAAGAAAGAAAAGCCAAGCCAACAATTTCACATTTTTTGCTACTTTTTGCACAATTTAGCTACTGCTAAAAAGCAGAAAAGTTACATGTATACAATGGAACATTGATAGTAGCATATATATATTTTTTCAGTTAGATATTTGTGCAAAGATCCCTAGCCCTCGGTGAATATTTGAGTGCGTGAACTTATCAAATCCTTATTTAGATTCGAGGCATCAAACGAAATATACACAAAACAACGTATAGAAAAATATAAGAATTTTTTTTATCGAGTCATCAAACGAAGAATAATCTACAAAACAAATCTATAAAGAAGTATAAGAACCTTTTCATATCGTAAAATTTTGTAGGATTGCGGACCAAAATAATATTTACTTAAATGTTGTATACATGTATGATGTATGCAAAAATAGTTACCGACCGGCCATATTTCAACAATCCCAACCTTTGAATGGTGATGAATACAATGTATGAAAAGGATGAGTGGGATTGTTTTTGGAGTAAATACGATTTGGTATGACTTTAAACGAAAGTGACAATAAGAATGAAAGGGAGACATTGAAAAAAATCTTGAGGACTATAGAATTCAAAAAACTAACTTATTAGGTATACTACAGTGAAAATTGAGCAGTAATTTGGGGACTATTGCTACAATTTATTTTTGAATTCTTTTTTAAAATTTGAAACTCACAATTTCACGAAAAGAAAAAACTTGAATGTCACGGATTCATACCCCCTCCTTTTCTAGCTAAGTTTTCCTCCAATTTCACACGATACGTCATTTGCATAAAGCTCCAAAGTAGGAACTATTCTTTATTTTCTATACTATGCAAAAATATAAACAATTACGAATGGATATATTTGTAATTTTCTTAATTTAAAAAAAATTGGTTGGTTGTAACTCGTAGTTATGAAATAGTTATGCCGATAACCCCCAATCTATATGGTATGTGTGGCACCACCAAGTCATTTTAGTTAAACCCAAATGTTGTCAAGGGAAAAAAACTTGAAATTAATATGAGGGACCCCCATCTGCTTATTTGAATGGCATTTGGGATGGATCCAATCCAACACCCAATGGGATAAAAATATGATGATGATGTATCCCTTCACTTACATGTTAGACAAAGTCCAGTGAATAGACTCCATCAAATTCGATTGATAAGACTTCTCCTGGATACTTAGTGCAAGGGATGTAATTATTATTTTTATCTTACTTTTGAAAGATGAAATACATATTGAATAATTAAATTGCTTATAGAGTTGGCTTTTTGTGTTGAATGTGGATAATCTTCACATTAATTAAATTCACCTTTATCAATTATCATGATGGTGCACAGTAGCACCAAGGCCAACAACACCAAATAAAGTTTGGTAAATAGCCTTGGTCTTCTTTCTTTGAAAGAGAGTAATTTGCAAACGGAGAACTTGGTGGAAAGCGTCTTAACTTGCGACTAGTGGTATGAGTTTGAACTTTTATGTAATTTTTGATAATGTGTAGGTGAGAAACTCCCCTCCTGCTTGTAGTTTTATACTATCGCTTATATTAAAAAAAAAATATATAGTACTTTGCCAGCAAGGGAAACCAATAATCTTCGACATTATTAACTAGAGGTCTCTATTAATTGTGAGCTTAGGAGAAGGTGGTCGACAAAATATGTACAACAGAGTCTTGGAGCTTTCATAGTGGTGGACAAAATATGTATACGAATAATTTTTGGATTGTTAGGCCATATCCAGCAATGGAGAGCTAAACGTAGTCCACCCACAGAATATAATAGTTTTTTAAGAAATAGTAATGTGCTATATTTTTATCGTCTCCAACAGTAGAGGGTTAATTTTAGGATTTTTTGGAAGAAAAAAAAGGGCTAGAGCTCGCTGGAGATAGCTTTTGAGTGTGAAATGGCTAAATTTGAGGATTTAGTCCACTGCTGGAGATTACTCTAGTGAGTCATTCTATGGTGAGGGCCATATTTATGGCAAGGTTCTATCTCTAAACCGTTAGTTCAGGGCTAACCAATTTGATCCAACAGTTAAGAGATAGGCCTATATAAGGCCCTCTCACTGTATAATTCTTGTAGGTTTGGCATGAGCATATGTGTAGTGGGCCTTGGAAGAAAACACCAAGGCTGTGTTTTGTCTATAAAGCTGTAAACTCCAGCAGAGCGTGTTTCCCTTTTGTTTCAACGAAGCTCCCCAATCCCTGGCTTAGGTGACTTTTGTCCTTTCAAAATAAAGGGTGAGTAGAAAACATGTGAGCCCAAAGAGAAGAAGAAAAAGGACAACGTACTGGAACCACAGCTCCTACAGTTACATTCACCCAAATTAAGGCATATTCCTTCTTCTTTTTGGTACAGAATGATAATTCATTAAAAGACCCAAAGCACAGGTCAAGCATAAAATACAGAAGCAACAATAAACAGGAAGATTACAAAACACCAAACCAAAGCACAGCTTAGTGGAATAAGAAGTAACTCTTCCAAACAAACAAATTACAAAACAGGCCAATTCCTTCATTCATTTATAGTTATGTCAACAATGCACATCGTTAGGGCCAACACAAAGACAAGGCAAGGCAAGGTAAGATAAGTGCCAGTAAAATGTGGCGGGGCGACGTAAACAATCAAATACTTCATAGCCAATTCAATGTAGTAGAACTTGTAGTACACTAAGCACTTCTTTTTATATTCATATCAAAGCACAGTTAATGAAACAGCCAAAACTGATAATGCTCTTACAGGAATAATCCTAAAGCTACATTATTACTTATTACAAAATCATCTCACCTAAGCTTTCATGGGGGCGGTGGCAGATGTTGGGTCTTGGGTCTTGAGTCTTGGTTCTTCTGGTTTGTTTCCAAATTTTGTGCTGCTGCTGTTTTCTCCGCTTCAGCTTTCTCAAGCAAAGCCTGTTGATGCATGGCTTTCATCATCTCCTTCATTGTCCTCTCCTCTCCTTCAAGTTGCGTTTTCATTATCATCTCAGCCTCTTTGTCAATTGGCTTGAAGTACTCTTCTATAGCAGCTTCCTTCACGTAAAGAAACTTTGATACATTAGCAAATACAAAGACATAAAAATAAATTAAATTGACACAACACAACAATTCATATTGCAGCCATTAGTCTGATTAAACTAAACAGTAAGGGCAATATGGGGCACTTTTATTTTTTCTGGTACCGTGTGATATTTCTGTGAATATTCATTCATTTGTTTGACACTTGTTATTCTTGGTGTTAGAAATTTTCAGCAGGTTTAATTCTTTCCTTTTAGAAAGGTGGTAAAAATGCCAGATAGATGCAGTTGGCTGGTTGAGTAATCCTCAAATTTGAAAATGGATATGTGTCGTTATCATTAGAGAGAGAGAGAGAGAGAGAGAGAGAGAGAGAGCATATATCCCCAAACTCCCACTTATGCTGATTTGAATCACAGTAAGTAAAATTTATGAAGTTCTACTTATTTAACCCTTTGTCAAATGGGCTGAGCACCACAATAAAACTCACCGTTTCTTCCAGCTTCCTATTTAAAGTTTTCATCTCCTCAACCATACGACGAACTTCCGACAAAATTGTTTGCTCAGGGATCTTTCTTATGGCTAACTTCCGCTCATTTGCCTGGAGAGAGAGAGAGAGAGAGAGAGAGAGAGTCAATCACTTTTAATAAAAGAAATGGGAAAAAGAAACCAGTACTCAAAGTATTAAGGCAACGAATACCACAGATCATATGTAAATCCTGTTAACTATAGGTAGTGAATTGGTAAATAAGATAAAAGCAACTTGCAAGAGAAATGAAGATACAAATCAAAGTCAGTATCCATTACCAGCTATTTCAAGCTTATCAATGTAAGGCATCCAAATATAAGCTACTGCATGCTGCTTTTGCATCTATTGCATATATTTGAAAGCTCAAAAAGAAAAAAAAAATCATTCTGTTGCTGAAAGTAATCAAGTTGCCTTTGAATAATTGATGTGACAAATACTTTCAACAATTGCATTCCAACTTCCTCAGAATCATTCAACATAAAAGAGTTGGATTTTCCTAGTTGATGTACAGAATAGTGTTCCATTTGCTTCTCTATGATTAAAATCCCCCTCATTATGCTGTAACGTTTTCTTACACCAAGACGCCGCAGACAGTAGAGAAGGCAACTAGGGAATTAAAAAAAGGAAGCAGGATCAATGAGTCAAGGGAGCAGTTTATATAATTAAACAAATTCTGATAGAAACATTTTGGAGTAAATTTTTCTTGTCTCTCTCACCCCATCCTTCTGATGGCAACATTGAGGACATACAAGCCATTGGAGAAGTTCTCAGGGTTCATGAAAGTACTTGAACAAGGTAAGGCTATGATGCGATTCCCATATGAAAGAATGCCTAAGCATTTTCACTTTCGTCATTAACCTCTACATTTAAGAGTTCTTTGACACGGCTAAGTTAGTCTATCTTATTAAACACTGTCCAGAATAAGAAGCCAAGAACACTCCTTGCCGCGCCAACCCCCTTAAAAGCACTAATAGTAAAGTAATACAAAAAAAATGGTGGCACTATTTCAGAAAATAAGGAAGTTTAAATGAAGAAAACCACATCACGCATGCATTCCCATGATATAACAAGTAACAGCAGGTACATCAAAAATCCGGCATGTCACCATCTACACTTGTCCAACACAGTTTTGAACACGTATGAAATGCATCTGCAATAATTGTCTCAAGAAATGATCACTGTATTGGGTGCATCAAATATAGTACTGATCTAATAAGGACATGTGCTTAAGGCCTAAGGTAATTACGTGAATGTCAGCCATTTACAGACGGCTGAGATGCATGTACTTCAACAGAACCTAAGGTTGTTATTGGTTGCCAAAACTAAGGTAAATGTTTGATTCATTAGAATGAACCTTAACGAAACAAACCTAAGGCTCATTCCATTATCTGGTTGCCAAAAAAGAAAAAAACAAGATCAGGCAAATGCCCATTCTCCAAAATGATAAATCCAATTCCACTCCCTACCAACTTTCAACTCTTCCTGCTCTATCCTCTCACTCTCTCCACATTCCATTCTTATTTTAAGAGATCATCAACAATACTAAAAACAGTAGCGAACAATACGAACTTTAACTAAAATTTGCACAAAGATTAACATCGTAATTCATCTCAGGCTAACACTGTGTCCATCATTTCATGCCACTATTGAACAAAAACTGCATTTCTCCAAGAGCACCTAACTTTTGACTAACAAGAGCAACAAAATATTAAAACGATGAACTTTAAAAAGAGAAATAGGAAAAAGAAAAGGCTAACCTCTTTCAGACGCTTTTCAACCTCCAACCGAAACGATCGGATTCTCCGTTCTTCGTAGCCCGAAAGAACCCTCGCATAGAATAGAGCTTTCCTTCCAAATTCAATCAGCTTGTTCATTCTTTCTCACCTTCTCATCCACCTTGAAACTCTTCGATTTCAGCTAAAACGCTCCGTTTTCTACCAAATCAGAATAGAGTATTCTCAGCAGCCAAACGAGGATAAATTGAGAATTAGAAAAGTACTTTTCGAATCAGAGAATACACAAAAACAGGCTTGGGAATTCAATTGGACAACTAGAACTTAAAACCCAGGAATTCCGATCCCTAAGAAGTAAGGAGTGTGTGCGAGAGTGAGTGTCGCGCGGAGTTTTCTTACCTCTACACGCCGGAACAATCAACAATGGCTTGCTTCGATGGAAATGTTGGCTGCTTGAGCCGGTTGGGGTTGGGATTGACAGTGAACCGAGTGGGGCTTTGTTTTGCCGTCTATGGAAGGATGTTCTGCTGTGGGTTATAACAAGTCTTAGCGTTATGCAGATCGGGGTTGGGTAGACTTGTATATCCAAACAACTCTTTTTATTTTTGGGAGTTTTTATTTTAAGACACTACTAGCCTCGATTGGTCATATTTTGAAGGCAAAACTTCTTGTTATTATAGTTTGTTTTTTACCAAATTATTCATTAGTTTACTAATCTATTAAGTTTATTTAGTAATTATTCCCACTTTTATTTTTTATTAACATATACTAGCTTCTTTACGCGCTTCGCACCTAAGAGGCTTTTTTTTAAAAATTTAAATTTATTTTAGAATTAAAAAAAATAATTGGTAATTGTGTTCCATAAAAATAGGATCCATTATCTGATTTTTCTTTTAATTTTAATTTTTTTAAATATGAAAAAGTGTGAATTTACCATATTATCCTCATTTAATTAATAATTTCAATTCTTAATGTTGACATTAACCAAAAGGTATTTTCTGGTATTTTGAAGGGCATTTTCTGGTATTTTGAATGTTTCACCGTACTTTGTCTTTTGCTTTATATATATAGATTAGCAAAGAATTATTCCCACTTTTAATTTTTAATATATTACTATTCCTCTCAATAGAAAAGTCCTCAAATAAAAAACAAAAACTAAAAACTAATGGTAGTTTATGAAATTTTGTAAGTTCTAATATTTAATAATTGACTAAAGGTATATTCCCTCTATTTATATTGAAGATTATTTTATTGAGCTGTATTTTTTTTTTTTGGGTCAGAACTTTATTGAGCTGTATATTACCATATCATTTGGTAAATAAGTTCCTAATCCCGTTGCATGAATTTCTTCTCCGGAAATGGGAGATAGCAAAAGTAAAAATAGGAAAAGAAAGACATGAAAATGTCATCCAAATTCCAAAACATGTTTTCAAAGTAACATATCAACAAGAACTTGACAACACTATCAGTCTTCTACCACCACCCACATGAAGAGTAGGGGAATATATCTCAAAACAGTTTGTTTTAAGGGTCAGATATGGAAAAACTCTATAGACAAAGTGATTTGATTTTTTCGCAACGCATTCATTGCATTGTTACTGGAGGAGAAGATGGATCAACCCTTTTCATCATTGGCCTGCAAATGCTCAATCCCTCCTCTTCTTCTTCTTCTCATTCTTGTCAAGTGAGTTCTTCAACTGCACAAAACAAAGAAAATTTAGCATCTCAGAAGTAACAGTCTAGTCTAATATATGATTACGAACAACAAGTCTAGTCTAGTAAAACATTTAGGAAAACTTACCATGATGATGAGTATGCGCACAAAAACAGCGACGAAGTCACTGAAAAGGGTCATGGCATGCTTCACATAGTCCAGGTCACCATTGTGTGCCTTCTCAATCATTTCTTGAGTGTCAACTACCATGTACCCCACGAAAATCAGAAGCCCGAAGTACAACTGCAATTCAATGAAACACAACAGACTAAGTTAAAATGCAAATAGCTCCCCTCATTTCAGCTTTAACCAACCAGAGTAAAAGATGACATCGCCATTTTGTTCCTATTACTAACTGATAAATAATTCCTCACCTCAAACTTATACATAGCTGCTGAACCCCCAAAGATAGAAGAAGCAAATTGCAACCAGAGTAGCATGGACAGTCCAGAAGAAAGCAAGCCCCCCAGGTAAAGGTATTCTCTGCGCTTTGCCAACATGGCTGCTGCTGAGAAACAACCAAAGGCCAGAGCAGTTCCCCCAAATGCACTGATCAGGACACTGGCCCAAGATATTAAAAAAAGAAGTCAGCATGTTGTTCGAGTCTAATTGGCCAAACAGAGAACACAAGGCATTCCCTAGAGGGGATAAAAGAAGCAGTTATGAAACCCAAACATGTTATTGCAAAATTTTAACCCAAAATGCTCAACTTCAGTTATGAAACTTAAAGAATAAAAGGAAAAGAAAAGAAAAATAAATATTACCATATGGCTTATTTTTGCAAAAGGAATCACTTTAGAAATATAAATACATATACTGCACATGACGGGAAAAGAAGGAACAACTGCAGTTGAAAGAGACCTAAGTTCCATAATTTATCGTGTAGTCTCATGTTTACTGAACTTGAAAGCTAACACTTAATAACGGGAATATGTACCTTGGATTAACCTCAATGGCCAGATGAATCAGAGGACCAAGAGTAGCTCCCTCAAGGAGACCAGCAGCCATAAGTAGAGAAACCCTCTTTTTCTGCTCAACAAAAACACAATAATTCAATACAGGAAAATACATTACAACAGCTGAGACAACACAACATACATATGGGTGCATAATCTAAAGAATGATCTTTCAATAAACTCTACCTCTTCATAATGAGGGGTGGCGAGTACCCAGATCATACATCCTACGCAGCCAAGAAGAGTTACAATGCCTCCAATGTTCCATAGGATATGCAGGTAAGCTCCAGCAGCTGAAGCGATGAGAGTACAGCATAAGGTGAGGTAGACCTGCAAAATTAAGAAATTAAGCAGTAAATCAATCGTCACAGAACCCTTAGTTTGAACCAGGAAATCACATGAGCCCACCCACGACTACATCAATCGAGGTTCAACCAAGATTAAGCAAAACCCTAACAAGAACAAACCACTCAACCAGAAAAGTCAGCAAAGAAAGTTAAATTAAGAAAAAAGATATAGAAATTCACACTTCTTACTCTGTTATCCGAGTAGCCAATGAAATAAAAAAGAGCCAAGAAAAGAGAGATGGGAGATAGGAACAAGAAAGACGAGAGAGAGGTGTTATTTCTGATTTATCGTCCACCTCCTCCATCTCTTCTCCTTAAATTTTTTCAATTCCCCTCTTTCTTTAAATTAAAAAGGAAAAAATTACAAACAAACTATGACAACATTCAATAATTGCAACAACACCACAACAGCATATGAATCTATCCATTTCTCTTCCTTTCTTTTGATTTTCTTTTTTTAAACATCAAAATTCTCGGTAACCAAACAAATGAAAATCCACTGAGAGGTTTAAGATACAAAGAATTGAACATAAACGAAGCCCTAAATATCAAAACCAATACATCCAGCACGATTTTTTTGGCAAAAAAATTATCAGCAAGAAAAACGAAACGAAGGCGGACAAAAACCCGAGCCACTCTCACACCTTGCGAAATACGTTAATTACTCAGTCTAATACACAAAACAGGCAAGAAAATGATCAAAATGAACAAGATCATAAGCAAATTCTCTAAATTTTCCCGGTAGCCAAACAAAGCCTAAAACGAGGGTACAATTCACTTCCGAGGAATAGTGTTAGCGAAATACGTAAATTGCCGAGTATAATACACAAAACAGACAAGAAAATGATCAAAATGAACAAAATCATAATCAAATTATCTCTTCATCCTAAATTTTCCCGGTAACCAAACAAAGCCTAAAACGAGAGTAAAATTCACTTCCGAGAATTAATGTTCGCGAAATACGTAAATTGCCGAGTATAATACACAAAACAGACAAGAAAATGATCAAAATGAACAAAATCATAATAAAATTCTCTCTTCATCCTAAATTTTCCCGGTAACCGAACAAAGCCTAAAACGAGAGTGAAATTGACTTCCGAGAACGAGCGTTTACCAGCTTGAGATGATTCTGAACAACAGGAGAGATCTGACGGAAGTTCTTGAGAGACTCGAAGTTACAGCGGTTTCTTGAAGACGTTTGGGAATCGAAGAACGATGTGAACGCGTCCATATTGCTTGGTTACAAGAAAATGCGAGAGAATTTGCTGAGAAAGTGAAAACTGAAAAGGGATTGTGCGGTGAGATCCGGAATTTATAGGGGCCGAAGGTCTTCTGTTTCGTGGAAACTTCTAGCTGCTTTATGATTCTTATTATTTTTGGGTCAAGAAGCTGTTTTTTGATTTTATTACTGAAATGAGACTAATTAATAGAGAATGGACTCATTTACCTTTTTGCCCTTATGGTATTGTGATGAGATCCAGGAACTTTTTTGCCTGGGAGTCGGATCCGAAAACTTGGCGACTCTTTGCAATGTAGTTTTTTTTTCTTAATTTTAATTTTAACTTTAAAATAAAGAATTAAAGAGATATTAATTTGTGTTTAATTTCTCAATCCATATACTTAGATAAGATTTTTTTTTAAAGAAACCTTGGTTATAAGGGAGAACTTTATTGATCAATAACTGAGAAAACAAATGGGGATTAAAGTCTAACCCTTATTATAAGCATCCAAGAAAAGTACATCCTATATAATGTCTGGTGGTTCCTCAAACTACTCTACTCTTATACTTGATACGATTTATAATTATAGTTTATTTGTATTAATATTATGCACGAAATTTGAGTTTTAAATGATGTAGCATGTGCACGTCATGAATATTTAATAAATCATATTTTAGTTTGGATTATGATTTAATTAATTTATTTTAGGAGAAAAAATAAAATAAAAAACTTTGCAGCTTTAGTTTCCATAAAATAAAAACCTTGCAACTGGCCCTAAACTATCAAATTTGTCGTCATCCAACCATATTTTTTAATTATAACATTATGTGTATTACTATGCAGAGATCAAAATGTGTCATTAACACTTCATCCAAGCACAATATAACAATTTTTTTGTTATAAAAACAAAAAATAATATCATGTTAACATCACCTTAATTTTGGCATTTTCCTGACGTTTTCATTGCACGTATCTTATTAATTACATCATATTATATAAAATTTGTGTTCTTGTATGACTTTGAGAAATGGAATAAAGTTTATACCCTTTTTTTTTTCAAATAATAAAGATGGGGAATTGTAAAAAGGCCAGTAAAATGTTGTATTTTAATATTTTCGAAGAGATCATTTAGGATGGTGACAAGAACCATGAGTTTGGGTTTTCGGGTCAAGCCAAAATCAAGATGAATGTCATCTTAGCAATTACATGCCTCATAGAGGGGCATTTAGGGAAATAAGAGCAGATGGTTCTGGAGCGTTCTCTTTTGGCGGTTGACTAATATTTTATTTGCTAATTGTTTTTTGCAACTTGAATTGAGATCGCTTTCTCACTAAGCAAAATTATCAATGGTGAACTATCAGACTCCTTCACTCCCATCGACGGTATTAGACAAGGTGACCCTCTCTCTCCCTGTATCTTTGTGTTGTGCATTGAAAAATTGTCCCATATTATCTATGATGCTGTGGGAAAGAAGAGTTGGAAACCTATCAAATCTTCTCAATCAGGACCTGCTGTCTCTCATTTGTTCTTTGCTGATGATATGATTTTATTCACCGAAGCCAATACTTCGCAAGCAAGACTCTTAAATTATTGTCTAGATTTGTTTTGTAAAGCTTCTGGCCAAACTGTGAATTTTGAGAAGTCTTCTATTTTCTGCTCCCCAAATACTACTAAGGAGTTAGCCCATGAGATCAGCCAAATTTGTGGCTCTCCTATAACTGATAATCTGGGTAAGTACCTGGGCATGCCTTTACTGCACTCCAGAATCACCAAGACCACTTATGGGAGCTTGGTAGATAAAGTCCAGAAGAAAACTTGCAGCCTGGAAATGTAATTTGTTATCTTATGCAGGGAGGGCTACTTTGATTCAAGCAGTGAGCCTATCCATTTGTATGCTATGCAAACTACTAAGTTACCTGCCATATTTGCACTAATCTTGATCGTCTGAATAGGAATTTCTTCTGGGGTGGCACTGAGAAAAAGAAGAAGATTCATCTTTGCCAGTGGAATTTGGCTTGCAGACCAAAATGTAACGGGGTCTTGGCTTTAAAAAAACTGCGATATGAACAAAGCTCTTCTTGCGAAGATTGGCTGGAGGTTGCACACCAATGACCACGGATTGTGGGCTCAAATTTTTAAAGCCAAATACCTAAAAGGCCAATCCATTCTTGATCAAACCCTGAAAACTAGGCACAACTGCTCCTCCACCTGGAAGGGCGTCCTTTATGGCTCCAAACTTCTAGCCAAATGCATGAGTTGGAGAATTGGGAATGGTGAGACGACTAATTTCTGGAAGGATAGTTGGATCTGTGATAGTCCTCTTATGCACCATGAAGGAGCTCTTGATATGCGTGACATGGATTGCAATATTTCCAGTTTTTACAAAATGGGTGGTGGAATATTGAAAAGCTTAGGACTGTGGTGTCCGAGGATCTAGTGCAAAAGATCATCTCTTATCCTTTTGGTTGCGAAGCGACACAGGATGACCAGATTTGGAGGCCCACTGCGAATGGTGTTTTTACTGTCACTTCTGCTTACAGCTTGCATTTTTCTGTTTTTGGCGAGATTGACCATCCTTGGAATGTTCTGTGGAAAATGAAGATTCCCCCTAAATTGAAGTTCTTCTGTTGGCTTATGTATCAAGGTAAATTGATGTCCAATGAGCAAAGAATGAGACGTCAGCTGACTGGGATCCGTCTTGTAAAGCTTGTGACTCGCACACTGAGTCTATTATTCATATCCTCAGGGACTGCCCACGAGCTAGAGAGATTTGGAGGACTATTTTGACTACTAAAGCTCCCTCCCATTTTTTCAGATCTGATTTTAAACCTTGGCTTCTGAGCAATCTTTTTTCTTCAGCCAAGGAGAGTGGCAATTTAAACTGGAACACTACCTTTATGTACACCTGTTGGTATATTTGGAAATGGTGGAATCAATTGGCTTTCAACAACCAAGAGGATCGTCCTTATAATCCAAGGCAATTAATCCTCTCTCCTGCTAAAGACTGGGTTAAAGCCTCACTTGCTACTATGTGTAAGGTGGATAAGGTGCACTCTTTCATCTCCTGGAAACCCCCTGGCCCTAGCTTAAAACTTAATGTTGATGGGTCAAGACGCACCTCTTCTGGTTGTATTGGCGCTGGGGTGTGATTCGCAATGCTCCTGGTAATTGGATTGGTGGTTTCTCTTTGAACCTTGGCCAGGGCCATATTTTGGATGCTGAAATCTGGGGGTTATATTTTGGACTTGCTTGCTATGACTAAAGATATAACCTGCCTTCATATTGAAATGGATGTTGCTGTGGTCGTCCAACTAGTGAAGAATATTGATGGATTGACTCATCACCCCTTTGCTCCCCTAATCAATGCTTGTTGTGTTCTCATGAAGCAGTTTGATAATTGCACTCTCCTTCATATTTATAGAGAAGGAAATAGTGTGGCTAACGAATTGGTAAACTGGAGTTACAACTTAGACCTGGGCATCCTCTATTTTGACGAAGCTCCTCGTTGGATTGGCTCTCTTCTCCTTGATGATATCACTTGGTGTAGCGAAAGCTAGATTAGTTTGTCCCTGTTTCCTTGTAGTTGTTGTGTTCGGGGTTTATCCCCTCTAGTTTACCCAAAAAAAATTATCAAACAAACAACTGGAAAATTCTACAGTAATCCAAAAGCCTCCGTGAAAGGGCACACAAGCTGACACGTCCTCTCGCCAATTAAACCTTGCCACATCAGCAACTCGACATGGCTTGTTCTCATTTGTCCAAGTTCATGTTCAATTTCGTTTGTTTTTTTTTCATTTTTATTTTCTTTACCAAAAGAAGAAGTAAATTCTGCCTTTTCTAAAAACAAAGTGACGATATTTGACGTCTCAAAAATTCCGTTAGTTGTTGACATGGCTCTTATATGGGAAAAAAAATTAGGAGTTACCTAATCGATTTTGTCAATTCTGTTAAAATTGTTGACAAGGCTCTTATGCTGCGAAAAAAAATTAGAGGAGCTACACAATCGATTTTGACAAAGTTATTGACGGACTTAATAATGGGGATTAGAGTTACGATAAAAAATTATATCAAGGAAACAATGTGGATTATGACTTTCGGAGGACAATGTAAGAAACTAGTATAATTAATTCTTGTTTTCTTATGGAACTCTGACCCCAAATTCCCCTTATATAAGAAAAAAAAAATTCAAGGTAAAAAATTCTCTATGAATGCCAATAGGAAAAAAAAAGCCTATTTCATGTGTGCACATAATTTTCTGAGTTTTTTTTATTATAGAATCCAAATGGGTATGTTTTAGAAGGTACACAAAGAATAAAGTAAAAGTGCACCGGACAACTAGGCTTCAACTATACAACTTTTTTAATCAGTGCAAATTAACAAAGACAGCAGGAGCTGGAGATTATGGTACAACTTTGTCTAAAAGGCTAAAACCCTAATGAGATTGATTAGCCCTAATGATGTTTTGTCCATGTGAAAGAGGAACCGTTTCTTGAGTTCCAAGTTATAACACCTGCCTCTGGAGCCTCTGCTTTCTCAGCACTTCATGGCATGGGGCAAAAAACTCATGTCTAAGGGCTTCCTCTGCACTTATCCTAACCCTAGGGTTCACTGTCAAGCATTTATCCACTAGATCGAAAAGGGGTCTAGGAATTTCCTTAAAGAAGTCTGGTCTCTTTGTGCTCCTTCTACACCAATCCTGTAGTTTAATAGATGGCAAAGACTCTGTACTATAGAGGTCCTGTGACAAAATAATACCTCACAATTCAATCTATGTGCATATTAAAATATCATGGCCAAATTGAACGAATCATCGCGTGGTGTGGGTCATATGTCAATGTTATTCTTGTGGTGAATTTTTTAAATAATATTGTTATGGTTGAGGCCGTTACCAATCTCAGTCCAATTCAAAATTTCCGTCCAATTGTTTGCCTCAAATGCTTGGGTAAAAAAGTCCTTTCAAGAAATGGACCCCCATTTTTTACCCTTAAGTCAAGCTTGAAAAGACCTTTTTATCCTTACACATGACAGGCGCATCCGTAAAATTAGACGGATATTTCGATTTGGACCTTGGTAACAAGTTTAAGCACAAGGATATTATTCAAAGTTTTCTCATCACATGAAAAAGAGAATTCAGTAGATCAGTAGAACTCAGTAACATTGAAGTGGACCTACACAAGGATGATTCGTGCAATTTACCCAAATATCATTTACTAGATCAAAGTTATGGAATGATCAATACCACTGGAAATGATGATTCACGGTCGTGTAGCTTTGCAACTTCCCATAATTCTTCACTGCCCCTCAACTTTGCTATGTCCTTTATGTTCCTGATAATGAACATATGGTTGGCAAGACGAAATGTGAGAATAAAGAATCTGAAGAGTAAACATAAAACTTTTGGATCAAAGCAAGGATATTTACTGTTCAGGATCTCCAAAAAAGGGTGTTCTGCCAATTATTAAGTAGAGTAATGTGACCCCAGCAGACCAGATATCAACCTTGGGGCCTTGATGTGGGGATCTCAAGAGAACCTGCATAAACCACACATCCAAACAAAGGATCACGACCAAATATAAAAAATATGAGTCAAGAAACGAAGAGTGCTATAGTGTTGAAACTTTAAATTAGGAGTGAACTTAAAAGACTATTTCCTGTGCTTGGTTGCAACAATCTTCAGAAAGTTTTAACTTTGAGTTACATGAATGATGATATTTTGCAAGCAACAGACTGCATCTCTCTTTAATCCTCAGATTCTCACCATTCATGGCTGTCACACTCACAAGTAATATGTTGGTTATTACTTGGCAAATCAGTAGAACTCCGATCATACAGGAATTTGAAACAACTTTATGGAGTGTAACGCCAGCATCAAATTGAGGATATAGGGATTAAAAGTAAGGTAATTATATAAAACTAAAAGTTAACGATAGTTATGAATCCTCACCTCTGGAGCCCGGAAGCCTTTAGTTCCAGCACAAGGACCTTCTTTCTTCTGCTTTCCACTCCCTAAGATAAAAAATAAAAATAAATATAAAGAAAGATAAAAATCATGGCAAACACAAGTAAAGAAATTTGCTAGTCAAACCACATTGTCGAAATCACTAGAAGGAACAAACCTCTGTTTCTAATCAAGCCTGCACCACCTATACCATTGCCAGTTGAGTGCAGAGGCATAGGAGTGATATAGAAAAGCTTGCCATCCTCATTTCCCGGAGGGGCAGGAACCCTCTTTCTCATAGGAGCTGAAACACCTGATGCTTCATGAATTGGACTCTGCCTTGCTTCCTGTACTAGGCTGATGAGCTCTTTCCTTCCTTGGCATGGCAAAGGTTCCCTCAGCCTTTCTGCCAGAGGAGTCCTGGCACTTGTCACATCCTTTGCTGACGTTATGCCTGAGCCATCTGCACCTTGACTTTTCATAACACTCCAACTACCTGAATCATTATAGGCCTTCACTTGACTGAAAGCCTTCTTTTCAAGTCCTTCGGATCAAAAGTGGGTTTGAGACCTTTTTTGGTCTCTCCATTGGCCTTTATTGAAGATTTAACACTTGACATCCTAACCGTGGTTCGAGGAATAGATTTCGCATTGGTAAGTTTCGCATCGAGGCTGTTTACATCATATCCAACTTTTGATTTGCCTGTGAAAATATGGATATTGGCTTCATCATTTCCCAATCTTTTTATTTCATAATAGTAAGACCAAAAAATTCAGACAAAGCCATTTAGCATTTATAGGCAGAAACTATTATTATTGTTGTTTAATTTTTTTTAAAATCTTTTTTTAATTCTCCAAGTGTATTGGTCTGCAATGAGAGAGGGTTTGAACCAAGAAAGTTTGCTGAAAAAAAAATTGTACCTAGGCGAGCAATAGATTGAACTAAAATCATCATCCAATACTTATTAACACTAATCAGTATCACAACAAAACCGAGGTTCAATAAATCACGTCAACAGAAAATCTAGTGAGAAAGAAGAGATGAAAACTTACCACTTGTTCCATACTTCTGATGCAAATCCTGTCAAATATAGGAAAAAAAAAGGTAAAAAAAAAGAACCAGTCATGGACTAACAAATTGCAATATGTTAAAAAAAAGATAAATAAATGAGTGAAACAGTCTAAAAAGAAAATAAAAAACTGGGACAAGTATAACCAACCGTGGCAAGGTTGAAATCAATGAGGTAACCTTTGCTGGCCTGACAAGAGAAAAGGAAGTTACCAGGTTTAACATCTCTATGTACTACGCCCTGTGAATGTAGAAACAAATATTTTAGAACCTTTTATGAAATGCTCTTGAATCCAAATATAATATACATAGCAACTAGGCCTACCTGTTTATGAAGGCTTGCCAGCGCTTTAAACAAGCAATAGCCATACCATTGGAGATGAAAAAGATCTATCTCTTTCTTTAAAACCTAAAGGTAAAATCAACATTAAATAAAAGGCTCAAAAGGAAGAGAAGGAAAAGGAAGCCAGAGAAATGTCCAATAATCACCTCAGGCCTATCATGCTCAACGTGCTGCAATACAAAGCAATTTGAATTTCCATTCGTGATACAGCCTTCATATTTTATCACGAAGTTTTTGCCCCTAAATTACAAAATTCACTGGGATGTAAAATTTCACCACTTCGTGTCTCTAAAGCACAAAATTTCTTAGAGTGAAACTTAAAACACTTACCCAAATCTTTCCAGCATCCTTAACTCATTGTTAACAT
Source organism: Prunus fruticosa (assembly GCA_018703695.1). Taxonomy (NCBI): domain Eukaryota; kingdom Viridiplantae; phylum Streptophyta; class Magnoliopsida; order Rosales; family Rosaceae; genus Prunus; species Prunus fruticosa. The sequence continues at coordinate 16,819,688 of CM031921.1, forward strand.
GATGCTTATGAGCATTAGCATGCGGGCCTGCAGAGCAGTTAAAGCAATATGAGATCTGGAACTTCATTTACTCAAAGGGGTTCGAGTAACACAATTCATAATTTACAGAGTTGCATTCTACCTAAAAATATCAGGAAACTAGTCTATGCATGTTTATATTGACAGGACAGTTTAAGCCCAATTGGTTCCCGACTTATGCCAGTTAAAATATTAAGCAAAAAATTATTAATAAAAAAACCAAGAACTTAGGTACATTCTATCAATGACAACAAAGTTTTAGATTTTAGTTTTCGTTTATTAACTTTTTATAGGTAGAAGGTAGCACATATTTACATTGCACAGGTAAGTAGATTTGGTAATCAGAAGAGGCAACAGTCTGACCCTGACATAAAATTCTTTTATAGGACAGCTGACAAATAAAAATTATGTGTTACTTACATTTAATAGCAACCTTTGTCCCGTCATTCTTGCTTTGTGCCCTGTAAACAGTGCCATAACCGCCTACCAGTTTGGGAAACAAACAAAAATCCATAATGACAAACAGGTTGATGGGGATGTGAAAAATCCAATATTTAATCAAAGCTTTACATACCTGAACCTTCTTCTTCGTCAACAATGTAAGATTCAAAAATAGGAAGTTCTTTTTTCTCTGGTTGATCCTACAAAGCGTCACATGCTTAATAAATATAAGATTGTCAATTAAAGCATACTTGCACACATTGAAACTTAGAGTAGGCATTAATTATTCGTACTGTAGCATACCTTAGGAGAAATAGAGTTATGGCGTCTCTTTCTTTCATTAATATGCTTGTCATCATAATTCTGCTTCGATTTCTGTGCCATGCTGATTGGCTTTTGATCTATTTTCTGGTGCTGGTTCTCTTTCGGAGTGGCAACAGCCTGATCATGCTCTAAGTAGTGTGATTGCAGTCTTGGAGCCATTGTATCCTTGTGAATGGCCTTGATTTTGGCAGAGGGCTTCAACAATTGCTTTCGAGCAACAGAGAATTCAGTAGCTGGACATATGGTAGAGCTCTCATGTCTTGTTGTTTGATTTTTATTTGAAGGCATCGTATCTTTACAATTTGCATGTTTCAGTCTGGAGTCACTTTCAGGCAGCATATCAGAAAGAGCAGTATACGGCTGAGATAAATTTCCTATTTCTCCATTAGGGCTGGAAGGACTTACTAACAACTGTTCGTCCTCACCTCCCACAATTCTTTCATCTTCAACAATTCTAAGATTTGTACCATTACATCTGCCAATAATATTCACATCCACCTCTGCTGATATATTGCTTTGTTCAACTTTCTCTAGGAAATTTGTTCCCGTGCAGTCTAACTCGTGTAAGTTAGCTCCTTTGTAAAGGACCAAAGCATCGGACATGCTGATGGGATTAGCTGGTTCTGCATCAGCTTGACAAGCCATTATTGTTTTGTTAACATTCGTTTGCACAATTATATTGGGCCTCATTTCATCTGACATGTTTATGTTTCTGCTGATGTAGTCAGTCATGCGGCAATGTATCTGCAAAACTGATTTGATTTAAAAGCTGTCCAGAAAAGTGATTTGTTTGGTTGCACTTCACTTATGCAACACAAAAATGCTTTTGAAATGAAATAGAGAAACCTCGAGGGGGTAGTATTCAAAGAAAAGGGAATATATGAAAAATGCCAAGTGTACATTTCTAAGTCTCAGAAAACAAATAGGTATCTTAGGATGTCAACTTCCATGATCAATTTATTTTACAAACTAAATAAATGAGATAAAGGGGACCCCCAAAATTAACAGAGATCAATTAGCTTTAAAACCTAACATTAAGTCCAACATTTCTGGTTTGAACACTAATATTGAAGAATGAAACATCAGAAAAAGCAACCAAATTTATAGAACTATAAACTCTATACAACTTTAATTCAATCATACCTTGGGAGCACTATGTCCAACAGATTTCGGCACTCCAATTTCTTCATTCACTGCAATTCATCACCACAATCACCAACCAAACAAATTAAATCCCCCAAATAAAAACAGAACCATAATTTTTTTTTCCTTTTTGAAGCAAATATTACCATTTCCAAAATCCACAATCAATCTCCGCTTGGCCAGAGGCCCGAATCCGCAATCCACAACGAACCGCTTTCGCTTCCCCAAGTAGCTTCTCAGTGCATCACCAGCACCGCCACACGAAACGGACTCCACGAAAGCTTCAAAGGAAGCCAGAGACGGCGTGACGCAGAGAGATTCCGATAAGGCGAGAGGCGAGCCGGGAAAGGAGCAGAGGTATTGGACCTGGCGAGGCGACGCCGGGAACAGCGTGCATCGGGAGGCGAGCTCGGAGAGGTGAGTTGGGCGGCCGAGTGACAAGAGGAGGGCCAGGAGGTGCCAGGCCTTCTCTGAGTCGGAGATGGCTGTGGCAACGAGAGCTGAGTCGGAGGGGCGAGTCGCCATTTCCATGTCTGATGAGATTTGGATCGGAGAGAGAGAGATAGAAGAGAGGGAAAAGAGAAGCGCCAATTTCGCACGTGTAGGGTTTGAGATTCACCTGACGAGTTCCCGCCAAATGTTTCCCCTCTCTTTTTTCATAAAAAAGAATTTGAAAGTATAAAATATGTGGATGAGGTTTGGGCCTGTCAAGTTCAAATAAGTTCAGCGGCCCAGGTCCAGATTCGGATGGTGAGATCTAATATATGACCATTAATTGAGATCCTATCTCTTAACTATTGAATCAAATTTGTTAGCCTGATCCCAACGGTTAAGAGGATAGGACCTCATCAAGGACCATATATAAGGCCCTCGTTATAATATTCTTGTTGCTTTGATTTGAGCCTTCAAAAGGTAAGTACAATGCGCTCGCCGCTCCTGGACACCTCATCGAACTAGACATAAAAACATGAGCGCATTGTTTTGGTCAATTGGCTTAGCCCACATATACTTATTTGGTATAACTTTGTAGTAGTTCATGTTGTTAATCCGTATAATTATTCATCCATCGGGTACAATGATTGTTTGAAATTTCAATCATATCTCAACATTTATGTTTATGTCGTGTACGAATATTAGATGCAATATTTTTCCAAAAATCTCATTTGGTACATTGTACTTACATGTCGTTTCCGATATCGATATATGGTTGATATTGTCATTAATATTTTTCTGATATTTTCTTGTAATACATTATACATATATCTATTGTCATTAATATTTTTCTAATATTTTATTGCAGTACATTGTACATAAATTTCTTTGGAATTCGATATCAACATTTTGTTGATATTTTTGTATTTTCATACCGCAATATCTTTCTTTAGAAAAATGCTAGGAAAACCAAATTTATAGACGAGACCAACTTGTATACGCCACCAATCTAATAGCATTTACTCTTCCGTTCAACATTGATATTTAATAGCAAGAGAAGTTGGTGGAAAGCCATTTCCTTCCGGAAGTCTATGGTTCTGAATTGACCTCTTGTAGAGGTTAGAGCAATTTCACCCATTTGCCCTTTGCCATGGCAAGGGGGAGTTAGGGCAGCCACTATTCACATGAATAGTAATTGCCCTTACAAAAGGAATGTGTGTTTCCATCCGTTGCCATGGCAACCACTATTCACATAAGATATGAAGAGAAGAATTTGTATAAATTTTTTATGTGGGAAGTTAAAAATATGACTAAGTATTTATTTTTTTTAAAAATCTGAAATTTTTAGTATTTTTTTATAGATTTTTTATAAATTTTTTTGGTTGCTCGCGTCAGCAAAATAAGACAAAGCCCGGGCAAACAATTAATGACCGACTTAAAAGTCCTCTCAACTCAATCTGAATTTCTACCAATGAAGTGTTAGTTAAATTGATCCACGCTTTTGGTGTGCTCTCAATCTTAAGTAATCCTGAGTTCAAATCCCCTTGTACCCTTGTGTGCTAATTTCCCCCTTCCCCTTCCTAACTTTGGCGAAAAAACCTCAACATAAATTTTCGTTGAATTTTTGTTTGAATTACTTCCTTCAAGCCTTCACTGGTATTAGCCCCAACTACTTCCACACCCAACTTTCCAATTGCCCTCGTAAATTTGAGGGCATTGTAAAATTAGAAAGGAAAAGGTCATCGTTAGTTTCGCGTGGGTGCATGATACTTTATCAGCCAGTGAGATGCGTGCGACCTATGCGGATCGCACTGACTCTCACACTAGAAAGCTGTCATGCACCCTTGCGAAACTGATGCTAGACCCCTCAAAGTAGAAGAGGTGCTTTCAAGCTGCAAACGGATTTGCCAGACGGGAAGCAGCTCCCCAGTAATGTCAGAAATGTTGCACTATTTAAAATTTGAATATAATAGAATTCGTAGACACACCAAGGAAAGAACAAGATGGTGAAATAGAAACATATTCAATAAATCAACTAATCACGATGCAAATTTGCAACAATCATCATCAATATACAAAAAACGGAAGTAAACTTTCCATCAAACAGAAGATAAAGAAATTATACAATGAATTTGTCAAGAAAATATTTCCTGATGTCCTGAATAAACGTCAAGTCATTCTGTAGATGGTGAAGATAATGAAAGGTTCAAGAGGAAGCCAACCATGAGTCCAATGAGTCCCACAAAAATTGCAAAGGTGAAGGAGAAGCCTGGGTCACCTTTCCGAAATCTTCGCCTCTTCAGTATATCCCGTGGTGAAAAAAAAAAAAGGAAAAAAAAAACCAGAGAATGTCAGTTGGTGAGAGCTGTAAGTAGTTAGAGCATCCACAATGGAGGCTCTAAATGCCCCGTTGAAAGTAGGAAAAAAAGAACACTCAAACTCCCAATACAGAGAGATTATGTTATTTCCGATACCAGGTCCTTAACTTCTAGTAATGTTGTAATGTTGTACTGTTCTGTGATTCAATTAGCCACAAAAAAAACTCCTATTCAATTTTTTCCAGAAACTCCTGAGGTCACCTAATAAAAGTCTTTTTCTTCCTGCTTTATATGGTTGTGACAAATTTTTCTGGATTACATATGTGTATAGCTAATCGTGGACCCTTATATCCAACTTTAAATGTCAGAAAAAAAGCAAACGATCTAGGATAAGCTACTTAGGTTAACTACTTCAGTCTTTTTGTATGTGTGTGTGTAGAGAAAGCAGAAGAAATAACTATACACTGACCAGTTCCTGTTGAAGGTGCTGTGTTTGTCTAACAGCTGCATCTCTTTCATCCTTCAGGCGCTGGAAAGCCTGATTCTACATGTAAAAGAAATATCAATGAATAAGAATATGACAAGAATTCAAATATACAATGAATTACTGTAATGAGCATACCAAGACATTTACAAATGGAAACACACCGCTGGGTTCTGGCAATTGGAGTCTCTTCCTAGAATCCTTTTGTTATCTTATTATGATTCTAAATACACATTCAAATCGTACACATGATTTCTATACTAAATCACTCGCTATATTCATAGACCACTATTAATCAAAGTCCCAAACTGGTGTTTCTAATTACGCATTCTATTGCAGAATGTAACACACAATACATTCTTGGATTAAGTTTGTGAAGTAGTGGAATGAAGAACTACCCTTAGAAAACCAGAACTATAACATGCACAAGCATGATTGCATTGTTACACAAAAAGACAAACAAGTTCTAGAAAACACCACAAGGAAAGTACAACAACACTCACAGAATTAGTATCAAGACCATGCATGGAGCTCCTTAAAGCTTCATCTTCTGAGTTTCCTTGAGCTAAACCAGGAGTCATATACACCACTCTAAGCTTGCACTCCTCTAATGGCCTTCCACCTTCCTTGGTGAACTGAATGAAACATTAAAGTGCTTTTCCAATGTCATTGTTATTTCAAAATGATAAATTAAGCAAGTCAAACAGAGAGAATAGAGCCCAATTTAAAACTCTTACAGTATCTTGCGGGAGGTCATCAACATCAGTATTTGGGGGCACTGTTGTACTCTGTAGGAGAAATTTATCTTTACACTGCATATCTGGAGGATATTCTCGTTGGGCTTGGAGGGTGACTGCAGACCCAGCAGTGAGTTGGAATTGGAAGCCATTATTACAAAAGCTTTTAAAGAAATAAAGGAGAATATAATAAAACTAATTGAGAATGTACAAACAATTACATTCTTATGATTGGCCAAAGCCAGAGAGTACAGCTCTTAGATTCAAAACTTGCCATTTAAGAATCCACAAATCACCACTAGCTACTTTTCTCATTAAAAAGTAAGATAAAGCACCGGGAGATGATTTCTGGGGCAGCCTCAAAAGTTTCGTACAATTGAGGTGGTGATAATAAAATTAGAATAATAAAAATGAAAAATTGTAACAAAGTAATGAGTAGCACCTCTGATGACACATGAGTCCCAAGCCTGTATAACACCAGTGTTGGGTCGTACAAAGTACTTCTTAGGTGAAGTGGTTTTAACCTAGAAAAAAGAGAATAAAAAAAAAAGAAAATTGTAACAATGTAACCAAAGAACATGCACTAACAATTTCCAGATTGGACAAAAGAAAAATACATGCCCAGCAACAAAAATCATAAATACGTTCACCAACAGAATTGGTACCTTAAAAGCAACATGGTGTTCTGTGTTGTTGACAACTTTTAGATCACAAAAGCTTTGCTTCTCCAGCTCAACTGAACAATGAATGTCATAATTATAAGTCCATTAGTACTTTATCTAACGACATTATACACGGAAAGAAGAAACTTTTTAAGCCAGATTTTGAAAAGAACCTGCCTGAATGTGGCACTACAATCAAAATCATGTGATGGCCCAATATATTTATCATATTACACCCTATTAGTCAGAATTCTTTGAATTTTAACCATTCCAAAGACCAACCAGAGTAGTGTTGGCACCAATTATCATATGCATTGGTGTAGGTATAAACATGTCTTTTCTATATATATATGCACATGCAAAAGATAAGTTTGAAAACTCCGGGTCAAGCAAGTGGGTTCATGTTGTCCAATGCTAGCACTAGTAATTCATGTTGTTTATAGTGTATTCATCACAATGTGTATTTACGCTTGTTTTTAACAATTCCCTACTCAGCTATTCTTATATGGCTTCTTAGTGATATAATCACTAGTTGCCATTACATATTACCTATTCTGAATAACTACACCATAGCCCAGAGACCTAAAGGAGTATAACTGATAAGGCGACCATGGAGTCCAGAGACTTGAGGGAGTAATCCCACTCTTTATACATAGTAACCTTCAAAAGCTTTCTATAAGCAAGAGAAACAAACACCAAATAAACCAAGATTCCCACCAAAATCTAGGTTGTATCGTGGAGGTGATATAAAGCCATTCAGCAATTATGAATAAAATTTCACTTGGCTTAAAGAGCGTGATGTGAATTAAGAAAAGGTTACCAAGTGGAGCTCAAAAACCTGAAGGATACAAACCCAACAAGAGAAGCAAAATAACATTAAATACAAATGAACGAGTGTCTGATTTGAAGTCATAAACACATCTATATTATAGCAGTTAAACAAATCCTCCCTCTACTTTGAACTTAATACATGTTTGACTTCAATATGTTTCGTATGCAATCATCTTTGATCACATTCCACCTTGCCTTGGCACCCATCCCCATCAATATAAGACAATCATTTCAACCATATATCTACCATCAATATAAGATATAAGAAATTATATGTGGCCTAATTAGCTTTGCTTCTAGATCATAAACCTTGCTGAGCTATTAAACTAGTCGAATAATTTAATTTGAACTTTAAAAAAAAAGTAACAATGATGGTTTCTTCCCTTCAATTCACTAAAAACAAAAATTCATTAGCAATGAAATTCCTACTTTTCCTTGACTATCCTCAAATTCTCCAAAAAAAAAACCATCTCTATAATCATTTTTCAAGAACAATTTCCCACCATAATTCAACTGCATCCCCATTTGGTTACCTAAAGCCTGTGTGTGCGCAAAGAGATAAGGGAGAGAGAGAGAATACATTGGAATTTGAGCTCATCCGGAACAACAGAGATCATCTGATTACCACCACCAGCACTCATGATGGCCCACCGCCAAAGATGCAACAATTTCCTTTCTTTTTCTTTTTCTTTTTTCCCAAAAATTCACCAAACAATCTCAAACCCTGCCATTCACATTACCAGAACAAACCCTAGCTCAGAAAAACGTAGAGAGAAGAGAGAAGGTGCAAATTAATTGAATTGTGAAAGAACGTGTGTGTGTGTGTGTTTGTGAGAGAAAGAAAGAGAGAGAAATTGAATTGAGACTAACACATGGTAGAACGTACGTAGAGGAGGAGGTACGGATTGCTCGGTCCAATTGCCAACCTTCTCTGCTTCGAAGATTCAGCCACCAAGATCGGGTTCGGGTCCGAGCGATCTTCAAGACCAACCGAAGAAGAAAGAAAACAAACTCCACCTCCTAATTTATTTTTTATATTTTTTAAAAATATTTAGAATTTTTAGAGCGAAAGAGAGAGAGAGATAGAGTGGTCCGATGGAATGGCGGAGCTTCGAATTTCAAAGAGAGGTTCAGAGGGACAGAGGTGGAGAAAGCGAGAGAGAGAGAGAAGGAGGCTGAGGGACATGTGTCAGTAGGAAGGGAGTGGTGACGTCCGCTTCAAAAGTTCGAGAGACGAGACGACGACGCTGAGAAGGAGAGGACAGGCAGGAGAAGCTTTTGAGTGAGGGAGTGCGCAGCATAACCTGTCTATACCAGACTGGATGTGGGACCCTCCTACGTGTCACTCAAAATGATAAAAATGATAGGTTGACGTGTCCCCTCTGCTTTTCAATCCCCTTAATTTAAGGTCGGCCCAAAATCTACAAGAAAAGGAAACAAAAATCTATCCCGCCAGCATCATATATTGAATGCGAATGGGGTATTAGCTCATTGGTAGGAAAAAACTTTGTGTAACCGGATAACACTATCTTATTATCTTGGACTAATAATATTATGTAGCGTGAAAAAGTTATTATATGTGTCATAACATTATTAGTAGAAAATAACAAAATAATGGCGTCCTCGTTTTATGCAAGTGATTCTTTGTTAGTAAAACCATTGGTATGCAAGTTAGTGAATTGCGGTTGGATCTCCTATTGCACCGTGTATGTGAGAATACCATCTCCTTTTAACTATGGTGGACAAAAATACTTATGTTGAATGCACACCATCTTAATTTGTCGAATTTTTTTATACTTTGTTTTATGTGATTTTAGTTAGCAATTTGGCTCATTTAGTTTGATAGTCATCTCAATTTAACGATACGTTCAAATTTATGTCTAATTATGTGATGAAGTAAGCAAGTGTACCTCTCGCGGTGAGGTATTTTGGGCAAACTTTAGATGTGACTTTAAATTGCCATAAATATCAAACTACACAAGTCAAATTGCCAAAATTTAAACCACATGAATCAAAATGGAAAAATCTGTTAAATATAACTAAATTGAAAATTATTTAGTCATTTAATTACTATCAACATGATTTGTAGTAGGTGATGCTTCTACTTTATCTTAATTATTTTTTAACTTTTGTTCGTGGGTTAAATGTCTCTATACCTTGAAGTTTCAGATAAAAAGTTGGGTTGTCTCACTGTCACATAATCACACTTTTCCTTGTATGCAAAACAATTTCTACCATCCGAGTGTAATTAAAGCGTAGGTAAGGTAGGGAACTGAAAACCATTTTGGACCTATTCTGACCTTATTATTATTATTATTTTCAAAAGTTGATAAGAGGAGACAACAAATTAAACACGAATATAAAAGAATTATAAAATTTATCATGAAAATAGGGCAAATTGACATTTACGTATAATAATCAAGTGGTTGTGCCATAAAAAATGTGTGCCCTAGTTGCCTGTACGGGGGAAGAAAAATGAAAAAATGAAAAAAAAACCCCTATGTATTGTTTCGTTTGATTTTAAAAAACATGTATTTTAGTGAGTTTTTCATATGTAAATGAATCTTTTATACATACGTGTATAATACGGAAAAATGCTAACTAGGGTCAGATAAACTTTTATTTTATCATATTTTGAAGATTACTGATGAAATGATAAGGCGAGGGAGATTGGTATAATTTATTGAAAACTTTTTTTTTTCTTCCTAATATTGTATTGTACCTAACTTATATGAAAATGACACTCCAGATTTTGAAGCGATTTAATTTCTTGTCTTGGAAGACAACCAAAAAACAACAGAAGGCTGATCTAATGTAATCAGCTGACAAGAATCAATATAGTAATGCATGTGTTTGTAGCTATATAAGGAAAGAATCATAAACTATTGACCAGTGCAGAATCAATATTCATCATAGGGAAGTTTATTTCTAAGAAGTTTAATTACGCGAACAAAACGGGCCTTAAGTGTGAGATTTTATGGGACATTATTCAAAGCCCAATACAGTACCGTCCAGGCTGATCCACCAATATTGGGCTTGTAAACACCTCCAGAAATTCCCCCCTGGAAGTGGCCACTAACAAGATGTCATATAATCTCTCTAAGGCAATATAGGAATCATTATATCCCAACCCATATAAAATATGAAGGTATAATGCTTCCCATGATTAAACAGAAAGAATGAAGCAACTTCCTGGTAAAATGATGTTTCACCGTGAAATTTGGGAACCCTGCCCCTAAAAAATGATTTAAGACATTTTCTTGAAACAGAGCTGTATTTTTGCCTCTCATCCAAGCACACAGATGTTTATATCTCCAAACTCAAGTTTGGTAGGGAGGTTCAGTTTACCTAATAGGGAAGAAATCCAGCAGGGAAGGAAACATAAAATACATGCATTACTGGAAGCTTGATGTTGCAGTTGTTGGAAACATTTTTTTCTTCTTCCTAATTAATTATGAACTGAAACAACAGAAAAGAAGAAAAAAAATATAGATACAACAAAAAATTGGAGAGAACTGATACGCCTATCAGATTAATGGATTCCAGGGTATATATAGTTCTTACAATGTGAGTATTCCGGGGACTCCTCTGACAGTGAAAACAACCAAACAAGAGCCGTGTACTATTTCTCATTTGAAAGTTGAGAACCTTGGAAGCTTGTCTCTCCAAATAGTACAGCCTTGCCCTCCTAACCTTCCTGTGGCTCAGTACCTTTAGCTCCTTAATGTTTGGTGAGTACCTGAAATAATGAGTAAAGAAGATATCAAATATTCTTTGCCTTTCAAACTTGAAGGAAGGCTTTAGGGGGAGAAATAACCAGTAAGCTTAAGAACTTTAATTGGAACCTGAGCATCATTATCAAAAAATCACAGAGAGTAAGAAAACTGAATTCTACACATTCTGCTGGAGAATTTTCTTTTCCCGTTTCTTTTATTAAATACAAAATACAATAAAAATAAACCATTTTGGGGTGGTTGTGGATGGGAGGAATCCAATCACACAATTAGTGTAAGTTTGCTTGCTCAACATCCTCCCAGCTCATACATGCTTCTACAATGCTTTTATCATCTATATAAATGTTTAAAGAAACAATGCATCGAACTACAAATATAGAACAAGTTGTTTACATTTCGAAGAATGCAATATATGTTTGCAATGTATCCTAGACTTAAGAAAGTCCTAATAAATAACCATGGGTGACTATTAATATCTCAGATACATTCTCCATGTTAAGTTCATCAGAGTCATGTAATTGGAATCAAGGGAATCACATAAAGCCCAACTATTTATTTGTGAAGGGTTATTGAACCATAGACATGATAAATATATATGCTCTAGCAAAATCAAGCTGAACTAGAAATACACAAAAGAAAACTTACAGCGGGAACACAATCCAACCCCTATTCCAGCAATAATCCTCCAATGCGAATGGTTGTGTGAATGCCAGCATTTTGTCTTGAAATGACAATGCCTTTATAAACAGACAACCTACGCTTATTTTCAGGAACTTCCTGTAGGTCACACAGAAAAAGAATCACAAAAGATTCACTTCCGAATGGTATTAAAATCTGCAAGAGAAAGTTAGCAGAAACACTATTACCAGTTTGATTTGCACAACGTCTCCAGTTCTAATGTCCGGAACTGGCCTTTCTTGCACTGCTGCCTCAACTGCCCTCTTGTTTAATATCTAACCAAGCAGAAGAATTTTGATCAAAATTAAATTTCAATTTTAACAATCACTTATCATAGGAATAGGAATCGGATTGAATGACGAAAAAACAAATGACAAGCAAATTAAGAAAGGTTTGTTTCAGCTTGTTTAATCCTACATTCCAGCTCAGAACTCAACACAACTTTGATGTCATTCTTATTTCCTGCATTTTCTCACCAGCCAAACAAGGCTTAGGCAGCAAAAGAGAGCAAAGAAATAACGTACCCCCATTATGTCCCAAGCTTAACCCGAGACTTTCTGGGCGTCTTCGGCTCTTCAGGCTCAGACTCCACAACTGGTTCAGCCTCAGCTTCTACGATGGCCTCTGAGGCCTCTTCACTTCCAACTGCTTCAGCTTCACCTTCAGTGCTCGAATCTGCTCTCACAACAAAGTCCAGTCTCGACATTGCAGCGACGATGGGACTGAAGCTGGACCCAATGAGCTCGACGAAACCCTCAGAGAGCGAGACCCGGGCGGAATTAGAAGAAGAACGACGAGAGAGGGGAAGCGGAAAACCCAAGCTTTACCGGCGGGTGATGGGTAGGGTTTCTTGGCATTGTTATCAGAGCCTGCAAACCACAAATTCATCAATTTTCACTCCAGACATTGCTAAAACACACACACAAACGCATGCAACATACGCATTGAGACAGAGAGAATACCTGAGGAAGGGCTTTGGAGGCCATGATTTGGGAATTAGGGTTCTGGGAAATGAAAATTGAGAGAGAGAGAGAGAGTAGATGGATGATGGATGATGGTTGATGGATTGGTGGATTGGTGGATTGGTGGATAGGACAACGGCAGAGGTAGCCTCATCTGTTTTATCTTTTCTCACGTGCGTCGCACGTGATACAATCATGCTCTTATCTTAAGCTCGTACATGGCGTGTAAGGCCCGTTAGGTATCGTACTTAAAAACCAAAACTCAAAACCAATAATTCTTTTCTGAAAATATAGTTTTCAAATACTCATTTTAAGATCTGAAAACTTTTTTGGTATTCAACTTTAAAACTATTTTTAAATCTTAAAATTTTGAATTAATTAAAAACAAAAATCATAGGCGAGAGATATCAGTAGTGCTATTGTCGTTGGTCTTCTTCTCATGCTCTCTCTTAACGTACTTCTCATGGTTCGATAAGGCCACCTTGAAATCAAATGCTTTGTTTCGCTCTCCAGTCCTAGACCTGATGAACATGCGCTTTCTGGTGCCGTCCTCGATCTTGAGCACGAAGTATCGTGAAGGTAGAGCACAAGTCGGTTGGAAGCAGGTGGACAAAGCATGCGGCAAAGAGCTCAACTAGTTCGGATCCTAAGATAGATCTCGACAGAATACCCAAAGTGAGACAGAGAGAGAGAGAGGCACGCTAGGTGTTGAAAAAAAAAAAAACTGAAAAAACAGATTATTTGGGTGTTTTTGAGTTTAAGTTTTCAAAAATAGGCCTAGCAAACATATATATTTTTGTTTTAAACTCAAATTATGTTTTTGAGTTTATAAAGATGGATTCAAGTCCAATACTAAACGCCCCCTGAAGGGTCTTCGCGGGGTGGGGACGGGGTGCGGGGGAATTTTTTGGGTATGGTGTGCGGGGAGGATGAGGATGGTATTTTAATCCATAACCCGAACCCTCTCCATTAAAAAATATATATAATTTTTTTGATGAGATATATATATATATATAATATAGTATATATAAATATGCTATTAAAGTGATTGTACCGACTAAGTTTTATATTTTCTGTTATTATATTATATATTTATATAATTTATACAAATCTTAAGCCACACTACTTATTTATTTAGTTAACTTCCAGTCCATATATAAATATTTCTTTATATATATATTCATTATTTTGCCTTAATACTCTTTTTTTCTTCAACAAAAGTAGTTATATATTGGTTTTTTCTTTTGTAATGGGGTGGGTAGAAAACCCATTCCCCAAGCGAAAGATGAGATGGGGAATCCTCGATATGAATATTGCGGATATGAAGGCGGGGGATGGGGGAAAAAAACTAACATGGATGGGGATGAGAATGGCATACTCACTCCCAATTCGACCAATTGCCATCCTTAACTCGTAGTTCACCATGTTGTAGTCATTTATAAATTATATCGACACATATTTTGTCACACCTTATTTCTTCTCAATATGCCGCAATATTTATTTAATGTGTTGTTATTATTCATATTCAGAAGCTTATTAGAGATTTCTTCTAGGGAACTTCTCCAAAAATTCATCCTATCTCTTGGAAAACAATTTGTAAGCCCAAAAATTTGGAGGTTTGGGTCTATGTAATTAAATTTTTGTTAATAATGCACCTCTAGCTAAATTAGATTGGAAATTAATTAGGGCTAAATGTAGTCCATGACTATAATTTTAGCTTTCCAAAATATTAATTTTTAAAGAATAGTGTAGGGCTAAATTTTTCCCTCTTAACCCAGGTGCATTGGCTATATTTTAGGGCCCTTCATATTTTATTATTATTTTTTAAAAAAGGTATAACACTCATACATTCAACTATTATGTATTGTTTAAAAAAGAATTTTATGTACATTTAAAACGTAAAAAGAGAAAAAAAAAAAATTAATGTTTGGTTGAAGCTGATATTATCATATGTATCAAGTGGTAATATATTGTAGTAAATTATTATAACTAAAAAATTATGGTGTGTTTAATTTTCTTTTCACTAATTACTACATATTTTCTAAAGTCACAATGTTTGTTAGGTCTCTACATAATCAACTTAAATCACTCAAACCCACCATGCCATGCATTTCCTTCCAATTTTTTTGTGATAAAATAATAGACAATTGACTAAGTAAACATCCTCTAAAGTTTCAATAAAAATTTCCATGTTTGTCTAACAATTTCCTTGATTTTTATTCAATTTTTATTGATATTCGATATTTCCTCGATATTTAAATTGAATATATCCATGTTTTTGGACCATCGATATTTCAGAAAATCTCGATATTTTATACCTTGATTGGTACAAACTTATGCATACAAAATATCAGTGGACGAGAAGAAATGAAGCTTTTTGGTTGTTGGTTGGCCTCAGACCAATTGCAATGATCGGAGCTATCCAATAAAGATGAACCATAAGAAGACGAGAAGTAGGAGAAAGTGGTTTGACAACATTAAACCACTCCAAAGCATACTAAAAAATGCGGTTCACTAGGCATGACACAATTTTGCTCAAACACACCTTTACATCTCCATTTCCATGTAAACCACAAGCATATGATAAAAACCAACGGCCAAGGCAAACCATTATACTCCTTCCTTTTAGCCTCCAAATATCTTAACAACCATTCTTCGAAAGCCATCCCATCAGGGATAAACCTATCCTCAACTCAAAAACCATTCCAAATGGCTAGAGAGAGAGAGAGAGAGAGAGGACAATCCTTAAATATGTAAGCAATATTTTCCAAAGGATAAGCGCATCTAGGGCATGAAGAAATTTGAGTGACTATTCTTTTCTTCCTTTGTACATTAGTAAGTAACTTTTGATGGCAAACAATCCAAAGGAAAATTTTAACCTTGGAAGGGAGAAGCAAATTCCAAATAAATTGCCAATCCCATTAGGCATGAACTTCCAAATACATCTATCCACCCCACTATAGTGATCGGTGCATATTTATATATCATTTTGTACCCTTATAACTTATGATTTGATTATGTTTTTAAGTTAAACTTGTGCTTTTAATAAATTTTGTGTTTGTTTTCAGGTTAATAAGCTTTGAGACTCATTAAATGCATTTTGGAGACAAGTTAGCTCATCGTGTTCTGCAGATCAGTCAACTTCACGTCTTAGACTGTACTTGCTCAAGAAGAACCAGATTATGAACCATACATCATTGGAAATATGCGGAGGTCTAGTTTCTGGAGAATTTTACAGTTTATGATTCCGAGTCTTCTAGAGAAAGTTATACAAGTTTGGCAACTTAAGGTCAAATTTGCCAGCATCTGCGTTCCTGGACCAAATATCACATTTGAAGGGCTTTTACAATTTTCTTTGAGCTGGGCTACATATTCTTTGGAAAGATAATTCAAAAGGGTTTGAAAGATTCAGATTTTTCCAGATTTTGTAGGAGGGAAGATCAAGCCCAAAACAAGCCCACAAGGCTCAATTAAATGAAATCAATTCCAGTCTATTTCGGGAGTCAACTTGCAAGGCTCAAAACATATACTTGTACTGCTCAGATGGGAATGCATTCTTTATTCAAGTTGTTCTAATGGGTGTCTATTATGACATATCCAAATTAGAGCCCCATTGGATACATATTGAAACCTAAGGCCCTCCTACACCCCAATGTGGGAGCTCTTCAAACACTTCTCTAGAGCTCCCTTCCCTTCTCTCCCTCAAATTCTCTTAGTTTCATTTCAAGTTATCAATTGTTGTAACAAATGATTTTACTAAATTTTCCTTCAAGTTTACAAGTTATACTTTAATTTTATTTGTAATGTACATTCTTTCTTAAGTATTCAGTTTAATTAGTTTCCAAGTTTCAATTATAGTTTTTGTTCTTATTCATTATGCTTATAAGTTAATATGCTAGTTTGAATGATTGATCACCATTTAGGATTGCATGTTAGCTATCTTGGTTTGAATTAAGAGTAGACATCATGCTTTAATTCAAATTGAACTATGAATAGGAAGAGTATGTATGGACATTCGACAACAGGATTAGATACATGCTTGGTTGTTTAAATTGTTCTACTATGCTTAATGAGTTCCTAATGTTTAATTTTAGGTTAGACAACAAATGATAAAATTAGGGAATTAGGAACACAAGCTTTAGGACAAAACACCATGGCTTAATCATACTTTAGCTAGAATCAATCCGTTAATCTAATTGAACTTGGGAATTTATTTGCTTGGTTATTTCCTTTTTTTTTGTTTTATTTATTTTCTTTTTCATTTTTGTTTTGTGTAGGGGAAATGAATTGGATCATCAACTACCAATCCTGAGTAAAGTGAAAAACGCACTTACATATGCTATACTTCCCAAATGGCTCTCAGGCTAGCAATGGGTCGTGTACGATATTAGGTTGGTGTTGGACCATTTATTTCTCGTGTCAATTTTGAGATTAAACCCGTTATAACCCGTTTAATAATCGTGCGGGTTTCGTGTGACCCATTTATTTCCCGTGCGGGTTTCGGGTGATCTCTTTAACCCACTAACGGTGCTAAGTAATAGCAAATTTAAAAAAAATAAAAAATTCTAAATGTTGATAATTTAATCAAGTAATTATATTTTTTAATATATAAAATAGTTATTTCATTTTGCCTCTCTCTATATATAAAGATTGAGAAAGAGAAATTAAAAAATGAAGAAAATGAAGAAACAAAGAAAATAATTCTTGCATTTTGAACAACGCCGTCAATTGTTTTTTAGTGGGAGAAATCAAAGAGAGAACCTAGTGTTTAACTATTATAAATAGCCTTCTCCAACAATTCGCAAGGTAGCCATGAATTTATTTGGATTTTATTTGTGTATTCTTCACATATCAATGCATCACATACTTATTGAGGGTTTTGCTCATTAATAGAGTAATGAAATTATTAAATATCCTCACTAGTAACATGTCCTTGATTAATTTCGTTTGCAATGTTCACAAAAGGATGTGTTACATGTCCTTGAGGCTTTAGGATTTAGGGTTTAGAGTTTAGAGTTTAGGGTTTAGGGTTTAGGGTTTAGAGTTTAGAGTTTATGGTTTAGGTTTTAGGTTTAGAGATTAGAGTTTAGGAACTAGGATTTAGGGTTTAGGATTAAAACATAAACCCTAAACCCTAGATAATATTAACTCAAATTATAAGGAATAATTACTAACAAATATAATTTAGGAATAAAAATGTAATAATTATAATTAAGTGATCATTAGTTTGTAGAGACATTATAAATATCAAATATTGTAATATATAATCACAAAGTGATAGACACCAAGATGGATAAGGAGCAAGGAGAAGGGTGTTAGTGGCTGGGCTTGGAAACCAGTGGGGTGTATCCTGAAGGTTCAATTTTCTTAATTTTTTCAAGGGTTGGCAGGTAGTAAGCGGGTTTACACGACCCATGACACAACCCGTTTAATAACGGGTTAAACATGTATTTAAGCGGGTTGGCGGGTTTGACCCGAAACCCCACCCGTTTATAAATGGGTAAATGGTAGGTTGACCCGGAAAATTACCATTTATTAATGGGTCGTGTTGGGTAATATTTTCCGGCGGGTATCGAGATATTAAAGGATAAAGTGAAGTTGCCACCCCTAAATGGCTCGTGCACTTGCGAGTCTCACAAGTTGAGGATCAGCTGAATCCATTTTTGTAGGGCTCGAAAATCGACGCAACATCAAAAAACCAACATGAACATTGAAAATCAGGACTGAATAATATGATCATGGAGACATTCCCTTAAACAATTTAGATCCCACACCAATCCACCAAAAAATCACCAACATTCAATTGATGCATTTCCTAGAGAGATTAATGAGAGCATAATGAAACAAAGGGCCAAAGTCAACCACCTATGAGTCAGCACAACACATTATCACCATAACCAACCCCGCCACCTAAAACCATAAGAGGATAGAGTTGCCATATAGAACATCATCCCAAACACTAGAACTGCAAGGAAAATAAGAGAATCCTTCACATTTGAAATACTCTTATGTCTTATATATTTAGCATTAAAAACTTATGCCCACATACCTTGATCTTTTTGAAAAAGCCTTCATCTAGCCTTCGCAGAGATAGCTTGGTTCATCCAAGTAAACCTCTTAATGCCTAAACCACCAACAACTTTGGGCTTATAAACTTGCTCATAATTAATAAGATGAACCTTTGTTGTATTACCTTTTTTTGGTTCGAAAAGTAATTCCATTGCAAAGCCCAAGAAAACATTTCATAGAGAAAGAAACTCGTATAGTAAAAGCTATATTTTGTCAAATTCCTTGCAAATCTAAAGCAACAACCAAACTAAAGCAAACAACTCCTAGTACAATGAAGACAAACATAGAACATGTTACTACCCCAAACCCATTTTAAGCTAGCCTACTCACTTTTTGAGTGAGTCCACCGGTGCTATATCCCTTGCACTTTATTTCACCTTCTTAGCCACGTCCTAGATACTTGATCTTGTGGAAACATCCCAAGTCATTGGAGTCAGCGATTTCCCCACTCCATTTCCATTTCACCAATTCAGACTTTTATGTCCCTAGTGGGTCATCCTATTCTTCCTTTCTCCTCCTTCTCTCTTCCTCTTGAACTCCGCTTCCTCTGAACTCCCTTTCCCTCATTCCTTCTTTTCCTTGTAGTGACACTCACCAAGAGCAACAACTTGGTGTTTAGATGTCACATGCGCAAGCGCCCTGATTGGTGAATGTTTTTAGAGCGGCATTCATTGTTGTTCGGCTCTCTAATGTCGCGAAGGTTGTACATTATTATTAGACGGCATTAGGGATGCTTTCAGCATCTCGCGTACGTAGCTTCGAGCACGTTGTGCTTCACGGCATTGAGAAGTGGGACGCGCAAGATCGGCCAAAAGGTCCTACATTTGAGAAAGCAAGAAGACAACAATAAAATGTAAGAAGATTAAAAAAGAATTTGACTTAGCGGAGGGTGGGAGAAGAGGAAGCCACATGATTGACCAAGATATAGCCTAAACGAAAAGTAGCTTCTTCCACTTACAAATGAGACAAAGATACTTTAATTACAAGGTAACCAATTAGTTATGAGAACATGAACAGAGAGACGGAGGTGGCCTACATGCCCAACTTTTAGGTTTTTCACGCTTGCATGCCAAGTCTTTTACCTGTCATGTAGCTATTGGCTCAAACACGGGGGAACCCAGCTTACACTGCCACCACAGAAAGGGTGGTCATCTTACATCCGATTTATTTGATAACAAGCAAGATAGTCCAAATCCAATTACCAACCTTGTCTTTGATTCCATCAATAAGAAATTTTGAGTCAAATTTAGAATGACTCGATTGAACTATTTTGGATAGCAAGGTTGAGCCCACATGTAGCAATCTCTGCCTCATCAACAGAAACCTATTCAGAAACACAGGGCCGTGACCTGGCACAAAAACTGCCTAAAGAACTCTAAATAACGACCCAACACTAGCCTTGGAGGAATAGTTGACCTAGGCTCCATCAATGTGAGCTTTCACAAAATCATTTACGGGAGGAAGCCATTGTATGGAATTCCCCTGCCTCTCCTAAGTTCCCTGAGCCAAAGTAATAGAAACACCAACCGTCCTTTGAAATTCCGACGCCGCATGACAACCTTAGTGATCACCCACTTGGGCTCAAGCATCGACCATTAAAGATGAACACCAAACGAGCTTTCCCTACATTTCAGATATGATGAAACTATCAAAGTTCACAACCAATCAAGATCACACTTAGGTATGTTCAGAAGGATTGAAAGGACTGGCAAGCCAATTCCTAATGGTTGTGAATCTTTGAGGGTTGACAATGTAATTGAGGGAAATTCAAAGAACCATGCTATTAGATTTGTTTAGAAGCACAAAAAACGGAAGGTGCTCAATATATTCCTCATATTGATCACATATGGGGCACATAGAGAATCCACAATCTTTTCTTCTGAGAGGGTTGAGGGTAGATAAGAGCATTTCCAAGTATTCTCAAGCAAAACATATGAATTTTTGGTAATGTTTTTATCCTCATATCTGCTCCCTTTCCAATTATCAATATTATAGGAGGAATGATTACTTCTCATAGTATTGTGTTGGTGTAGGAGAGAAGAATATGATACCCATAACTAACACTATAATTTCCACAAGAAGTCCCCCCGCCACACAAGTTGGCCTGGTTGGTTAGTGTCCCCAATAGGAAATTTGCGGAATAAGATTCATCGTATCCAAATTCAAGTAACAATCAATATTCGCTAACATCACTTATGAGCTTGTGGATCTATAATATCATGAATAAAATTAGGGGAGCATCCTATTGAGAAGGGGTATTTGGAATGATGTGTCCACAATTCCCGGATAACAACGGCAATTTGTCCATTCAAATGTGGGTATTGACCCCATTCATAATTTAGCGTGAGCCTTGGCAATTACAACATCTCGGCCCTCAATCATACTGGATCAGACTTAGAGAGGACGGAGTCCCAAAGTAGCATGAAGGAAATCACAATTGAAAAAATAACGGACCCTTAAAAACTTAGCCCCATATTAGCATTGGGGTTATAAATCATTTCCCAACACTGTTTTCCAAAAAAAGCCAGGTTAAAGCTAACCATATCTATGAAGCCTAGGACGCCATCGCTCTTCGCCCCAATCTCCTCGAGGTGTTTCTTCCAAGAACTCAAATAGTCATATAATGCCCGTGAGTGATATGGAAGGCACAATATTTGTTGCAAAGGTGGGAGCCTCTTCAACTAGGGCTTATCTTTCACTTGGGCTATAATTTGGTGTGTTGGGAGTGTGAACTATTCTGTAGCCCTTATCCGCTCGAAACGCCATCTAAGGGTCGTGTATTTTT